>CM046962.1:22943204-23652352 GCA_025698475.1 Gossypium anomalum | reverse complement strand
TATCTTTTCACTAAAATACCCCAGAAGCTTCCTTCAATCAACACACACCAATCCCGATACCTGAAGCATCACATTCAATTTCAAACGTTTTGTCAAAATCAAAAAATAAGTAATGGGGCATTAGTTAAATGATCTTTAAGTGAAATAAATGATTTTTCTTGCTCCTAACTCCAAGAAGGCAATGAATTTTTTTAATCACGCTTAGTGAGAGAAAAAGTGCCAATGTGCTAAAATTTGGGGATTTAACAAATGATAGAAACTCGCCAAGCCATGGAAACTTGGCTTATGTTGGTCGGTCTAGGCCACTCTCTGATGGCTTTCACCTTTTCTTGATCGATTTCGAGTCCTTGCGAGCTGAAAACAAATCCTAAGAAAGCGATTTTGTTAGAGCAAAATGTGCATTTCATAATATTAGCGTAGTAAAGTCTCCTTTGCAACACATCAAGAACAGCTCAGAAATGCCTCAAATGATCATCTAAAAGACCTACTATAAACAAGGAATGTCATCAAAATAAACCACGCAAAATTTACTTCAATGTAAGCCTGAAGAACATGGTTCATTAAACGCATAAAGGTACTAGGAGCATTAGTAAGACCGAATGGCATTACCAACCACTTGTACAAATCGTGTTTAGTTTTAAATGCTATTTTTCCACTCATCTCCCTCACGCATCCGTAGTATTTGATGGTATCCGCGCTTGAGGTCGATTTTGGTGATGCGATCCGGTTTGGGGGTGATTGAGTCGAATTCAATTAGTTGCGACTGATCGAGATAAGAAAGGGCCATTCATACCTCAGTTTTGGAAGTAGAAGTGAATGGATAGGTTTGAATAAGTGGAAGGTTTCAAATAAATGTAAGAATAGTGATAGGTTCAATATAAGGTAAACAAGATGGATGTTAGATAGGTGGTTCTGTTTTGATGATAACAAGAAAGAAATTGAAAAATGGGATGGAAATCAAACTTAACATCGGGGAATGATTCAACACTAAAAAGTGTCACCCGGTTCCTATATTGTTAAGGTGAAAAGGATGGATAGAGGGATAGGTGAACGCCACACCAAGATTGAGTGATAAGTTTAAACAAGAACAGTAGAGCGCCATTACTAGCACAAGCTAGATAAGTCTTGAAACTTGTCACGAGATATGAGAGGAAGCAACCTCACAAGAACAATGTTCATTAATAATTTGGCAAAAGTTCCTTCACAATGAAATCAACAAACTATTTAAAGGCAATCATGTAGCAACCAAATGGACAACTAGCTAGCTTAAAGGCTAAGCAAATTCGGTCTGAACTAGCAAGAATATTCTAGAATGAACACATTAATTGTCTAGTCTTGATTCGGTGATGGGAGTATGTTTGAATGACTTCATGCATGAGCTTAAGTCACTTCATGGATGTACACCTTTGGGAGCTCAACGGGTTGTCTAGGTTCAGCCAAGGTGTGCATGATACTTCCAAGAGGTGTCTCTTGGCCGAATAGGTGCTTAGGAAACACCAAGAGTCCTCCCACATGCATCGGCTATACATGGAACTTGGTAGGAGGCTTGAATCTAGTCGTACATGTACTTGCATTTAAGGTCCCTCATACATGCATGTACTCGTTCATGGGGAGATGCATCTTCAATATTCATTAACCCTCATGTTCATGAATGTATGGCCTCCAAACATTGAACTGATCCATGCATGTATCTTCCCATTCAATGTACTTCCTGTTCATGCATCTTGTTATGAATGAATCTTCCACATTCGACTAACTACTACATGAATTAATCACATAATTAAATAAAATATAACTATTCATGTAGTTATAATTTAAATTAATAACTAAACATCTTAATGACATTAACTAATTCAAACATAATAATTATAAGTCAACTATCCGATCAAATCAAGCTAGCTCAAAATAGTCAAAATCACTTAGTGAGCTAAGTTGAGCTAGGGGTTTCGGCATGAGCTGTGAAAACTTGATTAAAAACTAAATTAGAACTTAGTTTATTGGAATGAAAAAGAAATGAGTGAAACAAGCTAAATTCAAGCTCAAGCGAGCTGAATCAAGCTCAAGTGAGTGATGGGAGCTGAATGGCGCATAGGGAGCTAAAAAGGAGGCTGAGATCGTGATACAAACCACCTCGAGGAGAGTTGAATCGTATGTAGATTGCACGATCGTCAGAGAAGGCGTCGATGGGAGTTGGAATGGAGAAGTGATTTCAGATTTGGAAGAGGTTTGAATGTCAAATTTTAGGTTCAATAAGGGTGTTTAGTTTAGGTTTAAGAAAGAAGGAAGTTGGATAGTTCGGAAGAGAAATGAAAGTCGGTTGAATTTGGAATATTTGGGAGATGTCTGAAATAAGGTAAGGTTGGTCCTAGAACAAGTTGAACCAGAGTATTAGTAAATATCGACCCGAGACTTATGAGTTCTTAAGAAGGTTGGTTGAAGCGAAATGGACTATTGACCCACTATCTAGGCAGAGATAGGAACCTCGGTATAAAGGGTTTTTGAACATACACTAAAATTAGTGATAAGTTCGGTTTTAAGTAAAAGAAATAGGTTGACGCCACTAGTAGGTAGATAAGCCAACAAAAAATCTTAAGCGAGACTTAGAGAAGAAAATTCTCACAAGAACAAAAGTTCGATTATCAATTTTGCAAAGTCCTTTCCAAAGTAACACAAGCCACAATTTATAGTGAATACAAGGGATAGTCGAATAGACTCTTGAGGTAGCTAAATGGTTCTTTGAAAAATTCCAGGATTTTGATGAAGCTTCCTTGAAGTTTCTTGCGCATGGAAAATGGCAAGGGACAGCTTCTAGATGCCTTGATTCAATAGGAACATTGAATGGGTTGTTTGGGAAGCTGACATGCAATCAATAAGTTCAAGCCAAATGCTTGAATTTGAATTAATCTTGCTTGCTTGGTTCAGCCCGAATCTTCATGTGTTAAGGAGCTGTCTAAAGCACTTCAATAGTCTTAGAATGTGAACAAACCAGATTTGAACAGCCACATTGTGTGAACAAACAAAACCGAACAGCCCCTTGGTGTGAAAGGAATAATCGGTGGGTGTGAAAGGAATAATCAGGTGGGTGTGAACAGTTTAATTTGTCTTGGGTAGCCAATCGGTCTTCTTGAAGAGTTGCAAGGTTTGGCCGAATGGTTTACTTAGGGGACACCAAAGATCAGCACACCAACTTTAAATCATCCATGCACCTATGCTAGTCCAAGGGTAATGTACCTACAACAATTAATTCAACAAATTAAATCCCTTTTAGACACATTAAATTCGGCAACATAAACAAATAAATCTTGCATCATAAATTAAAATTTGGACATAATTAATCTTTGTAATAGTTAAGAAATATTTAATTGGTCCTAATTAATTAAGTAATATTTAGAACATAATTAAAACATGTCAGATTATGACAAATTAATTATTAAAACTAAATAACTAATAAAACTAACGACAATTTAAATGATTTATTCCGACATATTAAGCGCAATAATGAAATGAGTGAAACTAGCTCGTTGAGCTAAGTTAAGTTGAAGACGAGCTGATTTGAGCTTGAAGGAGTATGCATGGTTTGATTGGTTTGCTGGTCCATGAGCTTTCAAAAGTCCAACAACGGTTTCACCCCAAACTCTATCAACTAAGGTTGTTGTTGCGTCTTTGAATCTCTTTGCTCGAGCAAGGGGTGATCGGTCCTACGAGCAACTCTGAGAGGATCTTCATTGGCAGTGACAACTCGGAAGTATAGTCGTATCAGATCGAATTGCAAAATGGTGCATGGAGTCTTCAAGGTATTGTCTTTAGCTCCTCCAACGTCATGAACCTTGTTGTCATCCCAAATGCACAACACTAATCTGGATAAAGCATCTTGAATTTGCTTGGTTCGAGGCTCGAGTCATGGGGCCTTTTGGGCTCGATTAATTCTTGTTTTGCATTCGAGGATGCCACTGGGTGTGCTCACATCATTCCCCGTCTTCAGCGGCCCGGTCCTCAAGTCGAGTCGATGATTAATTTTGAAACAGGGATGCCTAATTGTTCGTGCTTGGATGGAAGCTTTTAGTTTGTCGCCTCGTGCCTTGCTGCAAAAATGTCCCAAAACTTGCAAACAATTGATAACCATCATAATGCACGCAAACTTGTTCAAATGATCAAAGACAAGTCATCTTAATCTCAAAACAATTGCAACAAGATAGTAACAAAATTCCATTTTCATTATCAACTATACATGTTTCATTGCAGCCTAAGGAATTATCGAACAAAGATTTTAGAAACATAATGTCCATTGTTAAGCGAGTATCTCAAATTGTTTTTGCAAGGCATAGTGACTCTTGACAAGGATTCATGCAACAGCTCAAAATTGCAAATAATCATCAAACTCAACAATTTCACGTATACCAAGAGTCTTTTGTCCATCAATCCAAACGATTTATATCTTCATCGTTATTGTTTTCTTCATCAATCAAATTGGACAAAGATGTAATAGAATTTTCGAGATACCATACCTTGAACAAGTAAACAAGGATTAGATTTACCTTTTCCTACCATTACAAACCTTCGTCCTTCCGGGAATGTATCGCAACGCAACTTATGATTTGAGTCAACACGAAAAGATTTAGAAAAAGAAATTTTTGGTTAATCAAAGCGATGTGATCCGGCCCGAAAGTTGAGTCGAATTCACGTAGTTGCCGATCATAGGCAGAGAATTGTTAGTGCCTCAAATTTTAGTAATAGAAGTAAAAGAATAAGTTAGGATAAGCGGAAAAGTTTCAAGAAGTGTGGAAGTAGCAATAGGTTTGGCTAAGGGTAGCAAAGATGGATGATGGATAAATGGCTCGGTTTGGTTAATAAAAAGAAATTTGAAAGATGGGGATGGAAATTGAACTTAACGTCGGGAATGATTCAACACTAAAAGTGTCACCCGGTTCCTATATTGTTAAGGTGAAAGGATGGATAGAAGGATAGGTGAGCGCCACACCAAGATTGGTGATAAGTTCAAACAAGAACGGTAGATGCCACTAGCACAAGCTAGATAAGTCTTGAAACTTATACGAGATATGAGAGGAAGCAACCTCACAAGAACAATGTTCATTCAATAATTTGGCAAAAAGTCCTTTACAATGAAATGTATAAACTATTTATAGGCTAACAAGTAGTAACAAATGGAAAAACTAATATCTTAAAGACTAAATAAATTCAGCTATGAATGCACTAGAATAATCTAGAACAAGTCTTTAATTTGCTAGGACTAGATTAGGCTGATAGGAACTCCATTGGACAGCTTCATGTGTAAGCAAAGCATCTTGGATGAATGTGAAGTCTTGGGGAACTCAATAAACTTGTCTAAATTCAGCCATGGAATGAATGAAATATTCAAGAAGTGTCTCTTGGCTGAATAGGTGCTTAGGAAGTCATTTGGGTAGCAAGCGATTCATGTATTTCACTCACATACATTTGGCCATGCATGAACTAGAAGGGAGCTTGAATCTGGCCGTACATGAACATTCATTAAATGCTCTTCATTCATGCATGTGTGCCGTCCAAAGTGAATGTATCTTCTCAATCCACATGCATGTAGTTAACCTTCCATGTACATGAAATTAATTCCTCCCAAGCATTGAACCAGGCCGTGCATGAATCTTCTCATTCATTGAACTTTCCGTTCATGTATCTCTTCATGAATGAACCTTCCACATTCGACTAACCTACATGAATTAAACACACAATTAAATAAAATATAACTATTCATAAAATCATAATTAATAATTAAACAACAATGAAATTAACTAAATTCAAACATAATAATTATAAGTCAACTATCAAGTAAATTCGGCTAGCTCAAAAATAGTCAAAACACTTTAATGAGCTGAATTGAGCTGGGGTTTTAAATGAGCTGTAGCAAACTTAATTATAAACTAAATTAAAACTTAATTTATTGGAATGAAAAGAAATGAGCTGAATTCTAGCTCAAACAAGCTGAATCGAGCTCAAGTGAGCTGATGGGAGCTGAATGGCGCATGGGGAGCTGAAGAGGAGCTGAGATTGGATTGTAAAATGGTGCATGGAGTCTTCAAGGAGTTATCCTTAGGCTCCTCCAACGTCATAGACCTTGTTGTCATCCCAAATGTGCATCATCAAAGCTGATAAGGCATCTTGAATTTGCTTGGTTCGAGCTCAAGTCATAGGGCCTTTTGGAAGCTCGATTAGATCTTGATTTGCGTTTGAGGATGCCCCGGGCGTGCTCACATCAAAAACTCTTTTCTTTTCTTCTCTCACGTCTTTTGAGTTTCCTTTTCTCTCACTTGGGTTTTATCACAACTCTTTTTTGTTTCTCTCTCATTTACTTTTCTTTCTTTTTCATTTTCTTTTCTTTCATTTTCTTTTCTTTCTTTTTTATTTTCACTTTCTTTTTCCACTCTCATTCGATCCAAAGATTGTTTCATTTGTTGTTAATCCTCCATAACTTGTTGTGGTGTCAAAAAGTGCCAAAGTAAATTTCATCCATGGTACTTGAAAGTATATTGATTTGCGAACCAGTTGTGTTTCACTCTTCGGTCGAGTTGCCTGACCTTGAAGTAGAATATGGCCCACATGCATGGGCACCACATCCCAAAAGACTTCATTTCATATTTCCCAATTGAAAATGGAACAAGAACTTGCTTGGTTACCTTTAGCTCAACTCAGTCATTAAGCCATTGTAGGTTGTATAGACTCGGATGGGCGCTTGTCGGCGAGATCAAACTTTTCAACTAGAAAATTACTGCATGCACATTTGTACAACTTCCTCCATCAATCACTAAGCTACATACTTTTCCATGAACAAAACAGCGGGTATGAAAAAGGTTCTCTCGTTGCGGATCGATTTGGTACCTTGCGCACCTAAGCTTCTCTTAACAACAAGCATCTCACCTTCAACCACATACTCCAATTCCTCCTCGGCATCAGAAGGGTTTTGAGCATCTTTTCAACTCTTTCATCTTCCTCCTCCTCCAGATTCAATATCGCCATTGGGTGAATCACCATGGCACCGATTCGGACATTGACTCATAATATACCCTCTTACGAGGCACTTAAAACACTTGATGTCCCTCGGCAGATTTTGGGCACCTTCAATAGCCTTGCCTTTGTTATTTTCAACCATGGGCTTAGTAGTTTTGGCGGGGCCATAGGATCTTTAGCTTGCTCCTTGAAGCACTCTTGCTTGTGCCTTGGTTCCATCGGGGGCATATTGATGGTTGAATAACCACGAGCAGCACCTTTCTTCTTGAGTTGCTTCTCGATCTTGATGGCCATGTGGAACATATCAACTATCTCCACATAGTGTTGTAGCTCCACAATTGATCTGAACCGGCCGGCGATGAGTCGAGTCGTATGCGAGTTGCTCGATCGTCTACGAGAAAGTATCATTCAATTCGATTTTGGAATGAAGTTGATAGGAAAATAGGGCCAGAAGCTATGTATAAAGGTTCAATGATGGTTTATGGATAAGAATAATATGCATGAAGCTCGGTTAAATTGGAAGGAAAGTGAAAAAGTTAATAGATGATGGATATGGAAGAAAGGGTTCTTAAAAGCAAGCACGAACCAATATTAGATAATATCGACCCAAATGCTTATAGGCTTTCAAGGTGGAGAATGAAAGTGATAAACCTCGACCCGCTACTTAACAAGCGGGAACCTCGGTATAGGGTGAGCATACACTCGGTTGAGTGATAAGTTCAAAAAGAAGAACAAAGTGACACCAACTAAGAACTAGATAGGCCAACAAGTCTTCAATGAAATATGGGAGAAAGATCATCTCCAAATAGTTTCATTAATTGAAAAGTCTAAAAAAATATCACCTACACAAATGAAATAACATATATTTATAGCCTAAATAAAAGTAGCCAGAATGGACAAGCTTAGAGGCTACAAAATTAAACCATAAACACCTAGATAATTCTGGAAGAAAAATCATGAATATCCATGAATGTGCAGCCCTTTAATGTTCCATCATCCCCTTGGTCGAATGAAGCTTTAATACACCTTGAATACTTGAATAGTTAGCTTGAAAATGCATGGATCATGCATGAAACGTCCCAATGTATGTTCCTCCATAAATTCGGTCCATGAACCTTCAAAAACATGAACATTAAATATCCCTACTTGCATGAACGTCTCAATACATGTACTTCCTTAAATGCCGTCCATTGAACCCCAATTCTACATGCACCTCTCCATACATTGCACCAAGTCCTACATGAACTTGCATTAATTTCCTTCCATGCATGAATTGTGTACCGTCAAAGGGATTGGATCTTCTAGATACATTCATGCTTGAATCTTCATCATTCATGTAAGCTGAATGTGCATTTGAACCCAAACATTCATGTATTTTGTGCATTCATGTATTTGACAAATACATGAACTTATAAACACCTTGAATCTGGTCATGCATGCACCTAATTAAATGTTATTCATTCATGCATGTGGGATGTCCAAAAGAGATGTTTCTTCAAGCATTCATTGCTTGTAGTCCATGAGCATTGCACCTACAAGAAATAAAACAATTCATAAGACATCATGTGAGAACACATAAATTCAGCACAATGTGAACACATTTATGTCATGCATTAAATCGGCTAAAATGTGAACATAATTAAAATATGTAATAACTATGACATATTAAAACAAATATTAATATAAGTCAAATTTGATGCTTAAATAATCATGTTCAGATTTTATTTAATGCATTAAAGTCTAAAACCGGGTTTGAGCTAAAATGAGCTAAGCTTTAGCCCTTAAGCTAAAGTTGAGCTGAGATTAAACTCCTAAGATGTAGTTGAGCTAAGGTTTGGCTCGTGAGCTGAATATGAGTTAGGAGTGAGCTCGGTTTAGCTCGGAGCAAGTTGGATTGAGCTTGAATAAGTTGGATTTGAAGTGGGCAGAGCTCGTGGAGTGGAAATGGTGGGATCACTTGCCAACATGTCAATGCTCGGCAGCGAGACTTGTCAGATAAAGTTCACGGGGCGTGCTCATATAAACAATGTTGGCGATCTCACGATTAAGTCCGGATAGAAATCTAGCCATAGTTGCCTCTCGATCCTCCTCCACGTCTGCACGAATCATAGCAACTTCCATCTCTTTGTAATAATCCTCGACACTCCTCGTACCTTGGGTAAGGTTGGAGCTTTTGGTAAAGTTCTCGATGGTAGTCCATTGGAATGAACCTCCGGTAGCATGATAGCCTTCATTTATTACGTGTTAATAGGTGCGCTCGCCATTTTGCCTCAGAGTTATGGTAAGTTGGTCCCACCAAATCATAGCATAGTCGGTGAATTCTATGGCGACTAACTTAACTTTCTTGGCCTCGAGTAATTGTGGCACTTTCGAAAATGAGTTCGATCTTTTCTCCCACTCCAAATATGCTTGAGTCCGAGCGGCCTTGGAGCGGGAATTGATAACTTAATGCTTTTCAAGTTATCATCGAACCTTTCTCGCTCTCGTTGACCATGATGGCGCTAAGCTTCTTCGCGGTCACTAATATTGAACCAGCTTCACTTTGGCTTCACTTGGTTTGTTCCTCTCAAACTTGCCTTCGACTACGGTCTCTAGGTGGACTTATTGGGGTCCTTGCTCGTCGGTCGCTTCCTCCATTGATCTAGTCGATCTTGTATTGGCTCAACTTGCGATCAAACAAGCTGCTCGACTTCACGTAGCAAGGCTTGTAAGTTCAAGTCCGGCACATTCGAACAGTTGCCTTTCCTCCACGTTTAGTTCCATGTTGATTTCAATAATTTTAAAACCTCACCACAAATCTCACTATTTCACTCGAAAAGAAAAAATTGATGAGCACTCCACTCGTGTTTTTGCACTCGTTTTAGGCTTTTTCAACTCTTGATTGTTCTCACACTCTCTAGCCTTTTACCACTCACGTCTTTATTTAGGTTGACTATCTTGGTGCTTTGGGGTCGGCTTGGAATGGTTACAAGGAAAAGATGTATGGTGTGCGGGTAGGCTAAAAGAAAATTTTGGTGATGCACAGCGCCCAGTGAACCCCGTCGATCAAGTCTCCTCGATCGAGCCTTGCATTGCTTTGGCAAGCTGATCCCGATTCATTTCGGCTCCACGAGCTTGAGCGATTCAAATTTTGCTCATTTGAGCTCGAATCAGCTCAATACTTTAGTCTTTAATTATGCCTTGTTTAATTAAATGAATCTGTAGTTAATGTCATGCATTATTGATCTACATATTTTAATTATGACATGCATTATGTGTTTTGCATTTAATAAAGCCATGCATTATGTAACTCCCATGTTAGTTTAAGTCGATTTCATTAACTTAAGTCTTGCATTAAGTAACTCATTTGTTCATTTAGTTTGCATTTTAAAACCATGCATTTAAGCATCTTAGTTTAATAAATGAGTTGCTGGGCTTTTATTCAACTCATCTTAGTTTAATTAATAAGTGTTTTTGTTGAACTTTATTTAGTAAGTGATGCTCTTAATTAATCTAGTTCCTAGGATTATTTATTGATGCATGAGTTAAAGTTCATTTAATAATGCTTCTCTTAATTAAACTAGTTGCTGTAATAAATGATGCATAAGTGTTAGTTCATTTAATTAAGTTAGTTGTTAATTTGTTTTAAGCTTAATAAATGAATAAATGTGATGGTTACATAAGTTAATTGCAGGTGACTTTTCAGCTCCCAACTACTATTATTAAAGGCTGTTATGCATTCAATAAAGTGACCTTTTAAGAAATTTGATTACAAAAGAGAGGCTGTTACAAAGAAGATTTAACACATCATTTAAAGAGTTTAAAGAGTGGATTATTGCTTCTTTAAACTTGGCATAAGCTTTTCAACTTCTAACCGTTTGCTACTTCAAAAGAATTAATTCAAGCATTCAAAACACCATTAAGGTGCGGGTGACTATTCGGCTAACCAAAGGACACTTCAAGAGTCACTTTTCAAGCATACAAGGTCAATTATGTAGCTGAATTGAAGTGAATTAAATGGTGGAGTTATTTGGTTCAAAATTCCAAGAGACTTGAGCTTTATTTGACTTTTAAGATGAATACTTATGGCCGATTCAACTAGCCTTTTCCTAGCCTTATAAATATGTATGTAATCAGCCTTTGTTAGTAGATCTTTTGCTTAGTTTAAAACATTATTGAACTTATATGAAATTTGTGAGATTTCTTTCTTTCATATTTCGTTGAAGAACTTCGTTGGCTTATCTAGGTCACTAGTGGCGTTAATCTGCCTTCTTCTTTATCTGAACTTATCACTATCAAATAGTGTAGGCGTTCACCCTTATACCAAGGTTCCTACTTTGCTAAGTAGCGAATTCGAGGTTCTCCTATTCTCCATCAGACCATCTTGAAAACTTATAAGCATTTGGTTCAATATTTTCTAATATTGGTTCGTGTTTGTTTTGAGATCATTTCCATTCCATTCCATTCTATTCCATCCTTTACGTTTCATCATAATCGAACCATCAATTCACTTCCCATCATTTGTTTGTTATCCAATTACTCTATTTATTTCCATCTTTTATTATTTTCTATAAGTAACCTACATAAACTTCATACCCATAAACCCATCTTTGAACCCTTCTTACATAATACGCCATTATTCACTTAAAACATCCTTTGAACAAACTAAGCGATACTTCTTCATGACGATTGGGCAAACTACGCATCGACTCGACTCACCCAGAAATGATTGTATCATTTGGTATCGAGCTATTAAAGCGAGAATCTTGACATTAAATAGCATCACTTAAAGTTAGTTTGTAAGTAAAAAAAGTTCAAAAAATTTAAAAAAATTCGAAAAAATTTTGAAATTTAAAAAAAGTGTGTTAAATGTTATTCTCTTTGTATTGATACTTTTCTTGTCATCCGATCAGTGCGTTCGTTTCTACCATTCACCTCTACCCCAACACCACATTTCCAAACCATTTTCATCTTTCTTTCGACCTACCTATCCCTCATCATTATTTCCCTTGTTTCCCAATTTGCGATCGACCCTAAAGCCTCTGATAAGGCCTTGGCGAGTCAAATACAAAATTACGAAAGAAAGTTTGAGAGGTAAAGGCACGAGTGTGAGACTATTCGACGGAGGTAAAAGCCAATCGAGTCTAAACACGGCGAGTGCAAACCATTAATTTTTCTTTCAGAGTGACATTGTGAGGATTTTGTTGTGAGAATTTAATTTTTGTTTTACTTAACAAATTTCTTTTCAGCAATCAAAGATGTCTCGTGAAGAATTTCTTGAGTTAGAATATCAATATTTGGCGTAAGAAATGCGAAGCATGGTGAATACTAAGTTTGAAAAATTGCACGAGAGATTAGGCCGTGTGTGGAAAAAGAGACCAGCGGGAAAGAATGTCATCAAGTCAAAAAGCGGATTCAAGAACATCACGGAGATACATATCCAGCGACTACTCGAGAATAAACTCGAATCGAGATTCCTTTTCATCAAGGAATTCGAGACAAAGAGAAATCGATTTTGATTTTGAATCCTTCCAGAAGATGTGCGAGATGAAAGATACACCTCTTCAAGAACTCCAAAGAAAACATCCACGGAGAGATCTTCACGAAGGATTGTTAAGTGAACCATATGTAAATAATTTTCCTTCTTTTAAACAAAATCATCGTTTTCATGATTCTTTTGTATCTTCTTGTAAAAAAAGAAAGCGGGAAAAGCAAAAGAAGAAAAGAAAAAGAAATAAAAAGAGAGGCAAGAGGTGAGTAAGAGAAAATGAGAGATTCTTGAAAGAGTTTGAAAAAGTCATTGAAAAAGCCAGATGAAAAGAAAAAGAACAAAAAGTGAGTGAAAATGAGATTGAAAAGAAATTGAAAAGAAGAGCGAAAAAGAGTTTGAGAGAGAAAAAGAAGTTGAACAAGAACAACGAGTGGAAAAAGAGATTGAGGAAAAGAAAAGAGAGATCTAGAAAAAAAATCAAGTGAAAAGAAAGTGAGCAAGTAAGGATTGTTTCCACTACTAACCCACCTGTTCGATTTTCTTATGATGTAACTTTTCAGGTTCTTAAAGTCTTATCGACCAATTCGACTTCATTACCTTCCAAGCGAGAGATGTTTTATTTATTCGAGAAAGGTAAATACATAAATGACGATCATCCACTTGTGATTGAAGGTAAGGAAGGTAAGGATTCCACATGTGTATCGAATTAAAGTGTGTGTGATTTCAAAGTTTCTCATAAAGATTTTGATAACTTATTTCTGAAAGACTTGCATCTTTTGATTTGGCTAGTCATTATCTATCTTTTGGAGTTAATGCTCTTGTTTCAAAAGTGCCATAAAAGCATTTCCTATGACATTTCTTATAATGGCAATTCATTGATTCTTTTGGATCTGAGCAGTTGATTTGCAAAAGGTTTACTGTATGAAACATTTCATCAGATTGATTTTTATCTTCAAGATAATGCCTTAAATTTTTGTGCGAATTCTCCATGTCTTGATTTGCATTTCAGATTGAGATTCTTGAAGCATAAGTCTTTGTTTATTGGTCTACACTGGTTATGCCAACTCTACGTTCTGATTGATCGAGTAAGGTTTGAATCATGTGATGGACTCCAACGTTTGAAAATTTGTCTGTTTACCACTTCTTTGATTGCTCGAGTGGAATTTCAATCATGTGGTGAGTTGATTATATTTTCTTCTAACTTGTTGCTGTTGGAATTCATGATCAAAATCTGAGTGTTCAAGCACTGGCATATGTTACATAGATTTGTTTTATGGAACATTTAAGTATTTTGCATCTTTGCATTCAACTTATGTTTGCTTGATGTTCAAATTTTTATTAAGAAATGAAATTCGATGATTTGGTTTCCAATTTTGAGTTGTTCATTAATCATTTTGCTTGGTCACACATAAAGGATTTGTTTCATTTTAACAAGGTAAGGTCGACTTATGCTATGGGACTTGAATTAAATTTCAATTATGATTTATCTTTTCCATTTAAGCCCATTGTTTTTCGTTAATACTAACCCCTCTCATTTTGTGAATTTCACCCTTGGAGAAGCATGAGATGTCGTCGTGCCTCATTGTTCATTCAAATTGATCGAAGTAAAGGTTTGTTTTACATTACCTTTTCAAGGAGAAAGATTTGTTTTGATTGAAAAAGGTAAAAATTGTTCATGAGATTTCTTCTCCTAAAAGCCGTCAAGGTAAAGTCTCACGAAAATTTTCAAATACCTTTGCTTCATTCAAATGAAGATGAAAATTTTGTTGATGGGATGTTTGAAAATTATTTGAATCATGATGTGTTTGATTGTAGTTTTGGCCTAGTATTGATTCGTTTGTGTTGGCATATATATATATATATATTTTGAGACAAGTGGTATAAAGTTGATTTCGAGTTTAGTATTTCGTAATGTTGATTTACAAGTCAAGTTTTCTTTTTATCTGTTTGAATTACTTAAGACTTACTAAGCATCATTATGCTTACTTTGTTGCCTTGATTCTTTGTTTTATAGATCCTGTTCGTTAGCTATCGTTCTCGGGAGTTTCAAAGTCGAAGTCATCCACACTATCTAAGCCCTTTCGGTACTCTTGTATCTGAACTTTGTTAATGGCATGTATAGGACTGACTTTTGTTCTTAATTAAGTATCTTTTTGGTATTGTATATTCGTATAGCCATGCGAAAATGGCTTGATAAGTTATTATACGTATTTCATATAGTAAATGTGTATGTGTGGTTGATATTCGATTAGTGTTTTAAATGATTTGGAAATGAATTGAACTTAGGAATTACTCTATAGTGTTAAATGAAATTTCATGCTTGATTTGTAATACTTCTTAATCCCTCGTGATAGATACGGGTTAGGGTGTTACATTTTTGCTATCGAGCTACGGTTTAGTCGATTCTAGGACTACAAGTAATACGTTTAGGTCTAGCTATACATGCCATTATGTGTTTATTTGATAGTGTGGTGATTTACGACGATTAAAAATGTGTTTATTTATAGTAATGGATCCGATCCAGGTAGAAGCGGTAGCTGATGATGTTGAGAGTGTAGCGTCTACTCGCACATGGGGACAGCGCTGTGGACTCTTAACCTATTGCTAGTAATTAGAACGATGAAGCTAGGTAGGCTTTTTATAGCGTGATGAATGATTGGTTCAATCAGTATATTCGAACCAATACGGCTACATTCCACAGCCCCCACTCTCGACTAATACACCCCCGCACCGCGATACCTCCGTGCTTGACGGATGAGGTTAAATAAGCCCTCGATTGTGAGAATCCGAAAGCACAAGGCTACCAAATTTAAAGCTACAGACAGCGATGATGCTGAGCAAGCTGAATTTTGGTTGGACAACACTATTCGAGTACTTGATGAACTATCTTGCACACTCGATGAATGCCTGAAGTGTGCTATCTCTTTGCTCGTGATTCTACCTACTATTAGTAGAATCGATGATTTACTGTTGTGCC
Organism: Gossypium anomalum; assembly: GCA_025698475.1. Lineage (NCBI taxonomy): Eukaryota > Viridiplantae > Streptophyta > Magnoliopsida > Malvales > Malvaceae > Gossypium > Gossypium anomalum. The sequence continues at coordinate 23,636,906 of CM046962.1, read as the reverse complement.
AGTGAAGTAACTTGGAGTTTTCCAAATCGAGTTTGAAAAAGTATATCAACCGAGATTCATTGATCAAAAGCGGAAAGAATTTCTTGAACTTAAACAAGGTTCCATGTCGATTCTGATTATGAATGAAAGTTTGTGAGGCTTAGCGATCGCTCGAGAATGCATTTCTTGAGAAAGGCTGTAATGTGTAAACCTTTCGAGGATGGGTGAGCGAAGATATAAAAGCGTATGTTGGCATTCTAGAAATCGAGAGAGTTTGTAATACTTGTCGGCGAGCTTGCAAAGCCGAAGAGCTTAGTGGGAGAAAAGAAAAGGCGATATGGGAGCAAAAGAGTTTCGTAAGAGATCTTGGAAGCCCTTTCAGCGATCATCGAAGAAATTTAGAGATGATTTAGGCCGATCTAAAGACACTTGGGTTTATCGAGGCGAGATTGTGATCGACCCCTATGAAATCTGTGAGTCACCCGGTTGCCAATGTTGGAAATGATCGTCGGGGCGGACAGAGTGCGATATTGTGGTAAATGGCATTGAGGAGTTGTAGATTCCATGACCGCTCTGTTATAAGTGTGGATCGATTGACCACTTTATCAAGGATTGCCCAAGCCATGCGAGCAGTAAATCAGTGGGAAATCGGGTGCTACTCTTTTGCTCGAGGTAGACTATCTAGAAATACGGGGAATGCTAGTGGAAGTCGAGAGGATCTAGAGATGCTACAACCAGATCTAAGGCTCGTGCTTCCGCTAGAGAGCTTATATATCTCTGCATTGCGAGGATGCTTCCTCGCGGATGTTATCTAGATACTTTCACTTGTCTTTGATACTAATGTGATTGCATTGATTGACCACAGTTTTACTATTCATATGTATGTGAGACTTTAGCATTGATGAAGACTTTACACATGAGTCTCTTGAGTTAAGTAATTCAAGTGTCGAATCCCTTGGGTGGTTATGTACTTGTTGACAAGGTGTGTAAGAAATGTCCCTAGTAATCAAGGGTTCCTATTTTTGGCGATTTGATGCTTTCACCTTTTGATGAATTTGATGTTATCCTCGGTATGGATTGGTTGACCATACATGATGCGATTGTGAATTGCAAAAGAAAAACTATTGAGTTGAGGTGTGTAAATAATGAGATAATTCGAGTTTAGTCTCACGATTTGAGCGGATTGCGGCATTAATATCCTCGATGTTGGCTCAGAAACATGTGAGAAAGGGGTGTGAAGCATATCTTGCGTACGTACTTGAGAGCAAAGAGTCAGAAAAGAGACTTGAATCAGTGCTAGTGGTTTGTGAGTATCCAGATATTTTTCCTAAGGAGTTACGAGGATTACCACCTATTCGAGAGGTTGAATTCAGCATCGAGCGGTACCACTCCAATTTCGATAGCTCCAGTATCTTATGGCACTAACGGAATTGAAAGAATTGAAAACTTCGATTGCAAGAGTTGTGGATAGAGGTTTTGCTCAGCAGAGTTTTTCACCTTAGGGTGCACGGTATTATTTGTGAAAAGAAGGGCGGAACCATGAGAATGTGCATCGACTATAAATCGATTGAATAAAGTGACAATAAAGAATAAATATCCATTATCGCGTATTGATGATTTGTTCGATCAAGCTGAAGAACCTCTGTATTTTTGAAGATAGATTTGAGATCGGGTTATTATCGATTCTGAGTTCAAGATTGAAAATACCCAAAACCGCTTCGAGCGAGATCGATCACTCGAGTTCTTAGTGATGCCGTTTGGGCTCACTAATGCCCTGCGGTATTTATGGATTTGATGAATCGGATCTTGGGACCGTATTTGGATCGATTTGTAGTTGTGTTTATCGATGATATTTTGGTCTATTCGAGAAATGAAACCGATCATCTTTGAGCACACGAGATTAGTGTTGCGATTTTTATGGGATAGCGATTATATGCTAAGTTCGATAAATGTGAGTTACGGTTGAGAAGTTAGCTTTTTGGGTCATGTGGTATCTGCATCGGGTATTAGAGTTGATTCGGGTAAAATATCATTATACTTGATTGGAAGCCCCAAGAGAATATTACGGAAGTTTGGAGCTTTTGGGACTTGCTAGTTACTACAGACGATTTGTAAAGGGTTTCTCGATGATAGCCACCCCCAATGGCGAAACTACTTGAGAAAGATGTTAAGTTTGAATGGTGAGGAAGAATGTCGGAAAAGTTTTGATCAATTGAAAACTTATTTGGTGAAAACTCGATGTTAGTACGGCCAGAATCCAGTAAAGAATTTGTCATTCTGATGATGCATCCTTACTTGGGTTGGGTTGTGTGTTGATGCAAGAAGGTCAAGTTGTAGCCTACAGCGTCGAGGCAATTGAAGCCACATGAGAAAAACTATTCGACCCATGATCTCGAATTATTTGCCATCGTATTCGCTTTGAAAATATGGCAACATTACTTGTTTGGTGAGAGGTGCCATGTATTTTGGATCACAAAAGTCTCAAATATTTGATGACTCAAAGAGATTTGAATCTGCGGCAGAGAGCGTTGGTTTGAGTTGCTAAAAGATTATGAGCTTGTCATTGATTATCACCGGGAAAGGCTAATGTAGTTGCGGATGCTTTAAGTTAAGTAAATCAACTTTTTTGCTTTCTGACGATGAATGTATACCTATCTGTTTTATTAGATAATGTGTTAGTAAGCGAGAATTGAAGGCTAAACCATTATTGATTCCTCAAATCGTGAGTCCCGAGTCGGCGATGAATTGATTGCTAAGCAGTGAATGTACTTCTAATGTGGAATCGAGTTTCAAATAGGCGACAATGATTGTTGAAGGTTCAAAGTCGATTGTGTGTTCCAAGAAAGTCGAACTTATTTGATGATCTTGGCGAGGCTCATAGTAGGCTGAATGTCTATCCACGGGTAGTGCAAAATGTACATTGATTTGAAAGCGTCGGTTTGGTGGCACTGTATGAAGCGAGATATTTACGACTTTGTTTGAAGTGTTTGATATGTCAACAAGTGAAAGCGAAACACCAAGTGCCTTGGGATTACTTGGTAGATCATGATGCCGAATGGAAGTGGGATCGAGTTCTGATGGATTTTATATCTGGATTGCCTTTGTCATCAAGCAAGAAAGATGCGATGCAGGTTGTTGTTGATAGGCCCGACAAAGTCGACTCATTTTATCCTGTGCGTGCGGATTATTCCCTTGACAAGCTAGCTGAAATGTATGTATCCCAGTTGTAAGGTTACATGGAGTACCCATTTCTATTGTATCGAGATAGAGATCAGAGATTCACATCACGATTTTGGAAGAAATTTCAAGAAGCTTTGGGTACCAAGTTACATTTTAGCACCGCTTTTCATCCCCAGGTGATGGTCAATCCGAGCGAATAATTCGGATACTCGAGGATATGTTGAGATGTTGCATCCTTGAGTTTAGTGGTTCGTGGAGAGCGGTATTTACCTTTGATTGAATTAAACTTACAACAATAGTTTTCAATCAAGCACTAAGATGGCACCTTACGAGGCTTTATGCGATCGTAAATGCCGTACACCATTGTTTTGGACCGAGCTCGGTGAAAATAAAATTTGCGGAGTTGATTTGATTAAAGATCTTTGAAGCGAGTAAGTAAAAATAATTCGTGAAGGTTTGAAGGCGACTTGGATCGTGATCGTCGTCGTGCTGCAGTTTGAAGCGAAAAGACATTGAGTATCGGTGTGAGATAAAGTGTTTCTTAAAGCTTCACCTTGGAAAAGATGCTCGGTTGGCGTAAGGGCAAATTAGTCTGAGTTCGATTAAGTAGTATGAAATATCGAACGAGTTGGTCGATTGCATATAGATTGATTTTACCCCACAGACTTGAAAAGATTCACAGCGTTTTCAAGTTTCGATGCTTCGACGTTATAGATCGATCCTTAGCACATAATTAATCCATCAAAGGTTGAAATTCAATCCGATATGAGTTATGAAGAAGAACAGATTAAATATCTAGCTCGTGAGGTGAAAGAGTTCTGAAACAAAAGGTTTCTTTAGTAAAAGTGTTATGGCTCAAGCACGGGATGGAAGAAGCTACTTGGGAACCGAGAACTCTATGAAAGAGCGATATCCTAACTTGTTCCTTTGGTAAGATTTTGGGGGCGAAAATTTCTTATGTGGGGTAGAGTTGTGACAGACCCTAATGTGACCTAGTCGGAGAAAGTGGTTTGGGACCACAAGCAAGTCATAAAAATAATTAACCGTCATATTCTATGTTTATTATATGTGAATATGAATGTGTGAAAGTTACTTTAATTTGGTCGATTATATGTGAAATTTATTAGTAGGGACTTATGTGAGACAAATATGAAATGTGTTAGACTAATGTAAAAGTGATCTAATAGTGCATGATGTCAAAAAAATGTACTTGCATGTCAAATTAGCCAAATTTTGGATAGTGGCCGGCCATGATATTGGTTATTAATGATAATATGTATTTTTCTATTAATATTTTAGTTTACAAAATGTATTAATGAATTAAAAGTAATAAAATATTGGGTGAGTGGGAGGAGAAACCAAAGTTGGTTCATCCTTGCTCCTCCATTGCTTAGTAACTTGAGGAAGAAGAAGAAAGAATTTTCTTGTTTCATGTTAAAGCTTGGATGATTTTTAGGAAGAGGTAAGTACTTTGAAATTCTTGGAAATTTATGTATAAATAAGGTGATTAGTTCAAGTTCTATTCATTCCATGGATTAAGTTTTGGTTGTTTGGAGGTTTGATATTCGGTCAAGTAGTTTGAAACTCTTAGTATATATATATTTTTATTGTCTTTAAAATGGAGGGTAATGTATTACATGAGGAGTTGTTCATGGTTTTTAACTTGAAAGTTGAAATTAGTTTGTTTATAGGGAGGTGCTGAATGTGGTCATTGAAGGGGTCTTAATGAACAATATGTGTGTGGCTTGGGAGTAATAACATACATTTAAGGAATTTTGTGTGCTAGCAAGTTTGGTTTATTATATAGATGTAAATCACCTTGTATTTGATAATTTGAAGAATAGGAAATGGCAAATTAAAATGATATTGGATAAATTTTTAGTTTAGTTGTGTTTAAGCATTCGGCCTTAATTATTAATATTGGTTATGAAAGTATGAAAGATTAGAGATTATTTTTAAATGAATTATGATATTAATATGAACAAGATAGAAAATCGGGTATAGATGTAATTCGGTCATTGATGGGCATTATTGTAACCTAATGGTATTTTGCTACTTTTAACTTCGAGATGGAATTTGTATATGAAAGCTAAGTAGAGCGGTTAGAGCCGAATGAGGTAGATAAGATATTTAAGCATGCTAGAATTATACATTAGTGAATATGTGTGATTGTACTAAATTCTCTACTTGAATTCGGTTAGGTATAATCATGGTATGAGCTTATTAGGGATAATACCTTATAAGTGAATGTAGTTTTAGTTAACTTTATGTGTTATGCGTGTGTTAAAATAGTTAATAATTTGGATGTTAATTTAGGTATTTATGCTAAAGATTTTTCGGCTATGTTTTATATCCATGTAATAATTCTAATGGCTAATATATATAAGAGTAATTTCGGCTTGTATAAAAAAATGTAGTACATGAATGGCAATTGTATAAACATGAGGCATTGAAGTTACCTATAAGACCGAATTGGGTAATTAAATTATTAATGTGTATGCATTTGATTTTGTGTAGCTTAACATATGAGATGGGTATATGTTAGTTAATAGCTTACTTAAAGTGTTGGGTTAAATAATTAGGTATATGGTTGGTTTCATTATTAAATATAAGGGTTAAGTACCTTAAATTTATCTTTGATGTTCAAAATGACTAAATCAATTCATTTGTTAAATTAAGCTCAAGAGCAAAGGAACTAAATCGGATAAAGGAAAGGAGAAAGCAATCGAGTAGCCTATCCAGTAACTATTCAAACATACCCAGAGGTAAGTTTTAAGTATCTTCCTATAGTATATGATTAATGATGCCATTATAAGAGGATAGTATGTAAATCAGATTTTTGACTTATACTTGATCTAAGATGTATAATGGATAACGCATGTATATGCCTTATAGTCTAATGATCACTTTGAGTTTAAGATCTAATGACAAATAGAGTGAGTAATATGAGATATAATCATTGAATTGAAATGTGAATGATGAAGTGCAATTTGAATTGATATTTGAATGTAATATATGATCATTAAGTGATAGGATGGTTAAGATGTGTCAAAGTATGATCATAATTGTATAAGCTAAATTATATCAGGACTTTAGGTCAAAGTAGGCAATGTCTTTGGAAGTATAACTTAGGACTTTAGGTCATGAACAATGTCTTTGGAATTAGATCCGGACTTTAGGTCATGCAAGCAATGTCTTTGGAATTATATCCGGACTTTAGGTCCATGAGCAATGTCTTTGGAATTATATCAGAATTTGGTCATGAGGCAATGTCTTTGGAATTATATCCGAACTTTAGGTCCATGAGAGCTATGTCTTGGAATTATATTCGGGCTTAAAGTCCAGAAGACTTTGTGCTAGTATTTGGACTCGAGTTTTAACCTAAGCGGGTTTTAACGTTAGTAATTCAGTATGGTTATGAATTGAATGCATGAGAGTAAGCTGCTATGAAGTATGTATTATCTGATATGAAAATTAGGGCGTATTTCATACACATAAGTGAACCAATCTTTAGATTGAAGTATCATTAACAAGGAATGGATTATGCATATGTGTGTATAGATATATGTAGGGATGAATACCGAATCTACGAATAGGAGAATAACCATTTCGGACGATGTCTTTTATTATATGAAAGTATACGATTAATTTAATTATATAATCCATGTTGATGATCGAGGTTTAGGTTGTAAATTCCTTTGTGTTGGCATATATATATATATGTATTTTTGGGCAAGTGGTATAAAGTTGATTTCGAGTTTAGTATTTCGTAATGTTGATTTACATGTCAAGTTTTCTTTTTATCTGTTTGAATTACTTAAGACTTACTAAGCATCATTATGCTTACTTTGTTGCCTTGATTCTTTGTTTTATAGATCCTGTTCGTTAGCTATCGTTCTCGGGAGTTTCAAAGTCGAAGTCATCCACACTATCTAAGCCCTTTCGGTACTCTTGTATCTGAACTTTGTTAATGGCATGTATAGGACTGACTTTTGTTGTTAATTATCTTTTTGGTATTGTATATTCGTATAGCCATGCGAAAATGGCTTGATAAGTTATTATACGTATTTCATATAGTAAATGTGTATGTGTGGTTGATATTCGATTAGTGTTTTAAATGATTTGGAAATGAATTGAACTTAGGAATTACTCTATAGTGTTAAATGAAACTTCATGCTTGATTTGTAATACTTCTTAATCCCTCCGGCGACGGATACGGGTTAGGGGTGTTACATAGGGTGTTACAATATTAATCGGATTAGGTAGCTTTTTGTAATATTTATGGGATTAGTGCAATTTTTTAAAATGCTTTGAGCTGGACACATTTTCAGTGTACTTAACAGGAAACATGATGAGTTGGACACGTATTCAGTGTAAGTTACAGGAAAACGCTTCCAACTGGGCATGCTTTCTTGCTCTGTCAACAAAACAATTCCAGTTGGACGCATTTTCCCATTCTCTCTCCTAACTTGTTTAGAGTTTTTAGGGTCTTTAGGTTTTTAGGGTTTTTAAGAGGCATATTAGGGTTTATAGGATAAAGGCTTAAGGTTTAGATCATTTTAATGTTGTTCGTGTTTGAGGGTTAAAACCCTAGGAGTTTTTGAATTTACCAATTCAACTCCAATCTTATCACCAATAAATTTTTTATTAAATTCATTGGAGTGTTATTTTAATTTTTTTGTTAAATATACGGTGACCATGTAACAAAAAGACATTCTAATAGACGTAAATTTAGTAGAAAATTTTAGTAGCTGATGTGGAATTAAAAATATTTATTCCAACACATTATACAAAAGTACATTTTCTTTGTTAGAATAGTATTTTGTTTAAAAATTCATGTAATTTTTTTATCAAAGTAATCAACAATATTAACCATTTGAAAGTAAAATTATAATAAAAATAAAAATAAAAATAGGACCAAATAAATATGTCTATGTATCATTATTATATCTTTACCATTATGTACACATTTTTAATTAAAATCGTATTCGATTAAAGCTGTACAATTAATTGATTAATCAATTGAATTCTTAATTGTGTTCATCTTTGAGGTAGACATTGTGAGGGGTTGACAATGGGAGCAGTAAATATGCAAAAGCTACTCGCATGCCACGAAAATATTATCCATGAATCCTGGGATATCTGAAGGACTCTCGCGTGAGGAAAAATTTTCACAATATGCAAACATTTTGCCTAAGAAGCATGACTTGGAAAAAACATTCAGGGTGGGATGACAATAGGGTTCCTGGATTGGAAGCAACCTAAGAATGTTAATGAGATTTGGAGTTTTCTCAGACTTGCTAGGTATTATCGGAAGTTTGTGGAGGAATTCTCATTGGTCGCGGCTTCGATGACTAGGTTATTGAGAAAGACTCCACTGTTTAAGTGGAATGCTGAGCAGCAAGCTAGTTTCAAAAAGCTCAAGGCAATTCTAATTCAGGACCTTGTGTTGATCCAACCTGAATCCTGGAAGGACTATGTAGTCTATAGTGATGCCTCTCATTCCAGTCTTGATTGTATGTTGATGCAAGATGCGAAAGTTGTGGCCTATGCTTCGACACATGATTTGGAGTTGGCTGCTGTGGTTTTTGCTTTTAAGATATGGAGGCATTATCTTTATGGGGATAAATGTATCATCTATATAGATCATAAGAGTCTTAAGTATCTTTTCACCCAAAGGAGTTGAACTAAAGAAAGAGGCGTTGAGTACCATCTGAGTAAGGCTAATGTTGTGGTGGATGGATTAAGTAGGAAGTCCATGTCAGAATTAAGGGCAATGTTTGCTAAATTGAGTTTGTCTAATAACAATGGTTTGCTTGTGGAATTACAAGTGCGACCAACTTTGATTGAGGAGATTAAACTAAAATAGATTTGATTAATTACTTAGAGCCTCATGTGAAACTCATTAAGGAGGGTAAGGCTTTAGATTTTGCTTATAATTCTGAGGAGTTTTGTGTTATCGTGGAAGATTTTATGTACCTTCGATTTTGAGTTGAGGAAATCCATACTTTGGGAAATAGATAGCAGGCCCTACGTTATGCATCCCAGAGGTAGTAAGATGTATCGGGATCTTCGTGAGCAGTATTGCTTGTTGGGACTAAAAAATGATGTGATAGACATTGTGGCAAGATGCTTAACTTGTCATCAAGTCAATGTTGAACATCAATTTCCTTCGGGTTTGCTTCAGCCTATTCAAGTTCTTTAGTGGAAATGGGAGTGTATCACCATGGATTTTGTTATTGGGCTGCCAGTAACGTCATCTAAGAAAGACTCCATATGGGTGATAGTTGATCTGTTGACTAAGTCTACTCACTTTTTGCCACTACGGACCGATTATTCCTTGCAGAGATTGGCTAAATTGTATATCGTCGAAATTGTGAGACTTCATGGGGTACTGGTGATACGAACCGCCTCGAGGAGAGTCAAGTGGTATATGAAATGCCCGATCGTCTACGAAGAAGTATCGTTAACATAGTTTAATAACTTAGACAGAAGTCGGGTTTGAAAAGAAAAGGTGTTTGAAGGAAATGGTATAAATGGAATGGCACAAAAATGGTCGGTTTTGGTATGTTTTGGTAAGAAAGAAATGGGATCGAACAAAGAATGCAAACAAGAACCAACACCGATTTGGCATCGACCCGTTGTTTATATGCGCTTTTTGGTTCAGTTTAGATTTGGTAAAAGGAACCTTGACCCACTATCTAACAAGATAGGAACCTCGATTTAGTTTGGAACGCCACACTACAAGTAGTGATAAGTTCAAGATCGACAAAGAACACGGTTGACACAACTAGAACGCTAGGAGCATGAAGCGAATCTTTGAACAAAATATAAGAAAAGTTTGCCTCACAATTTCGGCAGGATAACATTAACAAAAGTTTCAAAAGTCCCTGAACAAAGAAATGAACTAGCTATTTATAGCATTTAGAAGGCTAACTGAATAGCCAACTTAAACTAGCTGAACAGCCCTTGTTTTCAGCCCAATTAAGTTAGAAAATTCCAGAATATATTTAGGAAAATTCCTTGAAACTTCTCAGCCATGGAAAACGTCAATGGATAGCCTCTTGAAAGCTTCAGTAGCTGAACAATTATGGAGAAGCTGAAATGAACTGAATGGGCAAGCTTGAGATTCGACCAGGGGGTGTACTCCATTAATTGGTCACCCTTGGTTAGCTGAAAAGTGTTGAACTAATTAAAGGCAACTTGGAGCACCTCAATAGTCCTTTAAATGTGAAAACAAATGTGAGCAGCCTCCCTTGTATGAACACACTAAACCGAACAGCCTATAGGTGTGAAAGGTATGTTCAGCAAATGTGAAAGCATTCAAATTGCTTTGGAGAGCTGACCGGACACTTTGAAAAAAATAAACAGTAGGTTGAGGTGGCTGTTGCAATAATCGAACCATCATGCCTCTTGGAAAAGATAAAACAGCAGTTATCTAGCTTTAATGTCGTCCCTTCAATGTACCTGCACCTAAATTAATTGAGCTCATTAATTCAACTTAGACACATTAATTCCAATAGCTCAAAGACACGTTTAAATCATGTAATAAGCTAGGACAAATTAAAAACATGCTGGGACTAAGACACATTAAATTCGACTGCAATAAATAACAAGAAATAAATTCGTCCTAATTTAGACACTTTAAATTGCTGTAGCATAACACATTAATTCCATGTTCTGATTTTGGACAAATTAAATAATTTAATATTTGTTGAGCTAAAAATAATGTGCAATTTATTTAATTAATTAAAATGCAAAGCTGGAAAAATAAATAAAAAAAGGAGCTCAATTGAGCTAAAAGCAGAGATATAGATGCATGAGCTAGTGATGAGCTGAGGGTAAGCTCGAGAGCTAATAATGAGTGATTACGAGCTAATGAGCTGGTGTGGAGCTACATGGGAGCTAACTTGAGCTGAAGGGGCTTCGGTGGCTGAAGCTGGACTTGTAGAAAAGTTCGGCATGGATTCCCAAAATGGCCACCAACTAGTTTGATAGGTCTAGCATTGACATCATCCCACACATGCTGAACTAAAGCTATAACAGCTTCTTTAAATTATTTTGCACGAGCCCTTGTGATCAGCCCTTGAGGTAGCACCATCGGATCTCGGCTCAGACTCGACTTATGGAATAGCGGGATCGTATCAACTGGTATCTATTATTTCTAATTGAGATCCTCATTTTACGTTACATTTTTGGAAGAGTTTGCATGAGGCATTGGGTACGAGATTGAATTTTAGTACAGCCTTTCACCCACAGTTTGATGGACAGTTTAAGGGGTTGATTCAAATTCTCAAGGACATGTTACGAAGTTGTGTGATGCGAGCGTGCCTTATGACTCTCGTAGCTCGAGCAAGGATCCCATGGAGCTGCCTCAAGGTCTTGTTACAAGAGCTCGAGCCAAGGCTTTTAAAGATTCTATTTTAGCTCTCGTGGCTCGTATCTGGGATGATATTCTGCCTGGTCACATCAAGGAAGATTGTTCCTCGAATTCACCTTGTATTTTTCTGCAAGTCCAGCTTTAGTTTATTAAGTTCACCAACTATTTCAGCTCATTAAATTAGTTTTACTCTTTAATTTAATAAGTTCCTTAATTAGTTAGTTAATATGATAAGTATTAAATTAAGTTCACATTAGTTGCTTTAATTATGTCTTAATTTAATAAGTGTTGCTCTTAATTAATCTAGTTCCTAGGATTATTTATTGATGCATGAGTTAAGTTTATTTAATGATGCTTCTTTAATTAACTAGTTGCTGGAATAATTGATGCATAGTTCATTTACCTAAGTTAAGTATTAATGTGTGTTATGTTTAATAAGTGTTTACATGTGTTTAATAAGCTCATTTTAATGTGTTTATTGCAGGAGTCTTTTCAAGTCATAACCGTTACAATTCAAGGCTGTTACAAATTAAATAAAGTGGCTTTTCAAGTCATTTTCAGTTACAAAGCAAGGGGCTGTTATAAGAAGGGTTATACATCATTTAAAAGAGGTTTAAAGAGCATTATATCATCCAAATTAATTTTGCCAGCAACCTTTTCCATTACCAGCCAATTTTGCCACTTCAAAGGTCATTTCAAGCATTCAAGCACCAATTAAGAAGCTAGTTAAGAGTTGGTGTCCATTCTGTGACAACCCTAATTTAACCCTAGTCGGAAAGTGGTTTCGGGACCACAAAACCGAGTTATAAAAAATATTTATGAATTATATTTCATGATTTCGAAGTGAGTAAATACAAGGGTGAAAATTTCCAGCTTTGATTTGGTCATTTGCATGTGAATTCATTCAATAGGACTAAAATGTGACACTTTTGAAATGTGATAGGCTAATTTAGAGTGAGTAAATAATGCATGTGTTTAAAGGAATGGTTTTGCAAGTTAAATGTCCCATTTTTAGATAGTGGCCGGCCATGTGCTAGTTATGTTATAAAATATGAATTTTCTATTAGTTTTATTTAGTTAAATGATATAATAACATGAATTAATGAAATAAAATAAGGAACTAAAATAGAAAGTGGGTGAAAATAACAAAGTTAGCACCTTGTTCATCCCAAAAGCCGAAAGTGAAGAAGAGTTGGGAGAAGAACCATTCGGTCACTTAGATCTTCTTTAAGGTATGAGATTCATGTGAATTTTTGAAATGCTTGATAAATTTGAACAAATTGCTAAGTTCTTTAGGTAACCCATGTTAGAAATTTTGATATTAGGATGACTAGCACTTTCGGCCATGGTAGTTTGAGGATTAAGGATTTTATTTCTTGTTAAATTGGATGGATCCTAGTGTGTGAGTGTTTGAACTAACTAAGGATCAAAAGATGCATAGGTACAAGTAGAAAGAATCGGCTACTATGGTTGATGCTAATGCAGAATGTGAAAATGCTATATGTGGATAATGTATGTGATTTGAGTTAATAATGTGAAAAGAATATTTAGATGTATTATAATTGATTAGGTATTAAGTTAAAAGTTGCTAAAATTGCCATTTCTTTGGCCAGAATATGTGGTTGATCAATGAAGAATTTGTTGAAGAATATAGGTGAACTTGGTGAGAGTATTCGGCCTAGTGTATAAATGATATAAAGATGTTAGAAATTATTTTTGATTAGGTGTATGTATAATTAAGCATATAATCGGCCTCAACATAGACATGCATATTCGGCCATAGGAAGAAGATTGGTGTTGCATGCATTCGGTTAGAGGCAAGCATATTGATGCTTTTATCTTGGCCTAAACAATCCGCTAAAAGAGAGTGTGGGTTAATATGTTGAGTTGATTCATGATTTCATATGTAAGTGACTCTAATGTCTAATGTGTATATATATGGGCTAAGTACCTTGAGTTCCTCTTTTCGATGCTCAAATGACTAAATCAATTTATTTGTTAAATTAAGTTCAAGAGCAAAGGGAACTAAATCAGATAAAGGGAAGGAAAAAGTGGTGAATAGTCATCGGAATCGTTAGACAACATCAGAGAGTAAGTTTTGAGTAATGAGACTTAGTTTACGATTTAATTAAGTTATGACGTCTGAGCATAACAAATATATGGCGATATGATGATTCTACTTGAATTATATGTTGAATTAATTAGTCTATCGTGTGAATGGTAGCCGTATGTACACATAGAGATCGTGTCGTAAAGCAAACTAAACCATGCTGTTTGTATGTGACTAGTGAGCCAAAAATGGGATTGCTTATCGTGATTTGTGTTTGAACTCTAATTACAAAAATGAAATATAGATATGTCATGATTTATGGATATGTGCATGAATATTTGGATATATCAGGGCTATGTCCCGAAGAAGCAATTGTGCGAGTTACTATATCCGGGCTATGTCCAGAAGGCAATTGTGCGAGTTACTATATCGGGCTATGTCAGAAGGCAATTGTCACGAGTTACTATATCAGGGCTATGTCCGAAGAAGCAATTGTCACGATTACTATATCAGGGTTATGTCCGAAGGCATTCAAGCGAGTAGCTATATCCGGTTAAATCCACGAAGGTACTTGGCTTGGGAATGAGCAACTTCTTTGTAATAGTTTCAATTGATACGCTCGTAGAATTCCAGCGATGAGGTATGTTTCGTGTTTGCATTGAATTAGTTGATCACTTACAAGTAGTTTTAGCTCGATCGATAAATGGACTCTGACCTTTGACTAAGTTGATCTTTTGTGCATGAGTATAAGGGTAGTAATGTGATGTAGGTATGATTTTGAGAATATGTATGCATGAAATTATTCGTTTAGTCGTTTGAATGTTATACTTGGTTGTGCATAATTTCATTATTCAATCTTACTAAGCATTAAATGCTTACTCCGTTTCTTTGATTCTGTTTCATAGATTTTGGTTTGTCATTTCTATCGGACTTGGGATTATCGAAGTTGAAGTCGTCCACACTATCAAAGCCCCTTTCGGTACACTTTTGGTTGAACTTTGAAATGGCATGTATAGGACTACCCTTTTTGATGTTTGTCTTACACCTTTAGTTTTGTACAAATTAGATAGTCATGCGAAAATGAAACTTATATATATGTTTTGAGCAAATTGTTATAATCTTCGTGTATGTATATGGTTATTGAGAAGTGTGGATATGCTTGGCAATGATTGACCATTGGGATGGTTAATCACAATCTTATTTTATTGCTATATATACTAAAGGGTTGGTTAAATCATGGAAACTAAGTAATAGATAAAGTCTACCCTAAAGGCGGATGTTAGTGACACATCGATAGTGTCAATTTGAAAAATCATTAAAAATAGTAGGAATGGAGTTAATTAGTGAATAAATTATGTAATCGAACCTTGATGAATCTACTTTCATATGGAAGAAACAGAAACGGCCAAATGAGTCGGATTTTAAGAGATATTTAGGTTTTTAGTGAAACAGGGCCAGGCGATTTCTGGATCCCTGTTACGACTTTGAAAATTTACTATAAATTAACCAGAGATAATTGGAAGTCATGCCCTATATTTACAGATTCCTTGTCGAGTCTAGTTTCTTTAGAAATAAGCGGAATAAGTTTTGAAGTCTGTATAGGGAGATACCTAAGTTGCAATGCATGAAGGTCTTAGTAGTCGACCACCTTAACAGGGGAGACTTAAACTAATAAACTGTACTGTTTTGCCTGATCAAAATTCTAGAAAAAAATTTTTAGATAGATATATGAGTCTAGTTTCAGGAAAATTTTACGGAATAAGTTTTGAGCTTGAACTCGAGATATGATTTTTAAAGTGGGCTGTGATGTAGTTAGCCACATGTCTGAAATTTTAAAAATGAACCGTGTAAGTCAATGAATTAAGTCCGTAAATACCTCGTGTTAAACCCCGGTAACGGTCTCGGGTATGGGGTGTTACACATTCGGCTGACCAAGGGCTAACTCAAGAGTCATTTTTCAAGCAATTAAAGTCATTCATTCATCTGAATTGAAGTGAATTCAAGGATGGAGCTATTTGGCTCAAGAATGTGAAAAGACTTGAGTTTAATTTCAGGTTTTAATTGGCACATTAAGTTGAATGTTTGTGACTATTCAGCTAGCCTATTCTAGCACTATAAATAGGTGAAATCAGCCTTTATAAAGGGGACTTTTGACTCTTTGTTAATGAAACTCTGCCAAAATTGTGAGGCAAAATTTTTTCCAATTTCGTTCAAAGATTCGTTGGCTACCTAGTGTTCTAGTTGTGTCAATCATTTCCTTTGTTGAAAATCGAAATTATCACTACTCGTAGTGTGGTATTCGAGCATCTTGAGGTTCCTATCTTTCTAGATAGTGGGTGAGTCACTTTAACCAAACCAAAGCCCAGAACTAAAAGGGCTTATAAGCAACGAGTTGATACCATATCGGTATTGGTTCTTGTTTGCACTTTTGTTCAATTCCATTTCTTTCCTTTACCATTTCGTACCAAAACTATATTCAAACTACCATTTCTTATCATATCGATTATTATTATTCTTTACCAAATTCACCAAGACATATCATTCCATTCAGTACAACTTATACCGAACCAAAACTTCCTCTTATCCTTACTTCTTTCAACCCCTTAATTTTTATTCCATCAAACCTTTCCATTTATTTAAACTGAATTAAAGCCTTCTCAAATACAATTATTTTAAAATTCCTTCTTCTAATTAAATTTTCAAACTAAATTATCGGTACTTTCTCGTCGACGATCAAGCACTTGACATATGACTCGACTTATCCGAGGCTGATCTTATCATTAATGTGTCGATTTTTGAGGTAATTTGGGAGGAACATCTACCACTTGACGAGTTTCCATATAATATGATTTTCAATCGAATATTCGGATGGCTCTATATGAGGCACTTTATGGATGCAAATGTAGGGCACCTTTGTGTTAGACAGATTTGGGGGAAAAGGAAAGTGCTGGGACCAAATTTAGTGCAAGAGACTAGGATCAATGTGAAGAGTATGTGGGATTGGTTGAAAGATACATCAGATAGACAAAAGTCTTATTCTGACTTGAATAGGAGGGATATTGAGTTCAGTGTGAGTGACCTAGTCTTCCTTGGAAGAAGGTCCTGAGATTTGGCTACAAGGGAAAGTTAAGTCTGAGGTTCATTAGACCCTACCACATCATTAAAAGAGTGGGACCAGTGGCATATCAGTTGGAGTTACCTCCAGAGTTGGATTGCATTCATGATATCTTCCATGTGTCTATCTTGTGATGTTATCGATCTGACCCTTGTCACGTGATACCAGTTGAAGAGATAGAGGTCTATCATGACTTGACTTTTAAGGAGGAACCGATGTAAATTATCGAACAAGATGTCAAAGTGTTGAGAAGGAAACAAGTTTAAGCTTGTGAAAGTGTTGTGGTGGGATCACAATTCTAGTGAGGCTACTTAGGAGTTGAAAGATGCGATGTGACAGCAATATTGATACGAATTGGCCCGGCGATGCGAGTCGAGTCGTCTTAAGTTGCCCGATCGTCTTCGAGAAAGTATCGTTTGGTTTGGAGAAAAAGATGTATTTGGCTATTTGGAGCGGAAGTTATCAAAAGAGTTCAAAATAAGGCTAAAATGATGAAGATAGGTTAGGTTGGAAAGGAACAAGATAAGAGCTATATGAATGGCTCAGTTTAGGATAATAAGTAAAATAAAGATAGATGGTGAAATGGAGATTGAACTGAAACTTCAAGATCGATTCAACACCATAGACAGTGTTGCCCCGGAACTTATGTTGTTTAAGGTGGATTAACGAAGGATAGCAGGCGGACCTTGACCCGTTACTTAGAAAAGTAAGAACCAAAGGTATAAGAAGATGGATGAACGCCACACTTAGGAGAGGGATAAGTTCGAAAGACAAGGACTAACGCCACTGACTAACAGATAAGCCAATCAAAAGATGGAAGTTTTTTAGAAGTTATGCCATCAAAATCTTTATGAGTAATTTTTAAATGAGGCGGCCTTGATTCGATAAACAAAAATTCCTTACCTTCCTTACGTTTGATTTCCAATGGGTGGCGGTCATCCACAGACTTACCTTTTTCAAACAACTGAAAACGGCTCTCGTTTTGAAGGTATCGGAGTTGGATTTGGTCGTACGGACTTTTAGGAACCTGAAAAGAAAGATCACAAAAAGATCGAGCAGAAGTGTTAGTAGAAAGAATCCTCGCTTGCTCACTAACTTCGTTTTCACTCGATTCTATTTCTTCTGAATCACTCGTTTCTTTTATCTCAATTTCTTGTTCCGCTATTTTTTCTTGTTCACATTCTTTGTCTCTCTCAAACTCTTTTTCATTCTCTTTTTCAATCTCATTTTCTTTTTCTTTTTCTTTTTCAAAGGCTTTTTCAAGTTCTCTCAAGATTCGCTCATTTTCTTTCTTACTTGCCTTTTGCCTCTCTTTTCTTTTTATTTCTTTTGTTTTCTCGTTACAAGAATGTACAAAAGAATCATAAGAATAGAGATCATGTTCGAAAGGCCAAGAACTATTTGCATGTGATTCACACTTCATGTAGAACACTCCTTGAATGATTTCTTTGAAGTTCGGGAAGAAGTATATCTATCTCTTCGTACATTTTCTTGGAAGGAGTCAAAATCATAGTCGCCTCCTTGTCGTCTCAATCTCCTTGATGAAAAATACTCTCGTTCGAAGTCTCTTCTCAAATAGGAGTCATAGTATGAATCTCTTTGCCTCGAAGTCAATGGCGAGAAAGAATCAC
The DNA here is from genome assembly GCA_025698475.1 of Gossypium anomalum. NCBI lineage: Eukaryota > Viridiplantae > Streptophyta > Magnoliopsida > Malvales > Malvaceae > Gossypium > Gossypium anomalum. Next base: position 23,618,571 of record CM046962.1, on the reverse strand, counting down.
GATAGGAACTTTTGTTCAAGTAGTATTGGCGGTATATCTCTGTGGTGTTTTTGGTTCCGTTTTTTGACTTGAAGAAACTCAATCACTTTGGTCTCGTTTTTCCAATCGATCTAGCCTCACTTGTAGTTGGCCAAACTCAGAATTCGCCATTCTTCGCATTTCTTGAACCAAGTATTGGAACTCCAACTCAGTAAATTCTTCACAAGAAATCTTGATTACTAAAAGGAAAATATGTTAGATCAAAACAAAAATTTAAGTTCCTCACTACAAAATCCTCACGAGTTCACTCGGAAAGAAATAATAGATGAACACTCCACTCGTGTTTGCACTCGTTTTAGGCTTTTTAGACTCTCAAATGCTCTCACACTTTCTAACCTTTTACCACTCAAGCTTACTCTCGTAACCTCGTACTTTGTTTCTCTTGACTTGTCTTGGTGCTTTGGGGTTGGCTTCAAAAATGGTTACAAGGGTAAGATGTTCTGATTATCTGGGTAGGCTAAAAGAAAGCTTTGGTATAGTGTGGCATTTTGGGGGGGTAAAAAAAATTGAAGAAGAAGAACACTTGACAATCGGAACTAAATATAAACAAACGGAAGAACTTGATCACTTCACTTTTTTTTTTAAATTTTGTACCTTTTTATTTTTTTACTACTTCACAATACCACTATTACAATAGAAAAAACAAAAATTACAACTTGAAATTTTTTCTTTTTTTAGTTTCAATTTTTAATTTCAAATTTTTTTACACTCTGAACCTATTTGATCTTGATACGAATGTCGGTGCCTCTCATTTTACAAGCTCGATACTAAATGATGTGATTTGGCCTAAGAAGTTGAGTCGAATTCACGTAGTTGCCCGATCGTAGGCGAGAGAATTGTTAGAGTGCCTCGAATTTTAGTAATAGAAGTAAAAGAATAGGTTAGGATAAGCGGAAGGTTTCAAGAAGTGTAGAATTAGCAATAGGTTCGATTAAGGGTAGCAAAGATGGATGATGGATAAATGGCTCGGTTTGGTTAACAAAAGAAATTTGAAAGATGGGGATGGAAATCGAACTGCGTTAGGAATGATTCAACACTAAAAAGTGTCACTCAGGTTCCTATATTGTTAAGGTGAAAAGGATGGATAGAAGGATAGGTGAGCATACACACCAAGATTGGTGATAAGTTCAAACAAGAGCAGTGAGCGCCACTAGCACAAGCTAGATAAGTCTTGAAACTTATCTGAGATATGAGAGGAAGCAACCTCACAAGAACAATGTTCATTAATAATTTGGCAAAAGTCCCTTACAATGAAAAAAAACAAACTATTTATAAGCCTAAGATGTCTATTGATATTGGCATCTATGATGTTCACACTAACTTAAATTTTATTCACATTTGTATTTAACATGTTGACACAAAAGCATTAAAATTTGGTTCATGCTTGAAGATGGTGCATGAATTGGCCGGACCATCATGTTGCTTCACTTGATGCATTCATGCATACTTAGCCTAGAAGAAAAACCATAGTTCATGAATGTGCAGCCCTTTAATACTCCTACATCTCCCTTGGCGAAATAAAGCTTGAATGTACCTTGAATACTTGAATGGACATCTTGGATATGCATGATACATGCATGAAAACGTCCCAATGCATGTTCTTCCTTAATTACGGTCCATGAATCTTCAAATACATGTACATAAAATAGCCCCCACTTGCATGAATGTCCCCAATACATGAATTCCTTCAAATGCCATCCATTGAACACTAGTTGTGCATGCATCCTTCCATACGATTTATTAAGCCATGCATGTACTTGCATTAATGGCTCCTTCATGTATTCGATCACTTTATGGAAGTTAACTCTTGGCCAAAAAGGTTGCTTAGGGATCACCAATAGCCAGCCCACCATGCATAAAATTCGTTCATGCATGAACTCTCATAATCCATGTACACAGTGGTGCATGAATCTCATTTAATGTACTCAATACATTCGGTTGAACCTACAAGAAACATGAACACATTAAATCCCAATGTATATTCAAATGAACATGTTAAGAGCATGAACTAGACATCATAAATATTATGTTAAGCTAAACTAAACACATTAATTAAAGACTAGCTAGTAGCATTAAGTTAAGGCTAGCTCAAACTAAGTGAAAACATTTAATGAACTTATTTGAGCTAGGATTTTTGTTAATGAGCTGTAGCAAACTAATTTGTATAAAACTAAAATTTAGTTTAATTTATTGAAATGAAGAATGAGCTGAAAGTAAGCTCGGTTGAGCTCAAACGAGCTTAAATGAGCTGAATTGAGTGGATGAAGCTCGAGGAGGCTGAAGCGAGCTAGGATCAGCTTGCCAACAATGCATGGGTTCTTTGGATAGTTGCTTCAAGCTCATTTTGTGAGCAATGGGCCTTGTTTCGAACCAAGGTGTTGTACTAGAAGCTAAAACAGCTTGTAGGAAATGCTTAGCTTCAGCTCGAGTTATGGGTCCTCTTGGAAGCTCGATTAGATCTTGGTTTGCACTCGAGGATGCCCCGGGCGTGCTTACATCAAATATCCTCATCTTTTCCCATCATGATGCGATCGCACCCCATGGCTCAGCTAGTTCGAGCAAGGATTCTTTGGTACTACCACAAGGTCTTATTACTCGAGCTCGAGCTAAGAAGTTTAAAGAGTCTATCACAGCTTTTGTAGCTCAAACTTGGAATGAAACGCTATTAGGACACTCCGACAAAGCGATTCGACTCTTTGAACTCACCATGCAACTACTGCACACGTCGGCTCGGCTCATCGAGCTCACTTCGATTCCCCGGCTCGAGTCCACTCACTACCAGCTCATGAGTCCAAGTCCAGCTCGGTTTTAGCTCATGAGTTGAATCTAGCTCATGAAGACTACTTTGACTTCATTTGGTATTTATTAAATTTTTATTTAATAAAATTATTAATTAGTTAATTAATAAACCACATATTAAGTTAGTTCACATTAGTTTTATTAAATCTGTCTTAAAAGTGTTTATTGATGTTAATTAATTTGTCATAACCAAATTTAATGTTTGCATTTGCGTTCACATTGGTGATTAATGCTTGTGTTAATGTTGCGGTACATTCCCTTGGATGGCGCATGCATGTAAGGAATTAATGCAAAGTGCATGCATAGAAAGGTTCAATGGGCGGCAACAAAGAGGCATATGCATGTTCATGATGGTCATTCATGCATTTTGAAGATTCATGGATCAAATTAATGAAGGAACATGCATTGGGCGGTTCATGTATTGATCATGTGTTCACACCTTGTGTTCACACCATGATGACCATTCGATTGGTTGTTCATACACAAGAGTCTATTCAAGCTCCTTGTTCACACCAAGTTTGACCCTTCATGAGGCCTCATTTAATTAAGCCACTCTTGGTGAAACAACACGAATTAAAGGCCCCATTAAAGGAGTTAGCCGAATCTAGCCATGCATGCATGAAGAACATCTATCCAAGTACATCAATGTATGAACATGAAGTCTTCCATCCTCCTCCCATTCGGCCGAACATGGACATGCACATTGAAAGTCATTTCTAGAATCTTCATAGCCATTAATAGTTACATTGCTTAGTTGTTAAGCCTATGAACTTGGCCATTCGGCTAGCATAGGTTACTAGTATAAATAGTTGTTCACTTTCATTGTAATAGGTAACTTTTGGACTTTGTTAATGTTATGCTGCCAAAATTGTGAGGCAAAACTTTTCTTAAATTTCGTTCAAAGATTCGATTGGCTTCCTAGAGTTCTAGTTGTGTCAACCGTTGTTCTTTGTCGAAACCGAACTTATCACTACTCGTAGTGTGGCGTTCAAGCATCACAGGGTTTCTATCTTGTTAGATAGTGGGTGAGGTTTTCCTTTACCAAAAACCAAACCGAACTAAAAGAGCCTATAAACAACGGGTCGATACCAAATCGGTATTGGTTCTTGTTTGCACTTTTTGTTAAAACCCTTCATTCCATTCGTACCATTTCATAATACTATTCCTTTCTTACCTTTTTAACCATTACGATCATTACTTCAATACCTTTTCCTAATTGAACCAATTCATTCATCGATACCCATTCAGACCCTAAACCCGAACTTTCAATTCTTCTTACCTATCCTAATTCGGACCAAACCCATATCCTTCTTTCTCTTACCTGACCTTTCAAGTAAACTTAACGTAACTTCTTGTCGACGATCGGGCACTCTAATACGACTCGACTCCTCCGAGGCGGATCGTATCACATCAGGTAATTTTGAAGACAAAATTTTCTTTTAAGGAGGGTAGAGTTGTCACATCCCACATTTTAATTAATTATAAAAGAGTGATACTGTCATCTCCTATGTTTTAAATTAATTACACAATAGTGAAAACAAGGAAGTGTTGTGGCTTTTGGATCATTGGGATGCCTCGTGGCACAATGGAAAGATTATTCCGGTGATCCAAACTAGGAATCCATGCATGAGGAACAAATTAGGAAGAAAAGGTTTGAAAAATATGCCTTTCGTACTCTGAAAATTAGGAAAGAACCATTGCTGTTTTAAGCCCCTTCACACGCTGCCAATCCAAAGCCGCAACAGAATTGTCCCAGTCTCTATGTAGTCCACACTGTTGCAAACAAATAAAACAAAAACTCTCACTGAATATTCCAGAGAGTTTTTCGAAAAGAAATGCAGCTGCTAGACCTAGGTTCTTTTTCTTTTTTTGTGGTTAATCTTTGGTTAACACTCTTACGCACCTAAGATTTTTTTATGATTCCTTTTATTTAATATCCCCTATAAAAAATGGAATCCCCTTTTTGGTGCCAGAATTTATATGAAAATATCACAGTGTAATATCCTTTCCAAAAGGATATTAATTTCCATATATATATATATATACTTTATGTTTGATCAAAATTAATTATTATAATACTTTATTTTAATAATTTTGGTAAACATATCATAATTAATATTTTAGATGAATCGAATTCTATATTTATTTTAACTATGTTCTCTATTCTTCTACAATGGATTTGTACATATATTGTGTTTATTATTTAACTATCAAATTAAATTAATTCAATAATTAATATAATTCCCGTGACAAGTAAATTTAATATCAACAGTGTTTAGATTCTGTTTGTTTCAACCACAGGGTGTGACCATGTAGGCTGTTGTAACATTGGTAGTAATACTAGAACACTTATAACGCTACAAAAAATGAGTGGCATCTAGCAATGCATCATCGCTACCCAAGTTGCAAGAAGTCTTGGTTCAACATAACCTTTCTGTGATAAATTTTCATGTATTATATCCTTTTGTCCTTTATATCTCAATTGGACACAAGTCATGGAATAATCACACTTGTAAAGTCCAATCTCATGTTTCTTGATACCCGAAGTAGAATACAATAAAAAAATAAGTGTAATATCTCATATTAACTTATTTGAGCATGGCCATGCATTTATAGTCTCACTTCATCAAGTGGCCTAAGATATTTCTCCCATTATGTATGAGGGAAAAATCCTACTTTGATCAATCATATCCAACTACATTGATCATGGCATACCCAACATCAGTCTTTATAGTACAACCTATTACAATAGCAGTTTGACTGTATCAAAATATACGACTCACTATGTTGGGACAATGATGATTTTAAGTCTAAGGATCGTATACATAGTTATCACTATGAGTAATGTTGTGACTATTATAATAATCCAAGAAACATACTCATAGTAGGTCAGTCTAATATGTCATTCTTTAGCATATACTCATGTGTTGATTTTGACATCCCTATATTAAGGACAGCACTTTGTCATCAATCAACTACATGTCAGTCTTAATGCATTGTTGTTTTCCAAGCCCACAATAATACTCGATTAAGGACGTTTTAAGAATAATCATATTATTCTCAGGACATTATTATAAAACATTTTATTTATATACACAGAAAAGAAACTAAAATAATAATGCCAATGCCTTATATTAGTACATGAGGTAAAACAAAAACGTTATTACAATAATCCCATGATTGGTTTGGGCATACTCTAATAGTGGCTTAGTGGTAGGAAGCACCTTAACTATCCTAGAGGTCCCTAGTTCAAATTCCTTGTTTTATTTTTCTATTTTTGGCACAATTCCCATGTGCACAATAAATGCCAACCATCCACCCCCTTGTTGCCTAATGTGAAGGATTCCATTCCTCCTTTTGCAAGTCAAACTTGCCATATGTTGTGAGACACATCCCCCTTTTTTCTCTTTAGTTTCCTCTCCTGCCTTACACTATTTTCTTACCAAAACAAAGGTGTTCACCACCTGAAAAGCCTCCCAAACCGTCCACCACCCTCATTTCCTCCCATTTCTTCTTTTTTTCTTTCAACAACCACCATTTCTCTTCATCTTTGCTTCCATTCCTCCACCGTGAGCCTTAGTTGCACCACCACCTCACCACTATCCCACCCCTTTTCTCTCCTCCTCCTCTGATTGCCACCCTTTGCCACCATTGTCTCCACCGTGAATCGCCAACGGACCATCACCATTGTCGACGTTGATTGTCACCGGGATTTGGGTTTTTCTTTTTTTCCTCTCTTTTCTGATTTCTTTAACCTTTTTCTTCCAATTGAGTCATTCTTTATTTTTTTCACTCTACTTGTGTATATATCTCACTGATCACATGGTCCTTTGAAGATCGTTAAACCTCTAAACTTTTCTCTGGGATTCACCTTCGACTTTATTGTGCTTTTTGATACAGCCCAGGCTGCATCATGTTTCGATACAACTCAACGACACCGGGATTGGCCTAAACATGAGGGGCCCAAGTGCAAAATGGAGCTTAATTTTAGCTCAATGAACTCATTCTTAGTTTTCCCCAGCTTATCTAGCTCGCTCCTTGTAACACCCCTAACCTGTATCCGATGCTGAAATAGCATTATGAGGCATTACCAATCAATACACATCATTCACATACATAACACATACATTTATGCATTCATATATAAAACCCATCCAACACATTCACATTGTCCCTTATAAGGCTCTACGAGGCCTTAAAACATGCTTGGAAAAGGTTTGGGACTAAATTGATAACATTTGCAAACTTTAAGAAACTTAGAAATTTTTCATATATTTAAGGGTCACACGCCCATGTGAACAGGCAGTGTGCCTCACACAACCACTAGACACGCCCATGTCACAGGTAGGTGTGAAAGCAGCCATACATCTTGACTTGCACCACACGCCCCAGGACACACCCGTGTGCCTTGGCGAGTGGGAAAAGCTGGAGGGTTCTTGACTTGGGTCACCGCGGCGGCCACACGCCCATGTGCCCGGCCGTGTGCCACACACGGCATTAGACACGCCCACGTAATGTCTAAGCGATGTCAAACCTATAGTTATCTTGACTTAATTGAAAGGGTACCCCAGGGGGCATACGGTCATGTAACATGGCCAGTGTGTCACACTACGATCGAGATACTGCGCCCGTGTCTCTGTCCCTGTGTGATATGAACTTAGATATGGATGTCACGAGTCGTGTTGTTGCCCGATCATTTAAATTGGGTAAGATGAATAGTTTATAAAAATAGTGATCGATCTACCTCGTGGTGAGTCGAGTCATATGCGAGTTTGCCCTATATCGTCTCGAAGAAGAAGTATCATTTGATTTGTTCAAAGGATGTTTTAAGTGAATAATGGTGGAAGCTATGTAAAAGGATTCAAATATGGGTTTATGGATATGAAATTTATGTAGGTTTGGTTATAGAAAAATAATATAAGATGGAGATAAATATAGTAATTAGATAACCAACAATAGATGTGAAGTGAATTGATGGTTCGATTATAATGAAATGAAAGGATGGAATGGAATGGAATGGAATGAAAATGATCTCAAAAATAACCACAAACCAATATTAAAAAATATTGACCCAAATGTTTATAAGTTTTCAAGGTGGTCGGATAGAGAATATGAGAACCTTGACCATTACTTAGCAAAGTAGGAACCTTGGTATGTTTCAGCGCCACAGATGCGAGTAGTGATAAGTTTAGTTTTTGACAAAGAAAACGGATGACACAACTAGTACACTAGGTAGCCAACTAATCCTTGAGCGAAAATAGAGTAAGGTTTGCCTCACAAATTTAACGAGTTTTATTAACCAAGAATCAAAAGTTGCCTTTACAAAGGCTGATTTCACCTATTTATAGTGCTAGAATAGGCTAGCCGAATAGTCACAAACTTTCAACTTAATGTGCCAATTAAAAGCTGAAATTAAACTCGAGTCTTTTCACATTCTTGAGCCAAATAACTCCTTCCTTGAATTCACTTCAATTCAGCTGAATGAATGACTTGAATTACTTGAAAAATGACTCTTGAGTTAGCCCTTGGTCAGCCAAATGGACACCAACTGTTAACTAGCTTCTTAATTGGTGTTTGAATGCTTAAAATGACCTTTGAAGTGGCAAATACGGCTGGTAGTGGAAAAGGTTGCTGCCAAAATTAATTTGGATGATGTAATGCTCTTTAAACCTCATTTAAATGATGTCTAACCCCTCTTATAACAGCCCCTTACTTTTGTAACTTGAAATCTCTTGAAAAGTCACCTTATTGAATGCATAACAGACCTTTAAATGTAATGGATGTGAGCTAAAAAGTCACCTACAATTAACACATGTAACTGACACATTTATTCAATTATTAAGCTTAAAACAATTTAACAAACAACTAAAATAAATGAACTAACACTTATGCATCATTTATTCTAGCAACTAGTTTAATTAAAAGAAGCATTATTAAATGAACTTTAACTCATGCATAAATAAATAATCCTAGGAACTAGATTAATTAAGAGCAACACTTATTAAATAAAGTTCAACAAAAACACTTATTAATTAAACTAAGATGAGTTGAATAAATGTCCAGCAACTCATTTATTAAACTAAGATGCTTAAATGCATGGTTTGAAATGCAAACTAAATGAACAAATGAGTACTTAATGCAAGACTTAATTTAATGATGCAGACTTATACTAACATGGGAGTTACATAAATGCAAAACACGTAATGCATGTCATAATTAAAATATGTAGATCAATAATGTAAGACATTAACTAAAGATGCATTTAATTAAATAAGGCATAATTAAAGACTAAAGTATTGAGTGATTCAAGCTCAAATGAGGCAAATTTGAGCTGAAATGAGTGGGATCGGCTTGCCGATTATGCAAGGCTCGACTAAGGAGACTTGATAGCGGGGTTCATTCAGGCGCGCTGCGCATCATTCCCCCCTCTTTTAGACAGAGCTCGTGGAGCTAGAAATGAACGGGGATCAGCTTGCCAGCTATGCAAGGCTCGAATAATGAGACTTGACTAACGGGGTTCACTGGGCGCGCTCGCATCAAATAGGCTTAAAATGGTTGAAGAGTAAGCTAAAAGAAAAAGGTTTCAAAAGGTTAGGGAAACAATGATAGATGGTAGGCTAAAGCTTAAGAGTGAACCAACACAATAGTTTTGTGTTGACCCGAAACTTAGAAAGCATTTAGGCTAAAAAGGGTGATGGAAAAATGGTAAAGATCGTTTAATAGTAAACCTCAACCCACTATCTACAAAGATAGGAACCTCAGTATGGTGAATGCCACACTTGGATACAAGTGATAAGTTCTAAAAAAAAACAGAATTGATGCCACAAGGGTTGCTTGATAAGCCAACTCAATCTTTGGAGAACAATGGGAGCTGAACACTCACAAAGTAATAATATATTATCAAATTCATCAAAATTTCTTTTACAAAAACTGATTTCTTCTATTTATAGTGCTAGAATATGCTAGATGAATAGTCACAAGAATTCATATTAATATGCTAATTAAAGACTAAAATAAAGTTCAAGTCTTTTGACATTCTTGAATTAAGTAACTCCGCTCTTGAATTCTCTTCAATTCTACTGAATAAATGACCATAAATGCTTAAAAATGACCCTTGAATTGTCCCTTGGTGATACGAGCACGCCCCGCAAACTTTATCAAACAAGTCTGTCAAGCCGAGCATTGACATGTTGGCAAGCTGATCCCAGCTCGTTTCCAGCTCCACGAGCTCCGTCCAGCTCAAATCTAGCTTATTCAAGCTCAATCCAACTTGCCTGAGCTAAACCGAGCTCACTCATAACTCATATTCAGCTCACGAGCTAAACCTTAGCTCAACTACAGCTTAGGAGTTTAATTTCAGCTCAACTTTAGCTTAAGGGCTAAAGCTTAGCTCATTTTAGCTCAAACCCGGTTTTTGACTTTAATGCATTAAATAAAATCTGAACATGATTATTTAAGCATCAAATTTGACTTATATTAATATTTGTTTTAATATGTCATAGTTATTACATATTTTAATTATGTTCACATTTTAGCCAATTTAATGCATGACATAAATGTGTTCACATTGTGCTGAATTTGTGTGTGTTCACATGATGTCTTATGAATTGTTTTATTTCTTGTAGTGCAATGCTCATGGACGGCGCAATGAATGCTTGAAGAAACATCTCTTTTGGACATCCCACATGCATGAATGAACAACGTTTAATTAGGTGCATGCATGACCAGATTCAAGGTGTTTACAAGTTCATGTATTTGTCAAATACATGAATGCACAAAATACATGAATGTTTGGGTTCAAATGCACATTCAGTTACATGAATGATGAAGATTCAAGCATGAATGTATCTAGAAGATCCAATCCCTTTGGACGGTACACATTCATGCATGGAAGGAAATTAATGCAAGTTCATGTAGGACTTGGTGCAATGTATGAAGAGGTACATGTAGAATTGGGGTTCAATGGACGGCATTTAAGGAAGTACATGTATTGGAGACGTTCATGCAAGTAGGGGATATTTAATGTTCATGTTTTTGAAGGTTCATGGACCGAATTTATGGAGGAACATACATTGGGACGTTTCATGTATGATCCATGCATTTTCAAGCTAACTATTCAAGTATTCAAGGTGTATTAAAGCTTCATTCGGCCAAGGGGGATGATGGAACATTATAGAGCTGCACATTCATGGATATTCATGATTTTTCTTCTAGAATTATCTAGGAGTTTATGGCTGAATTTCTTAGCCTCTAAGCTTGTCCATTCGGCTACTTTTATTTAGGCTATAAATATATGTTATTTCATTTGTAAGAGGGCAGGCATTTTTTTCAGACTTTTCAATTAATGAAACTATTTGGAGAGGATCTTTCTCCCATATTTCGTTGAAGATTTGTTGGCCTATCTAGCTCTTAGTTGGTGTCAACCTTGTTCTTCTTTTGAACTTATCACTCAACCGAGTGTGGCGTTCACCCCTATATCGAGGTTCCTGCTTTGCTAAGTAGCGGGTCGAGGCTTATCACTTTCATTCTCCACCTAGAAAGCCTATAAGCATTTGGGTCGATATTATCTAATATTGGTTCGTGCTTGCTTTTAAGAACCCTTTCTTCCATATCCATCATCTATTAATTTTTTTCACTTTCCCTTCCAATTTAACCGAGCCTGTACATATTATTCTTATTCATAAACCATCATTGAACCTTTATACATAGCTTCTGTCCTATTTTCCTATCAACTTCATTCCAAAAGCGAATTGAACGATACTTTCTCGTAGACGATCGGGCAACTCGTATATGACTCGACTCATCGTCGGGCTGGTTCGTATCATTTGGTATCAGAGCTATTAAATCGAGAAGTACCAACGTTCGTGGCATTACCGAAATAGGTGCGTTGTAAAAAAAAATTTGAAAAAAAATTATTTTTGCTTCAAAAATTCTCTTGAGTTTATTTCTTTGTATAAGAAGTTAAAAAAAAAGAAGAAGAAATTCGAAATTAAAAAAAAGTTGTGAAATTATTGTGAAAAAAATTTGAAAAATAAATTGAAAAAAATATTTTGAAGTGAAGACTTGTTCTCTTGTAATTCAGTCCCGATCTTGAAGTCATTCTTCCATCTTTTCTTTCACTTCCTATCCAGTCATACAATTAAACTCGAGAAATTTTTTTTCTTTCTTTTCACCAACCCGTAACCCCTCATATTTTATCCTTTGTTACCCAATTTTGAAACCGACCCCTAAGCCTATGAAAGGCCTTGGCAAGTCCGACTACGAAGTTGCGAGAGAAAAGATTGAGAGGTAAAAGGCACGAGCGAGTGAGATCATTCGAGTGGAGGTAAAAGCCAAGCGAGTGTAAACACGAGCGGAGTGACACCTTTTCCTTCTTCTTTCCGAAGCGAAATTGTGAGGTTTGTGGTGAGGTATTTAATTTTTTTGTTTTGTGATCTAACATTTTCTTTTCAAAGACAAAAAAAAAAATCATGTCACGCGAAGAGTTCACCAAATCGGAATACCAATACTTAATTCAAGAAATCACGAAAAATGATGGAGTCAACACTAAGAACATACACGAGAGATTAGATCATTTGGAAAAACAAGATCAAAGTGATAAAGTTTCTTCAAGTCAAAAAATGGAGACAAGAACCCCACGGAGATATACCACGACTACTACTTGAAAAGTTCCTATCTTGATTCCTTTTCGCCATCTACTTCAAGACAAAGAGATTCATACTATGACTCATATTCATCAGCAAATTCGAGAAGTGACTTTGATCGAAAGTCCTTTTCATCAAGAAATTCAAGAAGATGAGAAGCCGATTACAATTTTGATTCATTCCAAGATGGCATTGAAGAGAAAGACATACTCCTACTAGATCTTCAAAGAAATCTTACTCGAGTATTCTTCATGAAGTTTTGATTGTGAATCATATGCAAATAGTTCTTCATCTTTCGAACAAGATTTGTATTCTCATCGTTCTTTTGTATATTCTTGTAAAGAGAAAATAAAGAAAAGAAAAGAAAAAGTGAAAGAAGAAAAAGAAAATGAAATAAAAAGAAGAGAGAGGCAAGAGGCAGGTAAGAGAGAAAATGAGCGAATCTTGAGAGAACTTGAAGAAGCCTTTGAAAAACAAAAAGGAAATGAAAAAGAGTTTGAGAGTGAAAAAGAAGATGAAAAAGAAATTGACACAAAAGAAACGAGTGATTCAGAAGAAAAAGAATCGAGTAAGAAAACAAGTGAGCAAGTGAGGATTATTTCTACTAACCCACCTGTTCGATCTTCTTGTGATTTAACTTTTCAGGTTCCTAGAAGTTTGTGCGACCAATTCCATCTACATTACCTTCCAAACGAGAGGCGTTTTAGGTTGTTCGAAAAAGGTAAGTTCGCGAATGACAACCACCCACTTGCAATTGAAGGTAAGAAAGGTAAGGATTCCTTATTTAATGATTCGAGGCTGTTTGAATACAAAGTTGCTCATATAGATTTTTATGGCCTTATTTTTGAAAATCTTCCATCTTTTGATTTGGTTAATTACTGTTCACATATTAATGTCAATGATGTTGTTTCAAAAGATGCCATGAAGATTCCGTCTTATGACATGTTTTATAACGACAATTCTATTGATTCTGTTGGATTGGTTCATCCTGTGCAAATTGTGAATGTGTATGATAGCAGTTTTTCACATTTTGATATGTTTGATTATAAAAATTCTTTGAATTCATCTTTCTGTTTAAACGTGCCTATTCAAATGATTTGTGATGGATTTGAATTTTTGAAAGGTTGCATGATCACAACTTCTTTGCTTGATATATGCATTAAAAGATTTTTGCATGAAATAATTGATCTGTTTGACTTTGTTCTTCAAGATAAATCTCTAAAATTTTATGCGAGATTTCCATGCTTTGATCTATCTGTTCGAGTAGAAATTACGATGCAAGATTGTTCGAGTATTTGCATGTTTAAGTTTCCTTTGATTTCTTTGCATGATAACATGTTGCATCGTTTCTTTGGTGATAAAATGAATATGCTTGGTTGTGCCAATTTTTCAAGTCAAATTGAACGAGTGAAATTTGAATCATGCGATGAGTTGATTATATTTTCCTTATTTAACATGTTGCCTGCTAAATCAAATGACCAAGTTCGTGTGTTCAAGCCTGGTATTTGCTACACGAATTCATTTTATGGAAACATTAAGCACTTTGCATCATTTGCGTACAAATTATGTTTGCTTGATGTTCGAACTTTTGATAGGAAGGTGAAATTCAATGATTTGGGCTTCAATTTTGATTCGTTTACTAATCACCTTGTTTGGCCACATTTGAAATTTTCGTTCCATTTTGAGAAGGTAAGATCGACTTATGCTTTAGGACTTGAATCAAATTTCAACGATGATTTATTTTCTTCTTTTCAGTCCATACCTCCTATTGAAACTAACCTTTTACATTTTTGTAGATGTAACCCTTTAAAAAGCACGAGCTGTCATGGTGCTTCATCACCCACCCAAGTTGATCGAGATAAAAGGTTTGTTTTACATTACCTGTCCGAAGAGAGAAGATTCATCTTATTTGAAAAAGGTAAAACCGATCATAAATTTTCTTCTCTTCAAGATCGACAAGGTAAAGTTTACAAAAATTTTCAAATACCTTTACTCTATTCGAATATTGTTGAAAATCTTTTTAATGGTTTGATGTTTGGAAATTGTTTGTACCTTGTTGTGATTGATTGTTGTCTTTAGCCTAGTAGTGATCCGTTTGTGTTGGAAAATGGTTACACAAATCATGTTGTTAATAAGTGAAAGAGTGAGTTAGTTTTCAATTGGCCATGGTACACTTTGCGTGTACATTCCCATGAATTGTTATTTTTGAATAAACATATTGAAAAGTTTTGGCTGTGGATTAATGTATTTGAATCTTTACAAATGTTCATGACTAATTTACCCCTTGATTCAGATAAGTTCACATGTTTGTAAAGATGGCTTATCAAGACTTTTTGATAAATTTATGTATGCCTGTTTTGCACAATTAAGATTCTGGGCATGTGATCAGTTGAATGCGTTTTCCTTGAAATTTGATTATCTTGTGTCTCTAACTTATTTGAGTTTCTCTTTTTCAAAATTGGTGAGACTTTTCCAGGTTTGTGTGACATCTTCCATCCCATTTGACCGAGGAAAACCATGCACAAGTCGAAGCTCTCCCATGGACAAACAGCCCGACTTGAGGACAAGTCGCCTAAAAGAGGGGGGGATGATACGAGCACGCCCCGTAAACTTTATCAAACAAGTCTGTCAAGCCGAGCATTGACATGTTGGCAAGCTGATCCCACTGCGTTTCCAGCTCCACGAGCTCAGTCCAGCTCAAATCCAGCTTATTCAGCTCAATCCAACTTGCTTTGAGCTAAACCGAGCTCACTCCTAACTCATATTCAGCTCACGAGCTAAACCTTAGCCCAACTACAGCTTAGGAGTTTAATCTCAGCTCAACTTTAGCTTAAGGGCTAAAGCTTAGCTCATTTTAGCTCAAACCCGATTTTAGACTTTAATGCATTAAATAAAATCTGAACTTGATTATTTAAGCATCAAATTTGACTTATATTAATATTTGTTTTAATATGTCATAGTTATTACATATTTTAATTATGTTCACATTTTAGCCAATTTAATGCATGACATAAATGTGTTCACATTGTGCTAAATTTATGTGTGTTCACATGATGTCTTATGAATTGTTTTATTTCTTGTAGGTGCAATGCTCATGGACGGCGCAATGAATGCTTGAAGAAACATCTCTTTTGGACATCCCACATGCATGAATGAACAACATTTAATTAGGTGCATGCATGACCAGATTCAAGGTGTTTACAAGTTCATGTATTTGTCAAATACATGAATACACAAAATACATGAATGTTGGGGTTCAAATGCACATTCAGTTACATGAATGATGAAGATTCAAGCATGAATGTATCTAGAAGATCCAATCCCTTTGGACGGTACACATTCATGCATGGAAGGAAATTAATGCAAGTTCATGTAGGACTTGGTGCAATGTATGAAGAGGTGCATGTAGAATTGGGGTTCAATGGACGGCATTTAAGGAAGTACATGTATTGGAGACGTTCATGCAAGTAGGGGATATTTAATGTTCATGTTTTTGAAGGTTCATGGACCGAATTTATGGAGGAACATACATTGGGACGTTTCATACATGATCCATGCATTTTCAAGCTAACTATTCAAGTATTCAAGGTGTATTAAAGCTTCATTCAGCCAAAGGGGATGATGGAACATTAAAGGGCTGCACATTCATGGATATTCATGATTTTTCTTCTAGAATTATCTAGGAGTTTATGGCCGAATTTCTTAGCCTCTAAGCTTGTCCATTCGGCTACTTTTATTTAGGCTATAAATATATGTTATTTCATTTGTAAGAGGGCAGGCATTTTTTTCAGACTTTTCAATTAATGAAACTATTTGGAGAGGATCTTTCTCCCATATTTCGTTGAAGATTTGTTGGCCTATCTAGCTCTTAGTTGGTGTCAACCTTGTTCTTCTTTTGAACTTATCACTCAACCGAGTGTGGCGTTCACCCCTATATCGAGGTTCCTGCTTTGCTAAGTAGCGGGTTGAGGCTTATCACTTTCATTCTCCACCTAGAAAGCCTATAAGCATTTGGGTCGATATTATCTAATATTGGTTCGTGCTTGCTTTTAAGAACCCTTTCTTCCATATCCATCATCTATTAATTTTTTTCACTTTCCCTTCCAATTTAACCGAGCCTATACATATTATTCTTATTCATAAACCATCATTGAACCTTTATACATAGCTTCTGTCCTATTTTCCTATCAACTTCATTCCAAAAGCGAATTGAACGATACTTTCTCGTAGATGATCGGGCAACTCGCATATGACTCGACTCATCGTCGGGCTGGTTCGTATCATTTGGTATCAGAGCTATTAAATCGAGAAGTACCAACGTTCGTGGCATTACCGAAATAGGTGCGTTGTAAAAAAAATTTTGAAAAAAAATTATTTTTGCTTCAAAAATTCTCTTGAGTTTATTTCTTTGTATAAGAAGTTAAAAAAAAAAGAAGAAGAAATTCGAAATTAAAAAAAAAGTTGTGAAATAATTGTGAAAAAAATTTGAAAAAAAAATTGAAAAAAATATTTTGAAGTGAAAACTTGTTCTATTGTAATTCAATCCCGATCTTGAAGTCATTCTTCCATCTTTTCTTTCACTTCCTATCCCGTTGCCACAATTAAACTCGAGAAATTTTTTTTCTTTCTTTCAGCCAACCCGTAACCCCTCATATTTTATCCTTTGTTACCCAATTTTGAAACCGACCCCTAAGCCTATGAAAGGCCTTGGCAAGTCCGACTACGAAGTTGCGAGAGAAAAGATTGAGAGGTAAAAGGCACGAGCGAGTGAGATCATTCGAGTGGAGGTGATGCGATCGCACCCCATGGCTCAGCTAGTTCGAGCAAGGATTCTTTGGTACTACCACAAGGTCCTATTACTCGAGCTCGAGCGAAGAAGTTTAAGGAGTCTATCACAGCTTTTGTAGCTCAAACTTGGAATGAAACGCTATTAGGACACTCCGACAAAGCAGATTCCAGCTCTTTGAACTCACCATGCAACTACCTGCACGTCCAGCCCAGCTCATCGAGCTCACTTCCAGCCTCCCCACTGAGTCCACTCACTACCAGCTCATGAGTCCAAGGCCAGCTCGGTTTTAGCTCATGAGTTGAATCCTAGCTCATGAAGACTACTTTGACTTCATTTGACTGTTATTAAATTTTTATTTAATAAAATTATTAATTAGTTAATTAATAAACCACATATTAAGTTAGTTCACATTAGTTTTATTAAATCTGTCTTAAAAGTGTTTATTGATGTTAATTAATTTGTCATAACCAAATTTAATGTTTGCATTTGCGTTCACATTGGTGATTAATGCTTGTGTTAATGTTGCGTACATTCCTTGGATGGCGCATGCATGTAAGGAATTAATGCAAAGGTGCATGCATAGAAAGGTTCAATGGACGGCAACAAAGAGGCATATGCATGTTCATGATGGTCATTCATGCATTTTGAAGATTCATGGATCAAATTAATGAAGGAACATGCATTGGACGGTTCATGTATTGATCATGTGTTCACACCTTGTGTTCACACCATGATGACCATTCAGCCATGGCTGTTCATACACAAGAGTCTATTCAAGCTCCTTGTTCACACCAAGTTTGACCCTTCATGAGGCCTCATTTAATTAAGCCACTCTTGGTGAAACAACACGAATTAAAGGCCCCATTAAAGGAGTTAGCCGAATCTAGCCATGCATGCATGAAGAACATCTATCCAAGTACATCAATGTATGAACATGAAGTCTTCCATCCTCCTCCCATTCGGCCGAACATGGACATGCACATTGAAAGTCATTTCTAGAATCTTCATAGCCATTAATAGTTACATTGCTTAGTTGTTAAGCCTATGAACTTGGCCATTCGGTTAGCATAGGTTACTAGTATAAATAGTTGTTCACTTTCATTGTAAAAAGGAACTTTTGGACTTTGTTAATGTTATGCTGCCAAAATTGTGAGGCAAAAAAAACTTTTCTTAAATTTCGTTCAAAGATTCGATTGGCTTCCTAGAGTTCTAGTTGTGTCAACTGTTGTTCTTTGTCGAAACCGAACTTATCACTACTCGTAGTGTGGCGTTCAAGCATACCGAGGTTCCTATCTTGTTAGATAGTGGGTCGAGGTTTTTCCTTTACCAAAACCAAACCGAACTAAAAGAGCCTATAAACAACGGGTCGATACCAAATCGGTATTTGTTCTTGTTTGCACTTTTTGTTCAAACCCTTCATTCCATTCGTACCATTTCATAATACTATTCCGTTCATACCTTTTTAACCGTTACGATCATTACTTCAATACCTTTTCCTAATTGAACCAATTCATTCATCGATACCCATTCAGACCCTAAACCCGAACTTTCAATTCTTCTTACCTATCCTAATTCGGACCAAACCCATATCCTTCTTTCTCTTACCTGACCTTTCAAGTAAACTTAACGTAACTTCTTGTCGACGATCGGGCACTCTAATACGACTCGACTCCTTCGAGGCAGATCGTATCATTTGGTATCAGAGCTACTAAAATGAGAAGTTCGTACGACGAAATCAATCCCGGGCTAGTCCAAGTGTACGCGAGTAAGTAGGATCCTAAAAAAAAAAGTATAGAAAAAAAGAAATTTTTTGTATACCGAAGTTTTCTCATTTCGATTAGTTTGTTGTTGTTATTGTGAAAACAAAAATCTACGCAGCCGGAGAAAAAAAATCATGTACAAAAGTGTTTCTATTGTATTTAGTTTGTCGATATAGTACAAAAAAAAAAAGTTATACAAGTTTAAAAAAAAAATCGAAAAAAAATTCGAAAAAAAATTCGAAAAAAAATTCAAAAAAAATAAAAAAAAAAGAGTGTGATTTATGCAATTCAATTGTTATTTGATCGTCAAAGACTTGATCTGATATAGTTCCCGATCCTTCTTTTATTCTACTCTTCCCAATTCGCCACACTTCTAACCCAATTCCTATTCTTTCAAATTTACCCTAAACCGAATACATCAATCTCTTGATACCCCTTTTTGAACCGACCATCTAGGCCAAGGTTTAAGTCTAACGAATCTGCTTACGAAATTAAAGAAAAGTTAAGAGAGGTAAAAGGCAAGAGGGTGTGAGCTCATTCGAGGGGAGGTAAAAGCCGAACTAAGAGTGTAAACACGAGTGTGAGTGTCATCAAATTTCTTTCTTTTTGAGCGGATTGAGAGGATTTGTTTGTGAGGATATTTTAAAATGATTAGATGTCCCAAAATAGTGGGCAAAACATGGAGGAACAACAAGGGCGGCAACCAGTCAGAAACGTTCCGGATTTGCCAATGCAAGCCCTTTTGCGCGAGATGGAACGCTTACTTGACCGTAGGCTTAATCCTCTTGAAGATCGTCTCTACCAAGTCGAGGCCCAACGACAACGCAATGAATATCCTGAATTTGCTAGGCAACGACGAGAAGGTCCCAACCAACGACGAAGACAACCAAGGGCTCAAGCAGATGATGTTAACGAAGATAGTGAAAATGAAAG
The DNA here is from genome assembly GCA_025698475.1 of Gossypium anomalum. NCBI lineage: Eukaryota > Viridiplantae > Streptophyta > Magnoliopsida > Malvales > Malvaceae > Gossypium > Gossypium anomalum. The sequence goes on along the minus strand of CM046962.1, from coordinate 23,598,607 downwards.
TGATCAAGAGTCTAACATAAGCTTAGAAAGGAGATGTCCCCGAAACTGCGGACGAGTAGATCGAAGGCGGGAAGACGATGACTTGAAGAATATTAAACTTTCCATTCCTCCTTTCCAAGGAAAATCTGATCCCGAGGCCTATCTTGAGTGGGAGAAAAAGATAGAGTTGGTGTTCGAGTGTCACAACTATTCCGAGAACAAGAAGGTGAAACTAGCGGCGATAGAGTTCTCAGACTACGCCATGATCTGGTGGGATCAATTAACTACTAGCCGAAGGCGTAATGGAGAACATCCTATTTCCACTTGGGCCAAAATGAAGGCGACCATGAGGCGACGCTTCATCCCCACATATTATCATCGGGAGTTACACCAAAAACTCCAAAATCTAACGCAAGGGACCAAAAGTGTCGAGGACTACTTCAAAGAGATGGAAATCGCAATGATCCGCGCAGACGTGCAAGAAGATACTGAAGCAACGATGGCACGATTCTTGGCTAGTTTAAACCGTGATATTGCCAATGTTGTTGAATTACAACACTACCTTGAAGTGGTTGACATGGTCCATATGGCCATCAAGGTAGAAAAGCAACTCAAACGAAAGGGACTGAGTCGAGGAATTACCACTTCTAACACTCTCAAATGGGGCCAAGGAACGAGTAAAGGTGTTTCCAATTCTCGAGGAAAGGAGTTCACAGCTCCTCCGAAAACCAACAAGCCTACCACCGAAGTGAACAAAGGCAAGGCACCCGAAACGTCCTTCAATCGAAATCGGGACATTAAGTGCTTTAAGTGCCTCGGAAGGGGCCATATAGCAAGTCAATGTCCTAACCGAAGGACCATGGTGTTGAGGGCTGATGGCGAGATCGAGACGGAGGACGAGGAAGAGAAAGAGTCTGAATCGACTTCTGAAGTCGAGGAGGACTTAGAACAACCTATGGAAGGAGAACTACTAGTGGTAAAGCGAAGTCTAAGTCTCCAAGGCGCGGACAATGATCTCCAACGAGAGAACATCTTCCACACCCGATGTCAAGTCGGAGGCAAAGTATGTAGTGTTATCATCGATGAAGGCAGTTGTACTAACGTGGCAAGTACGATGATGGTTGAAAAGCTTGGTCTACCCACAACTAAGCATCCGAGTCCTTACAAACTTCAATGGCTCAATGACGGAGGAGAGCTTAAAGTGACGAAGCAAGTACTTGTCTCTTTCAACATCGGTAAGTATTCGGATGAAGTTCTTTGTGACGTCGTACCGATGCACGCAGGGCATTTGTTACTTGGCCGACCGTGGCAATTTGATAGGCGAGTTCAACACGACGGGTATACCAACCGGTATACGTTCAAATTTATGGGAAAGAATGTGACATTGGCGCCGTTGACTCCCAAACAAGTGTATGACGACCAAGTCAAACTAAAAGCTTCTGTTGAACAAATGAGAGAAAAAGAAAAAGAAAGTTGTAAAAAAATAAAAGAAGAGAAAAATAAGAAAACAAAAGAGAGTGATAAGAAAAATATCCAAGAAAAAGAAGAAAAAGAAAAGAAAATTGAGAAAATGAGTGTTTTGCAAGAGTTAGTGATGTGAGGAAGGCTTTGGTGATGAATCGAACTGTTCTTGTACTTTTGTACAAGGAAACATTAATTTCTACTAACGATTTACCCGATACCTTACCCCCTCCTATTTTGTCTTTGTTGCAGGATTTCCAAGACGTTTTTTTGGAAGAAGCCCAGAGTGGTCTTCCACCACTTCGTGGAATCGAGCATCAAATTGATTTCGTGCCGGGAGCGGTTATTCCAAATCGACCTGCTTACCGAGCCAACCCGGAGGAGACCAAAGAGTTACAAAGACAAGTCAATGAACTGATGGAAAAGGCTACATTCGCGAGAGCCTAAGTCCTTGTGCTGTTCCCGTATTATTGGTACCGAAAAAGGACGGAACATGGCGCATGTGTGTGGATTGCCGAGCCGTTAACAAGATAACAATCAAATACCGTCATCCCATTCCGCGCTTAGATGACATGTTAGATGAGCTTAGTGGGGCCAAAGTGTTCTCAAAAATCGATTTGAAGAGTGGCTACCACCAAATTCGGATGCGAGAAGGAGACGAGTGGAAAACGGCCTTTAAGATCAAGCACGGACTATACGAATGGTTGGTTATGCCTTTTGGCCTTACCAACGCTCCAAGTACGTTCATGAGACTAATGAACCATGTCTTAAGGCCTTTCATCGGTAAGTTTTGTGTGGTATATTTTGATGATATATTGATTTACAGCAAATCCATGGAAGAACATGTAAGTCATCTCAAATCTGTTTTAGAAGTTTTGCGAAAAGAGACATTATATGCTAATTTAAAGAAATGTTCTTTTTGTTCTAACAAAACTGTTTTTCTAGGATTTGTAGTTAGTGCGGATGGTCTCGAGGTAGACCAAGAGAAGATTAAGGCCATACAAGATTGGCCAAGGCCTACGAGCGTTACGCAAGTTCGAAGTTTCCATGGCCTAGCAAGTTTCTACCGACGATTCGTTTTGAATTTTAGCACTATTGCTGCTCCACTTACGAGTGTCATTAAGAAAAATTCTTCTTTTATTTGGAACGATGAACAAGAGAAATCATTTATAAAAATCAAAGATTGTCTCACTAACGCTCCTTTGCTTGCCCTTGCCCTTCTAGATTTCTCGAAGACTTTTGAGATCGAGTGTGATGCTTCGGGCATTGGAATCGGGGCCGTGTTGACACAAGACAGACGTCCTGTGGCTTACTTTAGTGAAAAACTTAATGGAGCCGTACTCAACTATCCGGTGTATGATAAAGAGATGTACGCGCTCATACGAGCCCTTGAGACATGGCAACATTACTTGTGGCCTAAGGAATTCGTTATTCACTCTGATCACGAAGCCTTGAAGCACATCAAAGGCCAACATAAGTTGAACCGACGCCACGCGAAGTGGGTTGAATACCTTGAGTCATTTCCGTATGTCATCAAATATAAGAAAGGTAAAGATAATATCGTGGCTGATGCGCTCTCGAGAAGGTATACCTTGTTATCATATTTGGATTCTAAAATTCTTGGTTTTGCGTTATTAAAAGATGCTTATGTTAACGATTCTGATTTTGGTGAGATATTTGCTGCTTGCGAGAATGGATCTTTTGAAAATTTTTATAGGTACGAGGGCTATCTATTTCGAGAAGGCAAACTTTGCATTCCCTATGGATCTGTTCGAGACCTTTTAGTGCACGAAGCACATTGCGGTGGTCTTATGGGGCACTTCGGAGTCAATAAGACGCTTGCTACTCTCCATGAACATTTTTATTGGCCGCGGATGGGAAAAGACGTGGAGCGAGTTTGCGAAAGGTGTATAGCCTGCAAAAAGGCTAAATCAAAGGTGCAACCCCATGGCTTGTACACACCATTGCCCATTCCTGAAGCACCGTGGATTGACATCTCCATGGACTTTGTTCTCGGACTTCCGCGCACAAAAATGGGGAAGGATTCTATTTTCATTGTTGTAGATAGATTTTCAAAAATGTCTCATTTTATTACAATACTAAGACCCGACGATCTGCTGTTCATGTGGCGAACTTGTTTTTCAGGGATATCGTTAGACTACATGGCATTCCTCGTACAATCGTGTCAGACCGAGATACAAAATTTTTAAGTCACTTTTGGAGGTCCTTGTGGGGTAAATTAGGTACCAAACTTCTGTTTTCGACCACCTGCCACCCCCAAACCGATGGCCAAACGAAAGTTGTCAATAGAGTTCTATCTACTTTGCTTCGAGCCATCGTTCGGAAGAATTTGAAGACGTGGGAGGATTGTCTACCCCATATTGAGTTTGCGTATAATCGTTCTGTCCATTCTGCGACTAAATTCTCCCCATTTGAAATTGTTTACGGTTTTAATCCCTTGACTCCTTTAGATTTATTGCCTTTACCTACTGATCAGTTTGTCCATGCAGATGCGAAGAAAAAGGTAAGGATTTACATAGCAAGGTGCGGGCCAATATCAAGGCTAGGACTGAGTCCTATGTGCGTAATGCGAACAAAGGCCGAAAACGAGTAGTTTTTGAGCCAGGAGAATGGGTTTGGATTCATATGCGCAAGGAGCGTTTTCCAACCCAACGAAAATCTAAACTACTGCCTCGTGGAGACGGTCCTTTTCAAGTTTTAGAGCGAATAAATGAAAACTCTTATAAAATTGATTTGCCAGGAGATTATAATGTCAGTGCTACTTTTAATGTGTCAGATTTAACCCCTTTTAATGCAGATTTCGACTTGAGGACAAGTCGTTTTGAAGAGGGGGGAATGATGCGATCGTACCCCATGGCTCAGCTAGTTCGAGCAAGGATTCTTTGGTACTACCACAAGGTCCTATTACTCGAGCTCGAGCTAAGAAGTTTAAGGAGTCTATCACAGCTTTTGCAGCTCAAACTTGGAATGAAACGCTATTAGGACACTCCGACAAAGCAGATTCTAGCTCTTTGAACTCACCATGCAACTACACGCACGTCCATTTCAACTCATCGAGCTCACTTCCGATTCCCACTCGAGTCCAGCTCACTACCAGCTCATGAGTCCAAGTCCAGCTCGGTTTTAGCTCATGAGTTGAATCCTAGCTCATGAAGACTACTTTGACTTCATTTGACTATTATTAAATTTTTATTTAATAAAATTATTAATTAGTTAATTAATAAACCACATATTAAGTTAGTTCACATTAGTTTTATTAAATCTATCTTAAAAGTGTTTATTGATGTTAATTAATTTGTCATAACCAAATTTAATGTTTGCATTTGCGTTCACATTGGTGATTAATGCTTGTGTTAATGTTGCAGGTACATTCCCTTGGATGGCGCATGCATGTAAGGAATTAATGCAAAGGTGCATGCATAGAAAGGTTCAATGGACGGCAACAAAGAGGCATATGCATGTTCATGATGGTCATTCATGCATTTTGAAGATTCATGGATCAAATTAATGAAGGAACATGCATTGGACGGTTCATGTATTGATCATGTGTTCACACCTTGTGTTCACACCATGATGACCATTCAGTTGGCTGTTCATACACAAGAGTCTATTCAAGCTCCTTGCTCACACCAAGTTTGACCCTTCATGAGGCCTCATTTAATTAAGCCACTCTTGGTGAAACAACACAAATTAAAGGCCCCATTAAAGGAGTTAGCCGAATCTAGCCATGCATGCATGAAGAACATCTATCCAAGTACATCAATGTATGAACATGAAGTCTTCCATCCTCCTCCCATTCGGCCGAACATGGACATGCACATTGAAAGTCATTTCTAGAATCTTCATAGCCATTAATAGTTACATTGCTTAGTTGTTAAGCCTATGAACTTGGCCATTCGGTTAGCATAGGTTACTAGTATAAATAGTTGTTCACTTTCATTGTAAAAAGGAACTTTTGGACTTTGTTAATGTTATGCTGCCAAAATTGTGAGGCACAAAAAACTTTTCTTAAATTTCGTTCAAAGATTCGATTGGCTTCCTAGAGTTCTAGTTGTGTCAACCGTTGTTCTTTGTCGAAACCAAACTTATCACTACTCGTAGTGTGGCGTTCAAGCATACCGAGGTTCCTATCTTGTTAGATAGTGGGTCGAGGTTTTTTCTTTACCAAAACCAAACTGAACTAAAAGAGCCTATAAACAACGGGTCGATACCAAATCGGTATTGGTTCTTGTTTGCACTTTTTGTTCAAACCCTTCATTCCATTCGTACCATTTCATAATACTATTCCGTTCATACCTTTTTAACCGTTGCGATCATTGCTTCAATACCTTTTCCTAATTGAACCAATTCATTCATCGATACCCATTCAGACCCTAAACCCGAACTTTCAATTCTTCTTACCTATCCTAATTCGGACCAAACCCATATCCTTCTTTCTCTTACCTGACCTTTCAAGTAAACTTAACGTAACTTCTTGTCGATGATCGGGCACTCTAATATGACTCGACTCCTCCGAGGTGGATCGTATCAGGAGGTAAAAGCCAAACGAGTGTAAACACGAGCGGGAGTGACACCTTTTCCTTCTTCTTTCTGAGCGAAATTGTGAGGTTTGTGGTGAGGTATTTAATTTTTTTTTTGTTTTGTGATCTAACATTTTCTTTTCAGCAACCAAAAAAAAAATCATGTCACGCGAAGAGTTCACCAAATCGGAATACTAATACTTAATTCAAGAAATGTGAAAAATGATGGAGTCCAACACTAAGAACATACACGAGAGATTAGATCATTTGGAAAAACAAGATCAAAGTGATAAAGTTTCTTCAAGTCGAAAAATGGAGACAAGAACCCCACGGAGATATACCCCTGACTACTACTTGAAAAAAAGTTCCTATCTTGATTCCTTTTCGCCATCTACTTCAAGACAAAGAGATTCATACTATGACTCATATTCATCAGCGAATTCGAGAAGTGACTTTGATCGAAAGTCCTTTTCATCAAGAAATTCAAGAAGATGAGAAGCCGATTACGATTTTGATTCATTCCAAGATGGCATTCGAAGAGAAAGACATACTCCTACTAGATCTTCAAAGAAATCTTACTCAGAGTATTCTTCATGAAGTTTTGATTGTGAATCATATGCAAATAGTTCTTCATCTTTCGAACAAGATTTGTATTCTCATCGTTCTTTTGTATATTCTTGTAAAGAGAAAATAAAGAAAAGAAAAGAAAAAGTGAAAGAAGAAAAAGAAAATGAAATAAAAAGAAGAGAGAGGCAAGAGGCAGGTAAGAGAGAAAATGAGCGAATCTTGAGAGAACTTGAAGAAGCCTTTGAAAAACAAAAAGGAAATGAAAAAGAGTTTGAGAGTGAAAAAGAAGATGAAAAAGAAATTGAAACAAAAGAAACGAGTGATTCAGAAGAAAAAGAATTGAGTAAGAAAACAAGTGAGCAAGTGAGGATTATTTCTACTAACCCACCTGTTCGATCTTCTTGTGATTTAACTTTTCAGTTTCTAGAAGTTTGTGCGACCAATTCCATCTACATTACCTTCCAAACGAGGCGTTTTTAGGTTGTTCGAAAAGGTAAGTTCGCGAATGACAACCACCCACTTGCAATTGAAGGTAAGAAAGGTAAGGATTCCTTATTTAATGATTCGAGGCTGTTTGAATACAAAGTTGCTCATATAGATTTTTATGGCCTTATTTTTGAAAATCTTCCATCTTTTGATTTGGTTAATTACTGTTCACATATTAATGTCAATGATGTTGTTTCAAAAGATGCCATGAAGATTCCGTCTTATGACATGTTTTATAACGACAATTCTATTGATTCTGTTGGATTGGTTCATCCTGTGCAAATTGTGAATGTGTATGATAGCAGTTTTTCACATTTTGATATGTTTGATTATAAAAATTCTTTGAATTCATCTTTCTGTTTAAACGTGCCTATTCAAATGATTTGTGATGGATTTGAATTTTTGAAAGGTTGCATGATCACAACTTCTTTGCTCGATATATGCATTAAAAGATTTTTGCATGAAATAATTGATCTGTTTGACTTTGTTCTTCAAGATAGATCTCTAAAATTTTATGCGAGATTTCCATGCTTTGATCTATCTGTTCGAGTAAAAATTACGATGGAAGATTGTTCAAGTATTTGCATGTTTAAGTTTCCTTTGATTTCTTTGCATGATAACATGTTGCATCGTTTCTTTGGTGATAAAATGAATATGCTTGGTTGTGCCAATTTTTCAAGTCAAATTGAACGAGTGAAATTTGAATCATGCGATGAGTTGATTATATTTTCCTTATTTAACATGTTGCCTGCTAAATCAAATGACCAAGTTCATGTGTTCAAGCCTGGTATTTGCTACACGAATTCATTTTATGGAAACATTAAGCACTTTGCATCATTTGCGTACAAATTATGTTTGCTTGATGTTCGAACTTTTGATAAGAAGGTGAAATTCAATGATTTGGGCTTCAATTTTGATTCGTTTACTAATCACCTTGTTTGGCCACATTTGAAATTTTCGTTCCATTTTGAGAAGGTAAGATCGACTTATGCTTTAGGACTTGAATCAAATTTCAGCGATGATTTATTTTCTTCTTTTCAGTCCATACCTCCTATTGAAACTAACCTTTTACATTTTTGTAAATGTAACCCTTTAAAAAGCACGAGCTGTCATGGTGCTTCATCACCCACCCAAGTTGATCGAGATAAAAGGTTTGTTTTACATTACCTGTCCGAAGAGAGAAGATTCATCTTATTTGAAAAAGGTAAAACCGATCATAAATTTTCTTCTCTCCAAGATCGACAAGGTAAAGTTTACAAAAATTTTCAAATACCTTTACTCTATTCGAATATTGTTGAAAATCTTTTCGATGGTTTGATGTTTGGAAATTGTTTGTACCTTGTTGTGATTGATTGTTGTCTTTAGCCTAGTAGTGATCCGTTTGTGTTGGAAAATGGTTACACAAATCATGTTGTTAATAAGTGAAAGAGTGAGTTAGTTTTCAATTGGCCATGGTACACTTTGCGTGTACATTCCCATGAATTGTTATTTTTGAATAAACATATTGAAAAGTTTTGGTTGTGGATTAATGTATTTGAATCTTTACAAATGTTCATGACTAATTTACCCCTTGATTCAGATAAGTTCACATGTTTGTAAAGATGGCTTATCAAGACTTTTTGATAAATTTATGTATGCCTGTTTTGCACAATTAAGATTCTGGGCATGTGATCAGTTGAATGCGTTTTCCTTGAAATTTGATTATCTTGTGTCTCTAACTTATTTGAGTTTCTCTTTTCCAAAATTGGTGAGACTTTTCCAGGTTTGTGTGACATCTTCCATCCCATTTGACAGAGGAAAACCATGCACAAGTCGAAGCTCTTCCATGGACAAACAGCCCGACTTGAGGACAAGTCGCCTAAAAGAGGGGGGGATGATACGAGCACGCCCCGTAAACTTTATCAAACAAGTCTGTCAAGCCGAGCATTGACATGTTGGCAAGCTGATCCCAGCTCGTTTCCAGCTCCACGAGCTCCGTCCAGCTCAAATCCAGCTTATTCAGGCTCAATCCAACTTGCCTGAGCTAAACCGAGCTCACTTCTAACTCATATTCAGCTCACGAGCTAAACCTTAGCTCAACTACAGCTTAGGAGTTTAATCTCAGCTCAACTTTAGCTTAAGGGCTAAAGCTTAGCTCATTTTAGCTCAAACCCGGTTTTAGACTTTAATGCATTAAATAAAATCTGAACTTGATTATTTAAGCATCAAATTTGACTTATATTAATATTTGTTTTAATATGTCATAGTTATTACATATTTTAATTATGTTCACATTTTAGCCAATTTAATGCATGACATAAATGTGTTCACATTGTGCTAAATTTATGTGTGTTCACATGATGTCTTATGAATTGTTTTATTTCTTGTAGGTGCAATGCTCATGGACTAGCGCAATGAATGCTTGAAGAAACATCTCTTTTGGACATCCCACATGCATGAATGAACAACATTTAATTAGGTGCATGCATGACCAGATTCAAGGTGTTTACAAGTTCATGTATTTGTCAAATACATGAATACACAAAATACATGAATGTTGGGGTTCAAATGCACATTCAGTTACATGAATGATGAAGATTCAAGCATGAATTTATCTAGAAGATCCAATCCCTTTGGACGGTACACATTCATGCATGGAAGGAAATTAATGCAAGTTCATGTAGGACTTGGTGCAATGTATGAAGAGGTGCATGTAGAATTGGGGTTCAATGGACGGCATTTAAGGAAGTACATGTATTGGAGACGTTCATGCAAGTAGGGGATATTTAATGTTCATGTTTTTGAAGGTTCATGGACCGAATTTATGGAGGAACATACATTGGGACGTTTCATGCATGATCCATGCATTTTCAAGCTAACTATTCAAGTATTCAAGGTGTATTAAAGCTTCATTCAGCCAAAGGGGATGATGGAACATTAAAGGGCTGCACATTCATGGATATTCATGATTTTTCTTCTAGAATTATCTAGGAGTTTATGGCCGAATTTCTTAGCCTCTAAGCTTGTCCATTCGGCTACTTTTATTTAGGCTATAAATATATGTTATTTCATTTGTAAGAGGGCAGGCATTTTTTTCAGACTTTTCAATTAATGAAACTATTTGGAGAGGATCTTTCTCCCATATTTCGTTGAAGATTTGTTGGCCTATCTAGCTCTTAGTTGGTGTCAACCTTGTTCTTCTTTTGAACTTATCACTCAACCGAGTGTGGCGTTCACCCCTATATCGAGGTTCCTGCTTTGCTAAGTAACGGGTTGAGGCTTATCACTTTCATTCTCCACCTAGAAAGCCTATAAGCATTTGGGTCGATATTATCTAATATTGGTTCGTGCTTGCTTTTAAGAACCTTTTCTTCCATATCCATCATCTATTAACTTTTTTCACTTTCCCTTCCAATTTAACCGAGCCTATACATATTATTCTTATCCATAAACCATCATTGAACCTTTATACATAGCTTCCGTCCTATTTTCCTATCAACTTCATTCCAAAAGCGAATTGAACGATACTTTCTCGTAGACGATCAGGCAACTCGTATACGACTCGACTCATCGTCGGGCCGGTTCGTATCACTTGGCTAGCCGAATAGAGACCAGCTCCTTAAAGACATTTTGAATGCTTTGAGTTAATTTTTAAGTAGCAAAATCGGCTGGTAGATGAAGAGGTTGCTGCTGAAATAAAAGGATGATATAATGCTTCTTAAAACTCCTTAAATGATGTATAAAACCTCATTTGTAACAGCCTCCTTGTTTGTAACTAAAACTGACTTGAAAAGCCACTTTATTGAATGTGTAACAGCCTTGAATTGTAACGGTTATGAGCTGAAGAGTTACCTGCATTTAAACACATTAAATTGAACTTATTAAACACATTTAAACACTTATTGAACATGCACTCATTAAACACTTAACTTAGATAAATGGCTGAAACCTATGCAATAATTATTCCAGCAACTAGTTAAATTAATAAGAGCATAATTAATTAAACTTAAACCATGCATCCATAAATAATCTTAGTAACTAGATTAATTATGAGCAACACTTATTAAATGAAGTTCAACAAAAACTCTATTAATTAAACTAAAATAAACTAAGATGAGTTGAATAAAGTCCAGCAACTCATTTATTAAAATTATATGAGTTTATTAAAATTCAAGTTCCACTTGCACTAAATTACAAGTGAAGCCAATTGCAACTGAAATTAGATTTCATTTTGCACTTGGGCCCTCGTGTCTAGGCCAATCTCGATATTAATGAGTTGTGTCGAAACATGATACGGTCGGGATCACATTATTCCCTCCCTCTTGAAAAAGATTTATCCTCAAATTAAGCCATTTGTTCAAAGCAACGCATTCATCGTATGACCCTTGGCGGCCGAATGGAATAGATTGGCTCGTAACGACCTGATGAACAAACATATCTTGAGAAGACAACACGTTAGTCATATATCCTTCCTCCTTTTGGATAGGCCACTTCAAAGTATCAACAGCAAAGTAGAGAAAAGGATTGGGAACACACCGAATTAAGAACTTACAATCTCGCCCCAAATCCTTAGTCTAAACTTGGGCAAATAAACCAATGCTGGGATCAAAAATGAAAATGGATCTTACCTTGTCAAAATGGATCTTCAAGGTCGGCAAAAATGAAAGCATAAGAATCAATTTGAAATTACGATACAAGCACGCCCCGCAAACTTTATCGAACAAGTCTGTCAAGCCAAGCATTGACATGTTGGCAAGCTGATCCCAGCTCGTTTCCAGCTCCACGAGCTCTGTCCAGCTCAAATCCAACTTGCCTAAGCTAAACCGAGCTCACTCCTAGCTCATATTCAGCTCACGAGCTAAACCTTAGCTCAACTTCAGCTTAGGAGTTTAATCTCAGCTCAACTTTAGCTTAAGGGCTAAAGCTTAGCTCATTTTAGTTTAAACTCAGTTTTGTCTTTAATGCATTAAATAAAATTTGCACATATTTATTTAAGCATTAAACTTGTCTTATATTAATATTTGTTATTAATATGTCATAGTCATTACATAAATTGATTATGTTCACATAGCCGAATTAATGCATGACATTAATGTGATCACATCATGCCGAATTTATGAGTGTTCATGAGATGTCTTAATGACTTGTCTTATTTTTTTGTAGATACAATGATCAAGGATGGCACAATGTATGGATGAAGAAACATCTCTTTTGGGCATTCCATACTCATGAATGAAGAAGTATTAAATGCTGGTGCATGTACGACTAGATGCAAGGTTTCTACAAATTCATGCATGTGTCGAATGCATGTATGGACATTAAAGGCTAGTCCATGAATGGATCAAATGCATGGGATGATAGAATGCATGAATGTATGGTGGCTGTCTCCTAACTTTCCAAGGCACTTATTCAGCCAAGAAGTAGCTGCCAACTAATTCTATGTTGACCATAGAGCTCCTTGAACATGTTCACACTTTGAATTGACCTATAAGCTACTACACATGCATGGAGGGGTTAAAGAACGTCCAAGGGAAGGAATTAATTCAATAATTCAACACATTGATTGAATTAAGTGCATGCACAAAGGGGAGAACAAATTTACTAGGTTCATGCTGCCATTTATGAACCTACATGACATTAAAGTGTTTAATTATGAAGATACATGTTCCATACAAGTGCATGAACGTCCCAAGGAGATGAATGCAACCTTTGGTGCACATACAAGTCACTTGAAGCCTTTCTTTATGACTAAGCATTCATGCACACACTTAGGGGGAAGAAAGTGTCCATTCAACTAGTGCATGAATCTGCCGAATTTATGAACTATTTTAATACATTAGTGTGAACGTTTTTATTATTGCGTGAACACCTAGATGCCGAATTTGAATGGTCATCTATGTGCCTATAAATATTTGTTTTCTTTCATTTGTAAAGGAGGTTGTTGAACTTTGTTTATTGTTTCTTTGTTAATGAAACTAGTTGGAGAGAATCTTTCTCCCATATTTTGTTGAAGACTTGTTGGCCTATCTAGCTCTTACTTGGTGTCAACCTTGTTCTTCTTTTGAACTTACCACTCAACCGAGTGTGGCGTTCACCCCTATACTGAGGTTCCTGCTTTGCTAAGTAGCGGGTCGAGGTTTATCACTTTCATTCTCCACCTTGAAAGCCTATAAGCATTTGGGTCGATATTATCTAATATTGGTTCGTGCTTGCTTTTAAGAACCCTTTCTTCCATATCCATCATCTATTAACTTTTTTTCACTTTCCCTTCCAATTTAACCGAGCCTATACATATTATTCTTATCCATAAACCATCACTGAACCATTATACATAGCTTCTGTCCTATTTTCCTATCAACTTCATTCCAAAAGCGAATTGAACGATACTTTCTCGTAGATGATTGGGCAAATCACATACGACTCGACTCACTCCTCGAGATGGATCGTATCATTTGGTATCAGAGCTATTAAATCGAGAAGTACCAACGTTCGTGGCATTACCGAAATAGGTGCATTGTAAAAAAAATTAAAAAATTTTTTTTGAAAAAAAGTTATTTTTGCTTCAACAATTCTCTTGAGTTTATTTCTTTGTATTAGAAGTTAAAAAAAGAAGAAGAAGAAATTCAAAATTAAAAAAAAAGTTGTGAAATTATTGTGAAAAAAAAATTTGAAAAAAAATCAAAAAAATATTTTGAAGTGAAAACTTGTTCTATTGTAATTCAGCCCTGATCTTGAAGTCATTCTTCCATCTTTTCTTTCACTTCCTATCCCGTCGCCACACTTAAACCCTAGAAATTTTTTTTCTTTCTTTCAGCCAACCCGTAACCCTTCATATTTTATCCTTTGTTACCCAATTTTGAAACCGACCCCTAAGCCTACGAAAGGCCTTGGCAAGTCCGACTACGAAGTTGTGAGAGAAAAGATTGAGAGGTAAAAGGCACGAGCGAGTGAGATCATTCGAGTGGAGGTAAAAGCCAAACGAGTGTAAACACGAGCGGGAGTGACACCTTTTCCTCTTATTTCCAAGCGAAATTGTGAGGTTTGTGGTGAGGTATTTAATTTTTTTTATTTTGTTTTGTGATCTAACATTTTCTTTTCAGCAACCAAAAAAAAAAATCATGTCACGTGAAGAGTTCACCAAATCGGAATACCAATACTTGATTCAAGAAATGCGAAAAATGATGGAGTCCAACACTAAGAACATACACGAGAGATTAGATCATTTGGAAAAACAAGATCAAAGTGATAAAGTTTCTTCGAGTCGAAAAATAGAGACAAGAACCCCACGGAGATATACCCCCAACTACTGCTTGAAAAAAAGTTCCTATCGTGATTCCTTTTCGCCATCTACTTCGAGACAAAGATATTCATACTATGACTCATATTTATCAGTGAATTCGAGAAGTGACTTCGATCGAAAGTCCTTTTCATCAAGAAATTCGAGAGGACGAGAAGGTGATTACGATTTTGATTCGTTCCAAGATGGCGTTCGAAGAGAAAGACATACTCCTACTACATCTTCAAAGAAATCTTACTCGGAGTATTCTTCACAAAGTTTTGATTGTGAATCATATGCAAATAGTTCTTCATCTTTTGAATAAGATTTGTATTCTCATCATTCTTTTGTACATTCTTGTAAAGAGAAAACAAAGAAAAGAAAAGAAAAAGTGAAAGAAGAAAAAGAAAACAAAATAAAAAGAAGAGAGAGGCAAGAGGCAAGTAAGAGAGAAAATAAGCGAATCTTGAGAGAACTTGAAAAAGCCTTTGAAAAAGCCTTTGAAAAACAAAAAGAAAATGAAAAGGAAAATGAGATTGAAAAAGAGAACGAAAAAGAGTTTGAGAAAGAAAAAGAATGTGAACAAGAAAAAAGAGTGGAAAAAGAAATTGAGATAAAAGAAACGAGTATTAAATAAGCTAAATGTGTTATTTTAGATCAAGAAAGACGTGGAATCGACCTCAATTGAGGAAAAGAAAATATTATGGACTAAATTGCAAAATCTTTGTATTTTGGTACCAAGGTAAGTTCATGTGTAAATAATGTAGTATAATTGTTTTTTTAAATTATTGATGTTAATTATATGATATGCTGATTTTTATCATGAAATATATGATTTGTGGTTATTTTCGAATAAAATGAAAATTATTTGTATTATTTGTTAAATATAAAGTGTTACCGAGTATTGGTTTCGGTATTTTACGGAAGATGGCAAGGATATGTGTTCGAGGAAAATCCCGTTTGAACCTTAGGAATAGATTAGGATACAAGTGACATGTCACTAGGATGGTTGAGCATCCGAACTCGTTGAGTTGAGTCCGAGTTCACTTATGGATGCGAATGTCCGAACTCGTTGAGTTGAGTCCGAGTTCGTGAGATGTAACTAGGCATCCGAGCTTGTTGAGTTGAGTCCGAGTTCGTGAGATGTAACTAGGAATCCGAGCTCGTTGAGTTGAGTCCGAGTTCACTTATGGATGCAAACACCCGAGCTCGTTGAGTTGAGTCCGAGTTCGCTTATGGGCGGGTTACATGATTGCTTGATTGCATATATGGCACTTATGTGCAAGTTATCCATGTATCCGAATTATATTCCGATGTGTTCAACGGGTAAAGTTATACTCAAATGGAGGAATATTCGAGATGTAAAGAGACGTATTGGTAAGTGATGTGAAATGGATATTTTGGACAGGTATGTATTTAACCCTCGGGTTGAGTATTGATACAATCACGATAAGGTAATAAGATGATGAAAAATGATTAGAAACGCGTGATATGTGTTTTAGTGATGCATGCTAATGTTGATTGGTATGACCGTTTGTTATGTTACTTATTATTTGCATATGAACTTACTAAGCATTTATGCTTACTCCTCTTTCTTACTCATTGTAGTTTTGGACAAGCCAGCTCGTGAATCGGGATAGGTCGAAGGCTCAATCACACTATCCTAAAGACTTTTGGTAAATGGCTTGTAAATTTAAGTATGGCATGTATAGCAATATACCTATTTTGTGTAAATGATCTTATGATATGGTGAAGGAATGGTTGAGAAAATGTTTGATAATGATAAATTATGAAAATGATTAGTTTAGATTATGTTTGATGTTAAGGAAAATTATTAAGATACTTAGTGCATAAAAACTCATAAAAGGAATGAAATTTGCCATAAATGAATCTGCAAAAGAACACTCGACACGAGTTTGAAAATTTACTAAAAATCATAGAAATTTAATTTGGTGATGGAATACATATCAAATTTAAGCTTATTATGTCTAGTTTCACATGAAAGAAATGAAACAGGTAAAGAAATTATATGTTAAAAGATATTTGAATTTTAGTGAAACAGGGTCATAGCAGTTTTTGAATCCCCTGTTCCAACTTTAGAAATTCACCATAAATTGTAAAAATATAATTAGGTGGTGTATTTTATATCCTAAAAATCCTTATTGAGTCTAGTTTTATTATAAATAAACCTATAGTCATATGATTTTTTTACAGAGAGAAATGTGGTTCGTAGTAAATAGAGGTCAAACCAGTCAAGTCCTGAAATAGGGGTAACTTTAACTAATAAAATGTACTAATTGGCTCAACCAAAAATTCTAGAAAAAAATTAGTAGATAGGTATATGAGTCTAGATTCAAGGAAAATTTACGGATCTTGATTTTGAGTTTCGTAACTCGAGATATGATTTTTCTTGTGACTGTGACGCAAGTAGCTTAAAAGCTGTGAATGTAGAAACAAATAATCCAAAGTTCTAAAAATGTTAAATTAAGCTTAGTAACACCTCATACTCGACTCCGACGACGGTCTCGGGCGTGGGGGCGTTACGGCACCAATCCCGATACCTTGAGCATCACATTCAATTTCAAACGTTTTATCAAAATCAGGCAATACAAGTAATGGGGCATTAGTTAAATGATCTTTAAGTGAAATAAAAGATTTTGCTTGCTCCTCGCTCTAAAAGAAGGCAGAATTCTTTTTGATCACGCTCGTGAGAGGTCGGCCAATGTGCTAAAATTTGGGATGAACCGACGGTAGAAGCTCGCCAAGCCATGGAAACTTCGTACTTGGCTTATGCTAGTCGGTCTAGGCCACTCTCGGATGGCTTTCACCTTTTCTTGATCAACTTGAAGTCCTTGCGAGCTGACAACAAATCCTAGGAAAACAACTTGGTTAGAACAAAATGTGCATTTCTTAAGATTGACATATAAAGTTTCCTTTCGCAACACATCAAGAACAGCTCGTAAATGCCTCAAATGATCATCTAAAGACCTACTATAAACAAGAATGTCATCAAAATAAACCACGCAAAATTTACTAATGTAAGCATGAAGAACATGGTTCATTAAACGCATAAAGGTACTAGGAGCGTTAGTAAGACTGAATGGCATTACCAACCACTCGTACAAACCGTGTTTAGTTTTAAACGCTATTTTCCACTCATCTCCCTCGCGCATCCGTATTTGATGGTAACCACTTTTGAGGTCAATTTTGGAGAACAGCTGAACACCACTTAGTTCGTCAAGCATATCATCTAGGCGCGGTATGGGATGACTATACTTAATCGTGATTTTTTTCAAGGCGCGACAGTCAACGCACATGCGCCAAGTCCCATTCTTCTTCGGCACCAACAAAACAGGAACAACGCATGGACTAAGACTCTCGCGAATGAATCCCTTTTCAAGGAGTTCATTCACTTGTTTTTGCAGCTCCTTGGTCTCCTCGGGATTACTATGATAAGCCGTTCGGTTTGGTATAGACGCGCCAGGAATGAAGTTGATTTGATGTTCTATTCCCCGAATAGGTGGTAAGCCACTCGAAACTTCATCGGGAAATACATCTTCGAATTCCTGCAAGAGAGAGATAACAGAAGAAGGTAAAGTAGCATCTAATTCGTTAGCATTCAAATATGATTCCTTGTACATGAGTACAAGTATAGGCTGCCTTAACATAAAGGATTTTCGAATGTCACTCCCTTTTGCATAAACACTTATTTTTGCACTCGTTTTTTCTTCACTCTTTTGTTTTTCTTGTTCTTTATTCTTTTCTCTCATTTTAACAACTTGTTTCCCTCGTTTCTTTTCACTCACCTTTTCACTATTTTCTTTCTTTTCATTCTCTTTAAATTTTTCAATTGAATCACGTAACTTCACTTGATCTTCGTATACTTGTCTCAATGTCAAAAGCGCTAAAGTGATGTTCTTGCCCAAATGCTTGAAGGTGTATCCATTGGTGTAGCCATCATGTACCACCTTTCGATCAAATTGCCATGGACGGCCTAACAATAGGTGCCCGGCATACATGGGAACCACGTCACAGAGAACTTCATCGTTGTATTTTCTGATGGAAAACGGCACCAATACTTGTTTTGTCACCTTCAACTCCACACCATCATTAAGCCATTGAAGCTTATATGGACAAGGGTGCTTCATTGTGGCCAAGCCGAGTTTCTCCACCATTAACGTACTAGCGACGTTTGTACAACTCCCGCCATCCACAATAAGGCTACACACCTTGCCTTGCACAAGGCAGTGCGTATGGAAGATATTCTCGCGTTGTTGTTCATTCTCCGCGTTTTGTACACTTAGGCTATGTTTGATTACAAGGATTTCACCTTCGTCGGTGTATTCAAGATCGCCTTCTTCATCACTGACAGGGGTGTCAGATTCTTCTTCTTTCTCGTCTTTTGACTCAATTTTGCTGCTAGCGCTCATCACCATTGTTCTTCAGTTAGGACATTGACTAGCGATGTGCCCTCGCCCCAAGCACTTAAAGCACTTGATGTCCTCGTGTGATTTGGATTGGCAACTTCTTTGCCTTTGCTTGATTTACCAACGGGTTTATTAAACTTCGCAGGACGGTTTTGTTCCTTCAGGTGATTAAGGAAGTCCTTTTTGCTCGTACCTTGTCCCCACTTTGAGTTGTTTATGGGGCTGGCATAGGTCCAAACGGAGATTTTCTTCTTGAGTTGTTTTTTAACTTTAATCGCAACATGAACCATGTCGGTCACCTCGACATAGTGTTGAAGCTCCACCAAGTTAGCATTCTCTCAATTTAGCCCGACTAAGAACCTAGCCATGGTTGCCTCGCAGTCTTCTTCCACATTCACACGAATCATTGCTATTTTCATCTCTTTAAAATAATCCTCCACGCTCCGATGGCCTTGCGTAAGGTTTTGCAACTTTTGGTATAATTCTCGATGGTAATAAGACGGGATAAATCTCTTTCTCATCACCGCCTTCATCTCTTGCCATGTTGAGATTGGTCTCTCTCCATTTCGTCTTTAACTTGTTGTTAATTGGTCCCACCACACCATGGCGTAGTCGGAGAATTCGATTGCTGCCAACTTGACTTTCTTGGCCTCCGAGTAGTTATGGCAGTCTAACACCAATTCTATTTTCTTTTCCCACTCCAAGTATGCCTCCAAATTAGACTTGCCTTGGAAGGGTGGTATGGAGAGCTTAATGTTCTTCAAATCATCATCAACTCGGCCTCGATCCCTTTGACCCCGATTTCGCTGACCTCGGCGTCGCTCACTTTGATTTGAACCTTGGTCGCTTTCTAAATCACTTGGGTCATACATCTCATCTTCGAATGGCCTTGCTCATCCTCTTTCACATCTAGGGCCTTGAGGCGTTCTTTCTCGTCGCCCCCTCTCTTCGACTCGGTCTAGTCTCTCGTTTATGGACTCGAGTTCATTACGGAACATACGTTGAATTTCACTTAGGAGGGCTAGCTGGCCTAGATCAGGGACTCCTCCGCCTCCGGGAGCCACGTTCCTTAAAGGTTGTCTTGGTAGTCCTTCATTCATGTTATGTTCCGGACTTCGCGACATGTTGTAACCTCACTATAAACCTCACAAGATCTCTCGGAAAGAAAGAATGATGGCACTCACACTCGTGTTTACGCTCGTTTGGCTTTTACCTCCCCTTGAATGCGCTCACTCACTTGTGCCTTTTTCCACTCCTTTCTTCTCTTATAACCTCGTAAAGGATTTACTAGGCTTTATCTTCTAGTTGGGAGTCGGTTTCAAAAAGGGTAAAAATGGATGTGCGTATAGGTTTAGGGTGGGCTGAAGAATAGGGAATTGGGTTAAAAGTGTGGCGTATTAGGGAAAGCAGAATAGAAAAATGGATCGGGAACTATATCAAATCAAAGCTTGACGATCAAATAACAACTGAATTGCATATATCACTTCTCTCTCTTTTTTTCTTTTTTTTTCATTTTTTTTGAATTTTCTTTTTTTAATTTGTAATTTTTTTTTGTACTATATCAGCAAACTAAATACAATAGGAACACTTCTGTACGCGATTTTTTTTTTAGCTGCATAGATTTTTGTTTTTATTGTAACAGCAACAAACTAATCAAAATGAGAAAACTTCGGTATACTAAATTTTTTTCTGAACCTACCTCAAGAATGCTCTGCTTCGAGTGTCTAAGCTTCTCGTTTTAGGTAGCTCTGATACCAAATGATACGAGCTCACCTCAACTTGAGTTGAGTCGTATGTAGGTTACCCGATCGTCAACGAGAAGGTATCGATGGGAATTGGAATGGAGAAGTGATTTTAGGTTTGAAAGAGACTTGAATGTCAAAGTTTAGGTTCGATAAGGATGATTAGTTTAGGTTTAAGAAAGAAGAAAGTTGGATAGTTGGTAGATGGTTTATGGTTCAGAAGAGAAACGAAAGTCGGTTGAATTTGGAATATTTGGGAAACGGAAGAAATAAGGTAAGGTTGGTACCAAGAACAAGTTGAACCGATATTAGCAAATATCGACCCGAGACTTATGAGTTCTTAAGAAAGGATGGTTGAAACGAAATGGACCTCGACCCACTATCTAGACAGATAGGAACCTCGATATAAAGGGTTTTGAACACCACACTAAAACTAGTGATAAGTTCGGGTTCATAAAAGAAATAGGTTAACGCCACTACTAGGTAGATAAGTCAACAAAAAAAATCTTAAACGAGACTTAGAGAAGAAAACTCTCACAAGAAC
This sequence comes from Gossypium anomalum, assembly GCA_025698475.1. Lineage (NCBI taxonomy): Eukaryota > Viridiplantae > Streptophyta > Magnoliopsida > Malvales > Malvaceae > Gossypium > Gossypium anomalum. The sequence goes on along the minus strand of CM046962.1, from coordinate 23,577,605 downwards.
AAAAGTTCGATAATCAATTTTGCAAAAGTCCTTTACAAAGTAACACAAGCCACAATTTATAGTGAGTACAAGGGATAGTCGAATAGACTCTTGAGGTTGCTAAATGGTTGCTGAAAAATTCCAGAATTTTTTATGAAGCTTCCTTGAAGTTTCTTGTGCATGGAAAATGGCAAGGGGCAACTTCTAGATGCCTTGATTCAATAGGAAAATTGAATGGGTTGTTTGGGAAGCTGAAATGCAATCAATAGGTTTGGCCAAATGCTTGAATTTGAATTAATACTGCTGCTTGGTTCAGCCGAATGTTCATGTGATTAAGGAGTTGCCTAGAGCACTTCAATAGTCTTAGAATGTGAACAAACTGATTTGAACAGCCACACATGTGTGAACAAACAAAACAGAACAACCCTTGGTGTGAAAGGAATAATCGGGTGGGTGTGAATAGCTTTAATTTGTCTTGGGCAGCCAATTGGTCTTCTTGAAGAGTTGTAAGGTTTGGCCGAATGGTCACTTAGGGGCCACCAAAGATCAGCACACCAACTTGAAATCATCCATGCACCTATGCCGTCCAAGGGGTAATGTACCTACAACAATTAATTCAGCAAATTAAATCCCTTTTAGACACATTAAATTCGGCAACATAAACAAATAAATCTTGCACCATAAATTAGGCTAGACATAATTAATCTTTGTAATAGTTAAGACATATTTAATTGGTCCTAATTAATTAAGTACTTAATTTAGAACATAATTAAAACATGTCTAGATTATAACAAATTAATTATTAAAACTAAATAACTAATAAAACTAACAGCAACTTAAATGATTTATTCCAGCATATTAAACGCAATAATGAAATGAGCTGAAACGAGCTCGTTGAGCTAAGTTAAGTTGAAGATGAGCTGATTTGAGCTTGAAGGAGTATGCATGGTTTGATTGGCTTGTTGGTCTAAGAGCTTTCAAGAAGTCCAGCAACAGTTTCACCCCAAACTCTATCAACTAAGGCTATTGTTGTGATACGAATCGCCTCGGAGGAGTCGAGTCGTATTAGGGTGCCCGATCGTGGACAAGAAGTTACGTTAGGTTTAATTGAAAGGTCAGATAAGAGAAAGAAGGATATTGGTTTTGGTTCAAATTAGGATAGGTAAGAAGAATTGAAAGTTCGGGTTTAGGGTCCGATTAGGTATAGATGAATGAATTGGTTCAATTAGGTAAAGAGGATTGAAGTAATGGTCGTAATGGTATTATGAGATGGTACAAATGGAATGGCCGGTTTAGGTACAATTTGGTAAGTGGAGAAATGGGGTTGAACAAAAAGTGCAAACAAGAACCAATACCGATTTGGTATCGACCCGTTGTTTATAGGCTCTTTTAGTTCAGTTTGGTTTTGGTAAAGGAAAACCTCGACCCACTATCTAACAAGATAGGAATCTCGGTATGTTTGAACCCCACACTACGAGTAGTGATAAGTTCATTTTCGACAAAGAACAATGGTTGACACAACTAGAACGCTACGAAGCCAATCGAATCTTTGAACGAAATTTGAGAAAAGCTTCCTCTTACAAAGAAAAATAACAAGTATTTTATAGCCTAAAGACTAGCTAACCAAATGGACACTTTACATACTTAATGATTAAGTAAAAGTCTCATGAATGCATCTTGAAAATTCTAGAAGGAAGTCCTTTGATGTTCATGACCAGATTCGGCTATGGTGGAGATGTCTTGAAAGTTCTTCATGCTTAAGGAAATGAATCATGAATGAGAGACTCCCTTGGACATTAGCTAGGTTCGGCCAACTTGAGTGGCAATCAATTCATATTGTTTGGTGAAAAGTTGGAAGTTAATTGAGGAGACTTCATGAGCCAAATTAAGTGTGAATGCCGATTCTTGAAGAGTCCATAGGTGTGAACACTTTGAATTGAAAGGCCATGCCATGTGAACATAATGTGAACGGGATTTTAAGGTTCATGGAGGGAGATGTTCGGCCACATGTATGAAGTAATGGGAAGCCTCCTTTTAGCCGAATAGTCACTTGAAAAATGAAGAGTAGCACACCATACATGAATGGAAACATTCATGAACCTTGAACACATTGAATGTGGCCATACATGTACTTAGCCGATCATGCACCTCGGAGATTCAAAACCCTTAACCGTCCATGCACCTCCAAAAAGACATGTTGCTTCATGCTCTATACGTCCATTGAGTTTCTGCAAGAAAATGTGAGCAGAATTAATTCAAGCTAATGTGAACACAAATGTAAACATTAAATTCAGTTATGACAAATTAATTAACATCAATAAACACTTTTAAGACATATTTAATAAAACTAATGTGAACTAAATTTAATATGTGGTTTATTAATTAACTAATTAATGAACTTATTACATAAAAATTTAATAGTAGTCAAATGAAGTCAGAGTAGTCTTCATGAGCTAGAATTCAACTCATGAGCTAAAACCGAGCTGGACTTGGACTCATGAGCTGGTAGTGAGCTGGACCCGAGCTAGGGAACTGGAAGTGAGCTGATTCCAAGCTAGTAAGCTGGTTTTGAGTTGAATGGGAACTTGCTTGAGCTGGTAGTGAGCTCGATGAGCTGAGCTGGACTTGCAGGTAGTTGCATGGTGAGTTCAAAGAAGTGGAATCAGCTTTCTCGGAGTGTCCTAATAGCGTTTCATTCCAAGTTTGAGCTACAAAAGCTGTGATAGACTCCTTAAACTTTTTGGCTCGAGCTCGAGTAACAGGACCTTGTGGTAGCACCATAGAATCCTTGCTCGAACTAGCTGAACCACGGGGCGCGATCGCATCATTCCCCCTCTCTTCAAAACGACTTGTCCTCAAGTCGAAATCTGCATTAAAAGGGGTTAAATCCGACACATTAAAAGTAGCACTGACATTATAATCTTCTAGCAAGTCAATTTTATAAGAATTTTCATTTATTCGCTCTAAAACTTGAAAAGGACCGTCTCCGCGAGGCAGTAGTTTAGATTTTCGTTGGGTCGAAAAATGCTCCTTGCGCAAATGAATCCAAACCCATTCTCCGGGTTCAAAAACTACTCGTTTTCGGCCTTTGTTCGCATTACGCACAGAAGACTTAGTCCTAGCCTCGATATTGGGCCGCACCTTGCTATGTAAATCCTTGACAAAATCTGCCTTTTTCTTCGCATCTGCATGGACAAACTGATCAGTAGGTAAAGGCAATAAATCTAAAAGAGTCAAGGGATTAAAACCGTAAACAATTTCAAATGGGGAGAATTTAGTCGTAGAATGGACAGAACATGCAAACTCAATATGGGGTAAACAATCCTCCCACGTCTTCAAATTCTTCCGAATGATGGTCTGAAGCAAAGTAGATAGAACTCTATTGACAACTTCCGTTTGGCCATCGGTTTGGGGGTGGCAGGTGCTTCAGGAATGGGCAATGGTGTGTACAAGCCATCGGGTTGCACCTTTGATTTAGCCTTTTTGCAGGCTATACACCTTTCGCAAACTCGCTCCACATCTTTTCGTATCCGCGGCCAATAAAAAATGTTCATGGAGAGTGGCAAGCATCTTATTGACTCTGAAGTGTCCCATAAGACCACCGCTATGTGCTTCGTGCACTAAGAGGTCTCGAACAGATCCACAGGGAATGCAAAGTTTGCCTTCTCGAAATAGATAGCCCTCGTACCTATAAAAATTATCAAAAAAACCTTTCTTGCAAGCAACAAATATCTCACCAAAATCAGAATCGTTAACATAAGCATCTTTTAATAACGCAAAACCAAGAATTTTGGAATCCAAATATGATAAAAAGGTATACCTTCTCGAGAGCACATCAGCCACGATATTATCTTTACCTTTCTTATATTTGATGACATACGGAAATGACTCAAGGTATTCAACCCACTTCGCGTGGCATCGGTTCAACTTATGTTGGCCTTTGATGTGCTTCAAGGCTTCGTGATCGGAGTGAATAACGAATTCCTTAGGCCACAAGTAATGTTGCCATGTCTCAAGGGCTCGTATGAGCGCGTACATCTCTTTATCATACACCGGATAGTTAAGTACAGCTCCATTAAGTTTTTCACTAAAGTAAGCCACAGGACGTCCGTCTTGTGTCAACACGGCCCCGATTCCAATGCCTGAAGCATCGCACTCGATCTCAAAAGTCTTTGAGAAATTTGGAAGGGCAAGCAAAGGAGCGTTAGTGAGATAATCTTTGGTTTTTATAAATGATTTCTGTTGTTCATCGTTCCAAATAAAAGAAGAATTTTTCTTAATAACACTCGTAAGTGAAGCAGCAATAGTGCTAAAATTCAAAACGAATCGTCAGTAGAAACTTGCTAGGCCATGGAAACTTCAAACTTGCATAACGCTTGTAGGCCTTGGCCAATCTTGTATGGCCATAATCTTCTCTTGGTCTACCTCAAGACCATCCGCACTAACTACAAATCCTAGAAAAACAGTTTTGTTAGAACAAAAAGAACATTTCTTTAAATTAGCATATAATGTCTCTTTTTGCAAAACTTCTAAAACAGATTTGAGATGACTTACATGTTCTTCCATAGATTTGCTGTAAATCAATATATCGTTGAAATATACCACACAAAACTTACTGATGAAAGGCCTTAAGACATGGTTCATTAGTCTCATGAACGTACGCGTTGGTAAGGCCAAAAGGCATAACCAACCATTCGTATAGTCCGTGCTTGGTCTTGAATGCCGTTTTCCATTCGTCTCCTTCTCGCATCTGAATTTGGTGGTAGCCACTCTTCAAATCGATTTTTGAGAGCACTTTGGCCCTACTAAGCTCATCTAACATGTTATCTAAGCGAGGAATGGGATGACGGTATTTGATTGTTATCTTGTTAACGGCTCGGCAATCCACGTACATGCGCCATGTTCCGTCTTTTTTCGGTACCAATAATACGGGAATAGCACAAGGACTTAGGCTCTCGCAAATGTAGCCTTTTTCCATCAGTTCAGTGACTTGTCTTTGCAACTCTTTGGTCTCCTCCGGATTGGCTCGGTAAGCAGGTCGATTTGGAATAATCGCTCCCGGCACGAAATCAATTTGATGCTCGATTCCACGAAGTGGTGGAAGACCACTCGGGGCTTCTTCCAGAAAAATGTCTTGGAAGTCCTGCAACAAAGACAAAATAGGAGGGGGTAGGGTATCAGGTAAATCGTTAGTAGAAATTAATGCTTCGTTGTACAAAAGTACAAGAACAGTTCGATTCATCACCAAAGCCTTCCTCACATCACTAACTCTTGCAAAAACACTCATTTTCTCGATTTTCTTTTCTTTTTCTTCTTTTTCTTGGATATTTTTCTTGTCACTCTCTTTTGTTTTCTTTTTCTTATTTTTCTCTTCTTTTATTTTTTTACAACTTTCTTTTTCTTTTTCTCTCATTTGCTCAATAGAAGCTTTTAGTTTGATTTGGTCTTCATACACTTGTTTGGGAGTCAACGGCACCGACGTCACATTCTTTCCAATAAATTTGAATGTATATCGGTTGGTATACCTGTCATGGTGAATTCGTCTATCAAATTGCCACGGTCGGCCAAGTAACAACTGCCCCGCGTGCATCGGTACGACGTCACAAAGAACTTCATCCGAATACTTGCCGATGTTGAAAGAGACAAGTACTTGCTTCGTTACCTTAAGCTCTCCTCCGTCATTGAGCCATTGAAGTTTGTAAGGACTCAGATGCTTAGTTGTGGGTAGACCAAGCTTTTCAACCATCATCGTACTTACTACGTTGGTACAACTGCCTCCATCGATGATAACACTACATACTTTGCCTCTGACTTGACATCGGGTGTGGAAGATGTTCTCTCGTTGGAGATCATTGTCCGCGCCTTGGAGACTTAGACTTCACTTTACCACTAGTAGTTCTCCTTCCATAGGTTGTTCTAAGTCCTCCTCGACTTCAAAAGTTGATTCACACTCTTTCTCTTCCTCGTCCTCCGTCTCGATCTCGCCATCAGCCCTCAACACCATGGTCCTTCGGTTAGGACATTGACTTGCTATATGGCCCCTTCTGAGGCACTTAAAGCACTTGATGTCCCGATTTCGATTGAAGGACGATTCGGGTGCCTTGCCTTTGTTCACTTCAGTGGTAGGCTTATTCGTTTTTGAAGGAGCCGTGAACTCCTTTCCTTGGGAATTAGAAACACCTTTACTCGTTCCTTGGCCCCATTTGAGAGTGTTGGAAGTGGTAAATCCTCGACTTGGTCCCTTTCGTTTGAGTTGCTTTTCTACCTTGATGGCCATATAGACCATGTCAACCACTTCAAGGTAGTGTTGTAATTCAACAACATTGGCAATATCGCGGTTTAAACCAACCAAGAATCATGCCATCGTTGCTTCAGGGTCTTCTTGCACGTCCGCGCAGATCATCGCGATTTCTATCTCTTTAAAGTAGTCCTCGACACTTTTGGTCCCTTGCGTTAGATTTTTGAGTTTTTGGTGTAACTCCCGGTGGTAATATGTGAGAATAAAGCTTTGCCTCATGGTCTCCTTTATTTCAGCCCATGTGGAAATAGGACGTTCTCTGTTACACCTTCGGCTAGTAGTTAATTGATCCCACCAAATCATGGCGTAGTCCGAGAACTCTATCGTCGCTAGTTTCACCTTCTTCTTCTCAAAATAGTTGTGACACTCGAACACCAACTCTATCTTTTTCTCCCATTCAAGATAGGCCTCGGGATCAGATTTTCCTTGAAAAGGAGGAATGGAAAGTTTAATATTCTTCAAGTCATCATCTTCCTGCCTTCGATCTACTCGTCCGCGATTTCGGGGACCTCTCCTCTCTAGGCTTATGTTAGACCCGTGATCGCTTTCATCCTCACTATGTTCGTTAACATCATCATCTTGAGCCCTTGATTGTCTTCGTCGTTGGTTGGGCCCTTCACGTCTTTGCCTAGCAACTTCAGGATATTCATCACGTTGTCTTTGGGCCTTGATTTGGTAGAGTCAATCTTCAAGAGGATTAAGCCTTCGGCCAAGTAATCGTTCCATCTCGTACAAAAGGGCTTGCATTTGTAAATCCAGAACGTTTCTGACTGGTTGTCGTCCTTGTTGTTCTTCCATGTTTTGTCCACTATTTTGGGACATCTATTTGTTTAAAATAGCCTCACAAACAAATCCTCTCGATCCGCTCAGAAAGAAAGAGGTTTGATGACACTCACACTCGTGTTTACACTCTTAGTTCAGCTTTTACCTCCCCTCGAATGAGCTCACGTCCTCTTGCCTTTTACCTCTCTTAACTTTTCTCATAATTTCGTAAGCAGATTCGTTAAAGCTTAGTCCTTAGTCTAGGTGGTCGGTTCAAAAGGGATAACAAGTGATTGATGTATTTGGTTTAGGGTAGGCTGAAAGAATAGGGAATTGAGTTAAAAGTGTGGCGAATTAGGGAGAGTAGAATAAAAGAAGGTTCGGGAACTATATCAGATCAAATCTTGACGATCAAATAACAATTGAATTGCATAAATCACTTTTTTTTGTTTAATTTTTTTTGGATTTTTTTTGGATTTTTTTAACTTGTATAACTTTTTTTTTGTACTATATCGATAAACTAAATACAACAGAAACACTTTTGAACGCGATTTTTTTTTCTTTGGCTGCGTAGATTTTTGTTTTTATAGTAACAATAACAAACTAATCAAAATGAAAAAACTTCGGTATACGAAAAAAAATTTTCTATACTCTTTTTTTTTTTTGGATCCTACTTACTCGCGTACACTTGGACTTGTAACACCCTGATTTTGGGCCTAGTCAGAATAGTGATGTCGGGACCACAAATTTGAGATAGAAATAATTATTTTATGATTATTTTGAGGTCTATGATATGATTGCATGATTGTGTGAAAATTTCGTGAAGAAATTCAATGCATAAAGTGCTTAATTTGAAGTTAGGGACTAAATTGAATAAGTTGCGAAACTTGCATTCTAGAAGTTTCTAGTATGAAATTGCTTTAAAATATTAATTAGGAGGTCTTAAATAGCAATTTGACCAATTTCTAAGTTATGGACAAAAATTGGACGTGGATGGAATTTTTGAAAGTTTAGTAAGTAAGGGCATTTTGGTCATTTGGATATTAAATGAAATAAAATGGGAAAAATCAAGCAAAAATCCATTCATCTTCTTCATGTTGCTATCGAATTTTACTTGCTACCATAGCTAGGGTTTCTTCAACTTCTAAGCTCAATAGTAAGTGCATTCAAGCCCCGTTTTTAATGTTCTTTACATTTTTGAAATCCTCGTAGCTCGGTTTACCTATTTCTACCATTATTTCGAAAAATTTACCCATGAATGATATGCATGAATTTTGATGTTTTATGGTAGAATATGAAGTTTGATATTGTGTTAAATAACTTTTGCTAAGTGATTTTTCGTAAAAACGAGTAAAACGGCATAATCGGTAAAAATATCTATTGTTCATAACTATGTGTTAGAGTGAGAATTTGATGTTTCCATAGAAGAGGAAAATGATCAGCATGTCATTAAACATAATAATAAGGGCTGAAATTAAATTTCCGAGCCTTGGGGTAAAAGTGCAAATATGTAAAAGTTTAGGGGTCAAAATGCAAATTTGTAAAAATATGATTTTTAGACCCATATGAATAGTGTGATTAATTATTAGGCTAAATGTGATATTATAGATCAAGAAAGGCGTGGAATCGATCTCGAACGGGGGAAGGAAAATGTTTTGGACTAAATTGTAAAATTTCCATATTTTGCACCGAGGTAAGTTTGTATGTAAATAATACATTAACTTCATTTACATTTTTATATTTCAGCCTATTATATATATTTTAGCCGATTTTGAAGCATAAATTGACTATTGGAAGAGTGGAAATAAGTAATAGAGAGAGAAATCCCGGTTGAACATTCGGAAGAATTGAATAATATAGATGGAGTGTAGCTAGGTCACATGTATGATGCCGAGTGCACATCATGTGTACAAGAAAGCTACACGATACTATGTAGTAGCTAGGTCACATGTGTGATACGGGAAGTATCCCATGTAGACAAGAGAGCTACGGGAGAGAGATAAATGTAGCTAGGTCACATGTGTGATACGGGAAGTATCCCATGTAGACAAGAGAGCTACGGGAGAGATAAATGTAGCTAGGTCGCATGTGTGATTCCAAGTGTAGGACACCATGTGGACAAGAGAGCTACGTAATAAATTGGCTAGGTCACATGGGTGGTACTAAGTGTTCACCATGTGTACAAGAGAGCCAAATTATATGAAATATGATGGTGGAGCTGTGGGCTGAAACCATCAAGTATCGGGAATTGATCCGAATTGTTCAACGGGATGGCTTTATGGTGACATTGTAATTATGGACCTATACTTGTGATTTATTAAATGTGGTGAAAATGAATTGTGATATATATATATTTATATATATATATATATATATATATATATATATATATATAAGTTAAAATGAGGTTAATACAAAGACAGTGTGAAAGAGTGAATTAGCACTAAAAAAGCTGTTGTGGGACAAGAGCGATGATTTGATTTTGAAAAATAAAAAAAATAGTAATAATTTAATTAGAGGCTGAATGAGATGTGAAATTAAAGCTTAATGAGCCTATTTTCATATAAAAGAAACGGAGCAAGTAAAGAAATTCTATATTTTGAGATATTTATAATTGTGTGTGACTTGCTCAGAATCCCTATTCCAATTTTGAAAAATCATTAAAAATTGTACAAAACAAATTAAGAAATATAGTTTATATGTATAAATTCCTTATTGAGTCTAGTTTTAAATGAAATAGGTTTCATGTCATTTGAATTGTGTACTGGGAGAAATTCAATTCGTAGTGAACAGAGGTCAGATCAGTCGAGCTATGTAATAGGGGTACTAATTGGCTTGACCAAAAATTTTATAAATAAATTAGTGAATAGGTACATGATTCTAGTTTCAATGAAAATTTACGGAATTGGATTTCGAGTTTCGTAACTCGAGTTATGATTTATTTAGTGAACATGACGCAGGAGAGACAGCTTGACCAAAGTGGAGTAAATAGTGAAATTAAAAGTAGATACACTTGAGTTATTATGTAATCATACTAAATTCTTTATTCATTATTTATATACTTGCTTACTAAGCGTAAAGCTTACTTCTTTCTTTCCATTTTTTTTAGTTTGTCAGGTCAGCTCAGGGGTTGGAGATCGTCGGAGGCAGCATCACACTATCAAGCCATTGTCCTTGGAGTATTGGCTAGTATATGTTTAAATATTTTCATGTGAGTGGCATGTATAGCAATTTTGTTTCATGTCATGTATTATTATTATGATTTGGTTTACGTATTGGCCTACATTGAGCTTTTGTATATGGCCATGAGATGTGGTCTTTATTCATTTTGGTTTGTAAGTTTAAATTTTGGGCAGAACTTAGTGACCCAATTTTATATGTTTGTGAATGTTTAAGTCCGGTAACGCCTCGAACCTGTCCCGGAGTCAGATACGGGTGAAGGGTGTTACAGGACTTGCCCGGGATTGATTTCATCGTACGAACTTCTCGTTTTAGTAGCTCTGATACCAGATGATACGAATCACCTTGAAGGAGTCGAGTCATATTAGGGTGCCCGATCGTCGACAAGAAGTTACGTTAGGTTTAATTGAAAGGTCAGATAAGAGAAAGAAGGATATTGGTTTTGGTTCGAATTAGGATAGGTAAGAAGAATTGAAAGTTCGGGTTTAGGGTCTGATTAGGTATAGATGAATGAATTGGTTCAATTAGGTAAAGGGGATTAAAGTAATGGTCATAATGGTATTATGAAATGGTACGAATGGAATGGCCGGTTTAGGTACAATTTGGTAAGTGGAGAAATGGGGTTGAACAAAAAGAGCAAACAAGAACCAAGATCGATTTGGTATCGACCCGTTGTTTATAGGCTCTTTTAGTTCGGTTTGGTTTTGGTAAAGGAAAACCTCGACCCACTATCTAACAAGATAGGAATCTCGGTATGTTTGAACGCCACACTACGAGTAGTGATAAGTTCAGTTTCGACAAAGAACAACGGTTGACACAACTAGAATGCTAGGAAGCCAATCGAATCTTTGAACGAAATTTGAGAAAAGTTTTGCCTCACAATTTTGGCAGCATAACATTAACAAAGTCCAAAAGCTTCCTCTTACAAAGAAAAATAACAAGTATTTTATAGCCTAAAGACTAGCTAACTGAATGGACACTTTACATACTTAATGATTAAGTAAAAGTCTCATGAATGCATCTTGAAAATTCTAGAAGGAAGTCCTTTGATGTTCATGACCAGATTCGGCTATGGTGGAGATGTCTTGAAAGTTCTTCATGCTTAAGGAAATGAATCATGAATGAGAGACTCCCTTGGACATTAGCTAGGTTCGGCCAACTTGAGTAATTGAGGCAATCAATTCATATTGTTTGGTGAAAAGTTGGAAATTAATTGAGGAGACTTCATGAGCAAATTAAGTGTGAATGCCGATTCTTGAAGAGTCCATAGGTGTGAACACTTTGAATTGAAAGGCCATGTCATGTGAACATAATGTGAATGGGATTTTAAGGTTCATGGAGGGAGATGTTCGGCCACATGTTTGAAGTAATGGGTAGCCTCCTTTTAGCCGAATAGTCACTTGAAAAATGAAGAGTAGCACACCATACATGAATGGAAACATTCATGAACCTTGAACACATTGAATGTGGCCATACATGTACTTAGCCGATCATGCACCTAGGAGATTCAAAACCCTTAACCGTCCATGCACCTCCAAAAAGACATGTTGCTTCATGCTCCATACGTCCATTGAGTTTCTACAAGAAAATGTGAACAGAATTAATTCAAGCTAATGTGAACACAAATGTAAACATTAAATTCGGTTATGACAAATTAATTAACATCAATAAACACTTTTAAGACATATTTAATAAAACTAATGCGAACTAAATTTAATATGTGGTTTATTAATTAACTAATTAATGAACTTATTAAATAAAAATTTAATAGTAGTCAAATGAAGTCAGAGTAGTCTTCATGAGCTAGAATTCAACTCATGAGCTAAAACTGAGCTGGACTTGGACTCATGAGCTGGTAGTGAGCTGGACCCGAGCTGGTGAACTGGAAGTGAGCTGATTCCAAGCTAGTGAGCTGGTTTTGAGTTGAATGGGAACTTGCTTGAGCTGGTAGTGAGCTCGATGAGCTGAGCTGGACTTGCAGGTAGTTGCATGGTGAGTTCAAAGAGCTGGAATCAGCTTTCTTGGAGTGTCCTAATAGCATTTCATTCCAAGTTTGAGCTACAAAAGCTGTGATAGACTCCTTAAACTTCTTGGCTCGAGCTCGAGTAATAGGACCTTGTGGTAGCACCATAGAATCCTTGCTCGAACTAGCTGAACCATGGGGCGCGATCACATCATGTTGCATCTTTGAATCTCTTTGTTCAAGCTCGGGTGATCGGTCCTACGGGCAACTCGAGAGGATCTTCATTGGCAGCCGATAACTCGGGAGGTATGGTCGTATCACAAAAGTAGGCCACACCATTTATACCAAATTCACACATACACAATTAACCAATTATGCACATTCAATCATACATCAACATGCTCAATTTACAAGCATATAACTTCTCTAGTTTCTACTATTTGACAATCACAACATGTAATATTAATAAGCATCACAAGGACATGCACACCTTTGTACACATAACCATACCAACCAAAATTAAGCCAACTCGAATGGCAAAACAAAACCAAACTTAAAAAATTTACAAATGAATTCAAATGGCTAAATACATTGACAAAACATGTGCCAAAATGACCAAAGTCCCTTGTAACAGCCTATGTTTATGGTTAATCAGAACAGTGGTTTTGGGACCACAATCCAAAGTCAAAATATTTATTTTAATATTTTATTATGGTTTACAACATGATAGAATTATTGTGTTAAAATTTCATAAAGAAATTTTACCGTTTAAAGGCTTAATTCGATAAAAAGGACTAAATCGCGTAAAGCGTAAAAATTATGTTCTATAAGCTAAAGGTGTCAAATAGCTATAGAACTTAAAACTGAAGGTCCTTATGTGGTAAATAGTCCATTTATGAGTTATTGGATGATAATGGAGTGGCATATGGTGTAATTACTAATGTTTTTAAAGGATATTTTGGTAATTAGTTAATAAAGTTAATGTTTAATAAAAATAAATTAAAATCATCTTTTCATCATTTCTGATACGAGCTCGCCTCAACTTGAATTGAGTCGTATGTAGATTGCCCGATCGTCTACGAGAAGGTGTTGATGAGGATGGAATGGAGAAGTGATTTCGGATTTGAAAGAGACTTGGATGTCAAAGTTTAGGTTCGAGAATGGTGAATAAGTTTAGGTTTAAGAAAGAAAGAAGTTAGGATAGTTGGTAGGTTGTTTATGGTTCGGTTGATACGAACCGGCCCAGCGATGAGTGGAGTCATATGCGAGTTGCCCGATCGTCTACGAGAAAGTATCGTTCAATTCACTTTTGGAATGAAGTTGATAGGAAAATAGGACGGAAGCTATGTATAATGGTTCAATGATGGTTTATGGATAAGAATAATATGTATAGGCTCGGTTAAATTGGAAGGGAAAGTGAAAAAAGTTAATAGATGATGGATATGGAAGAAAGGGTTCTTAAAAGCAAGCACGAACCAATATTAGATAATATCGACCCAAATGCTTATAGGCTTTCAAGGTGGAGAATGAAAGTGATAAACCTTGACCCGCTACTTAGTAAAGCGGGAACCTCGGTATAGGGGTGAACGCCACACTCGGTTGAGCGATAAGTTCAAAAGAAGAACAAGGTTGACACGAACTAAGAACTAGATAGGCCAACAAGTCTTCAACGAAATATGGGAGAAAGATTCTCTCCAGATAGTTTCATTAACACAGAAACAATAAACAAAGTTCCAAAAACCTCTTTTACAAATGAAAGAAAACAAATATTTATAGGCACATAGATGACCATTCAAATTCAGCATCTAGGTGTTCACACAATAATAAAAACGTTCACACTAATGTATTAAAATAGTTCATAAAATCGGCAGATTCATGCACTAGTTGAATGGACACTTTCTTCCCCCTAAGTGTGTGCATGAATGCTTAGTCATAAAGAAAGGCTTCAAGTGACTTGTATGTGCACCAAAGGTTGCATTCATTTCCTTGGGACGTTCATGCACTTGTATGGAACATGTATCTTCATAATTAAACACTGTAATGTCATGTAGGTTCATAAATGGCAGCATGAACCTAGTAAATTTGTTCTCCCCTTTGTGCATGCACTTAATTCAATCAATGTGGTGAATTATTGAATTAATTCCTTCCCTTGGACGTTCTTGAACCCCTCCATGCATGTGTAGTAGCTTATAGGTCAATTCAAAGTGTGAACATGTTCAAGGAGCTCTATGGTCAACATAGAATTAGTTGGCAGCTACTTCTTGGCCGAATAAGTGCCTTGGAAAGTTAGGAGACAGCCACCATACATGCACTTAAGCCATTCATGCATTCTATCATCCCATGCATTTGATCCATTCATGGACTAGCCTTTAATGTCCATACATGCATTCAACACATGCATGAATTTGTAGAAACCTTGCATCTAGTCGTACATGCACCAGCATTTAATACTTCTTCATTCATGAGTATGGAATGCCCAAAAGAGATGTTTCTTCATCCATACATTGTGCCATCCTTGATCACTGTATCTACAAAAAAATAAGACAAGTCATTAAGACATCTCATGAACACTCATAAATTTGGCATGATGTGATCACATTAATGTCATGCATTAATTCGGCTATGTGAACATAATCAATTTATGTAATGACTATGACATATTAATAACAAATATTAATATAAGACAAGTTTATTGCTTAAATAAATATGTGCAAATTTTATTTAATGCATTAAAGACAAAACCGAGTTTAAACTAAAATGAGCTAAGCTTTAGCCCTTAAGCTAAAGTTGAGCTGAGATTAAACTCCTAAGCTGAAGTTGAGCTAAGGTTTAGCTCGTGAGCTGAATATGAGCTAGGAGTGAGCTCGGTTTAGCTCAGGCAAGTTGGATTGAGCTCAAATAAGCTGGACGGAGCTCGTGAAGCTAGAAACGAGTTGGGATCAGCTTGCCAACATGTCAATGCTCGGCTTGACAGACTTGTTCGACAAAGTTCGCGGGGCGTGCTCGTATCATCGGTAAAGAAACGAAATTCGGTTGAATTGGAATATTTGGGAAATGGACAAATATGGTAAGATTGGTCCTAAGAACAAGTTGAATCAACATTAGCAAATATCAACCCGAGACTTATTAGTTCTTAAGATGGAATGGTTGAAAACAAAATGGACCTCGACCCACTATCTAGGCAGATAGGAACCTTGGTATAAAGTGTTTTGAACACCATACTAAAACTAGTGATAAGTTCAATTTCGTGAAAGAATTAGGTTGACGCCACTACTAGGTAGATAAGCCAACAAAAATCTTAAACGAGACTTAGAGAAGAAAATTCTCACAAGAACAAAAGTTCAGTTACAAATTTGGAAAAAGTCCTTTCACAAAGAAATAAACAAACTATTTATAGCCTAACTTGTACTAGCCGGATGGACAAAAAACGAGCTTAAGAATTAAACAAATTCGGCTTTGAAGAGACTAGAATGATCTAGAACAAAAACCATAAGTCTTCCATGTCCATGTGCAGCCTTTGGAACACCACAAGTCAGCCTCTTAATGAAGGAATTCGGCTGAATGTGTTTGGGATGCATGGGGAGTTGATTGGACATGTCTAAGTTCGGCCATGAGCTTAATGGAGTCATTCAATTTGCAATGCTTGGCCGAATAGGTGTGAGTATTAATGGAGCAGTTTGAAAGCCTTTAAAGGTGTGAACATCTTGGTTGAAAGGTCTCTTGAATGTGAATGCATCAAACTGAATGGACAACAGGTGTGAAAGGAAGCTTGGCTAGTGTGAACGCCTTAATGGACACCTTGAGAAGATATTCGGCCAACTTGGAAATTTAAAGAGGCAACTCTTCCTTGGCCGAATAGTTGCTTAGAGAAACTTAACAATCAGCCACCATGCATGAACCCTCTAAGGCCTTGAATCTGGTCGTGCATGTATCCTCCTATCCATAGAACCAAGCCGTGCATGCACCATGCATCCCAAGCAATGCACCTACATGAATTAAAATCAATTCATTAAATCCCATGTGAACACCTTAGATTTGGCACAAATGTGAAAAAACATTCCAAACATTAATTCGATTATTACATAATTAAAATATGTAATATAAAACATAACTTAATTACTAATGTGAACTTAATTAAAAAAAACATAGTTAATTTATAATAGCTAATAAATGAACTTATTCAAGTAAAGAGTCAACACTAGTATAACATGCTATAAATAACTTCATGAGCTACGATTAAACTCGTGAACTAAATTTGAGCTAAGTCTAAGCTCAAGAGCTAAAGTTGAGCTAAGAACAAGCTCATGAGCTGGATGTGAACTTGTTGAGCTGGAACTGAGCTTGCTGAGCTGGTTGTGAGCTGGACGAGCTAGGAATAAGTTACAAGGATGACTCGGTGAGCTAGTCCATGAACTCTTGAGTAAGCTGGTGATAGTTTTGGCCCAAGCTCGATCAACTAGAACTGAGATTGTGTCTTTGAACCTCTTGGCTTGGGCTCGGGTAATAGGTCCTACGGGCAACTTGAGAGGATCTACATTGGCAGCTAGCAACTCGAGAGGTGTTGTCGTATCAATTTCTCCACCAAAAATTAGAAAGAATGGTAGCCATGGGAGAAGCTAGGTTCGGCCAACATTCTTTTACTCATTTAGGTATGGATTTTGATCTGTTTTTAATAATTTCGTGGTTTCTGAGATCGTTGCTTCGTGTTCTGCTAGCCCATACCCTAATTTCTGAATTTGTTGAAATTTCCATTGATGGTAGCTTGATTTTTTTGAGAGTTCATGATGGAAAATGAATAATTGTTGATAGATTAATATGTTTTGTTAAGTGATTTTCGGTAAAAATGTCAAATAAGGATTAAATTATGAAAAGCATAAATTGAGGGGTTGAAATGTGAAATAAATTGAAAATATGGGTTGATAATAATATATGGAAAATTTGGCTAGCTTGGGTTTGTGTTTAATTTCATGAAATTGTGATTTTATGTGATAAGGACTAAATTGCAAAAATATGGAATAATAGGGGAAAAAGTGTAGTTTTTCCAAAATGTGTAAATTGTGTTAAATTGAATGAATTAATGATTAAGTAAATTTTGTTATTAAATAGATTGAGAAAAATGAGATTTGGATCTAGAACGAGAGACAAATTATCAGACTAGTTGATCCATTCTGTCATTTTAATGATCGAGGTAAGTTCGTATACAATAAGCATTGTTATATTTATGCTTTTAATGCTTTGATATTGTATAAATTCTATATACATTACTATTGTTATGTTTGATGACATATCGACAAAATATGGTACTTAGTGTGCGGTTCAGTATAGCTTTGGCTAAAATTGGCACTTAGTGTGCGAGATATTGGGAATGGCACTTAGTGTGCAAAATATTGAATGATTCAATGGGAATAGTCAAGACGAGAATTAAAGTATGGTTGGAATAAGTAATACAGGTACGTATAGAACTTATGGAGAATCAATGAAAGTAAATTCGTGAGTGCATTGTATTATGTATATTAAATAATAAAGAATTGAGTATTAGTATGTTCATGTCCAAATGTGTTTATTTGACTATAATGAAGTATATATTGAATGTTATGTGAGATATGAATAATAGTTGCTTAAACTAAATATACATATGGCAATTGACTAATAAGACCATAACCGAGTTATGGCACGTGAAAGAAAGACCACGGCAGGGCCTTGGCAATGTATGTGTAAGACCATAGTTGCACTATGGCATCAAAAAATTTATGAATTTGTATCATAAGAACTTATAAATCAGGGAGGTTTGATAAGAGTATGGGTGATAAATAGAAAGGTATTAGTACAAGTATGTACAGAAAACTACTCAAGTATCGAGTTATATGAAGTTGAGAATTTGCTAATGAGGACATGAATAATTTGATGTTAACTCATGAATTGATGCTTTAAATGTTAATGATTTATCTATTTCGAATTGGTATATGAACATTCTAGGCTCACATACGAACTTACTAAGCTGTGAAGCTTACTTCGTGTTATTTCTTTATGTTTTATAGTGTCTCGGACGTCCACTTGGGTTGGGAGTCAACAAAGATCGTATCACACTATCCGGCTATTGATTTTTGGTATTTTACACCTTGTGGCTTGGCTTTATGGCATGTATAGGCTAGTGAGTTAATGATATATTTCAAAGTTTAATATAGCCATAAGAGTTGACTTGTAAATGTTGGTATGTATTTGGCCATTTAAGTTGGCTTAAGTTATGTGTTGGATAAGTGTTATATGTGATGTATATAATGTCTTGTGTTTTGACATTGTTTGCCATGGTTGTTGATATGATTAAATGGTTACTCATTTGGTTAGTTATTAACGTTTGAGGAATAGTATATTATGATATGATTATAGATGATGGTAATGTGTGTTTTGATACATGATATAGATGATAATTTGATGAGTAAATGCATTTAGTAGTTATGTGAGATTGATGATTGTGGCATATTGATTTGATATGTTTTTGAATATAGAATTGAGTAATTGAAATGGTTGTGAATAAATGGCATGTTATGTGTATGGAAGTGGCACCAAATTGGCTGTTATGTGTTGATACGACCACGCCCTAGCGCCCTCCTTGAACAGTTCCTTGCAATCCATTGCGAGCTGAATTTGTTTGAATTTCAGCTCGTTACAGCTTGCTTGAGCTTCGTTTTAATTTTCCAGCTTTTGCATTTAATTAATTAAATAATTTGTATGATATTTTTAGCTCTATGAGCTCGTTTCAGCTCATTTTATTTTGCATTTATTTTGCTGAAATAAATCATTTGATTTGCTGATAAGTTAAATTAGTTAAATTAGTTTTAACAATTATTTGTCTTGTTCCAGCAATTTAATGTGTCTTAGTTTTTATTGGCTAATTAAGTTGTCTAGCTTACAAGGTTTAAATGTGACTTAATTTGCTGGAACTTATTGATTCTTACTCAAGACAAATTTATTAGTTGCTGCTAATTAATTTGTCTTAGCCGAATTTTGACTTAATTAATTGCAGCTGAATTTAATATGTCTTAGTTCCAGCATGTTTTTAGTTTGTCTTGTTCCTTGCATGATTTTTAAATGTGTCTAAATTAATTAATGTGCTGAATTAATTTGTGTGTACAGGTACAAGCATGGGACGGCATTAATAAGGAGCTGAAGCATTAAAGGACAGCATGCCTAGACAGATTTGATGAGCTGCTGGTTGACGAATTTAATGAGCTACTGGTGGACGAATTTAATATGTCCTAACTCATTTAAATGTGGTTTAAATTTTGCAGCAGCATACATGCATGAACGACATTAAATGGAGAATGTATCTAGCTGTAGCATTAAGCTAAAATTAAATCCAGCAGCCTTTATTCTTCCCCAAAAGTCTGTTCGTGTATTTCAACAACCAATATGCTGTTCACACCATGTTTTCACGCAAGGAAGCTAATCATTTTCGTTTTTTCACATTGGGAGGCTGTTGGAGTTCAAGTATTCACACTGTTTGGGCTGTTCGTGTTCCGAAACTTCCATTAAAATGCTGCTGCACGTTCAGCTTCTCAAGGCAGGATTAAAGGAGCTCATTTAAGCACTTGGCTGAACATAGACATGGCCAATCAGCTCCCAACCCTTCCAAATACATTCAGCTGACTTTCCTTCATCTAGAATGATGCGAGCATGCCCAGCGAATCCCGTCAGTCAAGTCTCCTCAGTCGAGCCTTGCATAGCTGGCAAGCTGATCCCAGTTTGTTTCCAGCTCCATGAGCTCCGACCAGTTCAAATTCAGCTCATTTGAGCTCGAATCAGCTCAATACTTTAGTCTTTAATTATGCCTTGTTTAATTAAATGCATCTTTAGTTAAAGTCATGCATTATTGATCCAGATATTTTAATTATGACATGCATTATGTGTTCTGCATTTAATAAAGCCATGCATTATGTAACTCCCATGTTAGTTTAAGTCAGTTTCATTAAATTAAGTCTTGCATTAAGTAACTCATTTGTTCATTTAGTTTGCATTTTAAAACCATGCATTTAAGCATCTTAGTTTAATAAATGAGTTACGAGGCATTTATTCAACTCATCTTAGTTTAATTAATTTCAACTCATCTTAGTTTAATTAATAAGTGTTTTTGTTGAACTTTATTTAATAACTGTTGCTCTTAATTAATCTAGTTCCTAGGATTATTTATTGATGCATGAGTTAAAGTTCATTTAATAATGCTTCTCTTAATTAAACTAGTTGCTAGAATAAATGATGCATAAGTGTTAGTTCATTTACTTAAGTTAGTTGTTAATTTGTTTTAACCTTAATAATTGAATAAATGTGTCGGTTACATGTGTTAATTGCAGGTGACTTTTCAGCTCATATCCATTACATTTAAAGGCTGTTATGCATTCAATAAGGTGACTTTTTAAAAGATTTCATTTACAAAGCAAGAGGGCTGTTATAAAGGAGGTTTATACATCAATTAAAGGAGGTTTAAGGAGCATTTTATCATCCAAATTAATTTTGGCAGCAACCTTTCCAATACCAGCCGTTTTTGCCTTTTCAAAGGTTATTTCAAGCATTCAAACATCATTAAGAAGTTGATTAAGAAGATGGTGTCCATTCGGATGACCTAGGGCTAACTCAAGAGTCATTTTTCAAGCACTTAAAGTCATTCATTCAGCTGAATTAAAGTGAATTCAAGGATGGAGTTATTTGGCTCAAGAATGTAAGAAGACTTGAGTTAAATTTCAGCTTTTAATTGGCACATTAAGTTGAATGTTTGTGACCATTTAGCTAGCCTATTTTAGCACTATAAATAGGTGAAATCAGCCTTTGTAAGGAGATCTTTTTTAGTTTAAAACACTATTGAACTTATATGAAATTTGTGAGATTTCTTTTTTTCATATTTCGTTGAAGAATTCGTTGGCTTATCTAGCTCACTAGTGGCGTCAACCTACCTTCTTCTTTATCCTAAACTTATCACTATCAAATAGTGTGGCGTTCACCCTTATACCAAGGTTCCTATTTTGCTAAGTAGCGGGTCAAGGTTCTCCTATTCTCTATCCGACCACCTTGAAAACTTATAAGCATTTGGGTCAATATTTTTTAATATTGGTTCGTGTTTGTTTTTGAGATCATTTCCATTCCATTCCATCCTTTCATTTCATCATAATCGAACCATCAATTCACTTCACATCTGTTGTTTGTTATCCAATTACTATATTCATTTCCATCTTTTATTATTTTTCTATAACCGAACCTACATAAACTTCATACCCATAAACCCATCTTTGAACCCTTCTTACATATCTTCTGCCATTATTCACTTAAAACATCCTTTGAACAAACCGAACGATACTTCTTCGTAGACAATTGGGCAAACTCGCATACGACTCGACTCAGCCCGAGGCGGATCGTATCATAGAAGCTGTCCAATGGCATTCCAAATGGGTGGAGAAGCATCCTAGAAGTTTCTTGAAAAATTCTAGAATTTCCAGCTCATTTAAAGGCTGAACCAAGTGACCATTCAGCTAGGTTTATGTCCATTCAGCTAGCTAGTTTTATGCTATAAATTTATGCTCATTTTTACTTTGTAAAAAAAGAGAACACTTTTATAAAACTCAGTTTAATTTGTGAGAATTTCTTCTCTCATATTTCATTTTAAGACTTGATTGCTTATCTGTTAGTCAGTGGCGTCAGTCCTTGTCTTTCGAACTTATCACTCTCCTGAGTGTGGCGTTCGTCCATCTTCTTATACCTTTGGTTCTTACTTTTCTAAGTAACGGGTCAAGGTCCGCCTGCTATCCTTTGTTAATCTACCTTAAACAACATAAGTTTCGGGGCAACACTGTCTATGGTGTTGAATCAATCTTGAAGTTTAAGTTCAATCTCCATTTCACCATCTATCTTTATTTTACTTATTATCCTAAACCGAGCCATTCATATAACTCCTATCTTGTTCCTTTCCAACCTAACCTATCTTCATCATTTTACCCTTATTTTGAACTCTTTTGATAACTTTCGCTCCAAATAGCCAAATACATCCTTTTCTCCTAACCGAACGATACTTTCTCGAAGACGATCGGGCAACTTAAGATGACTCGACTGCATCGCCGGGCCGGTTCGTATCATTTGGTATTAGAGCTATTAAATTGAGAAGTACCAACATTCGTGGCATTACCGAAATAGGTACGTTGTAAAAAAAATTAAAAAAATTGAAAAAAAATTATTTTTGCTTCAAAAATTCTCTTGAGTTTATTTCTTTGTATTAAAAGTTAAAAAAAAAGAAAAAAAGAAATTCGAAATTAAAAAAAAAAGTTGTGAAATTATTGTGAAAAAAAAAGGTGATTGGAGAGTTTGTGTTTATTTTCTAGTAACCCCGATTAGCAAATCCTTTTCTATTTCCCTTACTACCCAAACGCCACACTTCTACCAATTTATTTTTTTTAGCCTACCCTATTCACCCTCTTCATCAACCATTGTAAACCCATTTGAAGCTGACCCCGAAAACTATGATAAAAGCCTACTCTAGTCTTAACGAAGTTACAAGAGAAGAAAGGAGTGGAAAAAGGCACGAGAGAGTGAGCACATTTGAGAGGAGGTAAAAGCCAAAACGAGCACAAATACGAGAGTGAGTGCCACTATTTCTTTCTTTTCGAGGGAATCGTGAGATTTTTGTGGTGAGTTTATTATTTCTGTCTTGTTCTTAATCATTCAAATCATGAATCAAGAAGTGTTTTCTGAGTCCGATTATCAATATTTGGTGACTGAGATGCGTAGAATCATGAACTCTGAATTTGATAAAATGCAGAAGAGTTTGGATCGAGTGGAGGAAAGTATCCGACGGAAGCAAATTTTGCCAAATCGAGATACAGAGTTAAGATCCTCACGGCGACATGCATCCCATGACTATCTGAGAAGAGAGCATTATCGTGACTCCTACTCATCAAGGAATTCGAGTAAAAAGAAGGAACATTTTGAGAATAAGATCTTTCAAGAGGACGAACGAGAAAGTGCAAGTTATACTTCAAGTGCCACAAAGTATCCATCCATGGAGGGGCATTCACAAAGATATGATCGTATGTCCTATGAAGATGCTTTCCTTTCCTTCGAACGAAAAACTTACTGTTCTGAATCTTTTGTGACATCTCCTTCTTGTAATGAAAAAATGAGACAAAAAGAAATCAAAATAAAAAAAGACAAGAGAAGATAATGCAAGAAAATGAATGGATTTTGAAAGAAATCGAGAAAAGGAAAAGAGAAGAAATTGAAAAAGAAAAAGACTGTGAAGAGAAAGAAAAAGAAATCGAAAAGAAAAATGAGAAACTTGAAAAAAAGAGTGAGCTTAAAGAAACACAAGAAACGAGTGTTATGGAAAAAGAGAGAGGATTTGAAAAAGAGTTTGAAAAAGAAATGAGTAAAGAGAATGACAGAGAGCAAGAAAACACAAGTGTTTTAACTAACCATACTACGAGTTCTCTCTATGATGTTTCTTTTATTCAGGTTTTTGAAGATTCTTACCTATCGAGAGACGCTTTCATTTGATTGAAAAGGGTAAGGTTGAAGGTGGAATCCAACCGCAAGTGTTTAATGGTAAAGAATCTTCAGCAACCGAACCATGGCAATCAGGTTTGAAAGTTTTCGATAAAAGTTCCGATGACTTAGTTTCTAAAAGTGATACAACCACACCTCCCGAGTTGTCGGCTGCCAATGAAGATCCTCTCGAATTGCCCGTAGGACCGATCACCCGAGCTCGAGCGAAGAGATTCAAAGACGCAACAACAACCTTAGTTGATAGAGTTTGGGGTGAAACCATTGCTGGACTTCTTGAAAGCTCTTGGACCAGCAAGCCAAGCAAACCATGCATACTCCTTCAAGCTCAAATCAGCTCAACTTCAACTTAACTTAGCTCAACGAGCTCGTTTCAGCTCATTTCATTATTGCGTTTATTATGCTGGAATAAATCATTTAAGTTGCTGTTAGTTTTATTAGTTATTTGTTTTAATAATTAATTTGTCATAATCTGGACATGTTTTAATTATGTTCTAAATTAAGTACTTAATTAATTAGGACCAATTAAATATGTCTTAACTATTACAAAGATTAATTATGTCCAGCCTAATTTATGGTGCAAGATTTATTTATGTTGCCGAATTTAATGTGTCTAAAAGGGATTTAATTTGCTGAATTAAATGTTGTAGGTACATTACCCCTTGGACGGCATAGGTGCATGGATGATTTAAAATTGGTGTGCTGATCTTTGGTGTTCCCTAAGTGACCATTCAGCCAAACCTTACAACTCTTCAAGAAGACCGATTGGCTGCCCAAGACAAATTAAGGCTGTTCACACCCACTGATTATTCCTTTCACACCAAGGGCTGTTTCGGTTTTGTTTGTTCACACATGTGTGGCTGTTCAAATCGGTTTGTTCACATTCTAAGACTATTGAAGTGCTCTAGATAGCTCCTTAATCACATGAACATTTGGCTGAATCAAGCAGCAGCATTAATTCCAAATTCAAGCATTTGGCCGAACCTATTGATGGCATTTCAGCTCCCAAACAATTCATTCAATTTTTCTATTGAATCAAGGCATCTAGAAGCTGCCCCTTACCGTTCTCCATGCACAAGAAACTTCAAGGAAGCTTCATCAAAAATTCTGGAATTTTCAGAAACCATTTAGCTACCTCAAGAGCCTATTCGGCTATCCCTTGCATTCACTATAAATTGTGGCTTGTGTTACTTTGTAAAGAACTTTTTTTGGACTTTTGTTAATGTTATGCTGCCAAATTTGTTAGGCAACAACTTTTCTCAAATTTCGTTCAAAGATTCGATTGGCTTCCTAGCGTTCTAGTGTGTCAGCCGTTGCTCTTTGTCGAAACCAACTTATCACTACTCGTAGTGTGGCGTTCAAACATACCGAGGTTCCTATCTTGTTAGATAGTGGGTCGAGGTCTTTCCTTTACCAATTCCAAACCGAACTAAAAGAGCTTATAAACAACGGGTCGATACCAAATCGGTATTGGTTCTTCTTTGCACTTTTTGTTCAACCCCATTTCTCCATTTACCTAATTGAACCAATTCCTTCATCCATACCTATTCGGACTCCAAACCCGAATTTTCAAACTCTACTTACCTATTCTAATCCGAACCCAAAACCAATACCCTTCTTTCCTTCATCTGACCTTTTTAATCAACCCTAACGTAACTTCTTGTAGACGACCGGGCACACTAATACGACTCGACTCTTCCGAGGCGGATCATATCAAAAAGCTTCCCATATCTTAGTTTGGTCAATTGTTATTCTTTGTTTGAAGTTGATAAATTCGTTTTAATTGAAAGTTTGAGGAATTGCTTTCATGATGTGATTTGTGATGAAAAGCCTATTGATATTGTTCGAATTGTTCGACAAAGACCAAATATGATCATTTGTGCTAACGGGTTTTCACAAAAAGTATTTAGTTTGTTTGACTATGTTGATCACGTGCAACAATTCCTGCCTTGCGTGAATTCATTAAATTTGTGCAAATCTGTTTTGATGAATGTAAAGAATTTTGATTGCTTGATTCGGCTTAAGCATCAATTTTCTTGGTTCAGCATGATTGATGCAATGACAAAAACGAAACCTTTGCTACGCTTTGGAGTAAATAAATAAATTCATGTGTTTAAACCTGGACTTTATTATTTTAGTTTGGTATTCAGCAAAATCAGGCATCTTCAATTTTGTTTGACCTATTTATGTTTGTTTGATGCTTGGGCTATAAAATCATTTCTTGATCATTTCATGAAGTTGTACATGAAATTCATGTTTCATCCCAAAAGGGTAAGTACTACTCATGTTTTGAATCCTTGCGTTGGATCAAATGATCAACTTGTGAAAGATGATTCAACTTGTTCCTTCGAGCCTTCCGTTTATGGTGACCCTACCATCTATTATCTTTGTGAAGGAGATACTCTGAAAAATTAAAATTGTCTTTGTGTTTACCCATCTTTTCAGGTCTCTCAAGGATCGTTTGACAAATTCCAACTACAATATCTTTCCTAGGAGAGAATATTTGTGTTGGTTGAGAAAAGTAAAACCAATCATCAACGTATTAGGCCTAAAAGTAATCGAGGTATGATTTTTGAAAATTTTAAGACACCTCTGTTCTTTAAGCCTGAAGACGAAAACAAGGTTGATGATTTGATTGTGGAAAACCCTTTGCATAGTGATGTGGTTGAACATCCTATTTGGACTTGTAAAAATCTACTTGCTTTAGATGATGACAAGGTAACATATGAACCTTATTCCTTGTTTGCTTATGATGAAAACTTGCAACAATTGAACTATTTCATTAACTTATTTCGACTAAGCGACAACTTGTGGAAGCAATTTGAGGAGAATCAATACCTTAAAACCTGCTTGGTTTTGAGACGATCATTTGATAAAGCATTACCCCTTGGAGTGAGTGCCTATTCGAATGATTTTCCTATGTCTATTACATCGCTTCCTATGCTTTCAATATTGCCGATCATGGAGAACTTGACACAAATTTGTAAATTCTTAATTTGGTGTGTCCTTAATACTTTCTTTTATTGTGTCGGTAAAACATTGAAGTGGGTTTGTCATCCTTCATTGTTGTGTGTTATATTCAGGTTTTTATAAAATGCTACAACCAAGGGCCTTGGATAGACGAGCATTTTGCTGCGAGTAAGTGGCCCGACTTGAGGACAAGTCGCTTCAAAGAGGGGGAGGATGATACGACCACGCCGAGCGCCCTCCTTGAACAGTTCCTTGAAATCCATTGCGAGCTGAATTTGTTTGAATTTCAGCTCGTTACAGCTTGCTTGAGCTTCTTTTTAATTTTTTAGCTTTTGCATTTAATTAATTAAATAATTTGCATGATATTTTTAGCTCGATGAGCTCGTTTCAGCTCATTTTATTTTGCTGAAATAAATCATTTGATTTGCTGATTAGTTAAATTAGTTAAATTAGTTTTAACAATTAATTTGTCTTGTTCCAGCAATTTAATGTGTCTTAGTTTTTATTGGCTAATTAAGTTGTCTAGTTGACAAGGTTTAAATGTGACTTAATTTGCTGGAACTTATTGAGTCTTACTTAAGACAAATTTATTAGTTGCCGCTAATTAATTTGTCTTAGCCAAATTTTGACTTAATTAATTGCAAACAAATTTAATATGTCTTAGTTGCAGACAGTTTTGACACGGCTTAGACACACAGGTTCACTCAACACCGTTGGACCAGATTACCAAGTTAGCCTTGCCATCTTTCGCAAGCTGACCTAGCTCAAATCTAGCTTGTTGAGCTCAATTCAGCTCAATTCTAGCTCCTCGAGCTCATTTCCATCCTTTTATTTTATACTTTCTAAACTTGCTGGTATATGTTCATTTATTCTCAGAGGTATATGTAATAGTTCATCTTCAAAGGCAATTGTAGCAGCCCGATTTTGGGGCTAGTCAAAATAGTGATTTCAGAACCCCAAATCTAACATAGAAAAAGTTATTTTTACTACATTTTTATGGTCTACAATTTCACGGAATGATTTTGTGAAAATGTCATTCAAAAATTTTGACATTTGGGCACTCAATTTAGTCAAAAGGACTAAATTGTAAAAAAGTGAAAAAGTTGAGTTTTACTTGTTAAAGATGTCCAATTGCTATGAGATTTTAACTTAGAAGTCCTTAGTTGGTAATTAGACCATTTGTTAAGTTAGTGGACAAAAATGGACATGGTGAGATAAAATTTTTAAGTTTGGCAAAAAGGGCATTTTGGTCATTTGGTTAATAAAAGAATAAAAAGGGAAAATAAAGCCAAAATTTGTCCATCTTCTCCAACCCTTGGTCAAAACTTTCAAGCTCTCCATAGCTAGGGTTTTGTCATCTTTCAAGCTTGATTGTAAGTATATCCTAGCCTCGTTTTTAATGCTCTATACATTCTTGAAGTCCTCGTAAACCGATTTACCTATTTCTACCATTATTTTGAAGTAGGGTTTATTTTTAAAAATTTACCCATGTGTGACATGCATGTATTTTGATGTTTGATGGAAGGTATTGTATGTTTAAGGAGAGATAAATAACTTTTTACTAGGTGATTTTTAGTGAAAATGCATAAAAAGGACTTATTTGTAAAAGTTGTAAAAATGGATAGTAAAAATGTGAATATGGTACACTTTGCATGTACAATCACATGAATTTCTATTTTTGAATAAACATATTGAAAAGTTTTGGATGTGGATTAGTATGCTTAACTTTTTGCAAATAATCATGACTAAGTACCATTTTATCCAATTGAATCCACATGTTTGCATTGATGGAATAAAGAAACTTTTCAATAAATTGAAGTATGTGTGCTTTGCCCAATTGAGATTATTGCCATATGATCTTTGGACTGCATTCTATAAGAGCTATTTAGAATTGAATAATTTGCACTCGTCATTGTCAAAATTGATAAGTCATTTTGGCAAAATAAAATCAGTTTTTTGCTTAGCATTTGGTTTATCTTTACGTTTTTGTTGTCTTAACCCTCTGTTACTTATCTATAATGGTGATGTGCTTTCTTGTTCATTGATAAACTATTTCCAGGTTGTGTGATATCTTCCATCCCATTCGATCGAGGAAAGTCGAACGAGAGGAAATATTTTCCAATAGATGAACAGCTTGACTTGAGGACAAGTCGTCTAAAAGAGGGGGGAATGATGCGAGCGCGCCCAGCGAACCCCGTCAGTCAAGTCTCCTCAGTCGAGCCTTGCATAGCTAGCAAGCTGATCCCAGTTCGTTTCCAGCTCCACGAGCTCCGACCAGTTCAAATTCAGCTCATTTGAGCTCGAATCAGCTCAATACTTTAGTCTTTAATTATGCCTTGTTTAATTAAATGCATCTTTAGTTAATGTCATGCATTATTGATCTACATATTTTAATTATGACATGCATTATGTGTTCTGCATTTAATAAAGCCATGCATTATGTAACTCCCATGTTAGTTTAAGTCAGTTTCATTAAATTAAGTCTTGCATTAAGTAACTCATTTGTTCATTTAGTTTGCATTTTAAAACCATGCATTTAAGCATCTTAGTTTAATAAATGAGTTACTAGGCATTTATTCAACTCATCTTAGTTTAATTAATAAGTGTTTTGGTTGAACTTTATTTAATAACTGTTGCTCTTAATTAATCTAGTTCCTAGGATTATTTATTGATGCATGAGTTAAAGTTCATTTAATAATGCTTCTCTTAATTAAACTAGTTGCTGGAATAAATGATGCATAAGTGTTAGTTCATTTGTTTAAGTTAGTTGTTAATTTGTTTTAACCTTAATAATTGAATAAATGTGTCGGTTACATGTGTTAATTGCAGGTGACTTTTCAGCTCACATCCATTACATTTAAAGGCTGTTATGCATTCAATAAGGTGACTTTTCAAGAGATTTCGGTTACAAAGCAAGAGGGCTGTTATAAAGAAGGTTTATACATCATTTAAAGGAGGTTTTGAGGAGCATTTTATCATCCAAATTAATTTTGGCAGCAACCTTTCCAATACTAGCCGTTTTTGCCTTTTCAAAGGTTATTTCAAGCATTCAAACATCATTAAGAAGCTGATTAGAAGATGGTGTCCATTCGGCTGACCTAGGGCTAACTCAATAGTCATTTTTCAAGAACTTAAAGTTATTCATTCAGCTGAATTAAATTGAATTCAAGGATGGAGTTATTTGGCTCAAGAATGTGAAAAGACTTGAGTTAAATTTCAGCTTTTAATTGGCACATTAAGTTGAATGTTTGTGACCATTCAGCTAGCCTATTTTAGCACTATAAATAGGTGAAATCAGTCTCTGTAAGGAGATCTTTTTGCTTATTTTAAAACACTATTGAACTTATGTGAAATTTGTGAGATTTCTTTCTTTCATATTTTGTTGAAGAACTCATTGGCTTATCTAGGTCACTAGTGGCGTCAATCTGCCTTCTTCTTTATCCTGAACTTATCACTATCAGATAGTGTGGCATTCACCCTTATACCAAGGTTCCTACTTTGCTAAGTAGCGGGTCGAGGTTTTCCTATTCTCCATCCGACCACCTTAAAAACTTATAAGCATTCGGGTCAATATTTTCTAATATTGGTTCGTGTTTGTTTTTTATATCATTTTCATTCCACTCTATTCCATCCTTTCGTTTCATCATAATCGAATCATCAATTCACTTCACATCTGTTGTTTGTTATCCAATTACTATATTTAATTCCATCTTTTATTATTTTTCTATAATCAAACCTA
The DNA here is from genome assembly GCA_025698475.1 of Gossypium anomalum. Classification (NCBI taxonomy): domain Eukaryota; kingdom Viridiplantae; phylum Streptophyta; class Magnoliopsida; order Malvales; family Malvaceae; genus Gossypium; species Gossypium anomalum. The sequence continues at coordinate 23,547,176 of CM046962.1, read as the reverse complement.
CATAAACTTCATATCCATAAACCCATCTTTGAACCTTTTTTACATAGCTTCTGCCATTATTCACTTAAAACATCCTTTGAACAAACCGAACAATACTTCTTCGTAGACGATTGGGCAAACTCGCATACGACTCGACTCACCCTGAGGCGAATCGTATCATCCTTGATAGTGGGTCGAGGTTCATCATTTACCAAGGTTCCTATCATTCTTGATAGTGGGTCGAGGTCTTTTCTTTGCTATTTTCCTTAAAACCAAAATCATCTAAGAGCCATTTGAGATTCGAGTCAACAATCAAGTATTGTTGGTTCATTTTCGGCCTTAGTAAATTTTCCCATCATTTGTTTGTTAACCTCTTTGCTGTTTGTTTTAAAACCTTTATCCTTCTTTCTTCAAGCCTTTTATTTGTTTAAACCTTGTTTGTTTTGAAACGTTCAACTCTTACTCAAATTCATGATTGGGCAACATTACGACTCGAATCATCCTGAGGTAAGTTCGTATCATGATATGAGATTGAGATAGCTTTGGCTATATATGTGGCACTTCAGGTGCGAGTTTCCCATGTATCTGATAGTATTTTGAATGGTTCAACGGGTAAATGAAAGATGTGGATGTGTATGAGATTGATACAAGATGGTACAGTTATGTACATGAATCGTATAAGCTTAAATCGAAGAAGTTATGAAGTTCATATATAAGATTATGATTGAAAATGTGAAAGGTTTGTTAGTTAAATGAATTATGTTGATATGTTCAAATTGATAGTTTGTATATTTATGTTAAGATTGAGTTTATTTCATACGAGATTACTAAGCTATAAAGCTTACTTTGTTTATTTTTCTATGTTTTATAGTGAGTTTAAAGCTAGCTAGGATTCAGGAATCATTAGAGATTTCGTCACACTATCTAACTATCGATTTGGTACTTTTAAGCTTATGTTCTGAGTATGGCATGTATAAGGATGTAACACCCCTAACCCATATCTGTTGCTGGAATAGAGTTACGAGGCATTACCGATCAATACACATCATTCACATACATAACATATACATTTATGCATTCATATATCCGCCTCAGGGTGAGTCAAGTTTATGCGAGTTTGCCCGATCATCTACAAAGAAGTATCGTTCAGTTTGTTCAAAGGGTGTTTTAAGTGAATAATGGCGGAAGCTATGTAAAAAGGGTTCAAAGATGGGTTTATGGATATGAAGTTTATGTAGGTTTGGTTATAGAAAAATAATAAAAGATGGAGATAAATATAGTAATTGGATAACAAACAATGGATGTGAAGTGAATTGATGGTTCGATTATGATGAAACAAAAGGATGGAATGGAGTGGAATGAAAATGATCTCAAAAACAAACACGAACCAATATTAGAAAATATTGACCCAAATGCTTTTAAGTTTTCAAGATGGTCGGATGGAGAATAGGAGAACCTCGACCCGCTACTTAGCAAAGTAGTGATACGAGCACGCCCCGCGAACTTTGTCGAACAAGTCTGTCAAGCCGAGCATTGACATGTTGGCAAGCTGATCCCAGCTCGTTTCCAGCTCCACGAGCTTTGTCCAGCTCAAATCTAGCTTATTCAAGCTCAATCCAACTTGCCTGAGATAAAACATCATGCCGAATTTATGAGTGTTCATGAGATGTCTTAATGACTTGTTTTATTTTTTGTAGATTCAGTGATCAAGGATGGCACAATGTATGGATGAAGAAACATCTCTTTTGGGCATTCCATACTCATGAATAAAGAAGTATTAAATGCTGGTGCATGTATGGCTAGATGCAAGGTTTCCACAAATTCATGCATGTGTCGAATGCATGTATGGACATTAAAGGCTAGTCCATGAATGGATCAAACGCATGGATGATAGAATGCATGAATGGCTTAAGTGCATGTATGGTGGCTGTCTCCTAACTTTCCAAAGTACTTATTCGGCCAAGAAGTAGCTGCCAACTAATTCTATGTTGACCATAGAGCTCCTTGAACATGTTCACACTTTGAATTGACCTATAAGCTACTACACATGCATGGATGGGTTCAAGAACGTCCAAGGGAAGGAATTAATTCAATAATTCAACACATTGATTGAATTTAGTGCATGCACAAAGGGGAGAACGAATTTACTAGGTTCATGCTGCCATTTATGAACCTACATGACATTAAAGTGTTTAATTATGAAGATACATGTTCCATACAAGTGCATGAACGTCCCAAGGAGATGAATGCAACCTTTGGTGCACATACAAGTCACTTGAAGCCTTTCTTTATGACTAAGCATTCATGCACACACTTAGGGGGAAGAAAGTGTCCATTCAACTAGTGCATGAATCTGCCGAATTTATGAACATGTTAAATACAAATGTGAACAGAATTTAAATTAGTGTGAACATCATAGATGTCAAATATCAATAGACATCTTAAGCTTATAAATAGTTTACTCATTTCTTTGTAAAAGGGGACTTTTGCCAAATTATTAATGAACATTGTTCTTGTGAGGTTGTGATGCGATCGTGCCCCATGGTTCAGCTAGTTCGAGCAAGGATTCTATGGTGCTACCACAAGGTCCTGTTACTCGAGCTCGAGCCAAGAAGTTTAAGGAGTCTATCACAGCTTTTATAGCTCAAACTTGGAATGAAACGCTATTAGGACACTTCAAGAAAGCTGATTCCAGCTCTTTGAACTCACCATGCAATTACCTGCAAGTCCAGCTCAGCTCATCGAGCTCACTACTAGCTCAAGCAAGTTCCCATTCAACTCAAAACTAGCTCACAAGCTTGGAATCAGCTCACTTCCAGTTCCCCAGCTCGGGTCCAGCTCACTACCAGCTCATGAGTCCAAGTCCAGCTCGGTTTTAGCTCATGAGTTGAATTCTAGCTCATGAAGACTACTCTGACTTCATTTGACTACTATTAAATTTTTATTTAATAAGTTCATTAATTAGTTAATTAATAAACCACAAATTAAATTTAGTTCACATTAGTTTTATTAAATATGTCTTAAAAGTGTTTATTGATGTTAATTAATTTGTCATAACTGAATTTAATGTTTACATTTGTGTTCACATTAGCTTGAATTAATTCTGTTCACATTTTCTTGTAGAAACTCAATGGACGTATGGAGCATGAAGCAACATGTCTTTTTGGAGGTGCATGGACGGTTAAGGGTTTTGAATCTCCTATGTACATGATCGGCTAAGTACATGTATGGCCACATTCAATGTGTTCAAGGTTCATGAATGTTTCCATTCATGTATGGTGTGCTACTTTTCATTTTTCAAGTGACTATTTGGCTAAAAGGAGGCTTCCCATTACTTCATACATGTGGCCGAACATCTTCCTCCCGTTCACATTATGTTCACATGGCATGGCCTTTCAATTCAAAGTGTTCACACCTATGGACTCTTCAAGAATCGGCATTCACACTTAATTTGGCTCATGAAGTCTCCTCAATTAATTTCCAACTTTTCACCAAACAATATGAATTGATTGCCTCAATTACTCAAGTTGGCCGAACCTAGCTAATGTCCAAGGGAGTCTCTCATTTATGATTCATTTCCTTAAGCATGAAGAACTTTCAAGACATCTCCACCATAGCCGAATCTGGTCATGAACATCAAAGGACTTTTGCCAAATTATTAATGAACATTGTTCTTATGAGGTTGCTTCCTCTCATATCTCGTACAAGTTTCGAAAGACTTATCTAGCTTGTGCTAGTAGCGTCAATCGTCCTTGTTTGAACTTATCACCAATCTTGGTGTGGCGTTCACCTATCCTTCTATCCATCCTTTTTCACCTTAACATTATAGGAACCGGGGTGACACTTTTTAAAGTTGAATCATTCCTGACGTTAAGTTTGATTTCCATCCCCATCTTTTGAATTTCTTTCTTGTTATCACCAAACTCGAACCACCTATTTAACATCCATCTTGTTTACCTTAGCCAAACCTATCACTATTCTTATATTTATTTGAAACCTTCTGCTTATTCAAACCTATCCATTCACTTCTACTTCCAAAATCGGGGCACGAACGACTCTTCTGGTCTACGATCGGGCAACTACGTGAATTCGATTCAATCACTCGAGTCAGATCACATCATTTGGTATCAGAGCTTGTAAAATGAGAGGCACCGATGTTCGTATCAAGATCGAAATAGGTCCGTAAAAAAATTTTAAATTAAAAAAAGTTGTAATTTTTGTTCTCTCTATCATAATAGTGATATTGTGAAGTTAAAAAAATATGAAATTTATAAAAAAAAGGTGAAGTGATCAAGTTCGATTCTATTGTTTATATTTTGTTCCGATCGACAAGTGTTCTTCTTCTTCTTCTTCAATTTTGTACCTCCCTAAAAATGCCACACTATACCAAAATTTTCTTTTAGCCTACCCGTACACCATACCTCTTTTCCCTTGTAACTATTCTGAAGCTGACCCCAAAGTACCAAGACGAGTCAACGAAACAAACTATGAGGTTACGAGAGTAAGCGTTAGTGGTAAAAGGCTAGAGTGTGTGAGAGCATTCGAGAGTTGAAAAAGCCTAAAACGAGTGCAAACACGAGTGGAGTGTTCATCAAATTATTTTTTTCGAGTGAAATAGTGAGGTTTGTGGTTAGGAATTTCATCTTTCTATTTTAATCATTTTTTTCTTCTAAATCATATTGCGAGAAGAATTTTTAGAATTTGAATTTCAGTATTTGTTGAAAGAGATGGAGTCCATGCTCGACCCAAAAATCAAGCCCATCCAAGAAAAGCGAGATCATCGAGCAAGAGCCCAATGAGAGCAAGGTCGAGGGACGGATTCAAGACTATCAAGAAAATAATCGTCCAATGACTATTTTGGAAAAGACCTATATTGTGATTCTCTTCCATCAAGGAATTCGAGACAAAATCAAACAAATTTCGAGTTTGAAGCCTATTATGGTGGCAAACAAGTAAGCACAAGTCGATCTTCGTGTACACCAAGTTATTCATCCATGAAGAACCAATCTCGAAGAGATGATCATCGTTTGTATGAAGACCCCTCTTCTCATTCTCAACGAAAAGTCTCTCATTCTAATTCCTTCTTGTATTCTTCCTCTTGTAATAAAATCGAAAAAGCAAATGAGAAAGAATTTGAAAGAAAAAAAGAAACAAAAGAAAAGGAGTGTGAAAGAAAGCAAAAAGAGAATAAGAAAAAGAAAAATGAAATTGAGAAAGAAAAAGAAAAATGAAATTGGAAAAGAAAGTGAAAAAGAAAAAGAGAAGGAAAAAGAGATCAAGATCGAGATCGAGAGTGAAAAAGAATGTGAGAAGAAAAAGAAAATTGAAAAAGAAGCGAGTGAAAATGAAGAACGAGAGCAAGAAAAAGCGAGGAGTGTTTCAACTAACCGAAGTACAAGTTTTCCTTGTATTGCTTCCTCTTTTCAGGTTTCTGAAGAATCGATTAATAAGTTCCATCTACATTACCTCCCAAAGGAGAGACGGTTCGCATTGGTTGGTAAAGGTAATCCTAGCCCACCCATGCCACAAGGTAAGGAAGGTAAGTGTTATAAAGTGTTTCAGTCTCCACCGACCTATTTGAATGTTTGTGATTGTATTGATGATATGGCTAACTACCATTCTTTGATTAATGGAGATGTGTTTATTTTAAATGATGGCAAGGAGACCATTACTCATGAAAATTATCGTGTTGACGAGCATGTTGGTGAAGTAAGTATAAATCAGCACAAAAAATTTTTGAATTTGTATGTTAAAAAGTTGCCATGTAAAACTCCTAGTCTGATTGTTTGTGATGGTGGTGTAATGTTGCTGCCTTGTTGTGTAAATTTTGCATGCTTGTGTAGGTTTGATCGAGTGAGACTTGAGTTTAATGATTATTGGAATGATTGCTTGATCCAATCTTCTTTGATTAACATACGTGGGACATTGGAAATCAAGAAACTCTTAATGCATATTGAATCAAGTGACCAAGCTCATGTGTTTAAACCTGAAATTTGTTATTTTGGTCTGATACCAGATGATACGATCTGCCTCGGAAGAGTCAAGTCGTATTAGTGTGACCGATCGTCGACAAGAAGTTACGTTAGGTTTAATTGAAAGATCGGATAAGAGAAAGAAGGATATTGGTTTTGGTTCAAATTGGGATAGTAAGAAGAATTGAAAGTTCAGGTTTAGGGTCCGAATAGGTATAGATAAATGAATTGGTTCAATTAGGTAAGGGGATTGAAGAAATGGTCGTAATGGTAGGAAGGGTAAGAACGAAGTGGTATTATGAAATGGTACGAATGGAATGGCCAGTTTAGGTACAATTTGGTAAATGGAGAAATGGGGTTGATCAAAAAGTGCAAACAAGAACCAATATTGATTTGGTATCGACCCGTTGTTTATAGGCTGTTTTAGTTCGGTTTGGTTTTGGTAAAGGAAAACCTCGACCCACTATCTAATAAGATAGGAACCTCGGTATGTTTGAATGCCACACTACGAGTAGTGATAAGTTCAGTTTCGACAAAGAACAACAGTTGACACAACTAGAACGCTAGGAAGCCAATCGAATCTTTAAACGAAATTTGAGAAAAGTTTTGCCTCACAATTTTGGCAGCATAACATTAACAAAGTCAAAAAAAAATTTTTACAAAGAAAAATAACAAGTATTTATAGCCTAAAGACTAGCTAACCGAATGGACACTTTACATACTTAATAATTAAGTAAAAGTCTCATGAATGCATCTTGAAAATTCTAGAAGGAAGTCCTTTGATGTTCATGACCAGATTCGGCTATGGTGGAGATATCTTGAAAGTTCTTCATGCTTAAGGAAATGAATCATGAATGAGAGACTCCCTTGGACATTAGCTAGGTTCGACCAACTTGAGTAATTGAGGTAATCAATTCATATTGTTTGGTGAAAAGTTGGGAATTAATTGAGGAGACTTCATGAGCCAAATTAAGTGTGAATGCCGATTCTTGAAGAGTCCATAGGTGTGAACACTTTGAATTGAAAGGCCATGCCATGTGAACATAATGTGAACGGGATTTTAAGGTTCATGGAGGGAGATGTTCAGCCACACGTATGAAGTAATGGGAAGCCTCCTTTTAGCTGAATAGTCACTTGGAAAAATGAAAGAGTAGCACACCATACATGAACGGAAACATTCATGAACCTTGAACACATTGAATGTGGCCGTACATGTGCTTAGCCGATCATGCACCTAGGAGATTCAAAGCCCTTAACCGTCCATGCACTTTCAAAAAGACATGTTGCTACATGCTCCATACGTCCATTGAGTTTCTACAAGAAAATGTGAACAGAATTAATTCAAGCTAATGTGAACACAAATGTAAACATTAAATTCGGTTATGACAAATTAATTAACACTAATAAACACTTTTAAGACATATTTAATAAAACTAATGTGAACTAAATTTAATATATGGTTTATTAATTACCTAATTAATGAACTTATTAAATAAAAATTTAATAGTAGTCAAATGAAGTCAGAGTAGTCTTCATGAGCTAGAATTCAACTCATGAGCTAAAACCGAAGCTGACTTGGACTCATGAGTCGGTAGTGAGCTGGACCCGAGCCGGGAACCTGAAGTGAGCTGATTCCAAGCTAGTGAGCTGGTTTTGAGTTGAATGGGAACTTGCTTGAGCTGGTGGTGAGCTCGATGAGCTGAGCTGGACTTGCAGGTAATTGCATGGTGAGTTTAAGGAGCTGGAATCAGCTTTCTCGGAGTGTCCTAATAGCGTTTCATTCCAAAGTTGAGCTACAAAAGCTGTGATGGACTCCTTAAACTTCTTGGCTCGAGCTCGAGTGACAGGACCTTGTGGTAGCACCATAGAATCCTTGCTCGAACTAGCTGAACCATGGGGCGCGATCGCATCATGTGGGGAACTCAAGCATCCTAAATTTTGTGCGAATAATTTATGTTTACTTGATTCTTGGACTATGACTAAGGAAATGAAAATTAAATATTCTGCTTATAACTTAAAATTGTTCCTTGTTCATTCTATGTTACTGGTTATGAAATTCTTATTTCACCTCGAAAGGGTAAGATCAACTCATGCTTTTGATCCTGGTATCGATTCATACACTCAATTGATGAATATCAGTTCAGTACATCCCTTCAAGTTCACCAACCATGGAGACGCTATCATCTATCATTTTTATGAAGGAGACACTGATACGATCTGCCTCGGGATGAGTCGAGTCGTATGAAAAATGCCCGATCGTCTACGAGAAGCAATTGATAATTTAGTTTAGTGAAATTGGTTTGGAATGAAGTTGTTTTACAATTTAGTAGTTGGTTTAAGAATATGGTATGAAAAGGGTAGGATGTGAAAGAAGGAATTTGTTTTAGTTCAAAATGGTAAGAAAAAAAATGGATTGAACCAAAAGTGCAAACAAGAACCAATACCGATTTGGTAATGACCCGTTGCTTATAAGCCCTTTAGTTCGATTTAAGAGTGGTTAGGGTGACCTTGACCCACTATCTAGCAAGATAGGAACCTCGGTATGTTTGAACGCCACACTACGAGTAGTGATAAGTTCGGTTTTCAAAAAAGAAAATGGATGACACAACTAGAACACTAGGTAGCCAACAAATCTTTGAACGAAAACAGAGAAAAGTTTGCCTCTCAAATTTGGCAGTATATCATTCACAAAAATATTTCTCAAAAGTATCTTCAAAAGGCTGATTACACACATATTTATAAGGCTAGGAAAAGGCTAGCTGAATGGTCACAAGTATTTATCTTAAAAGCTGAAATAAAGCTCAAGTCTCTTGGAATTCTTGAACCAAATAACTCCACCATTTAATTCACTTTAATTCAGCTACATAATTGACCTTGAATGCTTGAAAAGTGACTTTTGAAGTGTCCTTTGGTTAACCGAATAGTCACCAGCACCTTAATGGTGTTTTGAATGCTTGAATTAATTCTTTTGAAGTAGCAAAATGGTTAGAAGTTGAAAAGCTTGCTGCCAAATTTAAAGAAGCAATAATCCACTCTTTAAACTCCTTTAAATGATGTGTTAAATCTTCTTTGTAACAGCCCTCTCTTTTGTAACCGAAATTTCTTGAAAGGTCACTTTATTGAATGCATAACAGCCTTTAATAATAATAGATGGAAGCTGAAAAGTCACCTGCAATTAACACATGTAACCGTCACATTTATTCATTTATTAAGCTTAAAACAAATTAACAACTAACTTAAATAAATGAACTAACACTAATGCATCATTTAATCTAGCAACTAGTTTAATTAATAGAAGCATTATTAAATGAACTTTAACTCATGCATTAATAAATTATCCTAGTAACTAGTTATTTAAAGAAGCATCTATTAAATCAAGTTCATAAAAAACTCAATTAATTAAACTAAGATGAATTGAATTAATGACCAACAACTCATTATTAAACTAAGATGCTTAAATGCAAGGATTTAAATGCAACTAAATGCAATGCTGAAAAAAAAATTCAATTTAGTTGGAACGGATTAAAGAGTTGGAATTGAGTTGAAATCGGTTTGCAATATATTGCAAGGAAACTTTATTGAGCTGGTCCCAACTCGTTCTATTTCTCCATCCAAAGTCTCGTCCCACAACTAGATAATTAAGGCCGAAATGGCCTCTTTGAATTGTTTAGCTTCAGCTCGCGTGATTGGTTCTTGGGGCAACACCATTGAATCCTTGCTCGAACTTGGTGCACTCCAGGGCGCGATCATATCATTCCCCCCTCTTCAAAATGACTTGTCCTTAAGTCAAAATCTGCGTCAAATGGGGTTAAATCTGACACATTAAAAGTTGCACTAACATTAAATTCACTAGGCAAGTCGAGTTTATAAGAATTTTCATTTATGCGCTCAATAATTTGAAAAGGACCGTCTCCGCGAGGTGACAATTTTGATTTTCGTTGATCCGGAAAACGCTCCTTACGCATGTGAACCCAAACCCACTCTTCGGGTTCCAAGACCACTCGTTTTCGTCCTTTGTTAGCGTTATGCATGTAAGACTCAGTTTTTGCCTCAATGTTAGCTCGCACCTTTTGATGTAATTCTTTAACAAAGTCAGCCTTTTTCTTTGCATCTGCATGAATCAATCGATCAGTAGGCAAAGACATTAAATCTAAAGGTGTCAATGGATTGAAACCGTATACAATTTCAAAAAGCGAACATTTGGTAGTAGAATGAACGGAGCGGTTGTAGGCAAATTCGATATGTGGTAGGCAATCTTCCCAAGACTTCAAGTTTTTACGGATGATGGCCCGAAGTAATGTGGACAATACCCTATTGACGACTTCTGTTTGGCCCTCGATTTGCGAGTGGCTGGTGGTTGAGAATAATAGTTTGATTCCTAATTTTTCCCACAAAGATCTCCAAAAGTGGCTCAAAAATTTTGCGTCACGATCCGATACAATAGTCCGAGGAATGCCATGAAGTCGAACGATGTCTCTGAAAAACAAATTTGCAACATGAACAGCGTCATCAGTTTTAATGCAAGCAATAAAATGAGACATTTTTGAAAAACGATCGACAACCACAAAGATAGAATCTTTCCCCATTTTTGTACGCGGTAGTCCAAGAACGAAGTCCATGGAGATATTGACCCATGGAGCTTCAGGAATAGGTAATGGCGTATATAAGCCATGTGGCTGAACCTTCGATTTAGCCTTTTTACAAGCTATACACCTCTTGCAAACTTGTTCCACATATTTGTGCATTCGCGGCCAATAGAAGTGTTCTTGAAGGGTTGCAAGCATCTTGTTGACTCCAAAGTGTCCCATAAGTCCGCCACTATGGGCCTCATGCACTAACAAATCTCTAACAGAGCCACAAGGAATGCAAAGTTTACCTTCTTTAAAAAGAAAGCCTTCATACCTGTAAAAGTTTTCAAACACACCATTCTCGCACGCAGCAAAGATCTCACCAAAATCAAAATCGTTAGCGTAAGAGTCTTTTAACAAAGCAAAACCAAGAATTTTGGAGTCTAAATATGACAATAGAGTGTACCTTCTCGAAAGTGCATCAGCCACTATGTTATCTTTACCTTTTTTGTATTTTATAACATAGGGAAACGATTCAAGAAACTCCACCCATTTTGCGTGACGTCGATTCAATTTGTGCTGACCTTTTATGTGCTTTAAAGCTTCATGATCGAAGTGTATAACAAACTCCTTTGGCCATAAATAATGTTGCCATGCCTCAAGGGCTCGTATGAGCGTGTACATCTCCTTATCATATACCGGATAGTTGAGTACAACTCCACTAATCTTTTCACTAAAATAGGCCACAGGTCATCCTTCTTGTGTCAAAACAGCACCGATTCCAATGCCTGAGGCATCACACTCAATCTCGAAGGTCTTCGAGAAATCTGGAAGAGCAAGTAAAGGAGCGTTAGTAAGAAAATCCTTAATTTTAACAAACGACTTTTCTTGCTCATCATTCCAATAGAAAGCAGAGTTCTTTTTAATGACACTCATAAGAGGGGCAGCAATGGTGCTGAAATTAGGAATGAAACGTCGATAGAAACTCGCTAAGCCATGAAAACTCTGGACTTGCGTGATACTCGTTGGCCTTGGCCAATCTTGAATGGCCTTGATCTTTTCTTGGTCTACTTCGAGACCTTCTGCGCTAACCACAAATCCTAAAAAGACAACTTTATCAAAACAGAAAGAACACTTTTTGAGGTTAGCATATAATTTTTCTTTACGTAAAACTTCCAAGATAGATTTAAGGTGCCTTACATGGTCTTCAACCGACTTGCTACATATCAATATATCGTCGAAATAAACAACATAGAACTTACCAATAAAGGACCTTAACACATAGTTCATTAACCTCATGAAAGTGCTAGGGGCGTTGGTTAGGCCAAATGGCATGACCAACCATTCATACAGCCCATGCTTGGTTTTGAATGCCGTTTTCCACTTGTCTCCTTCTCGCATCCTAATCTGGTGGTAGCCACTTTTTAAGTCAATTTTTGAAAATACTTTAGCTCCACTGAGTTTATCAAGCATGTCGTCTAGGCGAGGAATTGGATGACAGTATTTGATGGTGGTCTTGTTTACGGCTCGGCAATCTACGCACATTCGCCATGTTCCATCTTTTTTCGGTACTAACAAAATAGGTACAGCATAAGGACTAAGACTCTCGCGAACATAGCCTTTTTCCAACAGATCATTGACTTGCCACTGCAATTCTTTAGTCTCTTCCGGATTGGCTGGATAAGCGGGACGATTTGGAATAGTAGCTCCTGGCACAAAATCTATTTGATGTTCAATTCCACGAAGTGGTGGTAAACCATTTGGGACTTCTTCTGGAAAAATATCTTTAAAATCCTGCAACAAAGACAAAACAGAAGAAGGTAGGGTGTCGAGTAATTCGTTAGTAGAAAACAAGATTTTCTTGTACATGAGTACAAGAACAGGGTAATTCATTACTAGCGCTTTTCGAATATCACTAACTTTTGCAAAGACACTCATTTTTTCAATTTCCTTCTCTTTTTCTTCTTTTTCTTTGCTGATTTTCTTTTCACTCTCTTTTGTTTTCTTTTTCTTATTTTTTCTTATTTTATTTTTTACAATATTTTTTTTTCTTTCTCTCTCATTTGTTCAACGGATGCCTTCAACTTCAACTGGTCATCGTAAACTTGTTTGGGAGTTAACGGTGCCAACGTAACATTCTTCCCATAAACTTGAAAGTATACTGATTGGTATACCCGTCGTGTAGCACTCATCGATCAAACTGCCACGGACGACCAAGGAGTAGATGGCCCACATGCATCAGAACAACGTCACATAATACTTTGTCTGAGTACTTTCCAATGGTGAAAGAAATGAGCACTTGCTTGGTCACTTTAAGTTCTCCACCGTCATTGAGCCACTAAAGTTTATAAGGGCTCGGATGCTTTGTAGTTGGCAAACCAAGCTTTTCAACCATCATCGTACTTGCTACGTTTGTACAACTGCCGCCGTCGATGATGACACAACAAACTTTTCCTCTTACTTGACATCGGGTATGAAATATGTTCTCCCGTTGTAGCTCGTTATCCATGCTTTGGAGACTAAGACTCCTTTTGACAACGAGTAGTTTGCCTTCTACGAGTTGTTCCAAGTCCTCAGCTTCAGAAGCCGATTCAGACTCCTTTTCTTCTTCATCTTCTGTCTTAATTTCACCATCGGCTCGAATCACCATGGTCCTTCGATTTGGGCACTGGCTGGCTATGTGACCTCTCCTGAGACATTTGAAACATTTGATGTCTCAATTTCGATTGAAAGAAACCTCAGGTGCCTTGCCTTTGTTTACTTCGGTGTTAGGCTTTCGGAGGTGCTATGGTATCCTTTCCCCAAAATGTTGGAGAACCTTTACTCAAGCTTTGGCCCCACTTGGATGTGTTTGAAGTGGAAAAACCTCGGCTTGGACCTTTACGCTTGAGTTGCTTTTCTACCTTGATGGCCATATGAACCATGTCCACCACTTCAAGGTATTGTTGAAGCTCAACGACATTCGCTATGTCTCGGTTTAATCCAGCTAGAAATCGTGCCATTGTTGCTTCGGGATCCTCTTGGACATGCGCCTGAATCATCGCAATTCCCATCTCCTTGTAGTAGTCTTCGACGCTTTTGGTCCCTTGTGTAAGATTTTGAAGTTTTTGGTGCAACTCCCGATGCTAGTAAGAAGGGATAAATCGTCACCTCAGAACTACCTTCATCTCAGTCCATGTAGAGATTGGTCGTTCTCCGTTGTGTCTTCGACTAGTAGTTAGTTGATCCCACCAGATCATGGCGTAATCCGAGAATTCGATTACTGCTAATTTCACTTTTTTGTTTTCGGAGTAGTTGTGACAATCAAACACCAACTCGATCTTCTTTTCCCACTTAATATAGGCTTCTGGATCTGATCTACCTTGGAACGATGGTATTGAAAGCTTGATGTTCTCTAAGTTGGACTACTTCAGGAGGTCTTTCACGTTGCTCTCTCGCTTCAATTGGAATAGGCGATCTTTGAGAGGATTTAATCTTCAGTCTAAGAGTCTTTCCATATCTCGTAATAGAGCTTGCATGTTCAAATCAGGAACGTTGCGAACAGGTTGTCGTGCGAAACGATCTTCCATGTTAGGATCAACTTCTTGTGACATTGAATTTAGTAAGGAACCTCACACAAAACCTCACGATCACTCGAAAAGAAAAAGGAATTTCACTCACGCTCGTGTTTACGCTCGAGAATAGGCTTTTTTTCCCACTCTATTGCGCTCACAACTCTCGTGCCTTTTACCTCTCTTTAGCTTTCTCGTGATTTCGTAAGCAGATTCGCCAAGGCTTAACCTTAGTCTAGGTGGTCGGTTTCAAATGGGTAACAAGGGATGATGTGATTTAAAACTGGATAGGCTTACAAGAAAGAAAATAATTCGAGTATGGTGTGGCAAAAAGGTCAAGGATGGAAGTGGATGAGAGGGTAAAAGTTTCAGGATCGAAAAATGGAGAAGAAGTAAGACAATGTTCAAATTTCAAAAAAAAAAAATTCAAAATTTTTTTGAATTTCTTTTGAATTTTTTCGAATTTTTTTAAATTTTTTTTGAATTTTTTTTGAAATTTTTTCGAATTTTTTTAACTTTTTTCTGAATTTTTTTGAAATTTTTTTTGGGAATTTTTTTCAAACTTACTTGATGAGTCACAGATTATCCCGGGAGTAATTTTGAATGCTCGTACTCCTCATTTTTGTAGCTCTGATACCAAATGATACGATCCACCTTGGGATGAGTCGAGTTGTATGAAAAATGCCCGATCGTCTACGAGAAGCAATTGACAATTTAGTTTAGTGAAATTGGTTTGGAATGAAGTTGTTTGACAATTTAGTAGTTCGTTTAAGAATATGGTATGAAAAGGGTAGGATGTGAAAGAAGGAATTTATTTTAGTTCGAAATGGTAAGAAAAAAAATGGATTGAACCAAAAGTGCAAACAAGAACCAATACCGATTTGGTAAACCAATACCGATATGGTACTGACCCGTTGCTTATAAGCCCTTTAGTTCGGTTTAAGAGTGGTTAAGGTGACCTTGACCCACTATCTAGCAAGATAGGAACCTCGGTATGTTTGAACGCCACACTAAGAGTAGTGATAAGTTCGGTTTTCAACAAAGAAAATGGATGACACAACTAGAACACTAGGTAGCCAACAAATCTTTGAACGAAAACAGAGAAAAGTTTGCCTCACAAATTTGGCAGTATATCATTCACAAAAATATTTCTCAAAAGTATCTTCAAAAAGCTGATTACACACATATTTATAAGGCTAGGAAAAGGCTAGCTGAATAGTCACAAGTATTCATCTTAAAAGCTGAAATAAAGCTCAAGTCTCTTGGAATTCTTGAACCAAATAACTCCACCATTTAATTCACTTCAATTCAGCTACATAATTGACCTTGAATGCTTGAAAAGTGACTCTTGAAGTGTCCTTTGGTTAACCAAATAGTCACCAGCACCTTAATGGTGTTTTGAATGCTTGAATTAATTCTTTTGAAGTAGCAAAATGGTTAGAATTTGAAAAGCCTGCTGTCCACTCTTTAAACTCTTTTAAATGATGTGTTAAATCTTCTTTGTAACAGCCCTCTCTTTTGTAACCGAAATTTCTTGAAAGGTCACTTTTTGAATGCATAACAGCCTTTAATAATAATAGATGGGAGCTGAAAAGTCACCTGCAATTAACACATGTAACTGTCACATTTATTCATTTATTAAGCTTAAAACAAATTAACAACTAACTTAAATAAATGAACTAACACTAATGCATCATTTAATCTAGCAACTAGTTTAATTAATAGAAGCATTATTAAATGAACTTTAACTCATGCATCAATAAATTATCCTAGTAACTAGTTATTTAAAGAAGCATCTATTAAATCAAGTTCATAAAAAACTCAATTAATTAAACTAAGATGAATTGAATTAATGACCAACAACTCATTATTAAACTAAGATGCTTAAATGCAAGGATTTAAATGCAACTAAATGCAATGCTGAAAAAAAAAATTCAATTTAGTTGGAACGGTTTAAAGAGTTGGAATTGAGCTGAAATCGGTTTGCAATATATTGCAAGGAAAATTTATTGAGCTGGTCCCAACTCGTTCTATTCCTCCATCCAAAGTCTCGTCCCACAACTGGATAATTAAGGCCGAAATGGCCTCTTTGAATTGTTTAGCTCGAGCTCGCGTGATTGGTCCATGGGGCAGCACCATTGAATCCTTGCTCAAACTTGGTGCACTCTAGGGATGTTTATACTTCTTATTTTTGTAAGCTTTGATAGCAAATGATATGACCACTGCCTCGTTGAGATGTTTGAGTCGTTTATGTACCCGATCGTCAAACGAAGAAGTATCGTTCTAATTTTTAAATAATGTCAAATTTGGCAAAGTAAAGAGTTTTAGTGACAAAAATAGGTTCAAAATGGCTAACAAGGGGAACAAAGAAATGAGTTGTGGTGATGGAACGAAATGGGCTTAAGGGTCAAGAATGAACCAACACTATATACGAGTGTTGACTCGAGACTTATAGGACTTTTAAGGTGATTTGGGAGATAAGATAGGACCTTGACCCTGACTTAGGAAGGTAAGAACCAACAGTATAAAGTTTAGGGTGAACACCACACTACGAGAGTGATAAGTTTGATAAAAGAAATAGGTTGATGCCATTGACTAGTAGTTAAGTCAAGCTGAGTCTTGGACGAAATTTGAGAGTAAAAAATTCTCACAAATAACTCAAAGTTCATTAAAAATGGAAAAAGTTTATACAACCAGAAATTAGCTAAGTATTTATAGTAGAATTCCTAAGCTAGCCGAATAGGCACTTTGGGTAGCCAAATGGACAGCATGTAGCAGCTTAATGGAGCTGAAAGCTTCCTTGAACTTTCCTATCATTGGAGATGCCAATGGATAGCTTCTAGATTATGTACATTAAGCTAGAGTTGATGATGCGAGCGCGCCCAGTGAACCCCGTCAGTCAAGTCTCCTCAGTCGAGCCTTGCATAGCTGGCAAGCTGATCCCAATTTGTTTCCAGCTCCACGAGCTCCGACCAGTTCAAATTCAGCTCATTTGAGCTCGAATCAGCTCAATACTTTAGTCTTTAATTATGCCTTGTTTAATTAAATGCATCTTTACTTAATGTCATGCATTATTGATCTACATATTTTAATTATGACATGCATTATGTGGTTTGCATTTTAAAACCATGCATTTAAGCATCTTAGTTTAATAAATGAGTTGCTGGGCATTTATTCAACTCATTTTAGTTTAATTAATAAGTGTTTTTGTTGAACTTTATTTAATAACTGTTGCTCTTAATTAATCTAGTTCCTAGGATTATTTATTGATGCATGAGTTAAAGTTCATTTAATAATGCTTCTTTTAATTAAACTAGTTGCTAGAATAAATGATGCATAAGTGTTAGTTCATTTATTTAAGTTAGTTGTTAATTTGTTTTAACCTTAATAATTGAATAAATGTGTCGGTTACATGTGTTAATTGCAGGTGACTTTTTAGCTCACATCCATTACATTTAAACGCTGTTATGCATTCAATAAGGTGACTTTTCAAGAGATTTCGGTTACAAAGCAAGAGGGCTGTTATAAAGAAGATTTATACATCATTTAAAGGAGGTTTGAGGAGCATTTTATCATCCAAATTAATTTTAGCAGCAACCTTTCCACTACCAGCCGTTTTTGCCTTTTTAAAGGTTATTTCAAGCATTCAAACACTTAAAGAGTCATTTGCCTGACCTAGGGCTAACTCAAGAGTCATTTTTCAAGCACTTAAAGTCATTCATTCAGATGAATTAAAGTGAATTCAACGATGGAGTTATTTGGCTTAAGAATGTGAAAAGACTTGGGTTAAATTTTAGCTTTTAATTGGCACATTAAGTTGAATGTTTGTGACCATTCAGCTAGCCTATTTTAGCACTATAAATAGGTGAAATCAGTCTTTGTAAGGAGATCTTTTTGCTTAGTTTAAAACATTATTGAACTTATATGAAATTTGGGAGATTTCTTTCTTTCATATTTCGTTGAAGAACTCGTTGGCTTATCTAGGTCACTAGTGGCGTCAACCTGCCTTCTTCTTTATCCTAAACTTATCACTATCAAATAGTGTGGCGTTCACCCTTATACCAAGGTTCCTACTTTGCTAAGTAGCGGGTCGAGGTTCTCCTATTCTCCATCTGACCACCTTGAAAACTTATAAGCATTTGGGTCAATATTTTCTAATATTGGTTCGTGTTTGTTTTTGAGATCATTTTCATTCCACGCCATTCCATCCTTTCGTTTCATCATAATCGAACCATCAATTCACTTCACATTTGTTGTTTGTTATCTAATTACTATATTTATTTCCATCTTTTATTATTTTTCTATAATCGAACCTACATAAACTTCATATCCATAAACCCATCTTTGAACCCTTTTTACATAACTTCTACCATTATTCCCTTAAAACATCCTTTGAACAAATCGAATGATACTTCTTCATAGACGATTGGGCAAACTCGCATACGACTCGACTCACCCCGAGGCGAATCGTATCATTTGGTATCAGAGCTATTAAAATGAGGAGTACTGACATTCAAAGCATCACCTGAAGTTAGTTTGTAAGGAAAAAAAGTTCAAAAAAATTCAAAAAAAAAGTTCAAAAAAACAAAATTCGGAAAAAAATTGAAATTTTTAAAAAAAAGTGTGTTAAATTTTATTCTCTTTGTATTGGTACTTTTCTTGTCATCCTGATCAGGTATGTTCGTTTTTTACCATTTATCCTCTACCCCAACGCCACATTTCCAAACCATTTTCATCTTTCTTTCAGCCTACCCTATCCCTAATCATTATTTCCCTTGTTTCCTAATTTGTAACCGACCCCTAAGCCTACGATAAGGCCTTGGCGAGTCCAAATACGAAATTACGAAAGAAAGTTTGAGAGGTAAAAGGCACGAGGGTGTGAGACTATTCGAGCGGAGGTAAAACCCAATCAAGTGTAAACATGAGCGAGAGTGCAAACCATTAATTTTTCTTTTCGAGTGAAGTTGTGAGGATTTTGTTGTGAGGAATTTAATTTTTATTTTACCTAACAAATTTCTTTTCAGCAATCAAATATGTCTAGGGAAGAATTTACTGAATCAGAGTTCTAATATTTGATGCAAGAAATGCAAAGAATGGTGAATTCTAAATTTGACACATTGCACGAGAGATTAGACTGTGTGAAGAAAAGAGACCAACGGGAACGAATGTCATCAAATCAAAAAGCGGATTCAAGAACATCACGAAGATACACATCCATCATTTTACTGTCTTCTTCACTGAAATTGGAAGAAGAAAACTCCATAAAAATGAAGCTAGGTTCAGCCATGGCCAAAATTATGCATGTAAGTCCCTAAGCTATTCGTTTTTAATAATTTTTATGTTTTTGAGATCATTGTAACTAGGTCCAGCTAGCCCGTACCTTCAATTCTAAAACTGTTAAAGATTTTTAATGTTGACATTGATGAACCTTGTAATTTTAGATGTTAATTGATAAATTTGAAATATTAGTTGTTAAAATAGTAAAAATGCAAGGATTAAATGTGAAATTGTTGAATGAATGGGCTGTGTTAGATACCATGAACATTCAGATAAGCTCAATTTTGGGTAAAAATGGTTGATTTGCATGTTTTGGGCTTAGGGACTAAATTGAATAAAAGTAAAACGTTAGGGGCAATTTTGTAAAAATTTCAAAATGGAAAAATTGCATAAAATGAATTGTTTTATTGTCTAAATTGATATATTGAATGAAATTATTAATTTAGATCAAGATCGGGTGAAAAATCAAGGAGAATAGAAAATTACCAAAATGCCCCTGTACTTTGTCAGTTCTGCAATTTAGCCAGGTAAGTTTGTATGAACTGTACTATGTATAATGTTGACTAAATTAAATGTTATTATATGATTTTATTGAAAATTAATCAATATATATGTTAATTATACAATTTCTCGAGTAAAGAACCATGAAAATTCAACAACGTACGACTACCAAGCCTCGTTTGAACCTTAAAAATATATGGGATACAAATGACATGTTATTAGGGTTTCCATGTTTCGAGTGCTGGTCTTGAATGTTTACCAGTGGCTGAGTTCCAACATTAGTTGTGGATACTTGACAACTTGTGTGAGCAGCACCGTGTAGCTACGTTCCGATCGACAGCTTGTGTGAGCAGACTTAGCTTACCATGTTTAGGGTGCTGGTCTAGAATGTCCTATCGATGGCTGAGGTCCGACATTAGCTGTAGATAATCGACAGCTTGTGTGAACAACATCGTGTAGCTTACATTCCAACTGACAGCTTGTGTGAGCAGACCCATTTTACAGCTCATGAGAGCAACAACTATATGTTAGCAAACTTGTTTCTAATGTGTTTTTAGGGCCTCGAGGGCTCGTATAAGGGATAATATGAATGTTATGGATTATTTTTGCTATGTTTAATGATGTGAATTAAAATATTTTAAATTTTTTTGTTCGTTTTAAATGTACACTCCTGTAATGCTCCGTAACCCTATTCTGACAATAGATACGGGTTAGGGGTGTTACATTTATTAGTATCAGAGCTATGGTTTAGTTAATTCTTGAATTGAACGTAGCATGCATGAAGTCTAGAAATACATACCATTATATAACATGTGATAGTATGATATCTCCCGACGCTGATGAGATTTGTTTCATTTTTAGATAGTGATGTTTTCCAACCGAGCTAATTCCGATAATGCTAAAAGCGATACTCAAGTATCTAATCAAAAAGTTGCTTATGATGAGTTGGAGCTCATAAGGTATGAATTAAAGTTCATAATATTATGTTAATGATAAATACTATGTTATGTGTATGTGTATGTGTATGTGAGAGTCAAATTTAAAGGCTTTACGATCTCCACCCCCTCACTCTCAAAGTCTTATACAATGGAATTCACAAGATTTATGTTGATAAGCTTACAAGTGTGAAAATCGAAGAGTTCAATAGCTGAATGAATAGTAATACGGCCAGAGCCGAGGAATAGGTAGCAAATAAAGAGAGTTCTAAAAGAGAAATTAGATTTTTCTGAAGATCATTCGGGATAGATAACATCACTGTTCAAGAAGAGGTTATTTATGAGTAATTGACTTATTCAGGTATGGTATCTAAAGAACAGATTAACCGAATTTTTTTTTGAATTGATTTCTTTAATGAACGGGATAATGTGGGATTAATGATGACTGTAATAGTTAGTGGACTAATGTTTAAATTGTAAAGATATCTGAATACAGCAATTACAGTCGAGTAGCTTACGATGGTCTTTTCTAGGTATTCTATATGTTCATTTATTCTCAGAGGTATATGTAATAGTTCATCTTCAGAGGCAATTGTAGTAGCCCGATTTTGGGACTAGTTGGAACAGTGATTTCGGGACCACAAATCTGATATAGAAAAAGTTATTTTTACTATATTTTTATGGTCTACAATTTCACGGAATGATTTCATGAAAATTTCATTCAAAAATTTTGACATTTGGGCACTCAATTTAGTCAAAAGGATAAAATTGTAAAAAAGTGAAAAAGTTGAGTTCTACTTGTTAAATATGTCCAATTGCTATGAGATTTTAACTTAGAAGTCCTTAGTTGGTAATTAGACCATTTGTTAAGTTATTGGACAAAAATGGACATGGTGAGATAAAATTTTTAAGTTTGGCAAAAAGGGCATTTTGGTCATTTGGTTAATAAAAGAATAAAAAGGGAAAATAAAGCCAAAATTTGTCCATCTTCTCCAACCCTTGGTCAAAACTTTCAAGCTCTCCATAGCTAGGGTTTTGTCATCTTTCAAGCTTGATTGTAGGTATATCCTAGCCTCGTTTTTAATGCTCTATACATTCTTGAAGTCCTCATAACCTGATTTACCTATTTCTACCATTATTTTGAAGTAGGGTTCATGTTTAAAAATTTACCCATGTGTGACATGCATATATTTTGATGTTTGATGGAAGGTATTGTATGTTTAAGGAGAGATAAACAATTTTTTACTAGGTGATTTTTAGTGAAAATGCATAAAAAGGACTTATTTGTAAAAGTTGTAAAAATGGGTAGTAGAAATGTGAATTGATGAAAAATGTGGATTGTTATGAGCATGATTTAGGTTCGGTTAGGCTTGGGTAACAAAGAAAACGGATACATTTCATTTTACGAGCCTCGGGACTAAAATGTAAATATGTCAAAGTCTAGGGGAAAAATGTAATTTTTTCCATAAGTTAATTTTTGGACAGCATTGAGTAATGAGATAATTAAGTAAGTTAAATTTGCTATTATAGATCAAGAAAAATGAAGTTCATACCTTGATCGGGGGAAAAACAAGGTTATTGACGATTAGGTCCATTTTCTACCATTTTGTACCGAGGTAAGTTTGTGTGTAAATAATGCAATGTTATATTATGTATTTAATGCTTAATATTGCATAAATTGTACGATTGTTTCTATGGAAATATTCAAAAAAGTTTTGACGATGAGAAAAATCCCGATTGTGATACGATCCGCCTCGGAATGAGTCGAGTCGTATGAAAAATGCCCGATCGTCTACGAGAAGCAATTGACAATTTAGTTTAGTGAAATTGGTATGGAATGAAGTTGTTTGACAATTTAGTAGTTGGTTTAAGAATACGGTATGAAAAAGGGTAGGATGTGAAAGAAGGAATTTATTTTAGTTCGAAATGGTAAGAAAAGAAAATGGATTGAACCAAAAGTGCAAAGAAGAACCAATACTAATTTGGTAATGACCCTTTGCTTATAAGCCCTTTAGCTCAGTTTAAGAGTGGTTAAGGTGACCTCAACCCACTATCTAGCAAGATAGGAACCTCGGTATGTTTGAACAATACACTACGAATAGTGATAAGTTTGGTTTTCAACAAAGAAAATGGATGACACAACTAGAACACTAGGTAGCCAACAAACCTTTGAACAAAAATAGAGAAAAGTTTGCCTTACAAATTTGGCAGTATATCATTAACAAAAATATTTCAAAAAGTCCCCTCAAAAAGCTGATTACACACATATATAAGGCTAGGAAAAGGCTAGCTGAATGGTCACAAGTATTCATCTTAAAAGCTGAAATAAAGCTCAAGTCTCTTGGAATTCTTGAACCAAATAACTCCACCATTTAATTCACTTCAATTCAGCTACATAATTGACCTTGAATGCTTGAAAAGTGACTTTTGAAGTGTCCTTTGGTTAACCGAATAGTCACCAGCACCTTAATGGTGTTTTGAATGCTTGAATTAATTCTTTTGAAGTAGCAAAACGGTTAGAAGTTGAAGAGCTTGCTGCCAAATTTAAAGAAGCAATAATCCACTCTTTAAACTCTTTTAAATGATGTGTTAAATCTTCTTTGTAACAGCCCTCTCTTTTGTAACCGAAATTTCTTGAAAGGTCACTTTATTAAATGCATAAAAGCCTTTAATAATAATAGATGGGAGCTGAAAAGTCACCTGCAATTAACACATGTAACCGTCACATTTATTCATTTATTAAACTTAAAACAAATTAACAACTAACTTAAATAAATGAACTAACACTTATGCATCATTTATTCTAGCAACTAGTTTAATTAATAGAAGCATTATTAAATGAACTTTAACTCATGCATCAATAAATTATCCTAGTAACTAGTTATTTAAAGAAGCATCTATTAAATCAAGTTCATAAAAAACTCAATTAATTAAACTAAGATGAATTGAATTAATGACCATCAACTCATTATGAAACTAAGATGCTTAAATGCAAGGATTTAAATGCAACTAAATGCAATGCTGAAAAATAAAAAAAGAAAGTTCAATTTAGTTGGAACGGTTTAAAGAGCTGGAATTGAGCTGAAATTGGTTTGCAATATATTGCAAGGAAACTTTATTGAGCTGTCCCAACTCGTTCTATTCCTCCAACAAACGTCTCGTCCCACAACTGGATAATTAAGTCCGAAATGGCCTCTTTGAATTGTTTAGCTCGAGCTCGCGTGATTTAATACGACCACGCCCGAGCGCCCTCCTTGAACAGTTCCTTGCAATCCATTGTGAGCTGAATTTGTTTGAATTTCAGCTCGTTACAGCTTGCTTGAGCTTCTTTTTAATTTTCCATCTTTTGCATTTAATTAATTAAATAATTTGCATGATATTTTTAGCTCGATGAGCTCGTTTCAGCTCATTTTATTTTGCATTTATTTTGCTGAAATAAATCATTTGATTTGCTGATTAGTTAAATTAGTTTTAACAATTAATTTGTCTTGTTCCAGCAATTTAATGTGTCGTAGTTTTTATTGGCTAATTAAGTTGTCTAGCTTACAAGGTTTAAATGTGACTTAATTTGCTGGAACTTATTGAGTCTTACTTAAGACAAATTTATTAGTTGCTGCTAATTAATTTGTCTTAGCCGATTTTGACTTAATTAATTGTAGCCGAATTTAATATGTCTTAGTTCCAGTATGTTTTTAGTTTGTCTTGTTCCCTGCATGATTTTTAAATGTGTCTAAATTAATTAATGTGCTGAATTAATTTGTGTGTACAGGTGCGAGCATGGGACGACATTAATAAGGAGCTGAAGCATTAAAGGACAGCATGCCTAGACAGATTTAATGAGCTGCTGGTTGACGAATTTAATGAGCTGCTGGTGGACGAATTTAATATGTCCTAACTAAGTGTGGTTTAAATTTTGCAGCAGTATACATGCATGGATGGCATTAAATGGAGAATGTATCTAGCTGCAGCATTAAGCTAAAATTAAATCCAGCAGCCTTTATTCGTCCCCAAAAGTCTGTTCGTGTATTTCAACAGCTAATATGCTGTTCACACCATGTTTTCACACAAGGAAGCTGATCATTTTCGTTCTTTCACACTGGGAGGCTGTTGGAGTTCAAGTATTCACACTATTTGGGTTGTTCGTGTTCCAAAACTTCCATTAAAATGCTGCTACACGTTCAGCTTCTCAAGGCAGGATTAAAGGAGCTCATTTAAGCACTTGGCTAAACATAGACATGGCTAATCAGCTCCCAACCCTTCCAAATACATTCAACTGACTTTCCTTCATCTAGAAGCTGTCCAATGGCGCTCCAAATGGGTGGAGAAGCATCCTGGAAGTTTCTTGAAAAATTCTGGAATTTCCAGCTCATTTAAAGGCTGAACCAAGTGACCATTCAGCTGGGTTTATGTCCATTCAGCTAGCTAGTTTTATGCTATAAATTTGTGCTCATTTTTACTTTGTAAAAAAAGGGAACACTTTTATAAAACTCAGTTTAATTTGTGAGAATTTCTTCTCTCATATTTTGTTTTAAGACTTAATTGGCTTATCTGTTAGTCAGTGGCGTTAGTCCTTGTCTTCCGAACTTATCACTCTCCTGAGTGTGGCGTTCGTCCATCTTCTTATACCTTTGGTTCTTACTTTTCTAAGTAACGGGTCAAGGTCCGCCGCTATCCTTCGTTAATCCACCTTAAACAACATAAGTTTCGGGGCAACACTGTCTATGGTGTTGAATCGATCTTGAAGTTTAAGTTCAATCTCCATTTCACCATCTACCTTTATTTTACTTATTATCCTAAACCGAGCCATTCATATAACTCCTATCTTGTTCCTTTCCAACCTAACCTATCTTCATAATTTTAGCCTTATTTTGAACTCTTTTGATAACTTCCGTTCCAAATAGCCAAATACATCCTTTTCTCCTAACCGAATGATACTTTCTCGAAGACGATCGGGCAACTTAAGATGACTCACTCGCATCGCTGGGCCAGCTTGTATCATTTGGTATCAGAGCTATTAAATCGAGAAGTACCAATGTTCGTGGCATTAACGAAATAGGTGCGTTGTAAAAAAAATTTGAAAAAAAATTTGAAAAAAAATTATTTTTTCTTCAAAAATTCTCTTGAGTTTATTTCTTTGTATTAGAAGTTAAAAAAATTAAAAAAAGAAATTCGAAATTAAAAAAAAAGTTGTGAAATTATTGTGAAAAAAAAAGTGATTGGAGAGTTTGTGTTTATTTTCTAGTAACCCTGATCAGCAAATCCTTTTCTATTTCCCTTACTACCCAAACGCCACACTTCTACCAATTTATTTTTTTTAGCCTACCCTATTCACCCTCTTCATCAACCATTGTAAACCCATTTGAAGCCGACCCTGAAAACTAGATAAAGCCTACTCTAGTCTTTTAACGAAGTTACGAGAGAAGAAAGGAGTGGAAAAAGGCACGAGAAAGTGAGCGCATTCGAGAGGAGGTAAAAGCCAAAACGAGCACAAACACGAGTGTGAGTGCCATTATTTCTTTCTTTTTGAGGGAATCATGAGATTTTTGTGGTGAGTTTATTATTTCTATCTTGTTCTTAATCATTCAAATCATGAATCAAGAAGTGTTTTCTGAGTCCGATTATCAATATTTGGTAACCGAGATGCGTAGAATCATGAACTCCGAATTTGATAAAATGCACAAGAGTTTGGATCGAGTGGAGGAAAGTATCCGACGGAAGCAAATTTTGCCAAATCGAGATATGGAGTTAAGATCCTCACGGCGACATGCATCCCATGACTATCTGAGAAGAGAGCGTTATCGTGACTCCTGCTCATCAAGGAATTCGAGTAAAAAGAAGGAACGTTTTAAGAATAAGATCTTTCAAGAATAAGTAAGATCTTTCAAGAGGATGAACGAGAAAGTGCAAGTTATACTTCAAGTGCCACAAAGTATCCATCCATGGAGGGGCATTCACAAAGATATGATCGTATGTCCTATGAAGATGCTTTCCCTTCCTTCGAACGAAAAACTTACCGTTCTGAATCTTTTGTGACATCTCTTTCTTGTAATGAAAAAATGAGACAAAAAGAAATCAAAAGAAAAAAAAGACAAGAGAAGATAATGCAAGAAAATGAACGAATTTTGAAAGAAATCGAGAAAAGGAAAAGAGAAGAAATTGAAAAAGAAAAATATTGTGAAGAGAAAGAAAAAGAAATCAAAAAGAAAAATAAGAAACTTGAAAAAGAGAGTGAGCTTAAAGAAACACAAGAAACGAGTGTTGTGGAAAAAGAGAGAGGATTTGAAAAAGAGTTTTAAAAAGAAATGAGTAAAAAAGAAATGAGTGAAGAGAACGAGAGAGAGCAAGAAAACACAAGTGTTTTAACTAACCATACTACGAGTTCTCTCTATGATGTTTCTTTTATTCAAGTTTCTGAAGATTCCCGAGACAAGTTTCAACTGCAATACTTACCTGTCGAGAGACGCTTTCATTTGATTGAAAAGGGTAAGGTTGAAGGTGGAATCCAACCGCAAGTATTTAATGGTAAAGAATCTTTAGCAACTGAACCACGGCAATCAGGTTTGAAAGTTGTCGATAAAAGTTCCGATGACTTAGTTTCTAAAAGCTTCCCATATCTTAGTTTGGTCAATTGTTATTCTTTGTTTGAAGTTGATAAATTTGTTTTAAGTGAAAGTTTAAGGAATTGTTTTCATGATGTGATTTGTGATGAAAAGCCTATTGATATTGTTTGAATTGTTCGACAAACACCAAATATGATCATTTGTGCTAACGGGTTTTCACTAAAAGTATTTAGTTTTTTTGACTATGTTGATCACGTGCAATAATTTCTGCCTTGCATGAATTCATTAAATTTGTACAAATCTGTTTTGATGAATGTAAAGAATTTTGATTGCTTGATTCGATGTAAGCATCAATTTTCTTGGTTTGGCAAGATTGATGCAATGACAAAAATGAAACATTTGCTACACTTTGGAGTAAATAAACAAATTCATGTGTTTAAACCTGGACTTTATTATTTTAGTTTGGTATTCAGCAAAATCAGGCATCTTCAATTTTGTTTGACCTATTTATGTTTGTCTGATTCTTGGGTTATAAAATCATTTCTTGATCATTTCTGTAACACTCCTAATCCCGTATCTGTCGCCGGAAGGATTTAAGAAGTATTACCAAACAAGCAGA
This sequence comes from Gossypium anomalum, assembly GCA_025698475.1. Classification (NCBI taxonomy): domain Eukaryota; kingdom Viridiplantae; phylum Streptophyta; class Magnoliopsida; order Malvales; family Malvaceae; genus Gossypium; species Gossypium anomalum. Next base: position 23,519,214 of record CM046962.1, on the reverse strand, counting down.
TAATTCCATTTGAATACCAAAAGAACCGAATTCCATTTATACAACAGACAAGGAGTCATCTTAAGTTAATAATTATCTCGATTCCTTCATAAGTTCAATTCGATCAAAATATTTAAAACATTAATTTCATATCAACTACACATACATATTAACTAGGTGGAACTTATATAATAACTTAACAAGCCATTTCCGCATGGCTATATATATATATATACACATCACCAAAAAGATACGTATTTAACGTCAAAATTCAATCCTATACATGCCACTTTTAAAGTTCAACTACAAGGTACCAAATGGGCTTAGATAGTGTGGATGACTTCGTCTTTGAAATCCCCGAGATCGATAGCTAACGAACGAGATCTATAAAACAGAGAATTTAAGCGACAGAGTAAGCATTTCGATGCTTAGTAAGTTTAAGTAATGAAATCATTTACAACTAAAACATAACATTCATAAGATAAATAAATACATAAACATAAAACTCCATGATCATGTTACCTCACACTTCAATCATTATATTCATACGCACAGAGTCAAACCTGACTAATTTTCATTTAAGTCAACAATTTCGTACCTCGAATAAGCTAAATATTTCATAAAACCCTAAGATCCGACCCGGAGTTCACTATTCAATTTAACAAATACATTTAGAACCAAATCAACCTTTACAATGTATATATATGTGAAACATACCTTATCATCTTAGAATTTCGAGCGCACTTATTTGGAATTATTACAACCGTATCACAAATTCCGAATCAGCACGAATGTCTTCAGGACTTAGCCCGGATGTAGCAACTAGCACAAATGCCTTCGGGACTTAGCCCAGATGTAGCAACTAGCACGAATGCCTTCGGGACTTAGCCCGGATATAACGACCAGCATAAATGCCTTCGGGAATTGACCCGGATATAACACTCACACAAGGCCTGCGGGTCTTAGCCCGGTTATAATCCCAATTTATCATGCACATGTCTTATCATCATAACACATCGGTATTTCATTCACATTACTAGAACACAAGCACAACAAGCTTAATAACCATTCCACTTTCGGCTCAATAGACACATATAAGGGCACGATTTCGATTTGCCATTCAACACAATTTCAATAACTATTCAATTACAAATCCTGAGTACAAGCTATTTATCTCACTACATAAATCAAGTAGAACCATTTTGTCATAGACTAATTGTTATGCTTAAATATGATCATGATTTATCAACTCATAGACTAAGTTCCAATACTCGAAGACTTACCTTGGATATACTTGAACGGTTGCGAAGTGGCTACTCGGCTACTTTCTCTTTCCCCTTATCTGAAATTGCCCCCCTATGCTCTTGAGCTTAATTTCAACAAATTTAAACTAGTCATTAATCGACTATTAAAGTATTACTTTCAGAATGTAATACATATAGATTCGGCTTTCACACATATAGATTATAGTAAGCTTTATAAAAATTGATAATTAATTCATTAACAAATTTTCTTTAATGTTTACAATATAATTACAATTTCCCTATAAGCTAACTTCCTGAGCAACAGTCAGTAAAGTATTTATAATTGGAGTTACGAAACTCCAAATCGATTGCCGTAAATTTTTCTTGACAGAAGACTCATTTATCTATTATCCATAAAATTTTTATAATTTTTAGTTTAGCCCAACAATACCAGATTTTTCTTAAAGTTCACCTTGTTTCACTGCTTAACTAAACTGACCACTCTTCACTACGAATCAAATTTCTCATTGTACAAAATTCAAAATATGTTCTCACTTATTTCATTTGAAACTAGACTCATTAAGGAGTCTAAGCATATAAATTTTATCTTAGGGCCATTTTTGTACAATTTATACGGATTTTATAAAAACAGAACAGGGAATCTAGTAGTCATTTTGACTCAGCCCCACAATACTTCAAATATCTCAAGATCGGTAACTCTTTTGTTTTTATAGTTTCTTTTGTAAGAAACTAGACTCTTCAAGCTTTAATTACATAATTTATCCAGCTTCTAAGTCAACTCCTACAAATTATGGTGATTTTCCAAAATCACCTTACTGCTGCTGTCCCCAAGCAGTTTAATACCAAATCACTCTTTCAAACATTCCTTGTATACATTTTATTTAAGCATGTATATTATCAATCGAATTCATCAAATAATTATCTATAAATTCACTCCAACAATCTCAATACAATACATGGTGTTCGAACCCTTATTCAAGTTCAAAATTCGGCTAATACACATATATATACACTAGAAATCAAATACTAACATTTGTATTTCACCTTAATAGCTAGCTTAGCAAACCTTATTTTAACATACAATTTTTCTTAACACAATTAAAGCATCCTCTTCATTCCATCAATTAAAAACACATACATTACCCAAAACCATATTCGGCCTTAGAACACAACTTAATAGCCGATTCCTTTCCATTTAGCAACTAATGCCCAAATGTGCTCATTTGTTAGACTCTAATTCACCTATCTACCATTTTTCATCCAAATAACATGAACAACAACCATTTCTTGAACATTTTCTCTTAACCGATTACTCATGTTACCAACAAAATTCAAAATTTGGGCATGGGCTAACTAAGGGACTTAGCAACTAGCTCAATACATTCAACAATTTCAAAAGCTATCATGAATTTCATACCTTAATCAAGACTAGGAGTGGCCAAATGCTTGTTTCCCCTTCCCCTTTCTTCTTAGAGTTTTCGGCCAAGGGATGCTAAAAAGATGAACACTAATTTCTTTTTTTGTTTTATTCATCTAATTAGTTTAACCCCCTTTTTTTTTTTTGCCATTAATACATTATTTTATTATTATTACACATCACATATTGCTTATCATCATTGTCATGGCCGGCCACTATTATCAAAGTGGGGAAATTGACATGCAAGTCCACCCTTTTGATTTCATGCATTATTGAATCACTTCTAGGATTACCTATCATATTTCACATTTGTCTCACATAAGTCCTATTAAAAAGATTCACACTCAAATGAATAAATTAAAGATTGAAATTTTTACACATGCATATTCATGCATATTAAACATAGAAACTAACGGTTCTTTATTTTTATAACTCGGTTTTGTGGTCCCGAAACCACTTTCCGACTAGGGTCAATTTAGGGCTGTCACAATTTCATGAAGTTGTACATGAAATTCATGTTTCATCCCAAAAGGGTAAGTACTACTCATGTTTTTAATCCTGGCGTTGGATCAAATGATCAACTTGTGAAAGATGATTCAACTTGTTCCTTCGAGCCTACCGTTTATGGTGACCCTACCATCTATTATCTTTGTGAAGGAGATACTCTGAAAAATGAAAATTGTCTTTGTGTTTACCTATCTTTTCAGGTCCCTCAAGGATCGTTTGACGAATTCTGACTACAATATCTTTCCAAGGAGAGAAGATTTGTGTTGGTTGAGAAAAGCAAAACCAATCATCATTGTATTAGGCCTAAAAGTAATCGAGGTATGATTTTTGAAAATTTTAAGACACCTCTGTTCTTTAAGCGCGAAGACGAAAACATGGTTGATGATTTGATTGTGGAAAACCCTTTGCATAGCGATGTGGTTGAACATCCTATTTGGACTTGTAAAAATCTGCTTGCTTTAGATGATGACAAGGTAACATATGAACCTTATTCCTTGTTTGCTTATGTTGAAAACTTGCAACACTTGAACTATTTCAATAACTTATTTCGACTAAGTGACAACTTGTGGAAGCAATTTGAGGAGAATCAATACCTTAAAACCTGCTTGGTTTTGAGACTATCATTTGATAAAGCATTACCCCTTAGAGTGAGTGCCTATTCGAATGATTTTCCTATGTCTATTACATCGCTTCCTATGCTTTCAAGATTGCCGATCATGGAGAACTTGAAACAAATTTGTAAATTCTTAATTTGGTGTGCCCTTAATACATTCTTTTATTGTGTCGGTAAAACATTTAAGTGGGTCATTCCTAACGACGGAGGACACATGACTAATTTGTCATCCTTCATAGTTGTGTGTTATATTCAGGTTTTTATAAAATGTGACAACCAAGGGCCTTGTATCGACGAGCATTTTGCTACGAGTAAGTGGCCCGACTTGAGGACAAGTCGCTTCGAAGAGGGGGAGGATGATACGACCACGCCCGAGCGCTCTCCTTGAACAGTTCCTTGCAATCCATTACGAGCTGAATTTGTTTGAATTTCAGCTTGTTACAGCTTGCTTGAGCTTCTTTTTAATTTTCCAGCTTTTGCATTTAATTAACTAAATAATTCGCATGATATTTTTAGCTCGATGAGCTCATTTCAGCTCATTTCATTTTGCATTTATTTTTCTCAAATAAATCGTTTGATTTGCTGATTAGTTAAATTAGTTTTAACAATTAATTTGTCTTGTTCCAGCAATTTAATGTGTCTTAGTTTTTATTGGCTAATTAAGTTGTCTAGCTTACAAGGTTTAAATGTGACTTAATTTGCTGGAACTTATTGATCTTAATTAAGACAAATTTATTAGTTGCTGCTAATTAATTTGTCTTAGCCGAATTTTGACTTAATTAATTGCAACCGAATTTAATATGTCTTAGTTCCAGCATGTTTTTAGTTTGTCTTGTTCCTTGCATGATTTTTAAATGTGTCTAAATTAATTAATGTGCTGAATTAATTTGTGTGTATAGGTGCAAGCATGGGACGGCATTAATAAGGAGCTGAAGCATTAAAGGACAGCATGCCTGGACAGATTTAATGAGCTGCTAGTTGACAAATTTAATGACCTGCTGGTGGACGAATTTAATATGTCCTAACTCATTTAAATGTGATTTAAATTTTGCAGCAGCATACATGCATGGACGGCATTAAATGGAGAATGTATCTAGCTGCAGCATTAAGCTAAAATTAAATCCAGCAGCCTTTATTCGTCCCCAAAAGTCTGTTCGTGTATTTCAACAGCCAATATGCTGTTCACACCATGTTTTCACACAAGGAAGCTGATCATTTTCGTTCTTTCACATTAGGAGGCTGTTGGAGTTCAAGTATTCACACTATTTGGGCTGTTCGTGTTCCAAAACTTCCATTAAAATGCTGCTGCACGTTCAGCTTCTCAAGGCAGGGTTAAAGGAGCTCATTTAAGCACTTGGCTAAACATAGACATGGCCAATCAGCTCCCAACCCTTCCAAATACATTCAGCTGACTTTCCTTCATCTAGAAGCTGTCCAATGGCGTTCCAAATGGGTGGAGAAGCATCCTGGAAGTTTCTTGAAAAATTTTGGAATTTCCAACTCATTTAAAGGCTGAACCAAGTGACCATTCACTGGGTTTATGTCCATTCAGCTAGCTAGTTTTATGCTATAAATTTGTGCTCCATTTTACTTTGTAAAAAAAGGGAACACTTTTATAAAACTTAGTTTAATTTGTGAGAATTTCTTCTCTCATATTTTGTTTTAAGACTTGATTGGCTTATCTGTTAGTCAGTGGCGTCAGTCATTGTCTTCCAAACTTATCACTCTCCTGAGTGTGGCGTTCGTCCATCTTCTTATACCTTTGGTTCTTACTTTTCTAAGTAACAGGTCAAGGTCTGCCTGCTATCCTTCATTAATCCACCTTAAACAACATAAGTTTTGGGGCAACACTGTCTATGGTGTTGAATCGATCTTGAAGTTTAAGTTCAATCTCCATTTCACCATCTATCTTTATTTTACTTATTATCCTAAACCGAGCCATTCATATAACTCCTATCTTGTTCCTTTCCAACCTAACCTATCTTCATCATTTTAGCCTTATTTTGAACTCTTTTGATAACTTCCGCTCCAAATAGCCAAATACATCCTTTTCTCCTAACCGAACGATACTTTCTCGAAGATGTTCGGGCAACTTAAGATGACTCGACTCACATCGCTGGGCCGGTTCGTATCATGATTGGTCCTTGGGTGATATGATCGCGTCCCGTAGTGCACCAAGTTTGAGCAAGGATTCAATAGTGCTGCCCCATGGACCAATCACGCGAGCTCGAGCTAAACAATTCAAAGAGGCCATTTCGGCCTTAATTATCCAGTTGTGGGGCGAGACTTTGGTTGGAGGAATAGAACGAGTTGGGACCAGCTCAATAAAGTTTCCTTGCCATATATTGCAAACCGATTTCAGCTCAATTCCAACTCTTTAAACCTTCCAACTAAATTGAACTTTTTTTTTTCAGCATTGCATTTAGTTGCATTTAAATCCTTGCATTTAAGCATCTTAGTGTAATAATGAGTTGTTGGTCATTAATTCAATTCATCTTAGTTTAATGTATTGAGTTTTTTATGAACTTGATTTAATAGATGCTTCTTTAAATAACTAGTTACTAGGATAATTTATTGATGCATGAGTTAAAGTTCATTTAATAATGCTTCTATTAATTAAACTAGTTGCTAGATTAAATGATGCATTAGTGTTAGCTCATTTATTTAAGTTAGTTGTTAATTTGTTTTAAGCTTAATAAATGAATAAATGTGACGGTTACATGTGTTAATTGCAGGTGACTTTTCAGCTCCCATCTATTATTATTAAAGGCTGTTATGCATTCAATAAAGTGACCTTTCAAGAAATTTCGGTTACAAAAGAGAGGGCTGTTACAAAGAAGATTTAACACATCATTTAAAAGAGTTTAAAGAGTGGATTATTGCTTCTTTAAATTTGGCAGCAAGCTTTTCAACTTCTTACCATTTTGCTACTTCAAAAGAATTAATTCAAGCATTCAAAACACCATTAAGGTGCTGGTGACTATTCGGTTAACCAAAGGACACTTCAAGAGTCACTTTTCAAGCATTCAAGGTCAATTATGTAGCTGAATTGAAGTGAATTAAATGATGGAGTTATTTGGTTCAAGAATTCCAAGAGACTTGAGCTTTATTTCAGCTTTTAAGATGAATACTTGTGACCATTCAGCTAGCCTTTTCCTAGCCTTATAAATATGTGTGTAATTAGCCTTTTGAAGATACTTTTGAGAAATATTTTTGTGAATGATATACTGCTAAATTTGTGAGGCAAACTTTTCTCTGTTTTCGTTAAAAGATTTGTTGGCTACCTAGTGTTCTAGTTGTGTCATCCATTTTCTTTGTTGAAAACTGAACTTATCACTACTCGTAGTGTGGCGTTCAAACATACCGAGGTTCCTATCTTGCTAGATAGTGGGTCAAGGTCACCTTACCCACTCTTAGACCGAACTAAAGGGCTTATAAGCAACGGGTCATTACCAAATCGGTATTAGTTCTTGTTTGCACTTTTGGATCAATCCATTTTTTTTCTTACCATTTCGAACTTAAATAAATTCCTTCTTTCACATCCTACCCTTTTCATACCATATTCTTAAACTAAAACTACTAAATTGTCAAACAACTTCATTCCAAACCAATTTCACTAAACTAAATTGTCAATTGCTTCTCCTAGACGATCGGGCATTTTTCATACGACTCGACTCATCCCGAGGCAGATTGTATCATTTGGTATCAGAGCTACAAAAACGAGGAGTACGAGCATTCAAAATTACTCCCGGGATAGTCTGTGACTCATCAAGTAAGTTTGAAAATAAATTCCAAAAAAAATTGAAAAAAAATTCAGAAAAAAAGTAAAAAAATTCAAAAAAATTTAAAAAAATTCAAAAAAATTCAATTTTTTTTGAAATTTGAACATTGATATGAACCGGCCCGGTGATGAGTCGAGTCATATATGAAATGCCCGATCGTCTACGAAGATGTAACGTCCCAAACTCAAGACCGTTACCGCGGTTGAAAACGAGGTATTAACGGACTTCATTGGCTTACACGGTTCAATTTTATAATTCCAGACATGCTGGCTAACTGCATCACGACCACTTTAAAAATCATATCTCGAGTTCCGAAGCTCAAAAACTTAATCCGTAAATTTTCCTTGAAACTAGACTCATGTATCTATCTATACATTTTTTTCTAGAATTTTTAATCAGGCCAAACGGTACAGTTTATTAGATTAAGTCTCCCCTGTTACAGGGTTCGACTACACAGACCTTCATGCATTGCAACTTAAGTATCTTCCTATACAGGGCTTCAAATCTTATGCCGTTTGTTTCTAAAGAAACTAGACTCAACAAGGAATCTATAAATATGGGGCATGACTTCTAATTATTTCTGGTTAATTTATAGTAAATTTTCAAAGTCAGAACAGGGGATCCAGAAATCGCTCTAGCCCTGTTTCATGAAAACCTAAATATCTCTTAACATATGACTCATTTAGCCGTTTCGTTTCTTCCATATGAAAGTAGATTCATCAAGGTTCGATTACATAATTTATTCGCTAATTAACTCCATTCTTACAAATTTTAACAATTTTTCTAATTTACCCCATTGATGCTGTCAACATCTAACTTTAGGGTAGACTTTACCTAGTGCCTAGTTTCCATAATTTAACTAATCCGATAGCATACATAGCACAATTTATAGATGTGATTAACCATCCCAATGGTCAATCATTGACAAACATATCCGTACTTCTCGATAACCATATACATACACGATAATTATAATATTATGATTCAAATATGAACACAAGCCATTTTCGCATGGCTAACCAAATTTATACAATTCCAAAAGGTGCATGACCATTAACAAAAAGGGGATAGTCCTATACATGCCATTTCAAAATTCAACCAAAAATGTACCAAAAGGGAGCGTTGATAGTGTGGGTGACTTTGACTGCGACAATCTCGAATCCGATAACTGACGAACCAAAATCTATAAAACAAAAATCAAAGAAACGGAATAAGCGTTTAATGCTTAGTAAGACTGAGTAGTGAAATTGTGCACAACCGAAATATAACATTCATATGACTAAACAATTTATCTCATGCACACATATACTCAAAATCATACCTACTTCATATTTCCAATCCTTATATTCATGCGTAAGAAGATCAAATTAACTAAAAACCAGAAGCTGATTAATCAATAGAGCGAATACTGATATTTTAACGGAATCAACTATTTCGATTCATATTCAAAACATACCTCATCCATTGGGACTTTTCAAGTGTATTAATTGAACTATTTCAGCAAAACCATTCATTCTTCAACCAAGTACCTTCGGGATTTGACCGGACATAGATACGTGCTCAAATGCCTTCTAATTTTAGCTCGATTATGGTAACTCGCACAAATGCCTTCGTGACTCAAATTTCGATATGGTAACTCGTACAAAATGTCTTCGGGATTTAACCCGGATGTGGTAGCTCGCATTAATGCCTTCGGGACTCAACCCGGATATGGTATCTCGCACAATTGCCTTCGGGGCTCAGCCTGGTTATCATCTTAGTATCCATGCACATAGAAATAAATCATGACATATATATATTTCAATTTCATAATTAGAATTCCAACACAAATCGCTTATCAAGCAATATCATTTTCGGTTCCTCAACTATATTCTAGAGCATGACTTTGATTTACTTAAAACATAATCTAAATTGAATCGTAACCTAAGCTCCATTACTCAAAGGCTTACCTCGGGTATGCTTGGATAATTACGGATAGACTATTCAGTTGCTTTCTCCTTTCCTTTATCGGATTTCGATCCCTTTAGCTCTTGAGCTTGAATTTAAACAAATAAATCTATTTAATCATTTCGAACATCAAAGGAAAATTTAAAGCTCCTAACTTTTATACTCAATAATGAAATCAACCATTTATCTAATTATTTTAACACCTCACTTCAAGCATATAATCTATCTATCATACATCCATTTCACAACCTCACTACAATGAATAGAAATACATGCATAACAATGAGTTACTTATAGCATGCTTTAATATCTTATAACTTAACCCTTTACCCCATCTTGCCGAAATGGTTATTGAATATCCCATTCACATACATATACATAATCCGAATTTGAAAATCTCCTTTAACCAACCCACATTCGGCAATGACCACAATGACTTGATAAGTTTTAGATACATTTCGTTTTCATCCATTTCTTTAAGGACCGAATATATATGTATATATACAATGATAATGCTAAATGCTATTAGCTATTAAAGTTACATACACAACTTATATACAAAATTTATCCTTGTATAGCCTATAGCTTATTCGGCTATTCCTTACTCAATCTTAATAAAATTTCATATCAAACTTCTATGACTAAGCACACATGTACTTACATTCCAACTATCATAATCCTAAAATAAAAATCATATTCTAAATAAAGCATTATGAGAATGCCGAATCTTCATTTGCTCCAAAGTCTAATTTACTTAATTCAAAAACATCTTAATAACATTGGTTCATGACATCAAATATCCACATACATTTTTTTAACTCATCCATCATCAACAATTGAATGAAATCATCAAATTCTTTCTTTAATTCCCATAGCCGAATGCTCCATTTACCCTTTAAACTTAAAATTTTTGCATGGGCTAATTAATAAACAAGGTGATTACCTAAAACAAGCTTAGATTTCAAGAAAATTTAACACCATTCACTAACCTTTCTTAGCTTCAATTGACCGAATTCTTAAAGCTTCCCTTTTCTCTTCTTTCTCTAGCTACGGCAATGGAGGAGAAAGCATAGGCAACCTTGGTTTCTCCTCCCACTATCTCATATTTTCATTTCTTTTTTTTTTTTAATTCATTTTTGTAACATTAATTTATTAACATAAAGAATATTATAATTTATTCTAACCTTTAACATGGCCGGCCACTAACATAGATTTGGCTAATTTGACATGCAAGTACCATTCTTTTTACATTATGCATTATTAGGTCATTTTTATTTTTGTCAAGCACATTTCTACATTTTTTTATATAAGTCCTATTTGATAAATTTACATACAACCAGCAAAAATTCAAACATGAAATTTTCACACATGTATAATCACATATAATAAGTATCAAACGTGACGGTTAATTATCATTACGACTCGGTTTTGTGGTCCCGAAACCACTTTCCGATTAGGGTCAATTTAGGGCTGTTACAACTCTCCCCCACATAAAGAATTTTCGTCCCCGAAAATCTTACCAGTGAATAAATTTGGGTATTTCTCTTTCATAAAGTTCTCGGTTTCCCAAGTAGCTTCTTCTATTCCGTGCTTGAGCCATAATACTTTTACTAAAGGAATCTTTTTGTTTCGTAACTCTTTCACCTCGCGAGCTAAGATACGAATCGGTTCTTCTTCATAACTCAAATCAGATTGAATTTCAATCTCTGCTGGGCTAATTATGTGCGAAGGATCAGATCTATAACGTCGAAGCATCGAGACATGAAAAACATTGTGAATCTTTTCAAGTTCAGGGGGTAAAATCAATCTGTAAGCAACTGGCCCAATTCGTTCGGATATCTCATACGGCCCGATAAACCTCGGACTCAATTTGCCTTTACGACCAAATCGGAGCACTTTCTTCCAAGGTGAAACCTTAAGAAACACTTTGTCTCCGACTTGATATTCAATGTCTTTTCGTTTCAAATCTGCGTACGACTTCTGACGATCTGCAGCTATTTTCAAACTTTCACTGATTACCTTTACTTTCTGTTCAGCATCTTTAATCAAATCAACTCCAAAAATTTTACTCTCCCTAAGCTCGGTCCAAAACAATAGAGTACGGCATTTACGACCATACAAAGCCTCGTAAGGTGCCATCTTAAGGCTTGATTGAAAGCTATTGTTATAAGCAAATTCAATCAAAGGCAAATATCTTTCCCACGAACCATTAAACTCAAGGATGCAACATCTCAACATATCCTCGAGTATTTGAATAATCCGTTCTGATTGACCATCAGTCTGGGGATGAAAAGCGATGCTAAAATGCAACTTGGTGCCCAAAGCTTCTTGTAACTTCTTCCAGAATCGCGACGTGAATCTCGGATCCCTATCTGACACAATAGAAATAGGTACTCCGTGTAACTTCACAATCTGAGAAATATACAACTCGGCTAGTTTGCCAAGTGAATAATCCGTGCGTACGGAAATAAAATGAGCCGACTTTGTCAATCTATCAACAATCACCCAGATTGCATCTTTCTTGCTTGACGATAACGGCAACCCAAAGACAAAATCCATCGTTACGCGATCCCATTTCCATTCAGGTATCATGATCGGCTGAAGTAATCCCGAAGGCACTTGATGTTCCGCTTTCACTTGTTGACATACCAAACACTTCGAAACAAAGTCAGAAATGTCTCGTTTCATACCAAACCACCAAAACTGACATTTTAGATCATTGTACATTTTCGTGCTACCCGGATGGATCGACATTCGGCTATTATGAGCTTCGTTTAAAATCATTGAAATAAGTTCTGACTTTCTTGGAACACACAATCGGTTTCTGAACCTTAGACAGTCGTCGTCATCAATTTGGAACTCTGATTCCATATTCAGAACACATGCAGCTCGTTTTGCAACCAATTCTTCATCGACTTTCTGAGCTTCACGAATTTGATGCATCAACACCGGTTTGGCCTTTAATTCTGCCACTAACACATTGTCGGATAGAACAGACAAGTGTACATTCATCGTTCGTAAAGCAAATAGGGATTTACGACTTAAAGCATCCGCAACCACATAGCCTTTCCCGGATGATAATCAATGACAAGTTCATAATCTTTTAACAACTCGAGCCAACGTCTTTGTCGCAGATTTAAGTCTCTTTGGGTCATCAAATATTTGAGACTTTTATGATCCGAAAACACATGGCACTTCTCACCAAATAAGTAATGTCACCAAATTTTCAAAGCAAATACGATGGCAGCTAATTCGAGATCGTGGATCAGATAATTTTTCTCATGTGGCTTTAATTGTCTCGATGCATACGCTACAACTCGGCCTTCTTGCATCAATACACAACCCAACCCAAGTAGGGAGGCATCACTATAAATGACAAATTCTTTGCCTGATTCTGGTTGCACTAAAATTGGAGCTTCAGTCAAATAAGTTTTCAGTTGATCAAAACTTTTCTGACACTTTTCCGTCCATTCGAACTTAACATCCTTTTGAAGTAGCTTCGTCATTGGCGTGGCTATCATCGAAAAACCTTTTACAAATCTTCTCGTAGTAACCCAAGTCCCAAAAGCTCCAACCTCGATTAATATTTCTGGAGGTTTCCGATTAAGTATGGCTGAAATTTTGTTCGGATCAACTCGAATACCGATCACGGATACCACATGACCCAAGAAGCTAACCTCTCTTAACGAACTCACACTTACTAAACTTAGCATATAATTTGCTTATCCCGTAAAATTCGCAACACTAATCTTAGGTGCTCAGCATGTTCAGTCTCATCTCTTGAATAGACCAAGATGTCATCAATAAACACAACTACGAACCGGTCCAAATATTGTCGAAGATTCGATTCATCAAATCCATAAATACCGCGAGGGCATTAGTGAGCCCAAACGGCATCACTAAGAACTCATAATGGCCGTATCTCGCTACGAAAGCGCTTTTAGGTATATCCGAATCTCGAACTTCGCGGTGATAATAACCCGATCTCAAATCTATCTTTGAAAACACCGAGGCTCCCTTCAGTTGATCAAACAAATCATCAATACGTGGTAACGGATATTTATTCTTTATCGTCACTTTATTCAGCTGACGATAGTCAATGCACAACCTCATGGTTCCGTCCTTCTTTTCACAAACAAAATCGGCGCACCCCAAGGTGAGAAACTTGGTCGAGCGAAACCCTTATCTCACAACTCTTGCAACCGAAGTTTTCAATTCCTTTAATTCCGTTTGGGCCATACGATATGGAGCTATCGAAATCGGGGTAGTCCCAGGTACAAGCTCGATGCCAAACTCTACCTCCCGAACAGGTGGTAAACTCGATAATTCTTCGGAAAAAAACATCGTGGTATTCACAAACCACCGCATGCAGATTCAGGGCTTCTTTTCTAACTCTTTGTCATCCAAGACATACGCAAGGTATGTTTCACACCCTTTCTTACATATTTACGAGCTAGCATCGATATTATTACACGGCAACCTATTCGAGTCGGTGAGACTCGACTCGGATTATCTCGTTTATTTACACATCTCAAATCGATGGTTTTTCTTTTGCAATTTACAATTGCATCATGTACTGATCAACCAATCTATACCGAGGATAACATCAAATTCGTCAAATGGTAAAAGCATCAAATCACCCGAAAAATAGAAACCTCGGATTACTAGAGGACATTTCTTGCACACTTTGTCGATAAGCAACGCAATGCGACCCCAGGGATTTGACACCGAATTACAAACTCGATGAGACTCAACAGGTAGTCTCTTACCGGATGCTAAGGTTTCACATACATATGAATGAGTAGAACCGGGGTCTATCAAAGCAATCACATCGAGATCAAAGAGAGTAAAAGTACCGTAATAACATCCGCGAAGAGGCATCCTCGCGTGCGCGATAGCATAAGCTCTAGCCGGAGCACGGGCCTCAAATCTGGTTTGTAACATCTCTAGATCCTCTCGACCTCCGCTAGCATTCCCGCATTCCTAGATGGTCTACCTCGGCGGTAGTAACACCTGCTTTTCCCACTCGATTTACATTCTGTTCGCATAGTCTCGGACAATCCTTGATAAAGTGGTCACCGATCCACACTTATAGCGAGAGCGGTCATGGAATCTACAACTCCCGAATGCCATTTACCACAATCGCGACACTCGACTGTCCCCGCGATCATTTCCCACACCGCAACCAAGTGACTCGTGTACTCACAGGAAAGTCGATCGCGATCTCGCCTTGAAAAACCCGGTGTCTTTGGATCGGCCGAGAATCATCTCTAAATTTCTTCAATGACGGTTGAAAGGGCTTTCCGATGATCTCTTACGAAACTCTTTGGCTCCCATTTCGCTTTTCTTTTCTCCTTACCGAGCTCTTCTACCTTGCAAGCTCGCTCGACAAGCACTACAAACTCTCGATCTCTAAAATGCCAACATACAATTTTATATCTTCATTCAAACCATCTTCAAAACGTTTACACATTATAGCTTCTGAAGAAACGCATTCTCGAGCGTACCGGCTAAGCCTCACAAACTTTCGTTCATAATCAGTAACCGTCATGGAACCTTGTTTAAGTTCAAGAAATTCCTTTCGTTTTTGATCAATAAATCTCTCTGATCGATATACTTTTTTCAAACTCGGTTTGAAAAAACTCCCAAGTTACCCGCTCTTTAGGCACAACAGAAATCAATGTATTCCACCAATAGTAGGCGGAATCACGTAACAAAGAGATAGCACACTTCAGGCATTCCTTGGGTGTGCAAGATAGTTCATCAAGTACCCGGATAGTGTTGTCCAACCAAAATTCAGCTTGCTCGGCATCATCGCTGTCCGTAGCTTTAAATTCGTGAGCCCCGTGCTTTTGGATTACATCAATCTGGGGCTTGTTTAACCTCATCCGGTCGATTCTCGGAGGTATCGCAGGTGCAGGAGAGGTATTAGTCGGGAGTGGGGGTTGTGGAACAGCCGTATTAGTTCGAATGTATTGGTTAAACCAATCATTCATCACATTATAAAAGGCTTGTCTAGCCTCGTCGTTTTGATTGCTCGCAACAGGTTGAGAGTCTATCGGCGCTGTCCCGTGCGCGGGAGTAGGCGCTACACTCTCCACATCGTCAGCTACCGATCGATTGGGATCGGGATCCATTACTAACATAAACACAAATTTAAATTGTCAGAAATCACCACACTATCAAATAATCACATAATGGCATGTATAGCTAGACCCAAACGTATTACGATAGTCCTAGAATCGACTAAACCATAGCTCTGATACCAATATAAATGTAACGTCCCAAACTCGAAACCGTTACCGCGGTTGAAAATGAGGTATTAACGGACTTACTTCATTGGCTTACACAGTTCAGTTTTATAATTCCAGACATGCTGGCTAACTACATCATGACCACTTTAAAAATCATATCTCGAGTTCCGAATCTTGAAAACTTAATCCGTAAATTTTCCTTGAAACTAGACTCATGTATCTATCTATACATTTTTTTCTAGAATTTTTTATCAGGCCAAACGGTACAGTTTATTAGATTAAGTCTCCCCTGTTACAGGGTTCGACTACACAGACCTTCATGCATTGCAACTTAAGTATCTTCCTATACAGGGCTTCAAATCTTATGCCGTTTGTTTCTAAAGAAACTAGACTCAACAAGGAATCTATACATATGGGGAATGACTTCTAATTATTTCTGGTTAATTTATAGTAAATTTTCAAAGTCAGAACAGGGGATCCAGAAATCACTCTGGCCCTGTTTCATGAAAACCTAAATATCTCTTAACATATGACTCATTTAGCCGTTTCGTTTCTTCCATATGAAAGTAGATTCATCAAGGTTCGATTACATAATTTATTCGCTAATTAACTCCATTCTTACAAATTTTAGCGATTTTTCTAATTTACCCCATTGATGCTGTCAACATCTGACTTTAGGGTAGACTTTACCTAGTGCCTAGTTTCCATAATTTAACTAATCCGATAGCATACATAGCACAATTTATAGATGTGATTAACCATCCCAATGGTCAATCATTGACAAACATATCCGTACTTCTCGATAACCATATACATACACGATAATTATAATATTATGATTCAAATATGAACACAAGCCATTTTCGCATGGCTAACCAAATTTATACAATTCCAAAAGGTGCATGACCATTAACAAAAAGGGATAGTCCTATACATGCCATTTCAAAATTCAACCAAAAATGTACCAAAAGGGCGTTGATAGTGTGGGTGACTTTGACTATGACAATCTCGAATCCGATAACTGACGAACCAAAATCTATAAAACAAAAATCAAAGAAACGGAATAAGCATTTAATGCTTAGTAAGACTGAGTAGTGAAATTGTGCACAACCGAAATATAACATTCATATGACTAAACAATTTATCTCATGCACACATATACTCAAAATCATACCTACTTCATATTTCCAATCCTTATATTCATGCGTAAGAAGATCAAATTAACTAAAAACCAGAAGCTGATTAATCAATAGAGCGAATACTGATATTTTAACGGAATCAACTATTTCGATTCATATTCAAAACATACCTCATCCATTGGGACTTTTCAAGTGTATTAATTGAACTATTTTAGCAAAACCATTCATTCTTCAACCAAGTACCTTCGGGATTTGACCGGACATAGATACGTGCTCAAATGCCTTCGGAATTTAGCCCGGTTATGGTAACTCGCACAAATGCCTTCAGGACTCAGCCCGGATATGGTAACTCGTACAAAATGTCTTCGGGATTTAACCCGGATGTGGTAGCTCGCATTAATGCCTTCGGGACTCAACCCGGATATGGTATCTCGCACAATTGCCTTCGGGGCTCAAAATTGATTATCATCTTAGTATCCATGCACATAGAAATAAATCATGACATATATATATTTCAATTTCATAATTAGAATTCCAACACAAATCGCTTATCAAGCAATATCATTTTCGGTTCCTCAACTATATTCTAGAGCATGACTTTGATTTACTTAAAACATAATCTAAATTGAATCGTAACCTAAGCTCCATTACTCAAAGGCTTACCTCGGGTATGCTTGGATAATTACGGATAGACTATTCAGTTGCTTTCTCCTTTCCTTTATCGGATTTCGATCCCTTTAGCTCTTGAGCTTGAATTTAAACAAATAAATCTATTTAATCATTTCAAACATCAAAGGAAAATTTAAAGCTCCTAACTTTTATACTCAATAATGAAATCAACCATTTATCTAATTATTTTAACACCTCACTTCAAGCATATAATCTATCTATCATACATCCATTTCACAACCTCAGTCACAATGAATAGAAATACATGCATAACAATGAGTTACTTATAGCATGCTTTAATATCTTATAACTTAACCCTTTACCCCATCTTGCCGAAATGGTTATTGAATATCCCATTCACATACATATACATAATCCGAATTTGAAAATCTCCTTTAACCAACCCACATTCGGCAATGACCACAATGACTTGATAAGTTTTAGATACATTTCGTTTTCATCCATTTCTTTAAGGATCGAATATATATGTATATATACAATGATAATGCTAAATGCTATTAGCTATTAAAGTTACATATACAACTTATATACAAAATTTATCCTTGTATAGCCTATAGCTTATTCGGCTATTCCTTACTCAATCTTAATAAAATTTCATATCAAACTTCTATGACTAAGCACACATGTACTTACATTCCAACTATCATAATCCTAAAATAAAAATCATATTCTAAATAAAGCATTATGAGAATGCCGAATCTTCATTTGCTCCAAAGTCTAATTTACTCAATTCAAAAACATCTTAATAACATTGGTTCATGACATCAAATATCCACATACATTTTTTTAACTCATCCATCATCAACAATTGAATGAAATCATCAAATTCTTTCTTTAATTCCCATAGCCGAATGCTCCATTTACCCTTTAAACTTAAAATTTTTGCATGGGCTAATTAATAAACAAGGTGATTACCTAAAACAAGCTTAGATTTCAAGAAAATTTAACACCATTCACTAACCTTTCTTAGCTTCAATTGACCGAATTCTTAAAGCTTCCCTTTTCTCTTCTTTCTCTAGCTACGGCAATGGAGGAGAAAGCATAGCCAAGCTTGGTTTCTCCTCCCACTATCTCATATTTTCATTTCTTTTTTTTTTCTTTAATTCATTTTTGTAACATTAATTTATTAACATAAAGAATATTATAATTTATTCTAACCTTTAACATGGCCGGCCACTAACATAGATTTGGCTAATTTGACATGTAAGTACCATTCTTTTTACATTATGCATTATTAGGTCATTTTTATTTTTGTCAAGCACATTTCTACATTTTTTTATGTAAGTCCTATTTGATAAATTTACATACAACCAGCAAAAATTCAAACATGAAATTTTCACACATGTATAATCACATATAATAAGTATCAAACGTGACGGTTAATTATCATTACGACTCGGTTTTGTGGTCCCGAAACCACTTTCCGATTAGGGTCAATTTAGGGCTGTTACAGAAGAAGTATCGTTAACGTAGTTTAATAACTTAGACAGAAGTCGGGTTTGAAAAGAAAAGGTGTTTGAAGGAAATGGTATAAATGGAATGGCCCAAAAATGGTCAGTTTTTGGTATGTTTTAGGTAAGAAAAAAATGGGATCCCAACACTGATTTGGTATCGACCCGTTGTTTATATGCACTTTTTGGTTTGGTTTAGGTTTGGTAAAGGGAACCTCGACCACTATATAATAAGATAGGAACCTCGGTTTAATTTGGAACGCCACACTACAAGTAGTGATAAGTTTGGAATCGACAAAGAACACGGTTGACACAACTAGAACGCTAGGAATGCCAAACGAATCTTTGAACAAAATATAAGAAAAGTTTGCCTCACAATTTTGGCAGCATAACCTTAACAAAAGTTTCAAAAAGTTTTTTTTTTTTTTACATGGAAAATGAACAAGTATTTCTAGGCCTAAAGTCTAGGTAGCCGATTGGCCTTTCATACTTACAAATTAATTAAAAGAAAATTCTAGAAAAATAACTCTTAATGTGCATGTCTAGATTCGACTATGGAAATGGTGGATGAATGCATCTTCATGCTTAAGAAAACAAAATGAATGCATGATGTCCAATGGTCACTTGTAAGGTTCGGCCAACCTTGTTAAATGAAGCAATGTTTGTCCAAAAATTAGGAATTAATTGTGGATACTCCAAGGGCCAACACATGTGTGAAAACCGAATGTTGAAGAGTCTTCTAGTGTGAACAAAGTGAACCGAAAAGTCTTGCCATGTGAACATAGGTGTGAAACGAATTAAGGAGACTCATGGGGAAGCTAATCGGCCAAGCTATCTTCATGCATGTGTGGGTGTCCTTTGGCCGAATGGTCACCTTGAAAAATGAAGAGATAGCACACCATACATGAATGGAAACATTTATGAACCTTGAAGACATTGAATGTGGCCATACATGCACTTAGCCGAACATGCACCTAGGAGATTCAAATCCATTGTGTTCCTACAAGAAATGTGAACAGAATTAATTCAAGCTAATGTGAACACAAATATCAACATTAAATTCGGTTATGACCAATTTAATTATCATCAATAACCACTTTTAAGACATATTTAATAAAACTAATGTGACTAAATTTAATATGTAGGATATTAATTAACTAATTATTGAACTTATTAAATAAAAAGTCAATAGTAGTCAAATGCATTCAAAGTGAGCTCCATGAGCTGATGTTTAATTTATGATCTAAACCCGAGCTGATCTTTGACTTGTAAGCTGATAATGAGCTGGTCCCGAGCTGTGGAGCTGAGAATGAACTGAATCCGAGCTAATAAGGTGGTGTTGAGCTGCACGGGAGCTAACTTGAGCTGGAGTTGTACTCGGTGAGCTGAACTGAACTTGTAGAAGAGTTCGGCATGGATTCTTAAAGTTGCTACCAGCTAGTTCGGTAGGTCTAGCATTGACATCATTCCACATTTGCTGAGCTAAAGCTATAACAGCTTCTTTAAACTGTTTTGCACGAGCCCTTGTGATCGGCCCTTGAGGTAGCACCATCGGATCTTGGCTCAGACTTGACTTATGGGAAAGCGTGATCGTATCAAACATTGTCTTACTTCTTCTCCATTTTTTGATCCTGAAACTTTTATCCTCTCATCCACTTCCATCCTTGACCTTTTCGCCACACTATACCGAATTATTTTCTTTCTTGTAAGCCTACCCAGTTTTAAATCACATCATCCGTTGTTACCCATTTGAAACTGACCACCTAGACTAAGGTTAAGCCTTGGCAAATCTGCTTACGAAATCACGAGAAAGGTAAAGAGAGGTAAAAGGCACGAGCGTTGTGAGCGCAATAGAGTGGAAATAAAAGCCTATTCTCGAGCGTAAACACGAGTGTGAGTGAAATTCCTCTTTCTTTTTGAGTGATCGTGAGGTTTTGTGTGAGGTTCCTTACTAAATTCAATGTCACAAGAAGTTGATCCTAACATGGAAAATCGTCCCGCACGACAACCTGTTTGCAACGTTCCTGATTTGAACATGTAAGCTCTATTACGAGAGATGGAAAGACTCTTAGATCGAAGATTAAATCCTCTCGAAGATCTCCTATTCTAAGTCAAAGCGAGAGAGCAACGTGAAAGACCTCCTAAAGTAGTCCAACTTAGACGGGAGAGACCAAACCAACAACAAGAAAGACAAAGAGCTCAAGATGATGATGTAAACGATCCTAGTGATCTTGAAAGCGATCAAGAGTCAAATGCAAGTAATTGCCGGAGGGAACCACGACATCGAGATCGAAGACGTGAAGATGATGATCTTAAGAACATCAAGCTTTCAATACCACCATTCCAAGGTAGATTAGATCCGAAAGCCTATCTTGAGTGGGAAAAGAAGATCAAGTTGGTGTTTGATTGTCACAACTACTCTGAAAACAAAAAGGTGAAATTAGCAGCAATCGAATTCTCAGATTATGCCATGATCTAGTGGGATCAACTAACTACTAGTCGAAGACGCAACGGAGAACGACCAATCTCTACATGGACCGAGATGAAGGCAGTTCTGAGGCGACAATTTATCCCTTCTTACTATCATTAGGAGTTCCACCAAAAACTTCAAAATCTTACACAAGGGACCAAAAGCGTCGAAGACAACTACAAGGAGATGAAAATTGCGATGATTCGGGCAGATGTCCAAGAGGATCCCGAAGCAACAATGGCACGATTTCTAGCTAGATTAAACTGAGACATAGCGAATGTCGTTGAGCTTCAACAATACCTTGAAGTGGTAGACATGTTCATATGGCCATCAAGGTAGAAAAGCAACTCAAGCGTAAAGGTCCAAGCCGAGGTTTTTCCACTTCTAACACATCCAAGTGGGGCCAAAGCTCGAGTAAAGGTTCTCTAACATTTCAGGGAAAGGATACCATAGCACCTCCGAAAACCAACAAGCCTAACACCAAAGTAAACAAAGGCAAGGCACCTGAGGTTTCTTTCAATCAAAATTGAGACGTCAAATGTTTCAAATGTCTCGAGAGAGGTCACATAGCCAGCCAGTGCCCAATCGAAGGACCATGGTGATTCGAGCTGATGGTGAAATTGAGACGAAAGATGAAGAAGAAAAGGAGTCTGAATCGGCTTCTAAAGCTGAGGACGACTTGGAACAACCCGTAGAAGGTGAACTACTCGTTGTCAAAAGGAGTCTTAGTCTCCAAAGCATGGATAACGAGCTACAACGGGAGAACATATTTCATACCCGATGTCAAGTAGGAGGAAAAGTTTGTTGTGTCATCATCGACGGCTGCAGTTGTACAAACGTAGCAAGTACGATGATGGTTGAAAAGCTTGGTTTGCCAACTACCAAGCATCCGAGCCCTTATAAACTTCAGTGGCTAAATGACGGTGGAGAACGTAAAGTGACCAAGCAAGTGCTCATTTCTTTCACCATTGGAAAGTACTCAGACGAAGTATTATATGAAGTTGTTCTGATGCACGCAGGCCATCTACTCTTTGGTCATCCGTGGCAGTTTGATCGACGAGTGCTACACGACGGGTATACCAATTGGTATACTTTCAAGTTTATGGGAAAGAATGTTACGTTGGTGCCGTTAACTCCCAAACAAGTTTACGATGACCAATTGAAGTTGAAGGCATCTGTTGAACAAATAAGAGAGAAAGAAAAGAAGATTATAAAAAAATAAAAGAAGAAAAAAATAAGAAAAAGAAAACAAAAGAGAGAGAAAAGAAAATTAGTAAAGAAAAAAAAGAAAAAGAGAAGGAAATTGAAAAAATGAGTGTCTTTTGCAAAAGTTAGTGATATTCGAAAAGCGTTAGTAATGAATTGCCCTGTTCTTGTACTCATGTACAAGGAAATCTTGTTTTCTACTAACGAATTACCCGACACCCTACCTTCTTCTGTTTTGTCTTTGTTGCAGGATTTTAAAGATAGTTTTTCGGAAGAAGTCCCAAATGGTTTACCACCACTTCGTGGAATTGAACATCAAATAGATTTTGTGTTGGGAGCTACTATTCCAAATCGTCCCGCTTATCGAGCCAATCCGGAAGAGACTAAAG
Organism: Gossypium anomalum; assembly: GCA_025698475.1. Classification (NCBI taxonomy): domain Eukaryota; kingdom Viridiplantae; phylum Streptophyta; class Magnoliopsida; order Malvales; family Malvaceae; genus Gossypium; species Gossypium anomalum. Next base: position 23,496,105 of record CM046962.1, on the reverse strand, counting down.
AATTGCAGTGGCAAGTCAATGATCTGTTGGAAAAAGGCTATGTTCACGAGAGTCTTAGTCCTTGTGCTGTACCTATTTTGTTAGTACCGAAAAAAGACGGAACATGGCAAATGTGCGTAGATTGCCGGGCCGTAAACAAGATCACCATCAAATACCGTCATCCAATTCCTCGCCTAGATGACATGTTTGATGAACTCAGCGGAGCCAAAGTATTTTCAAAAATTGACTTAAAATGTGGCTACCACCAGATTAGGATGCGAGAAGGAGACGAGTGGAAAACGGCATTCAAAACCAAGCATGGGCTGTATGAATGGTTAGTCATGCCATTTGGCCTAACCAATGCCCCCAGCACTTTCATGAGGTTAATGAACTATGTGTTAAGGTCCTTTATTGGTAAGTTCTGTGTTGTTTATTTTGACAATATATTGATATATAGCAAGTCGGTTGAAGACCATGTAAGGCACCTTAAAACTATCTTGGAAGTTTTACGTAAAGAAACATTATATGCTAACCTTAAAAAGTGTTCTTTCTGTTCTGATAAAGTTGTCTTTTTAGGATTTGTGGTTAGCATAGAAGGTCTCGAAGTAGACCAAGAAAAGATCAAGGCCATTCAAGATTGGCCAAGGCCAACGAGTATCACGCAAGTCTGGAGTTTTCATGGCTTAGCGAGTTTCTATCGACGTTTCGTTCCTAATTTCAGCACCATTGCTGCCCCTCTTACGAGCGTCATTAAAAAGCACTCTGCTTTCTATTGGAATGATGAGCAAGAAAAGTCGTTTGTTAAAATTAAGGATTTTCTTACTAACGCTCCTTTACTTGCTTCCGCATTTCTCAAGACCTTCGAGATTGAGTGTGATGCCTCGAGCGTTGGAATCAGTCTTTGTTTTGACACATGAAGGATGACCTGTGGCCTATTTTAGTGAAAAGATTAGTGGAGCTGTACTCAACTATCCGGTATATGATAAGGAGATGTATGCGCTCATACGAGCCCCTGAGACATGGCAACATTATTTATGGCCAAACAAGTTTGTTATACACTCCAATCATGAAGCTTTAAAGCACATAAAAGGTCAGCACAAATTGAATCGACGTCACGCAAAATAGGTGGAGTTTCTTGAATCGTTTCCCTATGTTATAAAATACAAAAAAGGTAAAGATAACATAGTGGCTGATGCGCTTTCGAGAAGGTACACTCTATTGTCATATTTAGACTCCAAAATTCTTGGTTTTACTTTGTTAAAAGACTCTTACGCTAACGATTCTGATTTTGCTGAGATCTTTGCTGCGTACGAGAATGGTGCGTTTGAAAACTTTTACAGGTATTAAGGCTTTCTTTTCAAAGAAGGTAAACTTTGCATTCCTTGTGGCTCTGTTAGAGATTTGTTAGTGCATGAGGCCCATAGTGGCGGACTTATGGGACACTTTGGAGTCAACAAGATGCTTGCAACCCTTCAAAAACACTTCTATTGGCCACGAATGCGCAAATATGTGGAACAAGTTTGCAAGAGGTGTATAGCTTGTAAAAAGGCTAAATCGAAGGTTCAGCCACATGGCTTATATACGCCATTACCTATTCCTGAAGCTCCATGGATCGATATCTCCATGGACTTCATTCTTGGACTACCACGTACAAAAATGGGGAAGGATTCTATCTTTGTGGTTGTCGATCGTTTTTCAAAAAAGTCTCATTTTATTGCTTGAACTAAAACTAATGACGCTGTTCATGTTGCAAATTTGTTTTTCAGAGACATCGTTCGACTTCATGTCATTCCTCGGACTATTGTATCAGATAGTGACGCAAAATTTTTTAGCCAGTTTTGGAGATCTTTGTGGGGAAAATTAGGAACCAAACTATTATTCTCAACCACCAGCCACCCGCAAACTGATGGCCAAACAGAAGTCGTCAATAGGGTATTGTCCACATTACTTCGTGCCATCATCCGTAAAAACTTGAAGTCTTGGGAAGATTGCCTACCACATATCGAATTTGCCTACAACCGCTCCGTTCATTCTGCTACCAAATATTCGCCTTTTGAAATTGTATACGGTTTCAATCCATTGACACCTTTAGATTTAATATCTTTTCCTACTGATCGATTAATTCATGCAGATGCAAAGAAAAAGGCTGACTTTGTTAAAGAATTACATCAAAAGGTGTAAGCTAACATTGAGGCAAAAACTGATTCTTACATGCGTAACTCTAACAAAGGACGAAAACGAGTGGCCTTTGAACCCGGAGAGTGGGTTTGGATTCACATGCGTAAGGAGCATTTTTCGGCTCAACGAAAATCAAAATTGTTGCCTCGCGGAGACGGTCCTTTTGAAATTCTTGAGCGGATAAATGAAAATTCTTATAAACTCGATTTGCCTGGTGAATTTAATGTTAGTGCAACTTTTAATGTGTCAGATTTAACCCCATTTGATGCAGATTTTGACTTGAGGACAAGTCATTTTGAAGAAGGGGGAATGATATGATCGCGTCCCGAAGTGCACCAAGTTCAAGCAAGGATTCAATGGTGCTGCCCCAAGGACCAATCACGCGAGCTCAAGCTAAACAATTCAAAGAGGCCATTTCGGCCTTAATTATCCAGTTGTGGGACGAGACTTTGGTTGGAGGAATCAAACGAGTTGGGACCAGCTCAATAAAGCTTCCTTGCAATATATTACAAACGGATTTCAGCTCAATTCCAACTCTTTAAACCCTTCCAACTAAATTGAACTTTTTTTTTTCAGCATTGCATTTAGTTGCATTTAAATCCTTGCATTTAAGCATCTTAGTTTAATAATGAGTTGTTGGTCATTAATTCAATTCATCTTAGTTTAATTAATTGAGTTTTTTATGAACTTGATTTAATATATGCTTCTTTAAATAACTAGTTACCAGGATAATTTATTGATGCATGAGTTAAAGTTTATTTAATAATGCTTCTATTAATTAAACTAGTTGCTAGATTAAGTGATGCATTAGTGTTAGTTCATTTATTTAAGTTAGTTGTTAATTTGTTTTAAGCTTAATAAATGAATAAATGTGACGGTTACATGTGTTAATTGCAGGTGACTTTTCAGCTCCCATCTATTATTATTAAAGGCTGTTATGCATTCAATAAAGTGACCTTTCAAGAAATTTCGGTTACAAAAGAGAGGGCTGTTACAAAGAAGATTTAACACATCATTTAAAAGAGTTTAAAGAGTGGATTATTGCTTCTTTAAATTTGGCAGCAAGCTTTTCAACTTCTAACCATTTTGCTACTTCAAAAGAATTAATTCAAGCATTCAAAACACCATTAAGGTGCTGGTGACTATTCGGTTAACCAAAGGACACTTCAAGAGTCACTTTTCAAGCATTCAAGGTCAATTATGTAGCTGAATTGAAGTGAATTAAATGGTGGAGTTATTTCGTTTAAGAATTCCAAGAGACTTAAGCTTTATTTCAACTTTTAAGATGAATACAAGTGACATGTCACTAGGAAACTGTGAGTTATGTGATTTATGTGAATCCGGGTACTGGTCATGTACGTCCTACCAGTGGCTGGGTAGTTTGACATGTGTTGCGGATACCTGACAACTTGTGTGAGCAGCCCGTGTAGCTACGTCTTGACTGACAGCTTGTGTGAGCAGGCTCGTGATTAGCTTGTGTGCGAGCCCTATGTATTATGAGGTATGAGGTAGCATTGGCTACATATGTGGCACTAATATGCAAGACTTTCTGTGTATCCGATAATATTTCAAGTGTTCAACGGGTAATCCGAAGAGTATGTCAAAGATGACAAAGTGTGGTACTATGTTATGAGTTGGTACAGGTATGTATGTAACACTTATGAATATGGACTTTAGTATGAGATGAACTCCTGGTAAGAATGCTAATGAGTAAGCTAAACCTAAGATACTTGATGATAATTATGCTAATTTATATTGAGTAGTTATATGATTAATGTATGATTTATGTTGCTTATTATTTGCATGCAAACTTACTAAGCTTTAAAAGCTTACTCCCTTTTTCTTTCCATTCCTTATAGTGTCGCCAAGCTAGCTCTAAGATCAAGGAATGTCGGAGCTCAATTCACACTATCAAACGATTGTTTTGGGTATACTTGGTTTCAATATTTTGAGTATGGCATGTATAGGGACTTGGTCATTTTGTTACGTGTCATATTAGTTTAGCCAAATGTGTTGGCATTGTAATGGTCAATGATTCATTTTGTATATAGCCATTGGAAGTTGGCTAATATTATTCTTATTGGTCATTGGTATATTTATGTGATGATGTTTATCATGAAGATGGATTTGGCATGAATGGAAAAGAAAGTATGTGATGTTTATGCATGATAGATGTTAGTAGTGCAAATGATGTATTAATATCTTGTTTGTGGTTGATTTGGTTGTATGTATATGCTTGGATTAGTGTTGCTTGTTGTGGTGTAGGTTGGTGCAAGTAAGGGTGGCAAAATGGCTTGGTAAATAGCCTTATTTTATCCACACGGGATGAGACACGGCCGTGTGTCTCAACTGTGTGAAGGACACAGCCCAGGACATGGACGTGTGCCCAGGGTGTGTAAAGTCTGCACCTATTTTATGAAAAATTATGAAAATTAAATAGTCCACACGGCCTAAGCACATGGGCGTGTGACTTGGCCTTGTGATTTCAATTTGTTGATGACGTCATAAATAGAGAGTTATGCGGGTTAGGGACACGAGCGTGTTCCAAAGCCATAGGGCGTGTGACCCCTATTTTGCTGAAAAATTTTCTAAGTGTTGGAAAGTTTTCTAAAGTTCTCAGTTTAGTCCCGAACCACTCCTAATGCATGTTTTGGGCCTCGTAGGCTCGTTTAAGAGACGATATGAATGTTTTCCAAAAGTTTTAAATTTGAGTGGAAATTCATGTCCTGATTTTAAATGTTTGTTTGAGTTTAAGTCTAGTAATGCCTCGTACCCAATTTTAACATCGAATATGGGTATGGGGTGTTACATTTAGTGGTATCAGAGCTATGATTTAGTTAATTCTCATACTAACATAACGTGTTACGAGTCTAGCTATACATGCCATATATAAATTGTGATAGTGTGATGACTCTTGATAATTTTAAACTACGTTTTTTTATAATAATGGATCCCGATAGAGCTGTGGCAGATGATGTAGAAAGTAATGCACTGGCTCCCACCCAAGGGACGGTGCTAGTTGAGAGTAGACCCGTAACTGTGAGTCAGGGAAGAGAGGCTCGGGAAGCCTTTTTCCAGATGATGAATTAGTGGTTCTTAGGGTTCATTCGAACAAACCCGGCTGCTCAACAACAACATGCTCCACCCCCTCCTAATCCTCAACCTGTTCCCATAGTGCCTCAAGGTATGGACTTTATGAGATTGAATAGAACCTCGATTGATAAGATAAGAAAGCAAGGGGCTAAAAAATTTATAGCAAATGCCAATGATGATCCTAAAAAAGTAGAATTTTGGCTTGAGAATTCTATTAGAGTATTCGATGAGTTATCCTGTACACCCGATGAATGCTTGAAATGTGCTATATCTTTACTGAGGGACACGTCATATCATTGGTGGAAAACACTAGTATCTGTGGTTCTGGAAGAGAGAGTTACATGGGAATTCTTTCAGGAGGAGTTTCGAAATAAGTATATTAGTGAGAGATTCATCGATCAGAAGCATAAAAAATTTCTTGATCTCAAACAGGGTCGCATGTCAGTTGCTGAATATAAAAGAGAGTTTGTTCGACTTAGCAAGTATGCTAGAGAGTGTGTCTCCTCCTGATGCGAGCACGCCCAGCGAACCTCTTCGAACAATTCTCCCTAGTCGAGCTGTGACATGTTGGCAAACTGATCCTAGCTTGTTTCCAGCTCCCCGAGCTTCGTCCAGCTCAATTCAGCTTGTTACCGATTTAATTTCGTTTTGACGCAAGCTCATTGAGCTCGATTCGAAATTATTTAATTTCTTGCATTTTAATTTGCTGCAATAATTAAGTTAGTTTATTTGGTTAGCTTAAAATAATTAGCTCATTTTAATTTGTCAAATCAATACATAATTAAATAAAGTTTTTAATGTGTCTTAGTTTAGGACATGAATTTAACATGTCAAGTTTAAGACAAATTAATTAGCTGCTGCTATTTATTTGTCTAAACCGAATTTAATGGTTGTCCTAGCATTAAAACGTGGGTCATAAATATGTCCTTGTTTAGACATATTATTAATATGTTTTGTGATTAAAACCATGAACTTAAATTGTCTCAACTTTGCTGCAGGTTGAATGTGCCGAATTTAATATGTTTAACATGAATTAATTTGCTTCATTAAATTGCTTTCAGGCATATGAATGAATCAGCATTAAAGAAGCCAAATTCAATGAGTGTTGGAGCTTGGGACAGATTTAATGAGCTGCTGGTTTAATGTCTTGACCGAATTTAATTCATGATGCTAATTTGTCCAGCCGAATTTATGGTGCATGATGGCTGACCGAATTAAAGAGGTGTTGGAGCAAGCATGGGACAAATTTAAGGACTTGTCCAGCATGCAAGGGGTGTCCATTAAAGAGGCTGTTTGTGACAAGCATGCATGGCTGAATTAATTGCTGTTTACTTGATGCATGTAGAGTTGAGGTTCAATGGATGGTATTTAAGGGAGTACATGTATTGGAGACGTTCATGCGAGCTATTTAATATTCATGTTTTTTTGAAGGTTCATGGACCAAATTTATGGAGGAACATACATTGGGACGTTTCATGCATGATCTATGCATATTCAAGCTAATCATTCAAGTATTCAAGGTGCATTAAAGCTTCATTCGGCCAAGGGGGATGATGGAACATTAAAGGGCTACACATTCATGGATATTCATGATTTTTCTTCTAGAATTATCTAGGTGTTTATGGCCGAATTTCTTAGCTTCTAAGCTTGTCCATTCAGCTACTTTTATTTAGCCTATAAATATTTGTTTTCTTTCATTTGAAAGGAGGTTGTTGAACTTTGTTTATTTTTTCTTTGTTAATGAAACTATTTGGAGAGAATCTTTCTTCCATATTTCGTTGAAGACTTGTTGGCCTATCTAGCTCTTAGTTGGTGTCAACCTTGTTCTTCTTTTGAACTTATCGCTCAACCGAGTGTGGCGTTCACCCCTATACCGAGGTTCCTGCTTTACTAAGTAGCGGGTCGAGGTTTATCCCTTCCATCCTCCACCTTCAAAGCCTATAAGCATTTGGGTCGATATTATCTAATATTGGTTCATGCTTGCTTTTAAGAACCCTTTCTTCCATATCCATCATCTATTAAATATTTTTCACTTTCCCTTCCAATTTAACCGAGCCTATACATATTATTCTTATCCATAAACCATCATTGAACCTTTATTCATAGCTTCCGTCCTATTTTCCTATCAACTTCATTCCAAAAGTGAATTGAATGATACTTTCTCGTAGACGATCGAGCAACTCACATATGACTCGACTCTCCCTGAGGCAGATCGTATCATTTGGTATCAGAGCTACTCAAACGAGAAGTACGTACGACAAAATCAATCCCGGGCTAGTCCAAGTGTACGCGAGTAAGTAGGATAAAAAATATAAATTTTTTTTCATATACCGAAGTTTTCTCATTTTGATTAGTTTATTGCTGTTACTAAAAAAATAAAAATCTACACAGCCGAAGAAAAAAATCCCGTACAGAAGTGTTCCTATTGTATTTAGTTGTGGATATAGAACAAAAAAAAGTTATACAAGTTTAAAAAAAAATTCAAAAAAAATCGTAAAAAAAAAGTAATTTATGCAATTCAGTTGTTACTTGATCGTCAAGCTTTGATTTGATATAATTCCTGATTCATTTTCTATTCTATTCTCCCTAATACGCCCCACTATTAACCCCATTCCTTTTCTCTTAGCCAACCCGTAATCCCTCATATTTTATCCTTTGTTACCCAATTTTGAAACTGACCCCTAAGCCTACGATAAGGCCTTGGTGAGTCCGACTATGAAATTACGAGAGGAAGATTGAGAGGTAAAAGGCACGAGCGAGTGAGATCATTTGAGTAGAGGTAAAAGCCAAACGAGTATAAACACGAGCGGGAGTGACACCTTTTTCCTTCTTCTTTTCGAGCGAAATTGTGAGGTTTGTGGTGAGGTATTTAATTTTTTTTATTTTGTTTTGTGATCTAACATTTTCTTTTCAGCAACCCAAAAAAGAAAAATCATGTCACACGAAGAGTTCACCGAATCAGAATACCAATACTTGGTACAAGAAATGCAAAGAATGGTGAAGTCCAAATTCGATAAATTGCACGGGATATTAGATCGATTGGAACAAAGAGATCCATGAGAACGAGTTTCATCAAGTCGAAACATAGAGTCGAGAACCCCACGAAGATATACACCCAATTATTACTTGAGAAGAGAGTCCCATTGTGATTCCTATTCGACATCAATTTCAAGACCAAGAGAGTACTTTCGAGATTCTTTTTCGTCAAGGAATTCGAGAAGTCAAGAAGCCGACTATGGTTTTTACTCTGTTCAAGAAGACGTCCAAAATGCAATCTGAAGAGATAGATATACCTCTTCTTGAACTTCAAAGAAATCATTCAAGGAGTATTCTTCACGAAGTTTTGATTGTGAATCATATGCAAATAATTCTTCATCTTTCGAACAAGATTTGTATTCTCATCGTTCTTTTGTACATTCTTGTAAAGAGAAAATAAAGAAAAGAAAATAAAAAGCGAAAGAAGAAAAAGAAAATGAAATAAAAAGAAAAGAGAGGCAAGAGGCAAGTAAGAGAGAAAATGAGCGAATCTTGAGAGAACTTGAAAAAGCCTTTGAAAAACAAAAAGAAAATGAGATTGAAAAAGAGAACGAAAAAGAGTTTGAGAGAGAAAAAGAATGTGAACAAGAAAAAAGAGTGGAAAAAGAAATTGAGATAAAAGAAACGAGTGACTCAGAAGAAATAGAATCGAGTGAAAACGATGTTAGTGAGCAAGCGAGGATTCTTTCTACTAACACTTCTGCTCGAACTTTTTGTGATCTTTCTTTTCAGGTTCCTAAAAGTTCGTGCGACCAAATCCAACTTCGATACCTTCAAAACGAGAGGCATATTCAGTTATTTGAAAAAGTTAAGTGCGAGGATGACTGCCACCCATTGGAAATCGAAGGTAAGAAAGGTAAGGATTCCTTATTTAATGATTCGAGGCTGTTTGAATACAAAGTTGCTCATATAGATTTTTATGGCCTTATTTTTGAAAATCTTCCATCTTTTGATTTGGTTAATTACTGTTCACATATTAATGTTAACGATGTTGATTCAAAAGATGCCATGAAGATTTCGTCTTATGACATGTTTTATAACGACAATTCTATTGATTCTATTGGATTGGTTCATCCTGTGCAAATGGTGAATGTGTGCGATAGCAGTTTTTCATGTTTTGATTTGTTTGATTATAAAAATTCTTTGAATTCATCTTTCTGTTTAAACATGCCTATTCAAATGATTTGTGATGGATTTGAATTTCTGAAAGGTCGCATGAACACAACTTCTTTGCTCGATATATGCATTAAAAGATTTTTGCATGAAACATTTGATCTATTTGATTTTGCTCTTCAAGAGAAATCTTTGAATTTCTATGCAAAATTTTCATGTTTCAGACTGTTTGTTCGACTAGGATTTGTGAAGCATGAATGCCTATGTATTTGTCAGTTTAAAGTCTCTTTGATTAACTTTTGCGACTTATCTGTGAAAATGAAATTTTTGTTACAATTTGGGATAAGTGGTCAAAACCGAGTCTTTAAGCCGGGAGTAAACCATTTCGAGTTGTTTCCCAGAAAAGGTAAGCATTGTGATCTTATTATAAGTAACTTTGTTTTACCTTCTCATCTTCTTCGAGTCTTATCTTTATTTTTGGAAATAAAGCATGTGGTTGGATTACAAAATCAAAACCAAGTTTTTGATTCTGAAAATTTTATTTTTAATCCTGGAATTGAATCAGACGTTCCATCTGTGAATAACATTTTATCCTGTCCTTTTAAGTACATTTTTCGTGATGACCTTGACATTTTCCACTCATGTGGAACTTATATTTTGAAAAGCAAGAATTGTTTTTTTGACTTTTCACCTTTACAGGTTTGTTCGAGTTCAAATTATCGATTGCATTACCTTTGCTAAGTAGCGAAGGTTTGATCTGCGAGAACGAGGTAAATTTGAACTTTCGTCATGTAACTTACAAACTAAGTCACAATGCCTTTGCTTTGTTTAAAAAGAGAAGAACTCGGTGTTGTTAGTAATGATTTTATGGATAGTGGCCATATTATTCCATTTAATCGAATACGGTAAAATGAGGTTTGTTTTGATCCATTTGGAATGTTGTGGTTGAAACGAGGAATTCATTCTTGTGTGTTAAGATGCGTGATTGATCATTCCTTGTTTCTATTTTGTTCAATTGATCATATTGATGACATAACAAAATTGCGCGACAATGTGAAGTATCCATGTTATGAACGAATGAAATTCTTGCCATATGACCTTTGGGCTAAATTATACATGTACCATCCGAATTTAAATACTTTCCACTTGTCATTGCCAAAATTGGTAAGTCAATTCGGTAAGACAAGATTCGTCTTTTGCTCAACATTCGGGTTATCTATTGGCTTTTATTGTCCTCTTCTACTTATTTATGACGGTGATGTGTTAACTTGTCCATTAGTGAATCAATTTCAGGTTTGCTTGATATCTTTTGTCCCATTCGACTGAGGAAAACCAAGCAAGAAAAAATATTATCCTTTAGACGAACGGTTCGACTTGAGGACAAGTCGCCTAAAAGAGGGGGGAATGATGCGAGTGCGCCTAGCGAATCTCTTCGAACAATTCTCCCTAGTCGAGCCATGACATGTTGGCAAGCTGATCCTAGCTTGTTTCCAGCTCCCCGAGCTTCGTCCAGCTCAATTCAGCTTGTTACCGATTTAATTTTGTTTTGACGCAAGCTCATTGAGCTCGATTTGAAATTATTTAATTTCTTGCATTTTAATTTGCTGCAATAATTAAGTTAGTTTATTTGGTTAGCTTAAAATAATTAGCTCATTTTAATTTGTCAAATCAATACATAATTAAATAAAGTTTTTAATGTGTCTTAGTTTAGGACATGAATTTAATATGTCAAGTTTAAGACAAATTAATTAGCTGCTGCTATTTATTTGTCTAAACCGAATTTAATGGTTGTCCTAGCATTAAAACGTGGGTCATAAATATGTCCTTGTTTAGAAATATTATTAATATGTTTTGTGATTAAAACCATGAACTTAAATTGTCTCAACTTTGCTGCAGGTTGAATGTACTGAATTTAATATGTTTAACATGAATTAATTTGCTTCATTAAATTGCTTTCAGGCACATGAATGAATCAGCATTAAAGAAGCCAAATTCAATGAGTGCTGGAGCTTGGGACGGATTTAATGAGCTGCTGGTTTAATGTCTTAACCGAATTTAATTCATGATGCTAATTTTTCCAGCCGAATTTATGGCGCATGATGGCTGACCGAATTAAAGAGGTGTTGGAGCGAGCATGGGACGAATTTAAGGACTTGTCCAGGATGCAAGGGGCATCCATTAAAGAGGCTGTTTGTGACAAGCATGCATGGCTGAATTAATTGCTGTTTACTTGATGCATGTAGAGTTGAGGTTCAATGGACGGCATTTAAGGGAGTACATGTATTGGAGACGTTCATGCAAGTAGGGGCTATTTAATGTTCATGTTTTTTTAAGGTTCATGGACCAAATTTATGGAAGAACACACATTGGGACGTTTCATGCATGATCTATGCATATTCAAGCTAATCATTCAAGTATTCAAGGTGCATTAAAGCTTCATTCGACCAAGGGGGATTGATACGAACTGGCCCGATGATGAGTCGAGTCGTATGTTGAGTTGCCCGATCATCTACGAGAAAGTATCATTCAATTCGTTTTTGAAATGAAGTTGATGGGAAAATAGGACGGAAGCTATGGATAATGGTTCAATGATGGTTTATGGATAAGAATAATATGTATAGGTTCGGTTAAATTGGAAGGGAAAATGAAAGAAATTAATAGATGATGGATATGGAAGAAAGGGTTCTTAAAAGCAAGCACGAACCAATATTAGATAATATCAACCCAAATGCTTATAGGCTTTCAAGGTGGAGAATGAAAGTGATAAACCTCGACCCGCAACTTAGCAAAGCAGGAACCTCGGTATAGGGGTGAATGCCACACTCGGTTGAGTGATAAGTTCAAAAGAAGAACAAGGCTGACACCAACTAAGAACTAGATAGGCCAACAAGTCTTCAACGAAATATGGGAGAAAGATCCTCTCCAAATAGTTTCATTAATTGAAAAGTCTGAAAAAAAATGTCTGCCCTCCTACAAATGAAATAACATATATTTATAGCCTAAATAAAAGTAGCCGAATGGACAAGCTTAGAGGCTAAGAAATTCAGCCATAAACACCTAGATAATTCCAGAAGAAAAATCATGAATATCCATGAATGTGCAGCCCTTTAATGTTCCATCATCCCCCTTGGCCGAATGAAGCTTTAATACACCTTGAATACTTGAATAGTTAGCTTGAAAATGCATGGATCATGCATGAAACGTCCCAATGTATGTTCCTCCATAAATTCGATCCATGAACCTTTAAAAACATGAACATTAAATATCCCCTACTTGCATGAACGTCTCCAATACATGTACTTCCTTAAATGCCATCCATTGAACCCCAACTCTACATGCACCTCTTCATACATTGCACCAAGTCCTACATGAACTTGCATTAATTTCCTTCCATGCATGAATGTGTACCGTCCAAAGGGATTGGATCTTATAGATACATTCATGCTTGAATCTTCATCATTCATGTAACTGAATGTGCATTTGAACCCAAACATTCATGTATTTTGTGCATTCATGTATTTGACAAATACATGAACTTGTAAACACCTTGAATCTAGTCATGCATGCACCTAATTAAATGTTGTTCATTCATGCATGTGGGATGTCCAAAAGAGATGTTTCTTCAAGCATTCATTGCGCCGTCCATGAGCATTGTACCTACAAGAAATAAAACAATTCATAAGACATCATGTGAACACACATAAATTCAGCACAATGTGAACACATTTATGTCATGCATTAAATCGGCTAAAATGTGAACATAATTAAAATATGTAATAACTATGACATATTAAAACAAATATTAATATAAGTCAAATTTGATGCTTAAATAATCATGTTCAGATTTTATTTAATGATGAAAGTCTAAAATCGGGTTTGAGCTAAAATGAGCTAAGCTTTAGCCCTTAAGCTAAAGTTGAGCTGAGATTAAACTCCTAAGCTGTAGTTGAGCTAAGGTTTAGCTCGTGAGCTGAATATGAGTTAGGAGTGAGCTCGGTTTAGCTCAGGCAAGTTGGATTGAGCTTGAATAAGCTGGATTTGAGCTGGACGAAGCTCATAGAGATGGAAACGAGCTAGGATCAGCTTGGCAACATGTCATTGCTCGGCTTGACAGACTTGTCCAATAAAGTTTGCGGGGCGTGCTCGTATCATCCCCCGTCTTTTAGGCGACTTGTCCTCAAGGCGAGTTGTTTGTCCATGGGAGAGCTTCGACTCGTGCATGGTTTTCCTCGGTCAAATGGGATGGAAGATGTCACACAAACCTGGAAAAGTCTCACCAATTTTGAAAAAGAGAGACTCAAAGAAGTTAGAGACACAAGATAATCAAAATTCAAGGAAACGCATTCAACTGATCACATGCCCAGAATCTTAATTGTGCAAAATAGGCATACATAAATTTATCAAAAAGTCTTGTTAAGCACAAACATGTGAACTTAGCTGAATCAAGGGGTAATTAGTCATGAACATTTGTAAAGATTCAAATACGTTAATCCGCAACCAAAACTTTTCAATATGTTTATCCAAAAATAACAATTCATGGGAATGTATATGCAAAGTGTACCATGGCCAATTGAAAACTAACTCACTCTTTCGCTTATTAACAACATGATTTGTGTAATCATTTTCCAACACAAACGGATCACTACTAGGCCAAAGACAACAATCAATCACAACAAGGTACAAACAATTTCCAAACATCAAACCATCAAAAAGATTTTCAGCAATATTCGAATAGAGTAAAGGTATTTGAAAATTTTTGTAAACTTTACCTTGTCGATCTTGAAGAGAAGAAAATTTATGATCGGTTTTACCTTTTTTGAACAAGATGAATCTTCTCTCTTCGGACAGGTAATGTAAAACAAACCTTTTATCTCGATCAACTTGGGTGGGTGACGAAGCACCATGACAGCTCGTGCTTTTTAAAGGGTTACATTCACAAAAATGTAAAAGGTTAGTTTCAATAGGAGGTATGGACTGAAAAGAAGAAAATAAATCATCTTTGAAATTTGATTCAAGTCCCAAAGCATAAGTCAATCTTACCTTCTCAAAATGGAACGAAAATTTCAAATGTGGCCAAACAAGGTGATTAGTAAACGAATCAAAATTGAAACCCAAATCATTGAATTTCACCTTCTTATCAAAAGTTCGAACATCAAGCAAACATAATTTGTACGCAAATGATGCAAAGTGCTTAATGTTTCCATAAAATGAATTCGTGTAGCAAATACCAGGCTTGAACACACGAACTTGGTCATTTGATTTAGCAGGCAACATGTTAAATAAGGAAAATATAATCAACTCATCGCATGATTCAAGTTTAACTTGTTCAATTAGACTTGAAAAATTGGCACAACCAAGCATATTCATTTTATCACCAAAGAAACGATGCAACATGTTATCATGCAAGTAAATCAAAGGAAGCTTAAACATGCAAATACTCGAACAATCTTGCATCGCAATTTCTACTCGAACAGATAGATCAAAGCATGGAAATCTCGCATAAAATTTCAAAGATTGTTCATGAAGAACACAATTCCACATATCATGTGGAGATCCTTTAACATGGATGCCAAACAAAGAATTTTTAGAGAACATGCAACTTTTCAAACAGGCAGATTTGTCACAAATCAATTGAGCAGACATATTTAAACATAAAGATTTAACACATGAATTCAAAAAGTTTGCATAGTCTAACACATCAGAATTTTTAAGTGACAGACTTTGATCAAACACACTCAAAATTCGCTTAGAGAAAACTAATCCAATGTTGTCAACAAATTTGCCAATGTAGTAATCGTCATAAGAAAAGCTGTATATGGCACCTTTTAAGACAAAATCGTTAACAACAGTAAGTGAACAAAAATTAGCCAAATCAAGTGGCTTTGATTCGATAAACAAAGAATCCTTACCTTCTTTATCTTCGATCACAAGTGGGTGGTTGTCATTCGCGAACTTACCTTTTTCAAACAACCTAAAACTCCTCTCATTTGGAAGGTAATGTAGATGGAATTGGTTGCACAAACTTCTAGGAACCTGAAAAGTTAAATCACAAGTAGATCGAACAGATGGGTTAGTAGAAATAATCCTCACTTGCTCACTTGTTTTCTCACTCGATTCTTTTTCTTCTGAATCACTCGTTTCTTTTGTTTCAATTTCTTTTTCATCTTCTTTTTTACTCTCAAATTCTTTTTAATTCTCTTTTCGTTTTTCAAAGGCTTTTTCAAGTTCTCTCAAGATTCGCTCATTTTCTCTCTTACTTGCCTCTTGCCTCTCTTTTCTTTTTATTTCATTTTCTTTTTCTTCTTTTTCCTTTTCTTTTCTTTTCTTTGTTTTCTCTTTACAAGAATGTACAAAAGAACGATGAGAATACAAATCTTGTTCGAAAGATGAAGAACTATTTGCATATGATTCAAAATCAAAACTTCGTGAAGAATACTCCTTGAATGATTTCTTTGAAGTTCGGGAAGAGGTATATCTATCTCTTCGGATTTCATTTTGGACGTCTTCTTGAACAGAGTAAAAACCATAGTCGGCTTCTTGACTACTCGAATTCCTTGACGAAAAAAATCTCGATAGTAATCTCTTGGTCTTGAAGTTGATGTCGAATAGGAATAACAATGGGACTCTCTTCTCAAGTAATAATTGGGGTGTAACACCCTTCACCCGTATCCGACTCCGGAACAAGGTTCGAGGCATTACCAGACTTAAACATTCACAAACATATAAAATCGGGTCACAAAGTTCTGCCCAAAATTAAAACTTGCAAACCACAATGAATAAAGACTACATCTCATGGCCATGTACAAAAGCTCAATGTAGGCCAATACGTAAACCAAATCATAATAATAATACATGACATGAAATAAACTTCTTATACATGCCACTCACATGAAAACATTTAACATATACTAGCCAATACTCCAAGGGTAATGGCTTGATAGTGTGATCTTTGCCTCCGACGATCTCCAACCCCGAGTGACTGACAAACTAAAAATAAATGGAAAGAAGGAAGTAAGCTTTACGCTTAGTAAGCAAGTACATAAATAATGAATAAAGAATTTAGTATGATTACATAATAACTCAAGTGTATCTAGTTTTAATTTCACTATTTATTCCACTTTGGTTAAGCTGTCTCTCTTGCGTCATGTTCACTAAATAAATCATAAATCGAGTTACGAAACTCGAAATCCAATTCCGTAAATTTTCCTTGAAAATGGACTCATATATATATTCACTAATTTTTTTCTAGAATTTTTCGTCAAGCCAATTAGTACAGTTTATTAGTTAAAATTTCCCCTGTTACACAGCTCGACTGATCTGACCTCTGTTCACTACGATTTTAATTTCTCCCAGTATACAATTCAAATAATCATGAAACCTGTTTCATTTAAAACTAGACTCAATAAGGAATTTATGCATATAAACTATATTTCTTAATTTGTTTTGTACAATTTTTAATGATTTTTCAAAGTTGGAACAGGGGATCACATAGTCATTCTGAGCAAGTCACACACAATTATAAATATCTCAAAATATAGAATTCCTTTACTTGCTCCGTTTCTTTTATATGAAAATAGACTCATCAAGCTTTAATTTCACATCTCATTCAGCCTCTAGTTAAATTCCTACTATTTTTGGTGAGTTTTCAAAATCACGTCACTGCTACTGTCCCACAACAGTTTTAGTGCTAATTCACTCTTTCACACTTTCTTTGTATTAACCTCATTTTAACATACATATCACAATTCATTTTCACTACATTTCATACATTACAAGTATAGGTCCATAATTACATTGTCACCATAAAGCCATCCCGTTGAACAATTCGGATCAATTCCGATACTTGATGGTTTCAAAGACACACCTCCACCATCATATTTCATATAATTCGGCTCTCTTGTACACATGGTGAACACTTAGTACCACCCATGTGACCTAGCCAGCTTATCTCGTAGCTCTCTTGTCTACATGGTGTCCTTCACTGAACCCACGCATGCGACCTAGCTACATATATCCCGTAGCTCTCTTGTCTACATGGGATACTTCCTGTATCACACATGTGACCTAGCTACATTTATCTCTCTCCCGTAGCTCTCTTGTCTACATGGGATACTTCCCGTATCACACATGTGACCTAGCTACTACATAGTATCGTGTACCTTTCTTGTACACATGATGTGCACTCGGCATCATACATGTGACCTAGCTACACTCCATCTATATTATTCAATTCTTCCGAATGTTCAACCGGATTTCTCTCTATTACTTATTTCCATTCTTCCAATAATCAATTTATGCTTCAAAATCGGCTAAAATATATATAATAGGCTGAAATATAAAAATGTAAATGAAGTTAATGTATTATTTACATACAAACTTACCTCGGTGCAAAATATAGAAATTTTGCAATTTAGTCCAAAACATTTTCCTTTCCCCGTTCGAGATCGATTCCACGCCTTTCTTGATCTATAATATCACATTTAGCCTAATAATTAATCACACTATTCACGTGGGTCTAAAAATCATATTTTTACAAATTTGCATTTTGACCCCTAAACTTTTGCATATTTGCACTTTTGCCCCAAGACTCGAAAATTAAACTTCATCCTATTTCCTTGTGTTTTATGACATACTGATCATTTTTCCTTCTATGGCAACATCAAATTCTCACTCTAACACATAGTTATGAACAATAGATATTTTTATCGATTATGCCGCTTTTACTCGCTTTTTACTTAAAAATCACTTAGCAAAAGTTGTTTAACACAATTTCAAGCTTCATATTCTACCATAAAACATCAAAATAAACACATTTCACCTATGGGTATTTTTCCAAATATGAACCCTAGCTTAAATAATTGCTAGAATAAGCTTAATCGAGCTCACGGATTCCAAAAACGTAAAGAACATTAAAAACGGGGCTTGGAATCACTTACTATTGAGCTTGGAAAGCTTGAAAACCCTAGCCATGGCCTCCCCCATGCTAATTTCGGCCTCCATGAAGAAGATGAGCAAAATTGGCTTTTAATTTTGTATTTTAATTCATTTTACCCCTAAATGACCAAAATGCCCTTACTACTAAACTTTCAAAAATTCCTTCCATGTCCTAATTTTGTCCATGAACTTAAAATTGGTCAAATTTCTATTTAAGACCTCCTAATTAATATTTTAAAGCAATTTAATACTAGAAACTTCTAGAATGCAAGTTTTGTAACTTATTCAATTTAGTCCCTAACTTCAAATTAAGCACTTTATGCATTGAATTTCTTCACGAAATTTTCACGAAATCATGAAATCATATCATAAACCTCAAAATAATTATAAAATAATTATAAAACAATTATTTCTATCTCGAATTTGTGGTCACGAAACCACTATTCCGATTAGGCCCTAATTCGGGTTGTCACAATTCTCCCCCCCTTTAGAGATTTTCGTCCCTGAAAATCTTACCGGAAAAGTGGTCTTCACTTAGATGCATAAATTTCAGATTTGGTGCTGAAGAACTTTCACTCAGGTGGTGCCTCCAATATATCTTTTTAATTTTTTTTATATATTATGAAAGCTTACAGATTCATCTCTCAATTGTTCTTAAATTTTCAAGCCTTCTCCGTTTCCCTTGTCATCTTGACATAAAACCAGATCTCAATTTGGTTAATGGAGACTAGAATTCCAAGAAATCCAACGATCAAAGGGACCTACACTCTTCCGAAATAATCATACAGATTTTCATCATCAATAAATCATAATCCAATAACATCTGAATCAAATTACTGTACACGTCATTACTCTCTGAATGAATAGGAAAATTTCACCGTGAGCTTCATACAATTCTTTCTGTATAAGCCTCAGAATAATAATATCATGAATCAGATCCAATATGAAATTCAACATCAGAAGTCGATCCTCACTATACTCTTTCAGTTTACTACTCACTATCATATTTTCCTCTTTCCACTACGGAAATAATTCTGATATAACCTCGAAAATAATCCTTTCTTCTAGTTACAAAATATTTCATCATGCGATCCTTTACTATTCATTCCTTACGTTAATCAAAACTATTTCAATTGCATTAGCTCAAGTAACCAAAACATCTCAATTGAAGACATTAACTATAATTGACTTACTTGAGAGAAGTAATCCACCATACCGATTGAAACTCGCACTTTTATCACTTATGCTTTTCTTGTTGTCAAACCTTACACGAAAATTAGAAAATCCCAATACTAAAATCACCATATTACCCAAATCAAATCGAAATATAGTCATACCCGACATGATTATCACGAGTGAAGAATGCACTCCAAGCATGAGTCATAATTGACAAATTACTAATAAAGATAACAAGAAAACCAAATAAAGAAATCCAAGATAGAGAAACCTAATAAAGAAACCCAAGATACGATACTATGCCGTAAAATCAAAACCAAACTCATAGGAAAATATAGAAAATCCCGATAATTCCTTAAAGAAAAGAAATCCAATAGAAAACATCATTTAATCTCACTGAATTAAATGCAACAAGAACAATGTATCTTCCTATATATACATATCAAATGGAGCATCAAGTAGATGTAACAAAATCATAGTATTATACATATTCTCTTATATATATATATATTTTTAAATCAGGCAGAATATAATAGAATGCCCGAAAGAATAGAGCAATACAAATTATAAACCAGTCAGGCTACCAATGCTTTCGTCTAACATCAGGATTAGAAAACATCCTCATATAAATAGAATTTATTCAAAAGATCAACAACCCTAGAAATATTTCTGGGAACGGATAAACACATAAAACATCTTAGAAGAAATCACTAAAATCATCATTCAAATGTGAATCACACACTCGGATATTACACATCTCGGATATCATTTCCCCAACTATTTCTCACATCACAAATTTCATATTATTTTTCAAAGAAAGAAGACTAGTTCTGAATAAATTTTGTTTTGCACTTTCCTCGACCTTGTACCTTAGTAATTCAATTTATCAAAATAATTTTCTTCTCTAATTGGAATATTTCTTAACTAAAATAATCCTTATGCCAATCTGATACTTTTTTTTTTTTTTTTTTAGCTTTGACTTTACTTATCAACTCATTCTTCAATCTCTAATCATATTTATAATTATTCTAGCACTGAACTCTTTGGTTTCTCAACCGGAAACTTATTCAAGACAAATCTCATGAAATTCCATTATAAAACACCACTTTGATAAGGGGAAGGGGGTCGTAGGGCCTCCGACTCAACTCTCATATACATATACATGAAACACAGTTTTCATCGTGAGCAATCATATCTCAATCATGTCATTCATTTCGAGTAACTAACATTCATATTGGTTTAATGCCCACTTTCCAGTTATCTCATTTAGTCAAGTATAATTATGCATGCATCATATTTTATTTATTTTTTGAATAGCTTGACTTATCCATTCATCTACTCGAGCAAATCATACTCATGACATCATATAAGAGTTAAACAAACATAGATATTTGCATCACAATGCAACTTTCATTTCATGCATCATCATATACATATCATTACAATCACATAATTCAGTCCAAACAATTTAACATAGATAAATTCATTTCATTATAATCATTTATCTCATAAAAAAAATATCATTCACATTCATCAACATTCAATGTTCAATCAAGGCAATGACATATTTATTCATATCATAATATTATGAACTTTTACTCATACCTCTACGAATTTCTATTTATCCCATTCACCTTATCAAGTAAATCAAATACGCTACATCATAGGAGCATCAAGCATGTATAGATATTTATTACAACATGACCTTTTCATCTTACGTGTTATCACTTATATATATATCATAAATTTTTATTCATACTTTTCTAAATCGAGACTCATCATAATCGTAATTTTATTCAAACACCTTCGCATCACATTGAACATGGTCGGTGCAGCTCGGTTGGAGAGTACCTCTGTCTAAACAAGACAAAGGTGTTCATACGCGTCGGAGACATCACACTATCACGGATCGCTGGCATGTATAGTCGACTTTTACACATGCTAGGTTAGTTCGAGAACCGACTAAACCATAGCTCTGATACAACTAAATGTAACACCCTTCACCCGTATCTGACTCTGGAACAAGGTTCGAGGCGTTACCGGACTTAAACATTCACAAACATATAAAATTGGGTCACAAAGTTCTGCCCAAAATTAAAACTTGCAAACCACAATGAATAAAGACCACATCTCATGGCCATGTACAAAAGCTCAATGTAGGCCAATACGTAAACCAAATCATAATAGTAATACATGACATGAAATAAACTTCTTATACATGCCACTCACATGAAAACATTTAACGTATACTAGCCAATACTCCAAGGGTAATGGCTTGATAGTGTGATGTCGCCTCGACGATCTCCAACCCTCGAGTGACTGACAAACTAAAAATAAATGGAAAGAAGGAAGTAAGCTTTACGCTTAGTAAGCAAGTACATAAATAATGAATAAAGAATTTAGTATGATTACATAATAACTCAAGTGTATCTAGTTTTAATTTCACTATTTATTCCACTTTGGTCAAGCTGTCTCTCCTGCGTCATGTTCACTAAATAAATCATAACTCGAGTTACAAAACTCGAAATCCAATTCCGTAAATTTTCCTTGAAAATAGACTCATATATATATTCACTAATTTTTTTCTAGAATTTTTGGTCAAGCAAATTAGTACAGTTTATTAGTTAAAATTTCCCCTGTTACACAGCTCGACTGATCTGACCTCTGTTCACTACGAATTTAATTTCTCCCAGTATACAATTCAAATAATCATGAAACCTGTTTCATTTAAAACTAGACTCAATAAGGAATTTATTCATATAAACTATATTTATTAATTTGTTTTGTACAATTTTTAATGATTTTTCAAAGTTGGAACAGGGGATCACATAGTCATTCTGAGCAAGTCACACACAATTATAAATATCTCAAAATATAGAATTCCTTTACTTGCTCCGTTTCTTTTATATGAAAATAGACTCATAAAGCTTTAATTTCACATCTCATTCAGCCTCTAGTTAAATTCCTACTATTTTTGGTGAGTTTTCAAAATCACGTCACTGCTACTGTCCCACAACAGTTTTAGTGCTAATTCACTCTTTCACACTTTCTTTGTATTAACCTCATTTTAACATACATATCACAATTCATTTTCACTACATTTCATACATTACAAGTATAGGTCCATAATTACATTGTCACCATAAAGCCATCCCGTTGAACAATTCGGATCAATTCCGATACTTGATGGTTTCAAACTGACACACCCCACCATCATATTTCATATAATTCGGCTCTCTTGTACACATGGTGAACACTTAGTACCACCCATGTGACCTAGCCAATTTATCTCGTAGCTCTCTTGTGTACATGGTGTCCTTCACCTGAACCACGCATGCGACCTAGCTACATATATCCCGTAGCTCTCTTGTCTACATGGGATACTTCCCCAGATCACACATGTGACCTAGCTACATTTATCTCTCTCCCGTAGCTCTCTTGTCTACATGGGATACTTCCCGTATCACACATGTGACCTAGCTACTACATAGTATCGTGTACCTTTCTTGTACACATGATGTGCACTCGGCATCATACATGTGACCTAGCTACACTCCATCTATATTATTCAATTCTTCCGAATGTTCAACCGGGATTTCTCTCTCTATTACTTATTTCCATTCTTCCAATAATCAATTTATGCTTCAAAATCGGCTAAAATATATATAATAGGCTGAAATATAAAAATGTAAATGAATTTAATGTATTATTTACATACAAACTTACCTCGGTGCAAAATATAGAAATTTTGCAATTCAGTCCAAAACATTTTCCTTTCCCCGTTCGAGATCGATTCCACGCCTTTCTTGATCTATAATATCACATTTAGCCTAATAATTAATCACACTATTCATGTGGGTCTAAAAATCATATTTTTACAAATTTGCATTTTGACCCCTAAACTTTTGCATATTTGCACTTTTGCCCCAAGACTCAAAAATTAAAATTCATCCTATTTCCTTGTGTTTTATGACATACTGATCATTTTTTCCTTCTATGGCAACATCAAATTCTCACTCTAACACATAGTTATGAACAATAGATATTTTTATCGATTATGCCGTTTACTCGTTTTTACGAAAAATCACTTAGCAAAAGTTGTTTAACACAATCTCAAGCTTCATATTCTACCATAAAACATCAAAATAAACACATTTCACCTATGGGTATTTTTCCAAATATGAACCCTAGCTTAAATAATTGCTAGAATAAGCTTAATCGAGCTACAAGGATTCCAAAAACGTAAAGAACATTAAAAACGGGCTTGGAATCACTTACTATTGAGCTTGGAAAGCTTGAAAACCCTAGCCATGGCCTCCCCATGCTAATTTCGGCCTCCATGAAGAAGATGAGCAAATTGGCTTTTAATTTTGTATTTTAATTCATTTTACCCCTAAATGACCAAAATGCCCTTACTACTAAACTTTCAAAAATTCCTTCCATGTCCTAATTTTGTCCATGAACTTAAAATTGGTCAAATTGCTATTTAAGACCTCCTAATTAATATTTTAAAGCAATTTAATACTAGAAACTTCTAGAATACAGGTTTTGCAACTTATTCAATTTAGTCCCTAACTTCAAATTAAGCACTTTATGCATTGAATTTCTTCACGAAATTTTCACGAAATCATGAAATCATATCATAAACCTCAAAATAATTATAAAATAATTATAAAACAATTATTTCTATCTCGAATTTGTGGTCACGAAACCACTATTCCGATTAGGCCCTGATTCGGGTTGTCACATGGGGTGTATATCTTCGTGGGGTTCTCGACTCTATGTTTCGACTTGATGAAACTCATTCTCATGGATCTCTTTGTTCCAATCGATCTAATCTCTCATGCAATTTATCGAATTTGGACTTCACCATTCTTTGCATTTCTTGTACCAAGTATTGGTATTCCGATTCGGTGAACTCTTCGCGTGACATGGTTTTTGTTACTGAAAAGAAAATGTTAGTTCACAAAACAAAATAAAAAAAAAATTAAGTACCTCACCACAAACCTTACAATTTCACTCGGAAAGAAGAAGGAAAAAGTGTCACTCCCGCTCGTGTTTACACTCGTTTGGCTTTTACCTCCACTCGAATGATCTCACTCGCTCGTGCCTTTTACCTCTCAATCTTTTCTCTCGCAACTTTGTAGTCGGACTTGCCAAGGCCTTTCGTAGGCTTAGGGGTCGGTTTCAAAATTGGGTAACAAAGGATAAAATATGAGGTGTTACGGGTTGGCTGAAAAAATAGGGAATTGGGTTAAAAGTGTGGTGAATTAGGAAGAGTAGAATAAAAGAAGGATCGGGACGATCAAATAACAACTGAATTGCATAAATCACTTTTTTTTTTGAATTTTTTTCAAAATTTTTTTTAACTTGTATAACATTTTTTTTTATGCTATATCAACAACTAAAAACAATAGGATCACTTTTGTACACGATTTTTTTTTCTTCGGCTGCGTAGATTTTTTTTTATAATAACAGTAACAAACTAATCAAAATGAGAAAACTTCGGTATACGAAAAAAAAATTTTCTATACTCTTTTTTTTCGGGATCTTACTTACTCACGTACACTTGGACTAGCCCGAGATTGATTTCTTCGCATGAACTTCTCGTTTTAGTAGCTCTGATACCAAATGATATGAACCGGCCCGGTGATGAGTCGAGTCGTATGTTGTGTTGCCCGATCGTCTACGAGAAAGTATTGTTCAATTCGCTTTTGAAATGAAGTTGATGGGAAAATAGGACGGAAGCTATGGATAATGGTTCAATGATGGTTTATGGATAAGAATAATATGTATAGGTTCGGTTAAATTGGAAGGGAAAGTGAAAGAAATTAATAGATAATGGATATGGAAGAAAGGGTTCTTAAAAGCAAGCACGAACCAATATTAGATAATATCAACCCAAATGCTTATAGGCTTTCAAGGTGGAGAATGAAAGTGATAAACCTCGACCCGCTACTTAGCAAAGCAGGAACCTCGGTATAGGGGTGAACGCCACACTCGGTTGAGTGATAAGTTCAAAAGAAGAACAAGGCTGACACCAACTAAGAACTAGATAGGCCAACAAGTCTTTAACGAAATATGGGAGAAAGATCCTCTCCAAATAGTTTCATTAATTGAAAAGTCTGAAAAAAATGTCTGCCCTCCTACAAATGAAATAACATATATTTATAGCCTAAATAAAAGTAGCCGAATGGACAAGCTTAGAGGCTAAGAAATTCAGCCATAAACACCTAGATAATTCTAGAAGAAAAATCATGAATATCCATGAATGTGCAGCCCTTTAATGTTCCATCATCCCCCTTGGCCAAATGAAGCTTTAATACACCTTGAATACTTGAATAGTTAGCTTGAAAATGCATGGATCATGCATGAAACGTCCCAATGTATGTTCCTCCATAAATTCGGTCCATGAACCTTCAAAAACATGAACATTAAATATCCCCTACTTGCATGAACGTCTCCAATACATGTACTTCCTTAAATGCCATCCATTGAACCCCAATTCTACATGAACCTCTTCATACATTGCACCAAGTCCTACATGAACTTGCATTAATTTCCTTCCATGCATGAATGTGTACCGTCCAAAGGGATTGGATCTTATAGATACATTCATGCTTGAATCTTCATCATTCATGTAACTGAATGTGCATTTGAACCCAAACATTCATGTATTTTGTGCATTCATGTATTTGACAAACACATGAACTTGTAAACACCTTGAATCTGGTCATGCATGCACCTAATTAAATGTTGTTCATTCATGCATGTGGGATGTCCAAAAGAGATGTTTCTTCAAGCATTCATTGCGCCGTCCATGAGCATTGCACCTACAAGAAATAAAACAATTCATAAGACATTATGTGAACACACATAAATTCAGCACAATGTGAACACATTTATGTCATGCATTAAATCGGCTAGAATGTGAACATAATTAAAATATGTAATAACTATGACATATTAAAACAAATATTAATATAAGTCAAATTTGATGCTTAAATAATCATGTTCAGATTTTATTTAATGATTAAAGTCTAAAACCGAGTTTGAGCTAAAATGAGCTAAGCTTTAGCCCTTAAGCTAAAGTTGAGCTGAGATTAAACTCCTAAGCTGTAGTTGAGCTAAGGTTTAGCGCGTGAGTTGAATATGAGTTAGGAGTGAGCTCGGTTTAGCTCAGGCAAGTTGGATTGAGCTTGAATAAGCTGGATTTGAGCTGGACGGAGCTCGTGGAGCTGGAAACGAGCTGGGATCAGCTTGCCAACATGTCAATGCTCGGCTTGACAGACTTGTCCAATAAAGTTCGTGGGGCGTGCTCGTATCAGGGATGATGGAACATTAAAGGGCTGCACATTTATGGATATTCATGATTTTTCTTCTAGAATTATCTTGGTGTTTATGGCCGAATTTCTTAGCTTCTAAGCTTGTCCATTCAGCTACTTTTATTTAGCCTATAAATATTTGTTTTCTTTCATTTGAAAGGAGATTGTTGAACTTTCTTTATTGTTTCTTTGTTAATGAAACTATTTGGAGAGAATCTTTCTCCCATATTTCGTTGAAGACTTGTTGGCCTATCTAGCTCTTAGTTGGTGTCAACCTTGTTCTTCTTTCGAACTTATCGCTCAACTGAGTGTGGCGTTCACCCCTATACCGAGGTTCCTACTTTGCTAAGTAGCGGGTCGAGGTTTATCCCTTTCATCCTCCACCTTGAAAGCCTATAAACATTTGGGTCGATATTATCTAATATTGGTTCGTGCTTGCTTTTAAGAACCCTTTCTTCATATCCATCATCTATTAACTTTTTTTCACTTTCCCTTCCAATTTAACCGAGCCTATACATATTATTCTTATCCATAAACCGTCATTGAAACTTTATACATAGCTTCCGTCCTATTTTCCTATCAACTTCATTCCAAAAGTGAATTGAACAATACTTTCTTGTAGACGATCGGGCAACTCGCATACGACTCGACTCTCCCTGAGGCGGATCGTATCACCTCCAAATCTATTATGTGTAAAAGGTTTGAAGACGGGCTTAATGAAGACATCAAGCTATTAGTGGGTATTCTTGAGTTGAAAGAATTTTTTGTGCTTATAGATTGGGCTTGTAAAAAAGAGGAACTGACCAAAGAAAAGAGAAAAGCCAAGTCTGGGGCTAGAGATGCAAGAAAGAGGCCGATGGGTAAGTCGTTCCAATCTTAGTCTAAGAAATCTAGAGAGATGCATTCTTATTCTCATGCTTTAGTTGGGTTCTCAAATAGAAACTGTGGGAATCAATATTCTGGTTATAAAGCCCAGGCTACTTCTATTGTGAGTGTTGGTAATCGACCCAATAGATCTGGATGCCCACATTGTGGAAGATGTCTCCCCGGAAAGTGCCGAATGAATGGCTGAGCTTGTTTCAAGTGTGGTTCCCAAGATCACTTCCTTAAAGATTGGCCTGAGATGACTGAAAAATAAAAGTTTCAGAGTGAAAGGTTGAGTAATATTGCTTTCAGAGGAAGACCCCTGAGAAATATTTAAAATGGAGCCAGCAACAAAAATTTGACGAAGGATTCAGCTGCAAGATCTGAAGCTTGAGCATCTACTAGGGCCTATGCGATCCGTGCTCGTGAAGAAGCTACATCTCCTGATGTTATCACCGGTACTTTTTCTCTTTATGATACTACTGTCATTGCTTTGATTGACCTAGGATCTACCCATTCATATGTATGCATGAATTTTGTAATTAGTAAGAATATGCCTGTTGTGTTTATGGAATTTATGATTAAGGTGTCAAGCCCTTTAGGCAAGCATGTATTAGTTGATAAAGTATGCAAGAAATACCCTTTGATGATTAGAGGTCACTGTTTTCTAGCTAACTTGATGTTGTTGCCGTTTGACAAATTTGATGTTATATTGGGTATGGATTGGTTGACTATGCATAATGCTATAATAAATTGTAGACAGAAAGTCATTGAATTGAGATGTGAAAATAGTGAAATTCTTCAGGTTGAGGCAGATGCGTCAGATAGATTGCCAATTGTGATTTCTTCAATGTTTCTCAGAAATATTTAAGAAAAGGTTGTAAAGCCTATCTTGCCTATGTGTTGAATACAAAAGAATATGAATTGACAATTGAATCAGTGTCAGTATGTGAATATCCGGATGTGTTCCAGGAAGAATTTTCAGGTTTGCCTCTGATTAGAGAAGTTGAGTTTAGTATTGATTTAGTCCCTGGGACTACACCGATATCGATAGCTCTATATAAGATGGCTCTGACTGAATTGAAAGAATTGACAGATAAGGGTTTTGCAAGACCGAGTTATTCTCCTTGGAGTGCTCCAGTATTATTTGTGAAGAAGAAAGACAGTTCTATGAGACTTTGCATCGATTATCGACAGCTTAATAAGGTGACCATAAAGAACAAGTATCCCTTACCGAGAATTGATGACTTATTTGATCAACTAAAAGGGGCAACGGTGCTTTCAAAGATAGATTTGAGATCCGGATACTTCTAGTTGCGAGTTAAAGAGTCAGATGTGCCAAAGATTGCCTTTAGAACAAGGAACGAGCACTATGAATTTCTTGTTATACCTTTTGGACTAACAAATGCTCTTGCAGTTTTTATGGACTTAATAAACCAAATTTCTGACCATATTAGATAAGTTTGTGGTTGTTTTTATTGACGACATACTAATTTATTCTCGAGATGAGGCAGAGCATGCAGAGCACTTGAGAACTATTTTGCAAACTTTGAGAGAAAAACAATTGTATGCTAAGTTTAGTAAAAGTGAATTTTGGCTTCGAGAAGTCAAATTTTTGGGACACATTGTTTCAGGTGATGGTATCTGAGTTGATCCAAGTAAGATTTCTACTATTGTTAATTATTACAAATAATTTGTTAAGGGATTTTCTATTATCCCTACCCCTATGACAAGATTGCTACAAAAGGATGTTAAGTTCGAGTGGTCTAAAAAATGTCAGCAAAGTTTTGAGAAATTGAAGGTATTATTGACTGAGGCACCAGTTTTAGTACAACCTGAATCAGGAAAGGAATTTGTGATTTATAGCGACGCGTCACTGTGTGTTGATGCAAGAAGGTAAGGTGATAGCTTATGCCTCGAGACAATTGAAACCACATGAGAAGAATTACCCGACGCATGATTTGGAATTAGCCGCTATTGTGTTTTCTTTGAAAATATGGGGACACCATTTGTACAGTGAGAAATGTCATGCTTTTACCGATCATAAAAGTTTAAAGTATTTGATGACTTAAAAAGATCTGAACTTGCAACAATGGAGATGGCTTGAGTTATTAAAAGACTATGAGCTTGTGATCGATTATCATCCAGGGAAGGCGAATGTAGTGGCAGATGCTTTGAGTAGGAAATCTTTGTTTTCTTTGAGGGCCATGAATACACAGTTGACTTATTTGATAATGGTTCGATTCTAGCCGAGTTGAGAGCTAGACTGATGTTTCTTCAGTAGATTTGTGAAGCCTAGAAGTGTGATAGTGAGTTGCAAGCTAAGAGAATTCAGTGTGAATCAGTTGATGACTCAGAATTTCAAATTGACTCTGATGATTGTCTGAGATTCCAAGGTAGGATATGTATTCCTAAGGATACAGAGTTGATTCAAAAGATTCTTAATGAGGCACATAGTGGTTGTTTGTCTATTCATCTGGGCAGTACAAAAATATATTGTGATTTGAAGAAAATGTATTGGTGGTCAAGCATGAGACGAGATATCTCAGAGTTCGTTTCGAAATGCTTGATTTGTTAACAAGTAAAGGCTAAACACCAAGTACCTTCGGGTTTACTTCACCCTGTGATGGTTCTCGAGTGGAAATGGGACAGAATCACCATGGATTTTGTGATAGGTTTACCTTTGACTCTGAAAAAGAAGGACACCGTTTGGGTTGTCGTGGATAGATTGATGAAATCGGCTTATTTTATATCGGTACGTAACGATTACTCTCACTTTATAAGCTTGTTGATTTGTACATTGCTGAAGTTGTTAGACTTCTTGGAGTACCTATTTCTATTATATCGGATAGAGATCTAAGGTTCACTTTGCAGTTTTGGAAAAAAGTTACAAGAAGCTTTAGGTACGAAATTAAATTTTTGTACAACTTTCCATCTACAAACCGACGGTCAATCCAAGAGAGTAATTCAGATTTTAGAAGATATGCTCCGATGTTGTGTTCTAGAATTCCAAGATAGTTGGGAAAAATATCTACCGTTGGTTGAATTTGCCTTCAATAACAGTTTTCAGTCGAGTATAAAAATGGCACCTTATGAGATATGGCTAAAATGTCGAACTCCATTGTACTGGATAAAGCTCAGAGAGAATTAGATTCATGGGGTTGACTTAGTTATAGAAATTGAAGAAAAAGTAAGGGTGATCCGTGATTGTTTGAAAGCTACTTCAGATAGACAAAAGTCATACGCGGATTTGAAAAGAAAGGAGATTTAGTTTCAGATCGGTGATAAGGTATTTTTGAAAGTATCTCTATGGAAGAAAATTTTAAGATTTGGCCATAAAGGCAAGTTAAGTCTGCGATTTATTGGGCCATATGAGATTATCGAAAGAATAGGGCCGGTAGCATATCAGTTAACTTTTCCATTTGAGTTGGAGAGGATCCACAACGTCTTTCATGTGTCTATGTTTCATTGTTATAGATCAGACCCTTCGCATGTGATTTCACCGATAGAAGTTGAGATTCGTCCGGATATGACTTACGGTGAGGAACCGATTAAGATATTAGCCTAGGAAGTAAAACAGTTGAGAAATAAAAGTATAGCTCTTGTGAAAGTGTTGTGGCAAAGACATGGGGTTGAGGAGGCTACTTGGGAGCTTGATGAGGCAATCAGAAAGTAGTACCCAAACCTCTTCTCTGGTAAGATTTTCAGAGATGAAAATCCGTAAAGGGGGGAAGTTGTAACAGCCTGATTTTGGGGCTAGTCAAAACAGTGGTTTTGGGACCACAAATCTGACATAGAAAAAGTTATTTTTATTATATTTTTATGGTCTATAGTTTCACGAAATGATTTTGTGAAAATTTCGTTTGAAAATTTTGACGTTTGGGCACTCAATTTAGTCAAAAGGATTAAATTGTAAAAAAGTGCAAAAGTTGAGTTCTACTTGTTAAAGATGTCCAATTGCTATGAGATTTTAAATTAGAGGTCCTTAATTGGTAATTAGACCATTTGTTAAGTTAGTGGACAAAAGTGGACATGTTGAGATAAATTTTTTAAGTTTGGCAAAAAGAGCATTTTGGTCATTTGGTAAATAAAAGAACAAAAGGGGAAAATAAAGCCAAAATTTGTCCATCTTCTCCAACCCTTGGCTGAAATTTTCAAGCTCTCCATAGCTAGGGTTTTTTCATCTTTCAAGCTTGATTCCTAGCCCCGTTTTTAATGCTCTTTACATTCTTGAAGTCCTCATAACCCAATTTACCTATTTCTACCATTATTTTGAAGTAGGGTTCATGTTTAAAATTTTACCCATGTGTGACATGCATGTATTTTGATGTTTGATGGAAGGTATTGTATGTTTAAGGTGTGATAAACAACTTTTACTAGTTGATTTTTAGTGAAAATGCATAAAAATGACTTATTTGTACAAGTTGTAAAAATGGGTAGTAGAAATGTGAATTGATGAAAAATGTAGACTGTTATGAGCATGATTTAGGTTCGATTAGGCTTGGGTAACAAAGAAAATGGATACATTTCATTTTGTGAGCCTAAGGATTAAAATGTAAATCTGTCAAAGTCTAGGGTTAAAAATGTAATTTTTTCCATAAGTTAATTTTTGGACAGCATTGAGTAATATGATAATTAAATAAGTTAAATTTGCTATTATAGATCAAGAAAAATGAAGTTCGGACCTTGATCGGGGGAAAAAATAAGGTTATTGACGATTAGGTCCATTTCCTTCCATTTTTGATGCGAACTCGGTCGCATCATGTTTTGATACATTATGATGACATTGAGATTGGCCTAAAATTGAGGGGACCCAAGTGCAAAATGAGACTTTTAATTTCATTTATGCTGTTAGAATAAGGACTTGATTTATTTTATTTACTTTAGTCTTTAATTATGTCTTGTTTATTAAATACATATGTTAATTATGACATGCATTATGTTTTTTGCATTTAATAAAGTCATGTATTATGTAACTCCCATGTTAGTTTAAGTCGGCTTCATTAAATTAAGTCTTGCATTAAGTAACTCATTTGTTCATTTAGTTTGCATTTTAAACCATGCATTTAAGCATCTTAGTTTAATAAATGAGTTGCTGGACATTTATTCAACTCATCTTAGTTTAATTAATAAGTGTTTTTGTTGAACTTTATTTAATAAGTGTTGCTCTTAATTAATCTAGTTACTAGGACTATTTATTAATGCATGAGTCAAGTTATTTAATGATGCTTCTTTAATTAACTAGTTGCTGGAATAATTGATGCATAGATCTTTTACCTAAGTTAAGTATTAATGTGTGTTATGTTTAATAAGTGTTTACATGTGTTTAATAAGCTCATTTTAATTTGTTTATTGCAGGAGTCTTTTCAAGTCATAACTGTTACATTACAAGGACTGTTACACATTAAATAAAGTAACTTTTTAAGTCATTTTTGGTTACAAATGAAGTGTCTGTTACAAGGGATGTTTTATACATCAATTAAGGAGTTTGAAGGGGCACTTTAACTCCTCTTAAATTTGGCAGCAACCCTTTTCATCTACTAGCAGTTTTTGCTCATTCAAAGATGAAAACAAGCATTCAAAACACCATTTAGTTCCTGGTGCCTTTTCGGCTAGCCAAGCTACAACTCAAGTGACATTTTGCAAGCATTCATGGATATTCATTTAGCTGAATTTAAATGAATTCAAGCAAGGAGTTATTAGTTACAAGAATTTCAAAAGTCTTGAGTTTAATTTCAGATTTAATTAGCACATTAAGTTGTGACTTTTCAGCTAGCTTTTCTATACCTATAAATAAGTGTAACCAGCCATTTCAAGGAGAATTTTTGGGACTTTTGACACTTTAATTAAAATTTACATCATTTTGTGAGAAATCTTTCTCTCATGTTTTGTTGAATACTTGTTGGCTTATCTAGGAAGCCTAGTGGCGTCAACCTATTTTCTTCTCTATCTGAACTTATCACTACTTGATGTGAGCGTGCCCAACGAACCCCGTCAGTCAAGTCTCCTTAGTCGAGCCTTGCATAGCTGGCAAGCTGATCCCAGTTCGTTTCCAGGTCCACGAGCTCCGACCAGTTCACATTCAGCTCATTTGAGCTCGAATCAGCTCAATACTTTAGTCTTTAATTATGCCTTGTTTAATTAAATGCATCTTTAGTTAATGTCATGCATTATTGATCTACATATTTTAATTAAGCCATGCATTATGTAACTCCCATGTTAGTATAAGTCTGCATCATTAAATTAAGTCTTGCATTAAGTACTCATTTGTTCATTTAGTTTGCATTTCAAACCATGCATTTAAGCATCTTAGTTTAATTAATAAGTGTTTTTGTTGAACTTTATTTAATAAGTGTTGCTCTTAATTAATCTAGTTCCTAGGATTACTTATTGATGCATGAGTTAAAGTTCATTTAATGCTTCTCTTAATTAAACTAGTTGCTGGAATAAATGATGCATAAGCGTTAGTTCATTTATTTAAGTTAGTTGTTAATTTGTTTTAAGGTTAATAATTGAATAAATGTGTCGGTTACATGTGTTAATTGCAGGTGACTTTTCAGCTCACATCCATTACATTTAAAGGCTGTTATGCATTCAATAAGGTAACTTTTCAAGAGATTTTGGTTACAAAGCAAGAGTGCTGTTATGATGTGATCCGGCTCGAGTATTTGAGTCGAATTCACATAGTTGCCCGATCGTCGACGAGAAGGGTCGTTCGTGCCTCAGTTTTGGAAAATAAAATTGAAAGATTAGGTTGAATTAGCAGAAGGTTTTCAAAAGTTATGCAAAAGGGTAGTGATAGGTTCGGCTAAGGAAACAAGAAAGGATGTTGAAGGGATGGTTTGGTTTTGAAACAATAAGAAAGAAATGATGTAAGGTGGGGATGGAATAGTGAACTTAACGTTAGGAATGATTCAACACTAAAAAAGTGTCACCCCGGTTCCTATATTTTTAAGGTGAAAAGATGGATAGATGGATAGGTGAACGCCACACCAAGATTGGTGATAAGTTCAAAGAAGAACGGTACACGCCACTAGCACAAGCTAGATAAGTCTTCGAAACTTGTACGAGATATGAGAGGAAGCAACCTCACAAGAACAATGTTCATTAATAATTTGGCAAAAAGTCCTCCTTACAAAGAAATGAGTAAACAATTTATAAATCTAAGATGTCCATTGATATTCGGCATCTATGATGTTCACACTAACTTAAATTCTGTTCACATTTGTATTTAACGTGTTCACACAAAAGCATTAAAATTTGGTTCATGCTTGAAGATAGTGCATGAATTGGCCGAACCATCATGTTGCTTCACTTGATGCATTCATGCATACTTAGCCTAGAAGAAAAACCATAGTTCATGAATGTGCAACCCTTTAATACTCCTACATCTCCCTTGGCCAAATGAAGCTTGAATGTACCTTGAATACTTGAATGGACATCTTGGATATGCATGATACATGCATGAAACATCCCAATGCATGTTCTTGCTTAATTACGGTCCATGAATCTTCAAATATGTGTACATAAAATAGCCCCCACTTGCATGAACGTCCCCAATACATGAATTCCTTCAAATGCCATCCATTGAACACTAGTTGTGCATGCATCCTTCCATACGATGTATTAAGCCATGCATGTACTTGCATTAATGGCTCCTTCATGTATTCAGTCACTTTGTGGAACTTAACTCTTGGCCAAAAGATTGTTTAGGGATCACCAATAGCCAGCCCACCGTGCATAAAATCGTTCATGCATGAACTCTCATAATCCATGTACCTGGCTATGCATGAATCTCATTTAATGTACCCAATACATTCGGTTGAACCTACAAGAAACATGAACACATTAAATCCCAATGTATATTCGGTTGAACATGTTAAGAGCATGAACTAGACATCATAAATATCATGTTAAGCCAAACTAAACACATTAATTAAAGACTAGCTAGTAGCATTAAGTTCGGCTAGCTCAAACTAAGTGAAAACATTTAATGAACTTATTTGAGCTAGGATTTTCGTTAATGAGCTGTAGCAAACTAATTTGTATAAAACTAAAATTTAGTTTAATTTATTGAAATGAAGAATGAGCTGAAAGTAAGCTCGATTGAGCTCAAACGAGCTGAAATGAGCTTAAATGAGCTGAATTGAGTTGGATGGAGCTCGAGGAGCTGGAAACGAGCTAGTATCAGCTTGCCAACAATGCATGGGTTCTTTGGATAGTTGCTTCAAGCTGATTTTGTAAGCACTGGGCCTTGTTTCGAACCAAGGTGTTGCACTAGAAGCTAAAATAGCTTGTAGGAAATGCTTAGCATTAGCTCGAGTTATGGGTCCTCTTGGAAGCTTGATTAGATCTTGGTTTGCACTCGAGGATGCCCCGGGCGTGCTTACATCATTCCCCTCATCTTCAAAGCGACTTGTCCTCAAGTCGAGTTGTCGGTTAATTTTGAAACATGGATGCTTCATATTATCGCACAATTTCGTTATGCCATCAATATGAGCAATTGAACAGAATGAAAACCGGGAATGATTAATCATGCAATTTAGCAAAAAAAAATGCATTCCTCGTTTCAACCACAACAATCCAAATGGATCAAAACAAAGGACATATTCGCTTGGCTTTTTGGTTTGAACAACCTCACCTTGCCGTATTTGATTGAATGGATTTACACTAGCAGGATGAATAATATGACCACTTTCCACAAAGTCATCATCAACAACATCGATTTCTTCATCTTTCAAACAAAAAAAAGATATTGTTGACTTACCTTGATAATCTTGGAAGTTACATGATGAAAGTTTGATTTTACCTCGTTTATGCAAAACAAACCTTCGCTCCTTAGCAAGGTAATGTAATCGATATTTTGAACTCGAACAAACCTGTAAAGGTGGAAAATCAAAAAAGTAACTCGCGCTCTTAAAAAGGTAATTTCCACAAAGATGGAAGATGTCAAGGTCACCATGGATAATGTACTTAAAAGGACATAGTGAGATGTTATTCACAAGTTGATCGCATGAATCAATTCCAGGATTAAAAATAAAATTTTCAGAATCAAAAACTTGGTTTTGATTTTGTAATCCAGCCACATGCTTTATTTCCAAAAATAAAGATAAGATTCGAAGAAGATGAGAAGGTAAAACAAAGTTACTTACAGTAAGATCACAATGCTTACCTTTTCTTGGAAACAACTCGAAATGGCTTACTCCTGGCTTAAAGACTCGGTTTTGATCACTTATCCCATGTTGCAACAAAAATTTCATTTTTATAGATAAGTCACAAAAGTGAATCAAAGAGAGTTTAAACTGACAATTACACAAGCATTCATGCTTCACAAATCCTAGTCGAACAAACAGTCCGAAACATGGAAATTTCGCATAGAAATTTAAAGATTTCTCTTGAAGAGTAAAATCAAACAGATCAAATATTTCATGCAAAAAACTTTTAACGCATATATCGAGCAAAGAAGTTGTGTTCATGCGACCTTTCAAAAATTCAAATCCATCACAAATCATTTGAATAGGCACGTTTAACAGAAAGATGAATTCAAAGAATTTACATAGCCATACTTATCAAAATGTAAAAACCTTTTATCACATACATTCACAATTTGCACAGGATGAACCAATCCAACAAAATCAACAGAATTGCCGTTATAAAACATGTCATACGACGGAATCTTCATGACATCTTTTGAATCAACATCGTTAACATTAATATGTGAACAATATGGAAGTTTTTTAGAAGTTATGCCATCAAAATCTTTATGAGTAATTTTTAAATCAAGCGGCCTTGATTCGATAAACAAAGATTCCTTACCTTCCTTACCTTCGATTTCCAATGGGTGGCCGTCATCCACAGACTTACCTTTTTCAAACAACTGAAAACGCCTCTCGTTTTGAAGGTATCGGAGTTGGATTTGGTGGCACAGAATTTTAAGAACCTGAAAAGAAAGATCACAAAAAGATCGAGCAGAAGTGTTAGTAGAAAGAATCCTCGCTTGCTCACTAACTTCATTTTCACTCGATTCTATTTCTTCTGAATCACTCATTTCTTTTATCTCAATTTCTTTTTCTACTCTTTTTTCTTGTTCACATTCTTTTTCTCTCTCAAACTCCTTTTCATTCTCTTTTTCAGTCTCATTTTCTTTTTCATTTTCTTTTTGTTTTTCAAAGGCTTTTTCAAGTTCTCTCAAGATTCGCTCATTTTCTCTCTTACTTGCCTTTTGCCTCTCGTTTCTTTTTATTTCATTTTCATTTTCTTCTTTTGCTTTTTCTTTTCTTTCCTTTGTTTTCTCGTTACAAGAATGTACAAAAGAATCATAAGAATAGAGATCATGTTTTAAAGGCCAAGAACTATTTGCATGTGATTCACAATCATAACTTCGTGTAGAACACTCCTTGAATGATTTCTTTGAAGTTCGGGAAGAAGTATATCTATCTCTTCGCACATTTTCTTGGAAGGAGTCAAAATCATAGTCACCTCCTTGTCGTCTCAATCTCCTTAATGAAAAATACTCTCGCTCAAAGTCTCTTCTAGAATAGGAGTCATAGTATGAATCTCTTTGCCTCGAAGTCAATGGCGAGAAAGAATCACGATAGGAACTTTTGTTCAAGTAGTATTCGACGGTATATCTCCGTGGTGTTTTTGGTTTCGTTTTTTGACTTGAAAAAACTCGATCACTTTGTTCTCATTTTTCCAATCGATCTAGCCTCACTTGCAGTTGGCCAAACTCAGAATTCGCCATTCTTCGCATTTCTTGAACCAAGTATTGGAACTCCGACTCGGTAAATTCTTCACAAGACATCTTGATTACTGAAAGGAAAATATGTTAGATCAAAACAAAAATTTAAGTTCCTCACCACAAACCTCACGATTTCGCTCGGAAAGAAAGAAGAAAGTGACACTCACGCTCGTGTTTACACTCTTTATAGGCTTTTTCAACTCTTAAATGCTGTCATGCTCTCTAGCCTTTTACCACTCACACTTACTCTCGCAACCTCATATTTTGTTTCTCTTGACTTGTCTTGGTGCTTTGGGGTCAGCTTCAAAAATGGTTACAAGGGGTAAGATGTTACGGTGTACGGGTAGGCTAAAAGAAAGTTTTGGTATAGTGTGGCATTTTGGGAGGGTACAAAAAAAAATTGAAGAAGAAGAACACTTGACGATCGGAACTAAATATAAACAAAC
The DNA here is from genome assembly GCA_025698475.1 of Gossypium anomalum. Classification (NCBI taxonomy): domain Eukaryota; kingdom Viridiplantae; phylum Streptophyta; class Magnoliopsida; order Malvales; family Malvaceae; genus Gossypium; species Gossypium anomalum. The sequence continues at coordinate 23,457,220 of CM046962.1, read as the reverse complement.
GGAAGAACTTGATCATTTCAGGTTTTTTTTTAAATTTCGTACCTTTTTTTTTCTACTACTTAACAATACCACTATCACAATAGAGAAAAACAAAAATTACAACTTGAAAATTTTTCCTTTTTTTTAATTTTGGATTTTTTTGAATTTGATTTTTTTTACACTACGAACCTATTTCAATCTTGATACGAACGTTGGCGCCTCTTGTTTTACAAGCTCTGATACCATATAATGTGATCCGACTCGAGTGATTGAGTCAAATTCATGTAGTTGCCCGATCATAGACGAGAAGGGTCGTTCGTGCCTCAGTTTTGGAAAACAGAATTGAAAGATTAGGTTGAATTAGCGGAAGGTTTTCAAAAGTTATGCAAAAGGGTATTGATAGGTTCGGCTAAGGAAACAAGAAAGGATGTTGAAGGGATGGTTTGGTTTTGAAACAATAAGAAAGAAATAATGTAAGGTGGGGATGGAATAATGAACTTAATGTTAGGAATGATTCAACACTAAAAAAGTGTCACCCCGGTTCTTATATTGTTAAGGTGAAAAGATGGATAGATGGATAGGTGAACGCCACACCAAGATTGGTGATAAGTTCATACAAGAACGGTAGACGCCACTAGCACAAGCTAGATAAGTCTTCGAAACTTGTACGAGATATGAGAGGAAGCAACATCACAAGAAAAATGTTCATTAATAATTTGGCAAAAAGTCCTTGCAAAGAAATGAGTAAACTATTTATAAGCCTAAGATGTTTATTGATATTCGGCATCTATGATGTTCACACTAACTTAAATTCTGTTCACATTTGTATTTAATGTGTTCACACAAAAGCATTAAAATTTGGTTCATGCTTGAAGATAGTGCATGAATTGGCCGAACCATCATGTTGCTTCACTTGATGCATTCATGCATACTTAGCCTAGAAGAAAAACCATAGTTCATGAATGTGCAGCCCTTTAATACTCCTACATCTTCCTTGGCCGAATGAAGCTTGAATGTACCTTGAACACTTGAATAGACATCTTGGATATGCATGATACATGCATGAAACGCCCCAATGCATGTTCTTCCTTAATTACGGTCCATGAATCTTCAAATACATGTACATAAAATAGCCCCCACTTGCATGAACGTCCCCAATACATGAATTCCTTCAAATGCCATCCATTGAACACTAGTTGTGCATGCATCCTTCCATACGATGTATTAAGCCATGCATGTACTTGCATTAATGGCTCCTTCATGTATTCGATCACTTTGTGGAACTTAACTCTTGGCCAAAAGGTTGCTTAGGGATCACCAATAGTCAGCCCACCGTGCATAAAATCGTTCATGCATGAACTCTCATAATCCATGTACTTGGCTGTGCATGAATCTCATTTAATGTACTCAATACATTCGGTTGAACCTACAAGAAACATGAACACATTAAATCCCAATGTATATTCGGCTGAACATGTTAAGAGCATGAACTAGACATTATAAATATCATGTTAAGCCAAACTAAACACATTAATTAAAGACTAGCTAGTAGCATTAAGTTCGGCTAGCTCAAACTAAGTGAAAACTGAACTTATTTGAGCTAGGATTTTCGTTAATGTGCTGTGGCAAACTAATTTGAATAAAACTAAAAATTAGTTTAATTTATTGAAATGAAGAATGAGCTGAAAGTAAGCTCGGTTGAGCTCAAACGAGCTGAAATGAGCTTTAAATGAGCTGAATTGAGTTGGATGGAGCTCGAGGAGCTGGAAACGAGTTAGGATCAGCTTGCCAACAATGCATGGGCTCTTTGGATAGTTGCTTCATGCTAATTTTGTGAGCACTGGGCCTTGTTTCGAACCAAGGTGTTGCACTAGAAGCTAAAATAGCTTGTAGGAAATGCTTAGCATCAGCTCGAGTTATGGGTCCTCTTGGAAGCTCGATTAGATCTTGGTTTGCACTCGAGGATGCCCCGGGCATGCTTACATCATGTTATAAAGAAGGTTTATACATCATTTAAAGGAGGTTTAAGGAGAATTTTACCATCCAAATTAATTTTGGTAGCAACCTTTCCACTACCAGCCGTTTTTGCCTTTTCAAAGGTTATTTCAAGCATTCAAACATCATTAAGAAGCTGGTTAAGAAGATGGTGTCCATTTGACTGACCTAGGGCTAACTCAAGAGTCATTTTTCAAGCACTTAAAGTCATTCATTCAGCTAAATTAAAGTGAATTCAAGGATGGAGTCATTTGGCTCAAGAATGTGAAAAGACTTGAGTTAAATTTCAGCTTTTAATTGGCACATTAAATTGAATGTTTATGACCATTCAGTTAGCCTATTTTAGCACTATAAATAGGTGAAATCAGCCTTAGTAAGGAGATCTTTTTGCTTAGATTAAAACACTATTGAACTTATATGAAATTTGTGAGATTTCTTTCTTTCATATTTCGTTGAAGAACTCGTTGGCTTATCTAGGTCACTAGTGGCGTCAACCTGCCTTCTTCTTTGTCCTAAACTTATCACTATCAAATAGTGTGGCGTTCACCCTTATACCAAGGTTCCTACTTTGCTAAGTAGCGGGTCGAGGTTCTCCTATTCTCCATCCGACCACCTTGAAAACTTATAAGCATTTGGGTCAATATTTTTTAATATTGGTTCGTGTTTGTTTTTGAGATCATTTTTATTCCACTCCATTCCATCCTTTGGTTTCATCATAATCGAACCGTCAATTCACTTCACATCTGTTGTTTGTTATCCAATTACTATATTTATTTCCATCTTTTATTATTTTTCTATAATCGAATCTACATAAACTTCATATCCATAAACCCGTCTTTAAACCCTTCTTACATAGCTTCCGCCATTATTCACTTAAAACATCCTTTGAACAAACCGAATGATACTTCTTCGTAGACGATTGGGCAAACTCGCATACGACTCGACTCACCCCGAGGTGAATCATATCATTTGGTATTAGAGCTATTAAAATGAGGAGTATCGACGTTCGTAGCATCACCTGAAGTTAGTTTGTAAGTAAAAAAAAGTTCAAAGAAATTCAAAAAAAAGTTCAAAAAAATTAAAAAAATTAAAATTTTTAAAAAAAGTGTGTTAAATTTTATTCTCTTTGTATTGATACTTTTCTTGTCACCCCGATTAGGTACGTTCGTTTTCTACCATTCACCCCTACCCGAACACCACATTTCCAAACCATTTTCATCTTTCTTTCAGCCTACCTTATCCCTTATCATTATTTCCCTTGTTTCCCAATTTGCAATTGACCCCTAAGCCTACGATAAGGCCTTGGTGAGTCCAAATATGAATTGTGAGAGAAAGTTTGAGAGGTAAAAGGCAGGAGCGTGTGAGACTATTCGAGCGGAGGTAAAAGCCAATCGAATGTAAACACGAGCGAGAGTGCAAACCATAATTTTTCTTTCCAAGTGAAATTGTGAGGATTTTGTTGTGAGGAATTTAATTTTTGTTTCACTTAACAAATTTCTTTTCAACAATCAAAGATGTCTCGCGAAGAATTTAGCGAGTCAGAATATTAATATTTGGTCCAAGAAATGCGAAGCATGGTGAATACTAAGTTTGACAAATTGTACGAGAGATTAGACCGTGTGGAGAAAAGAGACCAATGGGAACGAATGTCATCAAGTCAAAAAGCAGATTTGAGAATATTGCAGAGATACTGATGTGAGCGCGCCCAGCGAACCCCGTCAGTCAAGTCTCCTCAGTCGAGCCTTGCATAGCTGGCAAGCTGATCCCAATTCATTTCCAGCTCCACGAGCTCCGACCAGTTCAAATTCAGCTCATTTAAACTCCAATCAGCTCAATACTTTAGTCTTTAATTATGCCTTGTTTAATTAAATGCATCTTTAGTTAATGCCATGCATTATTGATCTACATATTTTAATTATGACATGCATTATGTGTTCTACATTTAATAAAGCCATGCATTATGTAACTCCCATGTTAGTTTAAGTCAGCTTCATTAAATTAAGTCTTGCATTAAGTAACTCATTTGTTCATTTAGTTTGCATTTTAAAACCATGCATTTAAGCATCTTAGTTTAATAAATGAGTTGCTGGACATTTATTCAACTCATCTTAGTTATTTAATAAGTGTTGCTCTTAATTAATCTAGTTACTAGGATTATTTATTGATGCATGAGTTAAAGTTCATTTAATAATGTTTCTCTTAATTAAAATAGTTGCTGGAATAAATGATGCATAAGTGTTAGTTCATTTATTTAAGTTAGTTGTTAATTTGTTTTAAGCTTAATAATTGAATAAATGTGTCAGTTACATGTGTTAATTGCAGGTGACTTTTCAGCTCCCATCTATTATTATTAAAGACTGTTATGCATTCAATAAAGTGACCTTTCAAGAAATTTCGGTTACAAAAGAGAGGGCTGTTACAAAGAAGATTTAACACATCATTTAAAAGAGTTTAAAGAGTGGATTATTGCTTCTTTAAATTTGGCAGCAAGCTTTTCAACTTCTAACCGTTTTGCTACTTCAAAAGAATTAATTCAAGCATTCAAAACACCATTAAGGTGCTGGTGACTATTCGGCTAACCAAAGGACACTTCAAGAGTCACTTTTCAAGCATTCAAGGTCAATTATGTAGCTGAATTGAAGTGAATTAAATGGTGGAGTTATTTGGTTCAAGAATTCCAAGAGACTTAAGCTTTATTTCAACTTTTAAGATGAATACTTGTGACCATTCATCTAGCCTTTTCCTAGCCTTATAAATATGTGTGGAATCAGCCTTTGTAGGAGATCTTTTTTCTTAGTTTAAAAACACTATTGAACTTATATGAAATTTGTGAGATTTCTTTCTTTCATATTTCGTTGAAGAACTCGTTGGCTTATCTAGGTCACTAGTGGCATCAACCTGCCTTCTTTTTTTATCCTGAATTTATCACTATCAAATAGTGTGGCATTTACCCTTATACCAAGGTTCCTACTTTGCTAAGTAGTGGGTCGAGGTTCTCCTATTCTCCATCCGACCACCTTGAAACTTAAAAGCATTTGGGTCAATATTTTCTAATATTGGTTCATGTTTGTTTTTTAGATCAATTTCATTCCATTCTATTCCATCTTTTCATTTTATCATAATCGAACCATCAATTCATTTCACATCCGTTATTTGTTATCCAATTACTATATATATCTCCATCTTTTATTATTTTTCTATAACTGAGCCTACATAAACTTCATATCCATAAAACCATTTTTGAACCCTTTTTACATAGCTTCTGCCATTATTCACTTAAAACATCCTTTGAACAAATTAAACGATACTTCCTCGTAGACGATCGGGCAAACTCGCATACGACTCGACTCACCCCGAGGCGGATCGTATCAGATACACATCCAATGACTACTCGAGAAGAAACTCCGATCGAGATTCCTTTTCATCAAGGAATTTGAGACGAAGAGAAGTCGATTTTGATTTTAAATCCTTCCGAGAAGATGTGCGAGATGAAAGATGCACCTCTTCAAGAGCTCCAAAGAAAACATCCACAGAGAGATCTTCACAAAGGATTGGTCGTGAACCATATGTAAATAATTTTCCTTCTTTTAAACAAAATCATTGTTTTCATGATTCTTTTGTATCTTCTTGTAAAAAGAAAATGGGAAAAGCAAAAGAAGAAAAAGAAAAAGAAATAAAAGAGAGGCAAAAGGCGAGTAAGAGAGAAAATGAGAGATTCTTGAAAGAGTTTGAAAAAGTCATTGAAAAAGCCAATGAAAAAGAAAAAGAGCAAAAAGAGAGTGAAAATGAGATTGAAAAAGAAATTGAAAAAGAGAATGAAAAAGAGTTTGAGAGAGAAAAAGAAGTTGAACAAGAACAACGAGTGGAAAAAGAGATTGAGGAAAAAGAAAAGAGAGATCTCAAGAAAAAAGAATCAAGTGAAAAAGAAAGCGAGCAAGTAAGGATTGTTTCCACTACTAACCCACTTGTTCGATCTTCTTGTGATGTAACTTTTCAGGTTCTTAAAGTCTTGTACGACCAATTCCAGCTTCACTACCTTCCAAACAAGAGATGTTTTCAGTTATTCAAGAAAGGTAAGTACGCAAATGACGATCACCCACTTGTGATTGAAGGTAAGGAAGGTAAGGATTCCCTATGTATCGAATCAAGGCTATGTGATTTCAAAGTTTCTCATAAAGATTTCGATGACTTATTTCCTGAAAGACTTGCATCTTTTGATTTGGCTAGTCATTATCTATCTTTTGGAGTTAATGCTCTTGTTTCAAAAAGTGCCATGACAAGCATTTCCTATGACATGTCTTATAATGGCAATTCTGTTGATTCTTTTGGATTGGTTCAGCCTTTGCAAAATGCGAATATTTGTGATAAAAGTTTTTCAGTTAAAAGTTTTGACATCTTTGAATGCATAAAATCTTTGAATTCATGTGTTAAACCTTTTTGTTTAAGCATGTCTGATCAGTTGATTTGTACAAGGTTTCTGCATGAAACATTTCATCCGATTGATTTTTATCTTCAAGTTAAATCCTTAAATTTTTGTGCGAACTCTCCATGTCTTGATTTGCATTCTCGATTGAGATTCTTGAAGCGTAAGTCTTTGTTTATTGGTCTACCTGGTTTTGCCAACTCTACGTTCTTGATTGATCAAGTAAGGTTTGAATCATGTGATGGACTCGGACGTTTGAAAAGTTGTGTGTTCACTACTTCTTTGACTGCTCGAGTGGAATTTCAGTCATGTGGTGAGTTGATTATATTTTCTTCCAACATGTTGCCTGTTGGAATTCATGATCAAGTACATGTGTTCAAGCCTGGCATATGTTACGTAGATTTATTTTATGGACCATTTAAGTATTTTGCATCTTTTGCATTCAACTAATGTTTGTTTGATGTTTGAATTTTTGTTAAGGAAATGAAATTCGATGATTTGGTTTCCAATTTTGATTTGTTCTCTAATCATTTTGCTTGGCCACACATAAAGGTTTTGTTTCATTTTGACAAGGTAAGGTCGACTTATGCTATGGGACTTGAATTAAATTCCAATTATGATTTATCTTTTACATTTAAGCCCATTGTTTTCGTTAATACTAACCCCTCTCATTTTTATGAATTCCACCCTTCGAGGAGCATGAGATGTCGTGGTGCCTCATTGCCCATTCAAATTGATCAAAGTAAAAGGTTTGTTTTACATTACCTTTTCAAGGAGAGAAGATTTGTTAACTATTCATGAGATTTCTTTTCTTAAAGGCCGTCAAGGTAAAGTTTCGAAAAATATTTGAACATCTTTGTTTAATTCGAATAAAGTTGCAAATATTTGTGATACATTAATGTTTGAACCTTATTTGGATCTTGATGTGATTAATTTTTCTCCTTGGCCTTGTAATAATCTGTTTGTGTTGGAATGTGACAATGAACATAATGTTATCACAAATTATGTTAGTAAGCAAATGATTGAAAGATGTTGACCATGGTACACTTTGCGTGTACAATTATGTGAACTTTTCTTTTTGAATAAACATATTAAAAAGTTTTGGATTTGGATTAACGTGTTTGATTCTTTACAAACGTTCATGACTAATTACCCTTTGATCCAACTAAGTTTACATGTTTGTAAAGATGGCCTAACGAAACTTTTTGATAAATTGAAGTATGTTTGTTTTGCTCAATTGAGATTTTTTTTCATATAATCTTTGGATTGCATTCTATCTGAGCTATTTGAAATTGAATACTTTGCACTTGTCATTGTCAAAATTGATAAGTCATTTTGGAAAAATAAAATCAGTTTTTTGCTTAGCATTTGGTTTATCTTTAGGTTTTTGTTATCTTAACCCTCTGTTACTTATCTATGATGGTGATGTGCCTTCTTGTCCATTGATAAACCATTTCCAGGTTTGTGTGATATCTTCCATCCCGTTCGATCGAGGAAAGCCGAACGAGAGGAAACATTTTCCAATAGACGAACAGCTCGACTTGAGGACCAGTCGCCTAAAATAGGGGGGAATGATGCGAGCGCACCCAGCGAACCCCGTCAGTCAAGTCTCCTTAGTCGAGCCTTGCATTGCTGGCAAGCTGATCTCAGAGTCTTTTCAAGTCATAACAGTTACAATTAAAGGCTGCTACAAATTAAATAAAGAGGCTTTCCAAGTTATTTTCGGGTTACAAAGCAAGAGGGCTGTTATAAAGAAGGTTTATACATCATTAAAAGGAGGTTTAAGGAGCATTTTATCATCCAAATTAATTTTGGCAGCAACCTTTCCACTACCAGCCGTTTTTGCCATTTCAAAGGTTATTTTAAGCATTCAAACATCATTAAGAAGCTGATTGAGAAGATGGTGTCCATTCAGCTGACCAAGGGCTAACTCAAGAGTCATTTTTCAAGCACTTAAAGTCATTCATTTAGCTGAATTAAAGTGAATTCAAGGATGGAGTTATTTGGCTCAAGAATGTGAAAAGACTTGAATTAAATTTCAGCTTTTAATTGGCACATTAAGTTGAATGTTTGTGACCATTTAGCTAGCCTATTTTAGCACTATAAATAGGTGAAATCAGCCTTTGTAAAGAGATCTTTTTGCTTAGTTTAAAACACTATTGAACTTATATGAAATTTGTGAGATTTCTTCCTTTCATATTTCGTTGAAGAACTTGTTGGCTTATCTAGGTCACTAGTGGCGTCAACCTACCTTCTTCTTTATCCTGAACTTATCACTATCAAATAGTGTGGCGTTTAACCTTATACCAAGGTTCCTACTTTATGTGATCCGGCTAGGGTGATTGAGTCAAATTCATGTAGTTGCCCGATCGTAGACCAGAAGAGTCGTTCGTGCCTCAATTTTAGAAGTAAAAGTGAATGGATAGGTTTGAATAAGCGGAAGGTTTCAAATAAATGTAAGAATAGTGATAGGTTCGGCTAAGGTAAACAAGATGAATGTTAAATAGGTGGTTCGAGTTTGGTGATAACAAGAAAGAAATTTGAAAGATGGGGATGGAAATCAAACTTAACGTCAGGAATGATTCAACACTAAAAAGTGTCACCCCGATTCCTATATTGTTAAGGTGAAAAAGGATGGATAGAAGGATAGGTGGACGCCACACCAAGATTGGTTATAAGTTCAAACAAGGACGATTGACGCCACTAGCACAAGCTAGATAAGTCTTTCGAAACTTGTACGAGATATGAGAGGAAGCAACCTCACAAGAACAGTGTTCATTAATAATTTGGCAAAAGTCCCCTTTTACAAAGAAATGAGTAAACTATTTATAAGCCTAAGATGTCTATTGATATTCGGCATCTATGATGTTCACACTAATTTAAATTCTGTTCACATTTGTATTTAACATGTTCATAAATTTAGCAGATTCATGCACTAGTTGAATGGACACTTTCTTCCCCCTAAGTGTGTGCATGAATGCTTAGTCATAAAGAAAGGCTTCAAGTGACTTGTATGTGCACCAAAGGTTGCATTCATCTCCTTGGGACGTTCATGCACTTGTATGGAACATGTATCTTCATAATTAAACACTTTAATGTCATGTAGGTTCATAAATGGCAGCATGAACCTAGTAAATTCGTTCTCCCCTTTGTGCATGCACTTAATTCAATCAATGCGTTGAATTATTGAATTAATTCCTTCCCTTGGACGTTCTTGAACCCAGTCATGCATGTGTAGTAGCTTATAGGTCAATTCAAAGTGTGAACATGTTCAAGGAGCTCTATGCTCAACATAGAATTAGTTGGCAGCTACTTCTTGGCCGAATAAGTTCTTTGGAAAGTTAGGAGACAGCCACCATACATGCACTTAAGCCATTCATGCATTCTATCATCCCATGCATTTGGTCCATTCATGGACTAGCCTTTAATGTCCATACATGCATTCGACACATGCATGAATTTGTAGAAACCTTGCATCTAGCCGTACATGCACCAGCATTTAATACTTCTTCATTCATGAGTATGGAATGCCCAAAAGAGATGTTTCTTCATCCATACATTGTGCCATCCTTGATCATTGAATCTACAGAAAATAAAACAAGTCATTAAGACATCTCATGAACACTCATAAATTTGGCATGATGTGATCACATTAATGTCATGCATTAATTCAGCTATGTGAACATAATCAATTTATGTAATGACTATGAGATATTAAATAACAAATATTAATATAAGACAAGTTTAGTGCTTAAATAAATATGTGCAAATTTTATTTAATGCATTAAAGACAAAATCGAGTTTAAACTAAAATGAGCTAAGCTTTAGCCCTTAAGCTAAAGTTGAGCTGAGATTAAACTCCTAAGCTGAAGTTGAGCTAAGGTTTAGCTCGTGAGATGAATATGAGCTAGGAGTGAGCTCGGTTTAGCTCAGGCAAGTTGGATTGAGCTCAAATAAGCTGGATTTGAGCTGGACGGAACTCGTGGAGCTGGAAACGAGCTGGGATCAGCTTGCCAATATGTCAATGCTCGGCTTGACAGACTTGTTCAACAAAGTTCACGGGGCGTGCTCGTATCATCCCCCCATCTTCAAAGCGACTTGTCCTCAAATCGAACGTTTGGATCTCTCTAGGGTGGAAGATAAAAGAACTGCCAAAAATTTGAATAGGAATCAAAATTTGACAACTATTAATTTCATCATAATGAAAGAGTAAAAACTTGAATACAAAACAAACTAGAAATGGGCCAATCCTTTTTATTTCACGAACAGATGAGGGATTATCGTTGGTGAGGTAAAGGTTGGGTCTTACCTTTCCAATTTGACTATGCATCTTCAGCAATAGAAATAATGTATGAATCATGTGAAATGAATATCCATAAGTTGTCAATAAATTTTTTGAACAAACAAATTGTCCAAGTATAATTGTATCAAAACAATTATGATTCATATAAGCGAACGTATTCAAAACACCATTTTCACAAGCGAATGGATGGAACGTCTTACAAGGTAATGCTTCATCAAACAAAGAATAGCAATTTACCACATCAATGGATGGAACCTTTTCCAGACGCAAGTCATGAGCAAAATCATTGATTCTAGTCGAATAGAGCGGCCTAAGGATTATTGTAAGCTCACCTTGCTTACCGTTGGGACTAGGGAGATGAAAATTAGTTTTACCCTTTTCAACCAACATAATCCTTCCCAAAATAGGTTCGTAAAAAGAAATTCAAAAAAAATTGTGTATCAAAAGCATTCATTTGTATTCAGCAATATTGTATTAAAAAAATTTTGAAGCTAAAAAAAAAATGAAAAAGAAAGTGTTGAAAGTTTGTATTCATCTCCTTGTATTCCCGATCATCAACTTCCATGCTATTACCACCTTACACCTTCACATCACACTCAAGATTAAACTCTTTATTTCAGCTAACCTTGCACCTTTTCATCAACACCCTTGTAAGCCCATTGAAGCCGACCCCTAGACTAAAGATAAAGCCTAAACAAGTCTTCTACAAAATCATGAGAGAAGAAACGAGTGAAAAAAGGCACGAATGAAGTGAGAGCGTTAGAGAGAAAAAAAGCCATAAAAGAGTATAAACACGAATGTGAGTGCCATTAACTCTTTCTTTCCAAGTGAATGTGAGGCTTTGTTATGAGGTTTTATTTTTCTATGTCTAGAAGCCTAGAACGTAATATGGCAGAATGCGGAGGACGACAACCCATTAGAAATGTTGCCCTAGAGGAGGTGAAGTACCCAATGTGGGCCAGTAAGCTCTTTTGCAAGAATTCCAACGCATGCTTCAGAATGAGATGGAATCATTCAACGAGCTTTTGGAATGAGTCGAGGAGAGAGGCCAACGTGAAAGGACTCCTCAATGTCCACGGAGAGAACGAGGTCGACCAAGGTTCAACGAAGCTAATCTTTATGACTCTAGCAATGCCGAAAGTGACCAAGGTTCCAACCAAAGTGAACGACGAAGAGGGCCAAGGAACTGAGGCCAAAGAGAGCATGGGCGAGTGGATGATGACCTAAAGAACATCAAGCTTTCTATTCCATCGTGATACGAACCGGCCCAGTGATGAGTCGAGTTGTATGCGAGTTGCCCGATCGTCTACGAGAAAGTATCGTTCAATTCACTTTTGGAATGAAGTTGATAGGAAAATAGGACGGAAGCTATGTGTAAAGGTTCAATGATGGTTTATGGATAAGAATAATATGTATAGGCTCGGTTAAATTGGAAGGGAAAGTGAAAAAAAAAGTTAATAGATGATGGATATGGAAGAAAGGGTTCTTAAAAGCAAGCACGAACCAATATTAGATAATATTGACCCAAATGCTTGTAGGCTTTCAAGGTGGAGAATGAAAGTGATAAACCTCGACCCGCTACTTAACAAAGCAGGAACCTCGGTATAGGGGTGAACGCCACACTCGGTTGAGTGAAAAGTTCAAAAGAAGAACAAGGCTGACACCAACTAAGAACTAGATAGGCCACCAAGTCTTCAACGAAATATGGGAGAAAGATCCTCTCCAAATAATTTCATTAGTTGAAAAGTCTGAAAAAAAAAATGTCTGCCCTCTTACAAATGAAATAACATATATTTATAGCCTAAATAAAAGTAGCCGAATGGACAAGCTTAGAGGCTAAGAAATTCAGCCATAAACACTTAGATAATTCTAGAAGAAAAATCATGAATATCCATGAATGTGCAGCCCTTTAATGTTCCATCATCCCCCTTGGCCGAATGAAGCTTTAATACACCTTGAATACTTGAATAGTTAGCTTGAAAATGCATGGATCATGCATGAAACGTCCCAATGTATGTTCCTCCATAAATTCGGTCCATGAACCTTCAAAAACATGAACATTAAATATCCCCTACTTGCATGAACGTCTCCAATACATGTAATTCCTTAAATGCCGTCCATTGAACCCTAATTCTACATGCACCTCTTCATACATTGCACCAAGTCCTACATGAACTTGCATTAATTTCCTTCCATGCATGAACGTGTACCGTCCAAAGGGATTGGATCTTCTAGATACATTCATGCTTGAATCTTCATCATTCATGTAACTGAATGTGCATTTGAACCCAAACATTCATGTATTTTGTGTATTCATGTATTTGACAAATACATGAACTTGTAAACACCTTGAATCTGGTCATGCATGCACCTAATTAAATGTTGTTTATTCATGCATGTGGGATGTCCAAAAGAGATGTTTCTTCAAGCATTCATTGCGCCGTCCATGAGCATTGCACCTACAAGAAATAAAACAATTCATAAGACATCATGTGAACACACATAAATTCAACACAATGTGAACACATTTATGTCATGCATTAAATCGGCCAAAATGTGAACATAATTAAAATATGTAATAACTATGACATATTAAAACAAATATTAATATAAGTCAAATTTGATGCTTAAATAATTATGTTCAGATTTTATTTAATGATTAAATTCTAAAACCGGGTTTGAGCTAAAATGAGCTAAGCTTTAGCCCTTAAGCTAAAGTTGAGCTGAGATTAAACTCCTAAGCTGTATTTGAGCAAAGGTTTAGCTCGTGAGCTGAATATGAGTTAGGAGTGAGCTCGGTTTAGCTCAGGCAAGTTGGATTGAGCTTGAATAAGCTGGATTTGAGCTAGACGGAGCTCGTAGAGCTGGAAACGAGATAGGATCAGCTTGCCAACATGTCAATGCTCGGCTTGACAGACTTGTCCGATAAAGTTCACGGGGCGTGCTCGTATCATCCCCCCTCTTTTAGGCGACTTGTCCTCAAGTCGAGCTGTTTGTCCATGGGAGAGCTTCGACTCGTGCATGGTTTTCCTCGGTCAAATGGGATGGAGATGTCACACAAACCTGGAAAAGTCTCACCAATTTTGGAAAAGAGAGACTCAAAGAAGTTAGAGACACAAGATAATCAAAATTCAAGGAAAACGCATTCAACTGATCACATGCCCAGAATCTTAATTTTGTAAAACAGGCATACGTAAATTTATCAAAAAGTCTCGATAAGCCATCTTTACAAACATGTGAACTTAGCTGAATCAAGGTGTAATTAGTCATGAACATTTGTAAAGATTCAAATACGTTAATCCACAACCAAAACTTTTCAATATGTTTATTCAAAAATAACAATTCATGGGAATGTACACGCAAAGTGTACCATGGCCAATTGAAAACTAACTCACTCTTTCGCTTATTAACAACATGATTTGTGTAATCATTTTCCAACACAAACGGATCACTACTAGGCTAAAGACAACAATCAATCAAAACAAGGTACAAATAATTTCCAAACATCAACCCATCAAAAAGATTTTCAACAATATTCGAATAGAGTAAAGGTATTTGAAAATTTTTGTAAACTTTACCTTGTCGATCTGGAGGAGAAGAAAATTTATGATCAGTTTTACCTTTATCAAACAAGATGAATCTTCTCTCTTCGGATAGGTAATGTAAAACAAACCTTTTATCTCGATCAACTTGGGTGGGTGACGAAGCACCATGACAGCTCATGCTTTTTAAAGGGTTACATTCACAAAAATGTAAAAGGTTAGTTTCAATAGGAGGTATGGACTGAAAAGAAGAAAATAAATCATCGTTGAAATTTGATTCAAGTCCCAAAGCATAAGTCGATCTTACCTTCTCAAAATGGAACGAAAATTTCAAATGTGGCCAAACAAGGTGATTAGTATACGAATCAAAATTGAAACCCAAATCATTGAATTTCACCTTCTTATCAAAAGTTCGAACATCAAGCAAACATAATTTGTACGCAAATGATGCAAAGTGCTTAATGTTTCCATAAAATGAATTCGTGTAGCAAATACTAGGCTTGAACACATGAACTTGGTCATTTGATGTAGCAGGCAACATGTTAAATAAGGAAAATATAATCAACTCATCACATGATTCAAATTTCACTCGTTCAATTAGACTTGAAAAATTGGCACAACCAAGCATATTCATTTTATCACCAAAGAGACGATGCAACATGTTATCATGCAAGTAAATAAAAGGAAACTTAAACATGCAAATACTCAAACAATCTTGCATCGTAATTTCTACTCGAACAGATAGATCAAAGCATGGAAATCTTGCATAAAATTTTAGAGATTTATCTTGAAGAACAAAGTCGAACAGATCAATTATTTCATGCAAAAATCTTTTAATGCATATATCGAGCAAAGAAGTTGTGATCATGCAAACTTTCAAAAATTCAAATCCATCACAAATCATTTGAATAGGCATGTTTAAATAGAAAGATGAATTCAAAGAATTTTTATAATCAAACAAATCAAAATGTGAAAAACTGCTATCACACACATTCACAATTTGCACAGGATGAACCAATCCAACAGAATCAATAGAATTGTCGTTATAAAACATGTCATAAGACGGAATCTTCATGGCATCTTTTGAAGCAACATCGTTGACATTAATATGTGAACAGTAATTAACCAAATCAAAAGATGGAAGATTTTCAAAAATAAGGCCATAAAAATCTATATGAGCAACTTTGTATTCAAACAGCCTCGAATCATTAAATAAGGAATCCTTACCTTTCTTACCTTCAATTGCAAGTGGGTGGTTGTCATTCACGAACTTACCTTTTTCGAACAACCTAAAACGCCTCTTGTTTGGAAGGTAATGTAGATGGAATTGGCTGCACAAACTTCTAGGAACCTGAAAAGTTAAATCACAAGAAGATCGAACAGGTGGATTAGTAGAAATAATCCTCACTTGCTCACTTGTTTTCTCACTCGATTCTTTTTCTTCTGAATCACTCGTTTCTTTTGTTTCAATTTCTTTTTCATCTTCTTTTTCACTCTCAAACTCTTTTTCATTTTCTTTTTGTTTTTCAAAGGCTTTTTCAAAGGCTTTTTCAAGTTCTCTCAAGATTCGCGCATTTTCTCTCTTACTTGCCTCTTGCCTCTCTCTTCTTTTTATTTCATTTTCTTCGCTTTTTCTTTTCTTTTCTTTGTTTTCTATTTACAAGAATGTACAAAAGAACGATGAGAATACAAATCTTGTTCGAAAGATGAAGAACTATTTGCATATGACTCATAATCGAAACTTCGTGAAGAATACTCCGAGTAAGATTTCTTTGAAGATCTAGTAGGAGTATGTCTTTCTCTTCGAACGCCATCTTGGAACAAATCAAAATCATAATTGGCTTCTCGTCTTCTCAAATTTCTTGATGAAAAGGACTTTCAATCGAAGTCACTTCTCGAATTCGCTGATGAATATGAGTCATAGTATAAATCTCTTTGTCTCGAAGCAGATGGGGAAAAGGAATCACGATAGGAACTTTTTTTCAAGTAGTAGTCGGGGGTATATCTCTGTGGGGTTCTTGTCTTCATTTTTCGACTCGAAGAAACTTTATCACTTTGATCTTGTTTTTCCAAATGATCTAATCTCTCGTGTATGTTCTTAGTGTTGGGCTCCATCATTTTTCGCATTTCTTGAATCAAGTATTGGTATTCCGATTTGGTGAACTCTTCGCGTGACATGATTTTTTTTTTGGTTGCTGAAAAGAAAATGTTAGATCACAAAAAAAATAAAAAAAATTAAGTATCTCACCACAAACCTCACAATTTCGCTCGGAAAGAAGAAGGAAAAGGTGTCACTCCCGCTCATGTTTACACTCGTTTGGCTTTTACCTCCACTCGAATGATCTCACTCGCTCGTGCCTTTTACCTCTCAATCTTTTCTCTCGCAACTTCGTAGTTGGACTTGCCAAGGCCTTTCATAGGCTTAGGGGTCGGTTTCAAAATTGGGTAACAAAGGATAAAATATGAGGGGTTACGGGATGGTTGAAAGAAAGAAAAAAAATTTCTCGGGTTTAAGTGTGGTGACGGGATAGGAAGTGAAAGAAAAGATGGAAGAATGACTTCAAGATCGGGGCTGAATTACAATAGAACAAGTTTTCACTTCAAAATATTTTTTTTCGATTTCTTTTCGAATTTTTTTTCACAATAATTTCACAACTTTTTTTTTAAATTTTGAATTTCTTTTTTTTTTCTTTTTTTTAACTTCTAATACAAAGAAATAAACTCAAGAGAATTTTTGAAGCAAAAATAATTTTTTTTCAAAAAAAATTTTTTCAATTTTTTTTACAACGCACCTATTTCGGTAATGCCACGAATGTTGGTACTTCTCGATTTAATAGCTCTGATACCAAATGATACGAACCGGCCCAGTGATGAGTCGAGTTGTATGTGAGTTGCCTGATCGTCTACGAGAAAGTATCGTTCAATTCACTTTTAGAATGAAGTTGATAGGAAAATAGGACGGAAGCTATGTATAAAGGTTCAATGGTGGTTTATGGATAAGAATAATATGTATAGGCTCGGTTAAATTGGAAGGGAAAGTGAAAAAAAAAAAGTTAATAGGTGATGGATATGGAAGAAAGGGTTCTTAAAAGCAAGCACGAACCAATATTAGATAATATCGACCCAAATGCTTATAGGCTTTCAAGGTGGAGAATGAAAGTGATAAACCTTGACTCGCTACTTAACAAAGCAGGAACCTCGGTATAGAGGTGAACGCCACACTCGGTTGAGTGATAAGTTCAAAAGAAGAACAAGGCTGACACCAACTAAGAACTAGATAGGCCAACAAGTCTTCAACGAAATATGGGAGAAAGATCCTCTCCAAATAATTTCATTAATTGAAAAGTCTGAAAAAAAAAATGTCTGCCCTCTTACAAATGAAATAACATATATTTATAGCCTAAATAAAAGTAGCCGAATGGACAAGCTTAGAGGCTAAGAAATTCAGCCATAAACACTTAGATAATTCTAGAAGAAAAATCATGAATATCCATGAATGTGCAGCCCTTTAATGTTCCATCATCCCCCTTGGCCGAATGAAGCTTTAATACACCTTGAATACTTGAATAGTTAGCTTGAAAATGCATGGATCATGCATGAAACGTCCCAATGTATGTTCCTCCATAAATTCGGTCCATGAACCTTCAAAAACATGAACATTAAATATCCCCTACTTGCATGAACGTCTCCAATACATGTACTTCCTTAAATGCTGTCCATTGAACCCCAATTCTACATGCACCTCTTCATACATTGCACCAAGTCCTACATGAACTTGCATTAATTTCCTTCCATGCATGAACGTGTACCGTCCAAAGGGATTGGATCTTCTAGATACATTCATGCTTGAATCTTCATCATTCATGTAACTGAATGTGCATTTGAACCCAAACATTCATGTATTTTGTGCATTCATGTATTTGACAAATACATGAACTTGTAAACACCTTGAATCTGGTCATGCATGCACCTAATTAAATGTTGTTTATTCAGGCATGTGGGATGTCCAAAAGAGATGTTTCTTCAAGCATTCATTGCGCCGTCCATGAGCATTGCACCTACAAGAAATAAAACAATTCATAAGACATCATGTGAACACACATAAATTCAGCACAATGTGAACACATTTATGTCATGCATTAAATCGGCCAAAATGTGAACATAATTAAAATATGTAATAACTATGACATATTAAAACAAATATTAATATAAGTCAAATTTGATGCTTAAATAATCATGTTCAGATTTTATTTAATGATTAAAGTCTAAAACCGGGTTTGAGCTAAAATGAGCTAAGCTTTAGCCCTTAAGCTAAAGTTGAACTGAGATTAAACTCCTAAGCTGTAGTTGAGCTAAGGTTTAGTTCGTGAGCTGAATATGAGTTAGGAGTGAGCTCGGTTTAGCTCAGGCAAGTTGGATTGAGCTTGAATAAGCTGGATTTGAGCTGGACAGAGCTCGTAGAGCTGGAAACGAGCTAGGATCAGCTTGCCAACATGTCAATGCTTGGCTTGATAGACTTGTCCGATAAAGTTCACGGGGCATGCTCGTATCATCCCCCCTCTTTTAGGCGACTTGTCCTCAAGTTGAGCTGTTTGTCCATGGGAGAGCTTCGACTCGTACATGGTTTTCCTCGGTCAAATGGGATGGAAGATGTCACACAAACCTGGAAAAGTCTCACCAATTTTGGAAAAGAGAGACTCAAAGAAGTTAGAGACACAAGATAATCAAAATTCAAGGAAAACGCATTCAACTGATCACATGCCCAGAATCTTAATTTTGCAAAACAGGCATACGTAAATTTATCAAAAAGTCTTGATAAGCCATCTTTACAAACATGTGAACTTAGCTGAATCAAGGGGTAATTAGTCATGAACATTTGTAAAGATTCAAATACGTTAATCCACAACCAAAACTTTTCAATATGTTTATTCAAAAATAACAATTCATGGGAATGTACACGCAAAGTGTACCATGGCCAATTGAAAACTAACTCACTCTTTCGCTTATTAACAACATGATTTGTGTAATCATTTTCCAACACAAACGGATCACTACTAGGCCAAAGACAACAATCAATCACAACAAGGTACAAACAATTTCCAAACATCAACCCATCAAAAAGATTTTCAACAATATTCGAATAGAGTAAAGGTATTTGAAAATTTTTGTAAACTTTACCTTGTCGATCTGGAAGAGAAGAAAATTTATGATCAGTTTTACCTTTTTCAAACAAGATGAATCTTCTCTCTTTGGACAGGTAATGTAAAACAAACCTTCTATCTCGATCAACTTGGGTGGGTGACGAAGCACCATGACAGCTCATGCTTTTTAAAGGGTTACATTCACAAAAATGTAAAAGGTTAGTTTCAATAGGAGGTATGGACTGAAAAGAAGAAAATAAATCATCTTTGAAATTTGATTCAAGTCCCAAAGCATAAGTTGATCTTACCTTCTCAAAATGGAACGAAAATTTCAAATGTGGCCAAACAAGGTGATTAGTAAACGAATCAAAATTGAAACCCAAATCATTGAATTTCACCTTCTTATCAAAAGTTCGAACATCAAGCAAACATAATTTGGACGCAAATGATGCAAAGTGCTTAATGTTTCCATAAAATGAATTCGTGTAGCAAATACTAGGCTTGAACACATGAACTTGGTCATTTGATGTAGCAGGCAACATGTTAAATAAGGAAAATATAATCAACTCATCACATGATTCAAATTTCACTCGTTCAATTAGACTTGAAAAATTGGCACAACCAAGCATATTCATTTTATCACCAAAAAGACGATGCAACATGTTATCATGCAAGTAAATCAAAGGAAACTTAAACATGCAAATACTCAAACAATCTTGCATCGTAATTTCTACTCGAACAGATAGATCAAAGCATGGAAATCTTGCATAAAATTTTAGAGATTTATCTTGAAGAACAAAGTCGAACAGATCAATTATTTCATGCAAAAATCTTTTAATGCATATATCGAGCAAAGAAGTTGTGATCATGCAACCTTTCAAAAATTCAAATTCATCACAAATCATTTGAATAGGCACGTTTAAATAGAAAGATGAATTCAAAGAATTTTTATAATCAAACAAATCAAAATGTGAAAAACTGCTATCACACACATTCACAATTTGCACAGGATGAACCAATCCAACAGAATCAATAGAATTGTCGTTATAAAACATGTCATAAGACGGAATATTCATGGCATCTTTTGAAACAACATCGTTGACATTAATATGTGAACAGTAATTAACCAAATCAAAAGATGGAAGATTTTCAAAAATAAGGCCATAAAATCTATATGAGCAACTTTGTATTCAAACAGCCTCGAATCATTAAATAAGGAATCCTTACCTTTCTTACCTTCAATTGCAAGTGGGTGGTTGTCATTCACGAACTTACCTTTTTCGAACAACCTAAAACGCCTCTTGTTTGGAAGGTAATGTAGATGGAATTGGTTGCACAAACTTCTAGGAACCTGAAAAGTTAAATCACAAGAAGATCGAACAGGTGGATTAGTAGAAATAATCCTCACTTGCTCACTTGTTTTCTCACTCGATTCTTTTTCTTCTGAATCACTCGTTTCTTTTGTTTCAATTTCTTTTTCATCTTCTTTTTCACTCTCAAACTCTTTTACATTTCCTTTTTGTTTTTCAAAGGCTTTTTCAAAGGCTTTTTCAAGTTCTCTCAAGATTCGCGCATTTTCTCTCTTACTTGCCTCTTGCCTCTCTCTTCTTTTTATTTCATTTTCTTTTTCTTCTTTCGCTTTTTCTTTTCTTTTCTTTGTTTTCTATTTACAAGAATGTACAAAAGAACGATGAGAATACAAATCTTGTTCGAAAGATGAAGAACTATTTGCATATGACTCATAATCGAAACTTTGTGAAGAATACTCCGAGTAAGATTTCTTTGAAGATCTAGTAGGAGTATGTCTTTCTCTTCGAACGCCATCTTGGAACAAATCAAAATCATAATCGGCTTCTCGTCTTCTCAAATTTCTTGATGAAAAGGACTTTCGATCGAAGTCACTTCTCGAATTCGCTGATGAATATGAGTCATAGTATAAATCTCTTTGTCTCGAAGCAGATGGGGAAAAGGAATCACGATAGGAACTTTTTTTCAAGTAATAGTCGGGGGTATATCTCTGTGGGGTTCTTGTCTCCATTTTTCGACTCGAAGAAACTTTATCACTTTGATCTTGTTTTTCCAAATGATCTAATCTCTCGTGTATGTTCTTAGTATTGGACTCCATCATTTTTCGCATTTCTTGAATCAAGTATTGGTATTCCGATTTGGTGAACTCTTCGCGTGACATGATTTTTTTTTGGTTGCTGAAAAGAAAATGTTAGATCACAAAAAAAATAAAAAAAATTAAGTACCTCACCACAAACCTCACAATTTCGCTTGGAAAGAAGAAGGAAAAGGTGTCACTCCCGCTCATGTTTACACTCGTTTGGCTTTTACCTCCACTCGAATGATCTCACTCGCTCGTGCCTTTTACCTCTCAATCTTTTCTCTCGCAACTTTGTAGTTGGACTTGCCAAGGCCTTTCATAGGCTTAGGGGTCGGTTTCAAAATTAGGTAACAAAGGATAAAATATGAGGGGTTACGGGATGGCTGAAAGAAAGAAAAAAAATTTCTCGAGTTTAAGTGTGGCGACGGGATAGGAAGTGAAAGAAAAGACGGAAGAATGACTTCAAGATCGAGGCTGAATTACAATAGAACAAGTTTTCACTTCAAAATATTTTTTTCGATTTCTTTTCGAATTTTTTTCACAATAATTTCACAACTTTTTTTTTTAAATTTTGAATTTCTTTTTTTTTTAACTTCTAATACAAAGAAATAAACTCAAGAGAATTTTTGAAGTAAAAATAATTTTTTTTCAAAAAAAATTTTTTCAATTTTTTTTACAACGCACCTATTTCGGTAATGCCACGAACGTTGGTACTTCTCGATTTAATAGCTCTGATACCAAATGATACGAACCGGCCCAGTGATGAGTCGAGCTGTATGTGAGTTGCCCGATCGTCTACGAGAAAGTATCGTTCAATTCACTTTTGGAATGAAGTTGATAGGAAAATAGGACAGAAGCTATGTATAAAGGTTCAATGATGGTTTATGGATAAGAATAATATGTATAGGCTCGGTTAAATTGGAAGGGAAAGTGAAAAAAAAAAGTTAATAGATGATGGATATGGAAGAAAGGGTTCTTAAAAGCAAGCACGAACCAATATTAGATAATATCGACCCAAATGCTTATAGGCTTTCAAGGTGGAGAATGAAAGTGATAAACCTCGACCCGCTACTTAACAAAGCAGGAACCTCGGTATAGGGGTGAACGCCACAATCGGTTGAGTGATAAGTTCAAAAGAAGAACAAGGCTGACACCAACTAAGAACTAGATAGGCCAACAAGTCTTCAACGAAATATGGGAGAAAGATCCTCTCCAAATAATTTCATTAATTGAAAAGTCTGAAAAAAATGTCCGCCTCTCTTACAAATGAAATAACATATATTTATAGCCTAAATAAAAGTAGCCGAATGGACAAGCTTAGAGGCTAAGAAATTCAGCCATAAACACTTAGATAATTCTAGAAGAAAAATCATGAATATCCATGAATGTGCAGCCCTTTAATGTTCCATCATCCCCCTTGGCCGAATGAAGCTTTAATACACCTTGAATACTTGAATAGTTAGCTTGAAAATGCATGGATCATGCATGAAACGTCCCAATGTATGTTCCTCCATAAATTCAGTCCATGAACCTTCAAAAACATGAACATTAAATATCCCCTACTTGCATGAACGTCTCCAATACATGTACTTCCTTAAATGCCGTCCATTGAACCCCAATTCTACATGCACCTCTTCATACATTACACCAAGTCCTACATGAACTTGCATTAATTTCCTTCCATGCATGAACGTGTATCGTCCAAAGGGATTGGATCTTCTAGATACACTCATGCTTGAATCTTCATCATTCATGTAACTGAATGTACATTTGAACCCAAACATTCATGTATTTTGTGCATTCATGTATTTGACAAATACATGAACTTGTAAACACCTTGAATCTGGTCATGCATGCACCTAATTAAATGTTGTTCATTCATACATGTGGGATGTCCAAAGAGATGTTTCTTCAAGCATTCATTGCGCCGTCCATGAGCATTGCACCTACAAGAAATAAAACAATTCATAAGACATCATGTGAACACACATAAATTAAGCACAATGTGAACACATTTATGTTATGCATTAAATCGGCTAAAATGTGAACATAATTAAAGTATGTAATAACTATGACATATTAAAACAAATATTAATATAAGTCAAATTTGATGCTTAAATAATCATGTTCAGATTTTATTTAATGATTAAAGTCTAAAACCGGGTTTGAGCTAAAATGAGCTAAGCTTTAGCCCTTAAGCTAAAGTTGAGCTGAGATTAAACTCCTAAGCTGTAGTTGAGCTAAGGTTTAGCTCGTGAGCTGAATATGAGTTAGGAGTGAGCTCGGTTTAGCTCAGGCAAGTTGGATTGAGCTTGAATAAGCTAGATTTGAGCTGGACGGAGCTCGTGGAGCTGGAAACGAGCTGGGATCAACTTGCCAACATGTCAATGCTCGGCTTGACAGACTTGTCCGATAAAGTTCACGGGGCGTGCTTGTATCACATCGTTCCAAGGAAAATCAAATCCGAAGGCCTACCTCAAGTGGGAGAAAAAGATTGAGTTAGTATTTGACTACCACAACTACTCCGAGACCAAAAAGGTCAAGTTGGTAGCGATTGAATTTTTTGATTATGCAATGATCTAGTGGGATCAATTAACCACTAGCCGTAGGAGGAACGTGGAACGACCAATCTTAACTTGGGCCGAAATGAAGGTGATGATGCGCCGGTAGTTTATACCATCATATTACCACTGCAAGCTTTACCAAAAAATCCAAAATCTTACCCAAGGGTCAAGGAGTGTTGAAGACTATTTCAAGGAGATGGAAATTGCAATGATTCGCGTGGATGTTCAAGAGGATCGAGAGGCTACAATGGTGCGTTTCTTAGCTGGTCTCAATTGAGACATCGCCAACATCGTGTAGCTTCAGCACTACATCGAATTAGTACACATGGTGCAATTGGCCATCAAGGTCGAGAAGCAAATAAAAAGAAAAAGGGACTATGTGAGGCTATTCCAATCCCCACACAACTTTAAAATGGGCCAAGGTAATAGCAAGGAAGACGCACCAAGTCGTGCAAAGGATCAAGTGGTACTAGCAAAATCTAACAAGCTCGTTGGTGAAGCTAGTAAAAATAAGATCAAATCAATCTCCAACTAAATGAGGGACATTAAATGTTTGAAGTGCCTCAAGAGGGTGATGTGATCCGACTCGGGTTGATGAGTCGAATTCACTTAGTTGCCTAATCGTCGTTCGAGAGAGTCATTCGTGCTTCGGATTTTAGAACTAGAAGTGAATGAAAAGATACAGATAAGCGAAAGGTTTCAAAGTAGGGTGAATTTAGTAATAGGTTCGGATTATGTAGCAAAGATGGATGATGGTTAAATGGCTCAGTTTGGGATAACAAGAAAATAGTTTGAAAGATGGAAATGGGAAATGAGCTTAATGTCAGGAATGATTCAACACTAACTAGTGTCACCCCGGTTCCTATATTGTTAAGGTGAAAAGATGGATAGATGGATAGGTAAACGCCACACCAAGTTTGGTGATAAGTTCAAAACAAGACGATTGATGCCACTAACGCAAGCCAGATAAGTCTTTCGAAACTCGTACGAGATATGAGAGGAAGCAACCTCACAAGAACAAATGTTCATTAACAAATTTGGCAAAAAGTCCCTTTACAATGAAATGTGCAAACTATTTATAGGCTAACAAATAGTAGCTGAATGGACAAACTAATATCTTAAAGACTAAATAAATTCAGCTATGAATGCACTAGAATAATCTAGAACAAGTCTTTAATTTGCTAGGACTAGATTTGGCTGATGGGAACTCCATTGGATAGCTTCATGTGTAAGCAAAGCATCTTGGATGAATGTGAAGTCTTGGGAACTCAATAGCTGTCTAAATTCGGCCATGGAATGAATGAAATATTCAAGAAGTGTCTCTTGGCCGAATAGCACTTGGGCAGCAAACAATTCATGTATTTCACCCACATACATTCGGCCATACATGAACTAGAAGGGAGCTTGAATCTGGCCGTACATGAACATTCATTAAATGCTCTTCATTCATGCATGTGTGCCGTCCAAAGTGAATGTATCTTCTCAATCCACATGCATGTAGTTAACCTTCCATGTACATGAACTTAATTCCTCCCAAGCATTGAACCAGGCCGTGCATGAATCTTCTCATTCATTGAACTTTCCCGTTCATGTATCTCTTCATGAATGAACCTTCCACATTCGGCTAACCTACATGAATTAAAAACACATTTAAATAAAATATAACTATTCATAAAATCATAATTAATAATTAAACAACTTAATGAAATTAACTAAATTCAAACATAATAATTATAAGTCAACTATCAAGTAAATTCGGCTAGCTCAAAAATAGTCAAAACACTTTAATGAGCTGAATTGAGCTAGGGGTTTCGGCATGAGCTGTAGCAAACTTAATTATAAACTAAATTAAAACTTAATTTATTGGAATGAAAAAGAAATGAGCTGAATTCTAGCTCAAACGAGCTGAATCGAGCTCAAGTGAGCTGATGGGAGTTGAATGGTGCATGGGGAGCTGAAGAGGAGCTGAGATCGGATTGCAAAATGGTTCATGGAGTCTTCAAGAAGCTATCCTTAGCTCCTCCAACGTCATAGACCTTGTTGTCATCCCAAATGCGCATCATCAAAGCTGATAAGGTGTCTTGAATTCGCTTGGTTCGAGCTCGAGTCATAGGGCCTTTTGGAAGCTCGATTAGATCTTGATTTGCGTTTGAGGATGCCCCGGGTGTGCTCACATCATTCCCCCATCTTCAAAATGACTTGTCCTCAAGTCGAGTTGACGGTTAATTTTGAAACAGGGATGCCTACTTGTTCGTGCTTGGATGGAAGTATTTAGTTGTCGCCTCATGCCTTGCTGCAAAATTGTCCCAAAACTTGCAAACAATTGATAATCATTATAGTACACAAACTTGTTCAAATGATCAAAGAGACAAGTCATCTCAATCTCAAAACAATTGCAACAAGATAGTAACAAAATTCCATTTTCATTATCAACTAAACATGTTTCATTGCAGCCTAAGGAATTATCGAACAAAGATTTTAGAAACAGAATGTCCATTGTTCGCTAGGGTATCTTAAATTGTTTTTGCAAGGCATAGTGACTTCGACAAGATGCAACAGCTCAAAAATTGCAAATAATCATTAAAATCAACAATGTCATGCATACCAAGAGTCTTTTGTCCATCAATCCAAATAGTTATATCTTCATTGTTATTGTTTTCTTCATCAATCAAATTGGACGAAGATGTAATAGAAATTTCAGATACCATACCTTGAGCAGGTAAATAAGGATTAGATTTACCTTTTCCTACCATTACAAACCTTCGTCCTTCGGGAATGTATCGCAACCGCATCTTATGATTTGAGTCAACCTGAAAAGATTTAGAAACAAGAAATTTTTGGTTAATCAAAACTCTTTTCTTTTCTTCTCTCACGTCTTTTTGAGTTTCCTTTTCTCTCACTTTGGTTTTATCACAACTCTTTTTCTTTTCTCTCTCATTTTCTTTTCTTTCCTTTTTATTTTCACTTTCTTTTTCCACTCTCATTCGATCCAAAGATTGTTTCATTCGTTGTTGATCCTCCACAACTTGTTGCAGTGTCAAGGGTGCCAAAGTAAAATTTCATCCATGGTACTTGAAAGTAGATTGATTTGCAAACCTGTCGTGTTTCACTCTTCGGTCGAATTGCCATGGCCTCCCAAGCAAAATATGGCCCGCATGCATTGGCACCACATCACAAAGGACTTCGTCTTCATATTTCCCAATTGAAAATGGAACAAGGACTTGCTTGGTTACCTTTAGCTCAACTTCATCATTAAGCCATTGTAGCTTGTATGGACTCGGATGAACACTTGTCGGCAGTTCAAGCTTTTCAACTAGGAGTGTGCTCGCAACATTTGTACAACTTCCTCCATCAATCACTAAGCTACATACTTTTCCACGGACAAAACAACGGGTATGAAAAAGGTTCTCTCGTTACGGATTGATTTTGGTACCTTGCGCACCTAAACTCCTCTTAATAACAAGCATCTCACCTTCGACTGCATACTCTAATTCTTCCTCAGCATCAGAAGGGTTTTTGGCATCGTTTTCAACCTTTTCATCTCCCTCCTCCTCTGATTCAATGTCGCCATTGGGTCGAATCACCATCGCTCTCCGATTTAGACATTGGCTTGCAATATGCCCTCTTCCGAGGCACTTAAAACACTTGATGTCCCTCGACCAATTTTGGGCACCTTCAACAGCCTTGCCTTTGTTATTTTCAACCACGGGCTTAGTAGTTTTGGTGGGTGCCATAGGATCTTTTGTTTGGCTCACTGAAGCACTCTTGCTCGTGCCTTGGTTCCATCGGGGCACATTGGTGGTTAAATAACCTCGGGTAGCACCTTTCTTCTTGATTTGCTTTTCGATCTTGATAGCCATGTGGACCATATCAACTATCTCCACATAGTGTTGTAGCTCCACAATGTTGGCGATCTCACGGTTAAGTCCGGACAAAAATCTAGCCATAGTCGCTTCTCGATCCTCGTCCACATTCGCGCGGATCATAGCAACTTCCATTTCCTTGTAGTAGTCCTCAACACTCCTCGTACCTTGGGAAAGATTTTGGAGCTTTTGGTAAAGTTCTCGGTGGTAGTGCGTTGGAATAAACCTCTGGCACATGACAGCCTTCATTTCGGCCCAAGTATTAATGGGACGCTTGCCATTTCACCTTCGGGTTGTCGTAAGTTGGTCCCACCAAATCATTGCATAATCAGTTAATTCTATGGCAGCCAACTTAACTTTCTTTGCCTCTGAGTAGTTATGGCACTCAAAAATGAGTTCGATCTTTTTCTCCCACTCCAAATATGCTTCGGGATCTGAACGGCCTTGGAACGTGGGAATGGATAACTTAATACTTTTCAAGTCATCATCGAATCTTTCTCGCTCTCGTTGGCCACGAGGACGTTGGCCTCTCCGCCAGTCACTAATATTCGAACCAGCTTCGCTTTCGGCCTCACTTGGTTCAGAAACCTCGTTATCTCGAGCATGCCTTCGGCCACGGTCTCTAGGTGGACTTATTGGGGTCCTTGCTCGTCGACCTCTTCCCTCTACTTGATCAAGCCGGTCTTGTATCGGTTCTAACTTTCGATCAAACAACCGTTCAACTTTTCAAAGTAGGGCTTGTATGTTCAAATCTGGCACATTTCGAACTGGTTACCTTTCCTCCATGTTTCGTTCCATTTTGTATTTCAAAAACTTTTAAATCCTCACCACAAATCTCACTAGTTTGCTCGCAAGGAAATATTAATGACACTCTACTCGTGTTTGCACTCGTTTATAGGCTTTTTCAAATTCTCACATACTCTAGCCTTTTTCCACTCAAGCTTACTCTCGTAACCTTATATTTTGTTTCTTTCGACTCGTCTTGGTGCTTTGGGGTCAGTTTCAAGATGGTTATAAGGGATAAGATGTTACGGTGTAGGGTAGGCTAAAAGAAAAATAGTCTTTGGTGTAGTGTGGCGTTTGGGGGGTTAAAAGTTGATGGATAGAAAGATTGAAGATCGGAGCAATTATAAAACAAAAGAATAGATCTTTGATACGAATTGCCTCTGAGGAGTCGAGTCGTATTAGGGTGCCCGATCGTCGACAAGAAGTTACGTTAGGTTTAATTGAAAGGTCAGATAAGAGAAAGAAGGATATTGGTTTTGGTTCGAATTAGGATAGGTAAGAAGAATTGAAAGTTCAGGTTTAGGGTCCGATTAGGTATAGATGAATGAATTGGTTCAATTAGGTAAAAGGGATTGAAGTAATGGTCGTAATGGTATTATGAAATGGTACGAATGGAATGGCCGATTTAGGTACAATTTGGTAAGTGGAGAAATGGGATTGAACAAAAAGTACAAATAAGAACCAATAATGATTTGGTATCGACCCGTTGTTTATAGGCTCTTTTAGTTCGGTTTGGTTTTGGTAAAGGAAAACCTCGACCCACTATCTAACAAGATAGGAATCTCAGTATGTTTGAATGCCACACTACGAGTAGTGATAAGTTTGGTTTCGACAAAGAACAACGGTTGACACAACTAGAACACTAGGAAGCCAATCGAATCTTTGAACGAAATTTGAGAAAAGTTTTGCCTCACAATTTTGGCAGCATAACATTAACAAAGTCCAAAAACTTCCTCTTATAAAGAAAAATAACAAGTATTTTATAGCCTAAATACTAGCTAACCAAATGGACACTTTACATACTTAATGATTGAGTAAAAGTCTCATGAATGCATCTTGAAAATTCTAAAAGGAAGTCCTTTGATGTTCATGACCAGATTCGGCTATGGTGGAGATGTCTTGAAAGTTCTTCATGCTTAAGGAAATGAATCATGAATGAGAGACTCCCTTGGACATTAGATAGGTTCGGCCAACTTGAGTAATTGAGGCAATCAATTCATATTGTTTGGTGAAAAGTTGGAAATTAATTGAGGAGACTTCATGAGCCAAATTAAGTGTGAATGCCGATTCTTGAAGAGTCCATAGGTGTGAACACTTTGAATTGAAAGGCCATGCCATGTGAACATAATGTGAACGGGATTTTAAGGTTCATGGAGGGAGATGTTCGGCCACATGTATGAAGTAATGGGAAGCCTCCTTTTAGCTGAATAGTCACTTGAAAAATGAAAAGTTGCACACCATACATGAATGGAAACATTCATGAACCTTGAACACATTGAATGTGGCCATACATGTACTTAGTCGATCATGCACCTAGGAGATTCAAAACCCTTAACCGTCCATGCACCTCCAAAAAGACATGTTGCTTCATGCTCTATACGTCCATTGAGTTTCTACAAGAAAATGTGAATAGAATTAATTCAAGCTAATGTGAACACAAATGTAAACATTAAATTCGGTTATGACAAATTAATTAACATCAATAAACACTTTTAAGACATATTTAATAAAACTAATGTGAACTAAATTTAATATGTGGTTTATTAATTAACTAATTAATGAACTTATTAAATAAAAAATTTAATAGTAGTCAAATGAAGTCAGAGTAGTTAGTCTTCACGAGCTAGAATTCAACTCATGAGCTAAAACTGAGCTGGACTTGGACTCATGAGCTGGTAGTGAGCTGGACCCGAGCCGGGGAACTGGAAGTGAGCTGATTCCAAGCTAGTGAGCTGGTTTTGAGTTGAATGGGAACTTGCTTGAGCTGGTAGTGAGCTCGATGAGCTAAGCTGGACTTGCAGGTAGTTACATGGTGAGTTCAAAGAGCTGGAATCAGCTTTCTCGAAGTGTCCTAATAGCGTTTCATTCCAAGTTTGAGCTACAAAAGCTGTGATAGACTCCTTAAACTTCTTGGCTCGAGCTCGAGTAACAGGACCTTATGGTAGCACCATAGAATCCTTGCTCAAACTAGCTGAACCATGGGGCGCGATCACATCAATCTTGATCACACACCCTTCTTTTTTTTAAAATTTTGTATATATATATTTTTTTATTTTTTTTAATTTCGTATATATATATTTTTTTTCTTCTCTTTTTATTTAATACTTCACAATATCACTATTATAATAGAGAGTACGAAAAATTACAACTGAAATTTTTTTTATATTCAAATTTTTTTTCACAACTACGAACCTATTTGATCTTGATATGTATGTCGGTGCCTCTCGATTTACAAGCTCTGATACCAAATGATGTGATCTAGCTCGAGTTGATGAGTCGAATTCACTTAGTTGCCCGATCATCGTTCGAGACAGTCGTTCGTGCTTCGAGTTTTAGAACTAGAAGTGAATGAAAAGATACAGATAAGCGGAAGGTTTCAAAGTAGGGTGAATTTAATGTAGTAAAGATGGATGATGGTTAAATGGCTCAGTTTGGGATAACAAGAAAATAGTTTGAAAGATGGAAATGGGAAGCGAGCTTAACGTCAGGAATGATTCAACACTAACTAGTGTCACCCCGGTTCCTATATTGTTAAGGTGAAAAGATGGATAGATGGATAGGTGAACGCCACACCAAGTTTGGTGATAAGTTCAAAACAAGATGATTGACGCCACTAGCACAAGCCAGATAAGTCTTTCGAAACTTGTACGAGATATGAGAGGAAGCAACCTCACAAGAACAAATGGTCATTAACAAATTTGGCAATAAGTCCCTTTACAATGAAATGTGCAAACTATTTATAGGCTAACAAGTAGTAGCCGGATAGACAAACTAATATCTTAAAGACTAAATAAATTCAGCTATGAATGCACTAGAATAATCTAGAACAAGTCTTTAGTTCGCTAGGACTAGATTTGGCTAATGGGAACTCCATTGGACAGCTTCATTTGTAAGCAAAGCATCTTGGATGAATGTGAAGTCTTGGGAACTCAATAGCTTGTCTAAATTCGGCAATGGAATGAATGAAATATTCAAGAAGTGTCTCTTGGCCGAATAGGTGCTTAGGGAAGTCATTTGGGCAGCAAACAATTCATGTATTTCACCCACATACATTCGGCCATGCATGAACTAGAAGGGAGCTTGAATCTGGCTGTACATGAACATTCATTAAATGCTCTTCATTCATGCATGTGTGCCGTCCAAAGTGAATGTATCTTCTCAATCCACATGCATGTAGTTAACCTTCCATGTACATGAACTTAATTCCTCCCAAGCATTGAACCAGGCCATGCATGAATCTTCTCATTCATTGAACTTTCCCGTTAATGTATCTCTTCATGAATGAACCTTCCACATTCGGCTAACCTACATGAATTAAACACACAATTAAATAAAATATAACTATTCATAAAATCATAATTAATAATTAAACAACTTAATGAAATTAACTAAATTCAAACATAATAATTATAAGTCAGCTATCAAGTAAATTCGGCTAGCTCAAAAATAGTCAAAACACTTTAATGAGCTGAATTGAGCTAGGGGTTTCGGCATGAGCTGTAGCAAACTTAATTATAAACTAAATTAAAACTTAATTTATTGGAATGAAAAAGAAATGAGCTGAATTCTAGCTCAAACGAGCTGAATCGAGCTCAAGTGAGCTGATGGGAGCTGAATGGCGCATGGGGAGCTGAAGAGGAGCTGAGATCGGATTGCAAAATGGTGCATGGAGTCTTCAAGGATTATCCTTAGCTCCTCCAATGTCATAGACCTTGTTGTCATCCCAAATGGACATCATCAAAGCTGATAAGGTGTCTTGAATTCGCTTGGTTTGAGCTCGAGTCATAGGGCCTTTTGGAAGCTCGATTAGATCTTGATTTGCGTTGGAGGATGCCCCGGGTGTGCTCACATCAAAGGGGGCATATCACCAATCAATGTCCAAACTGAAACACTATGGTGGTGTGAGCAAACGACAAACTTGAATTGGAGGAAGAGAATGAAGAAGAGTCTGAGGCACCCACCAACGAGGAAGAAGACTTGGAATACACGGTTGAAGGTGAAATGCTCATTGTCAAAAGGAGTTTGAGTATCCAAAGTACCGAGAGTGAGCAACAATGAGAAAATCTATTTCACACACAATGCCACGTACAAGGCAAAGTGTGCAGCTTGATTATTGATGGTAGGAGTTGCACCAATGTTGCCAGCACATTAATGGTAGAAAAATTAGGCCTTTCAACACTAAGCACCCGCATCCATACAAACTACAATGGCTCAATGAAGGCGGTGAGTTGAAGGTAACCAAACAAGCCCTAATTGCATTTTTAATCGAAAAATACAACTATGAAGTCCTATGAGATGTGGTACCAATGCATGCCGAACACTTGCTTTTGGGAAGACCGTGGCAGTTTGATTAGAAGGTCAAACACGATGGTTTCACAAATCACTATATCTTCGAGCATCATGGTAAACATGTGACTTTGGCTCCCATAATGCTAAAGTAAGTCTACGAGGATCAAGTTAAGTTGAACAAGTCTATGGAAAAATTGAGAGAAAAGAACAAAGTTTGTGAGAATAAAATGAGTGGAGAAAAAGAGAGTGAACTCAAAAATGAGACGAGTGAAAAGAAGAGGAGTATTTTTACTAACCAACATGTGAACTACCTTTGTATTGTCTCCTCAATTCAGGTTCCTAATGATCCATGTGATGAGCTTCAACTTCAATACTTTCCTGATGAGAGGTGGTTCAAGTTGATCAACAAAGGTAAAGACGTAAATGACCCTATTCCACCATCACGTAAAGGTAAGCAAGGTAAGGGATCTATAGCCTTTAAGTCTCAACAACCCCATTCGAATGTTGGTGATAATATTACTGATGACTTAGTCTTTGAAAAGGCTCCGTAACTTGATATGGCTAATTGTCATTCTTTGATTAATTTTGATGCTTTCAATTTAAATGATGGAAAGAAGAGTTTTTCTAATGAAGATTATTGCGTTGACAAGTGTGTGGGTGAAGTAATGGTCAATCGGCAAATGCAAAACTTGGCCATGCATGACAATGAATGTTCATATAAACATCCCAATTTGTTTAATTGTGGTAATGTGCATTCTTTGATCTGTTGTGCAAAACCCACATGCTTGAGCAAGTCTATTCGAATAAGATTTGTGATGTATGATTGTTTGAATATATGCATGCCTAAATTTTCTTTGTTTCACTTGTGTGAATTGTTGGAGGTTAAGAAATTCGTGCTGCATCTTAGAACGAGTGGCCAAACTCATGTGTTCAAACCTGGAGTTCTTTAGTCTAGTTCGATATTTGAAAAAGTCAAGCAACCCAAATTTTGTGAGACTGAACGTGAGCATGACTTATGCTTAATTGATACTAGGTCCTTAACTAAGGAAACAAAACTTGCGCATTTTGATTGCAACTTTAAATTGATTGCTATTCCTTCTATGTTGCTGGACATGAAGTTTTTGATTCATTTTGGAAATGTAAGGTCAGTTTATACTTCTTGATCCAGCAATGAATTATGTGCTCTAGCTTGGAATACGAATTTGGGAAGTGTTTTTGAGTTTCTGATCCCTAGTGCCATTAATCCATTTTATTTTCGTGTAGGTGGCATTTTGACATGGTTCCCTCTTAAAGAGGGAGGGCAAGTAATTAACCGGTGTTTTTTTCAAGTTATACGTGAATTTCATGTTGTTTGGCACAAGTCTGTCAATTCGTCAACCAAGGGGCTTGTGACAAGGAAAGATTTGTCGCAAGCAAGTGGCCCGATTTGAGGACAAATCACTTTAAAGAGGGAGGGAATGATACGGCCACGCCTTAGAAACACCCTTGGACCAGATTACCAAGTGAGGCTTGCCATCTTTCGCAAGCTGACCTAGTTCAAATCCAACTCGTTGAGCTCAATTCAGCTCGATTTTAGCTCCTCGAGCTCATTTCCATCCTTTTATTTTATGCTTTCTAAACTTGCTGGAATCAATCCAATTTGTTTACTCTAGCTAGTTAATTCCATTCAGCTCATCTCTATTTCTTTAGTTCATGCATTTTACTTGACTGGAATAAATTAATAAATTAGTAAATTAGTTTTTAGCTCATAAATATGTTCAAATTTGGATTTCATAATCTAGTATTAAATATGTTTGATTTCTTAAACAAGTCTTTAATGTGTCATAGTTAGAACATGTTATTAATTTGTCTTAGACCATTACCAGATTTTAATGTGTTTAATTTCAGCTGAATTTAATGTGTCCTAGTCTATTACTTGTGTTTAATATGTCCTAGCTTAATGCATGATTTTAAGATGTCCTAGCTGCTGCCAAATTAATGTGTCTTAAGCTTAATTAAGAGTTGAATTAATTTGGTGCAGGTACATGTTTGGGATGGCATAAATGCAAGGAGCTAATGTTTCAACTCTTCCAAGCACTCTTTCGTGAACAAAAAGGGACAACGGAGAGCTATTGTTTCTTCTTCCCAAGTTGACCATTTAGTTCACCTAGCAGCCTTAAAGAGATTTCACACCAGCTGGACATTCCTTCACATTGAGTGCCCATTCGGTTTTGTGTGTTCATACATGGAGGGCTGTCTATATTTGGTTTCACACTTGATGTCCATTGCAATACTCAAGCTGATCACTAATTAAACACAAGCTTTCTAGCTGATCAAGGTAACTTAATTCCAGCTTATTAAACACCTTGGTCGAACATAGACAGTTCTAGTTAGCTTTCCTTCACTCCAAATCAACTCCAGCTGAATGTGCATCATCTAAAAGCTGTCCATTGGTGTCTCCAATGCTAGGAAAGTTCGAGGAAGCTTCCAGCTCCATTAAGCTGCTACATGCTGTCCATTTGGCTACCCAAAGTGCCTATTTGACTAGCTTAGGAATTCTACTATAAATACTTAGCTAATTTCTGGTTGTATAAACTATTTTTAATGAACTTTAAGTTATTTGTGAGAATTTTTTAGTCTCAAATTTCATCCAAGACTCAGCTTGACTTATCTGCTAGTCAATGGCATCAACTTGTTTCTTTTATCAAAATTATCACTCTCACAGTGTGGTGTTCTAATACGAACTCGTCTTGAAATGATTCGAGTCGTATTGGTTCTCGATCATGAATTTAAGTAAATCTGAACGGCTTGGCAAAAATAGGCTTAAAATGATGTAAGATAGGCTCAAATGGAATAGTTTGAAATGGTTATGGAAGTAAAGAATGAGATTCGACTAAGGCTTAAAAGTGAACCAACACAATTGGACGTGTTGACCTGAAATTTAGACAAGCACTTAGGTTTTAAAATGGTTGAAAAATAAGATAATTTGATAACTAACCTTGACCCACTTTCAATGGTTGATAGGAACCTTGGTATAAATGGACCTTGACCCTTTATCAATGGATGATAAGAACCGAAGGTATATGAATGCCACACTTTAGAAGTGATAAATTCGGTAACAAGAAAAAGATAGACGCATCAAGCTAAGCTTGATAAGTCAAATCAATTCCAAAAGGACAAAGAGAATTGGGTAACTCACAATTCAAATATTCAGCAAAAAGTCCCTTCAAAAGGTTGATTACACACATATTTATAAGGCTAGGAAAAGGCTAGCTGAATGGTCACAAGTATTCATCTTAAAAGCTGAAATAAAGCTCAAGTCTCTTGGAATTCTTGAACCAAATAACTCCACCATTTAATTCACTTCAATTCAGCTACATAATTGACCTTGAATGCTTGAAAATTGACTCTTGAAGTGTCCTTTGGTTAGCCGAATAGTCACCAGCACCTTAATGGTGTTTTGAATGCTTGAATTAATTCTTTTGAAGTAGCAAAACGGTTGGAAATTGAAAAGCTTGTTGCCAAATTTTAAAGAAGAAATAATCCACTCTTTAAACTCTTTTAAATGATGTGTTAAATCTTCTTGGTAACAGCCTCTTTCTTAAAACCAAAAATGACTTGAAAAACCACTTCATTGAATGTGTAACCGAAAACACTTGAAAAGCCTCTTTATTGAATTTGTAATGATTGTGAGCTGAAGAGACACCTGCAATAAACACATTAAAATGAACTTAGTAAACACAATTAAACACTAATTAAACTCAAACACATTAAACACTTAACTTCAATAAATGAACTAAAACTTATTCATTAGTTATTCCAGCAACTAGTTTAATTAATGAAGCATAATTAATTAAACTTAAACTCATGCATCAATAAATTATCCTAGTAACTAGATTAATTAAAGAAGTAACTATTAAATGAAGTTCAATAATAACTCAATTATTAAAACTAAGATGAGTTGAATTAATGACCAGCAACTCATTTATTAATCTAAGATAAGTTATTAACTAAGATGAACTCAATTAACTAAGATGAGTAATTTATTCAAGCAACTTAATTAAAGATAAAGTCCAACAACTCAATTTATTAACAGACTGAAATTAAACGTCTCATTTTGCACTTGGGCCCCTCAAATTTAGGCCAATCTTGATGCCGTCGAGATGTATCGAAACATGATGCGACTGGGATCGCATCACGTTCACCCCAAACTTTATACCTTTGGTTCTTACCTTTTTAGGTAACGGGTCAAGGTCCTATCCAATCTCCCAAATCACCTTAGGAGTCCTATAAGTCTTGGGTCAACACTCGTATATAGTGTTGGTTCATTCTTGACCCTTAAGCCCATTTCATTCTATCACCACAAACTATTTCATTTCTTTGTTCCCCTTGTTAGTCAAACCTATATCATTCTGTATTTAGCCATTTTGAACCTATTTTTGTCACCAAAACTCCTTACTTTGCCAAATTCGACATTATTTAAAAATTAGAATGATACTTCTTCGTTTGACATCGAGCACATAAACAACTCAGACATCTCAATGAGGCCTTGGTCGTATCACCCTCCCTCTCAGCACACACCTTTTGCTTCCTCTTTTTCACAGTGGTTTATCTAGTACAAGTACAATTGGTTGAGAGTGACATGGATTGGGTGCTGCGTCATCTTCTTGGAATTGCCATGGCATTCTTGTTGGCAATCTAACCAACATTTTTCCATGGCAATATTTCACTTCCTTCATTTCTTACTCTTTTCTCTCTTCTCTTCTTCATTGATACGAACCGCCTCGGGGAGAGTCGAGTCGTATGTTGAGTTGCCCGATCGTCTACGAGAAAGTATCGTTCAATTCGCTTTTTAAATGAAGTTGATGGGAAAATAGGACAGAAGCTATGGATAATGGTTCAATGATGGTTTATGGATAAGAATAATATATATAGGTTCGGTTAAATTGGAAGGGAAAGTGAAAGAAATTAATAGATGATGGATATGGAAGAAAGGGTTCTTAAAAGCAAGCACGAACCAATATTAGATAATATCAACCCAAATGCTTATAGGCTTTCAAGGTGGAGAATGAAAGTGATAAACCTCGACCCGCTACTTAGCAAAGCAGGAACCTCGGTATAGGGGTGAACGCCACACTCGGTTGAGTGATAAGTTCAAAAGAAGAACAAGGCTGACACCAACTAAGAACTAGATAGGCCAACAAGTCTTCAACGAAATATGGGAGAAAGATCCTCTCCAAATAGTTTCATTAATTGAAAAGTCTGAAAAAAATAAAAAATGCCTGCCCCTTACAAATGAAATAACATATATTTATAGCCTAAATAAAAGTAGCCGAATGGACAAGCTTAGAGGCTAAGAAATTCAGCCATAAACACCTAGATAATTCTAGAAGAAAAATCATGAATATCCATGAATGTGCAGCCCTTTAATGTCCCATCTCCCCCTTGGCCGAATGAAGCTTTAATACACCTTGAATACTTGAATAGTTAGCTTGAAAATGCATGGATCATGCATGA
Source organism: Gossypium anomalum (assembly GCA_025698475.1). Taxonomy (NCBI): domain Eukaryota; kingdom Viridiplantae; phylum Streptophyta; class Magnoliopsida; order Malvales; family Malvaceae; genus Gossypium; species Gossypium anomalum. Next base: position 23,418,512 of record CM046962.1, on the reverse strand, counting down.
AACGTCCCAATGTATGTTCCTCCATAAATTCGGTCCATGAACCTTCAAAAACATGAACATTAAATATCCCCTACTTGCATGAACGTCTCCAATACATGTACTTCCTTAAATGCCGTCCATTGAACCCCAATTCTGTATGCACCTCTTCATACATTGCACCAAGTCCTACATGAACTTGCATTAATTTCCTTCCATGCATGAATGTGTACCGTCCAAAGGGATTGGATCTTCTAGATACATTCATGCTTGAATCTTCATCATTCATGTAACTGAATGTTCATTTGAACCCAAACATTCATGTATTTTGTGCATTCATGTATTTGACAAATACATGAACTTGTAAACACCTTGAATCTAGTCATGCATGCACCTAATTAAATGTTGTCCATTCATGCATGTGGGATGTCCAAAAGAGATGTTTCTTCAAGCATTCATTGCGCCGTCCATGAGCATTGCACCTACAAGAAATAAAACAATTCATAAGACATCATGTGAACACACATAAATTCAGCACAATGTGAACACATTTATGTCATGCATTAAATCGGCTAAAATGTGAACATAATTAAAATATGTAATAACTATGACATATTAAAACAAATATTAATATAAGTCAAATTTGATGCTTAAATAATAATGTTCAGATTTTATTTAATGATTAAAGTCTAAAACTGGGTTTGAGCTAAAATGAGCTAAGCTTTAGCCCTTAAGCTAAAGTTGAGCTGAGATTAAACTCCTAAGCTATAGTTGAGCTAAGGTTTAGCTCGTGAGCTGAATATGAGTTAGGAGTGAGCTCGGTTTAGCTCAGGCAAGTTGGATTGAGCTTGAATAAGCTGGATTTGAGCTGGACGGAGCTCGTGGAGCTGGAAACGAGCTGGGATCAGCTTGCCAACATGTCAATGCTCGGTTTGACAGACTTGTCCGATAAAGTTCGCAGGGCGTGCTCGTATCATCCCCCCCTCTTTTAGGCGACTTGTCCTCAAGTCGAGCTGTTTGTCCATGGGAGAGCTTCGACTCGTGCATGGTTTTCCTCGGTCAAATGGGATGGAAGATGTTACACAAACCTGGAAAAGTCTCACCAATTTTGGAAAAGAGAGACTCAAAGAAGTTAGAGACACAAGATAATCAAAATTCAAGGAAAACGCATTCAACTGATCACATGCCCAGAATCTTAATTGTGCAAAACAGGCATACGTAAATTTATCAAAAAGTCTTGATAAGCCATCTTTACAAACATGTGAACTTAGCTGAATCAAGGGGTAATTAGTCATGAACATTTGTAAAGATTCAAATACGTTAATCCACAACCAAAACTTTTCAATATGTTTATTCAAAAATAACAATTCATGGGGATGTACACACAAAGTGTACCATGGCCAATTGAAAACTAACTCACTCTTTAAACTTATTAACAACATGATTTGTGTAATCATTTTCCAACACAAACGGATCACTACTAGGCCAAAGACAACAATCAATCACAACAAGGTACAAAAATTTCCAAACATCAAACCATCAAAAGATTTTCAACAATATTCGAATAGAGTAAAGGTATTTGAAAATTTTTGTAAACTTTACCTTGTCGATCTGGAAGAGAAGAAAATTTATGATCGGTTTTACCTTTTTCAAACAAGATGAATCTTCTCTCTTGGACAGTAATGTAAAACAAACCTTTATCTCGATCAACTTGGGTGGGTGACGAAAGCACCATGATAGCTCGTGCTTTTAAAGGGTTACATTCACAAAAATGTAAAAGGTTAGTTTCAATAGGAGGTATGGACTGAAAAGAAGAAAATAAATCATCGTTGAAATTTGATTCAAGTCCCAAAGCATAAGTCGATCTTACCTTCTCAAAATGGAACAAAAATTTCAAATGTGGCCAAACAAGGTGATTAGTAAACGAATCAAAATTGAAACCCAAATCATTGAATTTCACCTTCTTATCAAAAGTTCGAACATCAAGCAAACATAATTTGTACGCAAATGATGCAAAGTGCTTAATGTTTCCATAAAATGAATTCGTGTAGCAAATACCAGGCTTGAACACACGAACTTGGTCATTTGATCTAGCAGGAAACATGTTAAATAAGGAAAATATAATCAACTTATTGCATGATTCAAATTTCACTCGTTCAATTAGACTTGAAAAATTGGCACAACCAAGCATATTCATTTTATCACCAAAGAAACGATGCAACATGTTATCATGCAAGTAAATCAAAGGAAACTTAAACATGCAAATACTCGAACAATCTTGCATCGCAATTTCTACTCGAACAGATAGATCAAAGCATGGAAATCTCGCATAAAATTTCAAAGATTGTTCATGAAGAACACAATTGCACATATCATGTGGAGATCTTTTAACTTGGATGCCAAACAAAGAATTTTTAGAGAACATGCAACTTTTCAAATAGGCAGATTTGTCACAAATCAATTGAGCAGACATATTTAAACATAAAGATTTAACACATGAATTCAAAAATTTTGCATAGTCTAACACATCAGAATTTTTAAGTGACAGACTTTGATCAAACACACTCAAAATTCGCTTAGAGAAAACTAATCCAATGTTGTCAACAAATTTGTCAATGTAGTAATCGTCATAAGAAAAGCTGTATATGGCACCCTTTAAGACTAAATCGTTAACAACAGTAAGTGAACAAAAATTAGCCAAATCAAGTGGCTTTGATTCGATAAACAAAGAATCCTTACCTTTCTTACCTTCGATCGCAAGTGGGTGGTTGTCATTTGCGAACTTACCTTGTTCGAACAACCTAAAATGCCTCTCGTTTGGAAGGTAATGTAGATGGAATTGGTCGCACAAACTTCTAGGAACCTGAAAAGTTAAATCACAAGAAGATCGAACAGGTGGGTTAGTAGAAATAATCCTCACTTGCTCACTTGTTTTCTCACTCGATTCTTTTTCTTCTGAATCACTCGTTTCTTTTGTTTCAATTTCTTTTTCATCTTCTTTTTCACTCTCAAATCTTTTTCATTTCCTTTTTGTTTTTCAAAGGCTTTTTCAAGTTCTCTCAAGATTCGCTCATTTTCTCTCTTACTTGCCTCTTGCCTCTCTCTTCTTTTTATTTCATTTTCTTTTTCTTCTTTTGCCTTTTCTTCTCTTTTCTTTGTTTTCTCTTTACAAGAATGTAAAAAAGAATCATGAGGATAGAGATTATGTTCGAAAGATGAAGAACTATTTGCATATGGTTCACAATCAAAACTTCGTGAAGAATACTCCGAGTAAGATTTCTTTAAAGATCTAGTAGGAGTATGTCTTTCTCTTCGAACGCCATCTTGGAACGAATCAAAATTGTAATCGGCTTCTCGTCTTCTCGAATTCCTTGACGAAAAATAATCTCGATAGTAATCTCTTGGTCTTGAAGTCGATGTCGAATATGAATCACCATGGGTCTCTTTTCTCATGTAATAATTGGGTGTATATCTTCCTGGGGTTCTTAACTCTATGTTTCGACTTGATGAAACTCGTTCTCGTGGATCTCTTTGTTCCAATCGGTCTAATCTCTCATGCAATTTATCGAATTTGAACTTCACCATTCTTTGCATTTCTTGTACCAAGTATTGGTATTCCGATTCGGTGAACTCTTCGCGTGACATGGTTTTTGTTACTGAAAAGAAAATGTTAGTTCACAAAACAAAATAATAAAAAAAATTAAGTACCTCACCACAAACCTCACAATTTCGCTCGGAAAGAATAAGGAAAAGGTGTCACTCCTGCTCGTGTTTACACTCGTTTGGCTTTTACCTCCACTCGAATGTTCTCACTCACTCGTGCCTTTTACCTCTCAATCTTCCTCTCGTAACCTTGTAACAGACTTAGTATAACTTGATCTCTAGTATTGTGGATCGGTTTCAAATGGTTTTACAAAGGATAGCAAATGAGGGGTTACGGGTTGGCTGAAAGAAAAGGGAATTGGGTAAAAAGTGTGGCGTGGAATAGATTAGAATAGAAGATGAATCGGGAACGAAATCAAACCAAGGCTTGATGTTCAAATAGCAATCAAATGGCATAAACACCTCTCTTTTTTTTTTTCAAAATTTTTTTGAATTTTTTTAATTTTTTTCGATTTTTTTTTAACATGTATTACTTTTTTTTTACTATATCGGCAAACTAAATACAATAGGAACACTTTTGTACATGATTTTTTTTTGGCTGCGTAGATCTTTTTGTTTTTATAATAACAGCAACAAACTAATCAAAATGAGAAAATTTCGGTATACGAAAAAAAATTTCTATACTTTTTTTTCTTTTTTTTTTGGATCCTACTTACTCGCGTACACTTGGACTAGCCCGGGATTAATTTTGTCGCACGATCTTCTCGTTTTAGTAGCTCTGATACCAAATGATACGAACCGCCCCGGGGAGAGTCGAGTCGTATGTTGAGTTACCCGATCGTCTACGAGAAAGTATCGTTCAATTCGCTTTTGAAATGAAGTTGATGGGAAAATAGGACGGAAGCTATGGATAATGGTTCAATGATGGTTTATGGATAAGAATAATATGTATAGGTTCGGTTAAATTGGAAGGGAAAGTGAAAGAAATTAATAGATGATGGATATGGAAGAAAGGGTTCTTAAAAGCAAGCACGAACCAATATTAGATAATATCAACCCAAATGCTTATAGACTTTCAAGGTGGAGAATGAAAGGGATAAACCTTGACCCGCTACTTAGCAAAGCATGAACCTCGGTATAGGGGTGAACGCCACACTCGGTTGAGTGATAAGTTCAAAAGAAGAACAAGGCTGACACCAACTAAGAACTAGATAGGCCAACAAGTCTTCAACGAAATATGGGAGAAAGATCCTCTCCAAATAGTTTCATTAATTGAAAAGTCTGAAAAAAATAAAAAATGCCTGCCCCTTACAAATGAAATAACATATATTTATAGCCTAAATAAAAGTAGCCGAATGGACAAGCTTAGAGGCTAAGAAATTCGGCCATAAACACCTAGATAATTCTAGAAGAAAAATCATGAATATCCATGAATGTGCAGCCCTTTAATGTCCCATCATCCCCCTTGGCCGAATGAAGCTTTAATACACCTTTAATACTTGAATAGTTAGCTTGAAAATGCATGGATCATGCATGAAACGTCCCAATGTATGTTCCTCCATAAATTCGATCCATGAACCTTCAAAACCATGAACATTAAATATCCCCTACTTGCATGAACGTCTCCAATACATGTACTTCCTTAAATGCCGTCCATTGGACCCCAATTCTGCATGCACCTCTTCATACATTGCACCAAGTCCTACATGAACTTGCATTAATTTCCTTCCATGCATGAATGTGTACCGTCCAAAGGGATTGGATCTTCTAGATACATTCATGCTTGAATCTTCATCATTCATGTAACTGAATGTGCATTTGAACCCAAACATTCATGTATTTTGTGCATTCATGTATTTGACAAATACATGAACTTGTAAACACCTTGAATCTAGTCATGCATGCACCTAATTAAATGTTGTCCATTCATGCATGTGGGATGTCCAAAAGAAATGTTTCTTCAAGCATTCATTGCACCGTTCATGAGCATTGCACCTACAAGAAATAAAACAATTCATAAGACATCATGTGAACACACATAAATTCAGCACAATGTGAACACATTTATGTCATGCATTAAATCGGCTAAAATGTGAACATAATTAAAATATGTAATAACTATGACATATTAAAACAAATATTAATATAAGTCAAATTTGATGCTTAAATAATCATATTCAGATTTTATTTAATGATTAAAGTCTAAAACCGGGTTTGAGCTAAAATGAGCTAAGCTTTAGCCCTTAAGCTAAAGTTGAGCTGAGATTAAACTCCTAAGCTGAGGTTGAGCTAAGGTTTAGCTCCTGAGTTGAAAATAAGCTAGGAGTGAGCTCTGTTTAGCTCAGGTAGGATGGATTTAGCTAGAATAAGCTGGATTTGAGCTGGACGGGGCTCGTGGAGCTAGAAACGAGCTGGGATCAGCTTGCCAACATGTCAATGCTCGGCTTGACAGACTTGTTCGATAAAGTTTGCGGGGCGTGCTCGTATCATTCATCCTGTACCTACTGTCAACAACAACCTACTCCTTTCTTCCCCAATAATAAAAGTAACAAATAATAACATTTATAGCACAATCCTAGCTTTGTTAAGCAATATTCTAAAAACATCCTAAAAATGAAAATGTATTTACTTAATTACAAACAATTAATTTAATCTAGAGGCTTGAATATAACTTTTTTCAAGAGTGATCACTACAAGTTATTTAAATAGATGAAACCATGAGTCGAGTCACGTATGATTACCTACTGAGCTTCAAGATATACAGCTTCTATTAGACTAATGATCGGGAATGATTCTAGCGCGCAACCGTCGACCACATTGATGTGGCACAAATTCTAATTGGCATTTGGACTAATTAATTTTATCGTTGTATTGAACGTTTATATTTTTTCGATGATTTCTATTATTGTGGTTTTAGAGGAATATTGTTATCATTTAACAAAATTAAAGTTGATATTTGTTATCATTTTACAAAATTGAAGTTGTAATTTGTTACCATTTCACAAAATGAAAGCTGGTATTTTTTTATCATTTCACAAAACTGCGTGTTTACATATTACAATGTAATTGATTTTTTTTCTAGTTTGCATCTTCCTCGTGATGTGAGCACGCTCGGGGCATCCTCAAATGCAAATCATGATTTAATCGAGCTTCCAAAAGGCCCCATGACTCGAGCTCGAACCAAGCAAATTCAAGACGCTTTATTAGCTTTGGTGAAGCGCATTTGGGATGACAACAAGGTCCATGATGTTGGAGGAGCTGAGGACAACTCCTTGAAGACTCAATGCATTCTTTTGCAATCCGATCTCAGCCCCTCTCCAGCTCCCCATGCGCCAGTCAGCTCCAATCAGTTCACTTGAGCTCGTTTTAGCTCGTTTGAGCTTGATCTTAGCTCGTTTCAGCTCATTTCTTATTCCATTTCAATAAACTAAGTTTAAACTTTATTTTAACTCAATTTGCTACAGCTCATGTCAAATTCCCTAGCTCAAATTAGTTCATTAATTGTTTTTGTTTATTTGAGCTAGCTGAATTTAATATGCTAGTTAATTTTTAATTTATGGTGTCCGAAATTAGTTAGTTGTTATTTAAGTTGTTAGTTGCTGTTTAATTATGTCTAAATATTATAATTAAATGTGTTCATTTCTCTTGTAGGTTCAGCCGAATATTGGAAGTGCATTTAAGGCTAGGTGCATGCACGGGTTTAATTTAATGGATGAGAAGATACATGCACGGCTTGGTTCAATGCTTGGAGGAATTTTGTTCATGTACATGGAAGATTTAATTACATGCATTGGATTATGAAGAATACATTCCCTTTGGATGACACACATGCATGTATGAAGGGTATTTATTGCAAGTTCATGTACGGCCAGATTCAAGCTCCCTTCCAAGTTCCATGCATGACCGAATGTATGTGGGTGAAATACATGAATTGTTTGCTGCCCAATTGACTTTCCTAGGTGTCTATTCAGCCAAGAGACACTTCTCAATGCTCCTTTCATCCCAAGGCCGAATCTAGACAAACTAATAAGCTTCCAAGTCTCTACATTCATCCTAGTTGTTTTGCTTACATATGAAGCTGTCCAATGGAGTTTCCATCAGCCGAATCTAGCCTTAGCAAATTAAATAACTTGTTCTAGATTATTCTAGTTGATTCTTAGCCAATTAGTCCATTCGGCTACTACATGATAGCTTATAAATAGTTTGCTCATTTCATTGTAAAAGGGACTTTTGCCAAATTATTAATGAACATTGTTCTTGTGAGGTTGCTTCCTCTCATATCTCGTACAAGTTTCGAAAGACTTATCTAGCTTGTGCTAGTGGCGTCAATCGTCCTTGTTTGAACTTATCACCAATCTTGGTGTGGCGTTCACCTATCCTGCTATCCATCCTCACATTAACAATATAGGAACCGGGGTGACACTTTTTAGTGTTGAATCATTCCTGACGTTAAGTTTGATTTCCATCCCCATCTTTCGAATTTCTTTCTTGTTATCACCAAAATCGAACCACCTATCTAACATCCATCTTGTTTACCTTAGCTGAACCTATCACTATTCTTACATTTATTTGAAACGTCTTCTACTTCCAAAAATTGAGGCACGAACAATTCTCTCGTCTACGATCGGGCAACTACGTGAATTCGACTCAACTTCCTGGGCTGAATCACATCACCTCAGTTGGTTTGACTTGTCTTGAATATTCATGTTGTGTATTTGAGTCGATGTCAATCAACCTTTTGGTTTGCAACAGAATGACCTAACGGGTAACAACTTAAACGGGGCGCTTGATACAGCCAGCCATATACGATTGCTGTAAATACAAATATTTTAAATATTGAATTCAATAATTACTATTATTATGTTAAAAATGTAATCAATTTAAATTTTAAAACCCTAAACCCTAACTTTAATACAATAACCTTAAACTCTAACACCCTAAAAACCCTAATATAACATGGGAGAAAATGCTTCTAGCTAGAAGCATTTTCCCTAAATCGGCCTATACCTGTAAATATTCTAAAAATTAGCCTATTTCGATAATTTTAAAAAAAATCGACATTTTTTTGGTAATTTAATCAATAGAGGGGTCTAAAATAATATGAGATGAATTCTTTTAATATAATAATGGAGATGAATTGAATCCAATACATGTATATGTGCTTGTTATACTAATATGAGTGTTGAAGTAATCAGCACAATCAATTATCATCTTAAATGTAGGTCATTTGACACAATAGTCAGCGAAGGCTTGTTACATTGTTGATTACCCTTGAGCAACTGACACTGCAAAGTAAAAAAAGCATAATAATATTTTTGGACCTTCAATTATATACTAAAAATCATTTTACCCTTATTTTTTTTATCAAAATGCTTAACTTCCTTAACTTTTGATATGATTCGTCTCGAGGATGAGTCGAGTCATATGTGAAATGCCCGATCATCTACGAAGAAGTATCGTTCGGTTTGTTCAAAAGGATGTTTCCAAGTAAATTATGCGGAAGCTATTCAAGGGGTTCAAAGGAAGGGTTTAAAATATGAATATTAAGGTTCAGTTTAAAGTAAATAAAAGAATGGAAAGAAGGAACTCAAAAGCAAGCACGAACCAATACTAGAGAGTATTGACCCAATTGCCTATAGGCTTTTAAGGTGATCGGATGAAAGAAGGTAAACCTCGACCCTCTACTTAGCAAAGTAGGAACCTTGGTATAGTTTTGAACGCCACACTATAAATAGTGATAAGTTCGGGATAAAAGAAAAATAGGCTGACGCCACTAGGCTTCCTAGATAAGCCAACAAGTCTTCAACGAAATTAGGGAGAAAAGTATCTCACCAAATAGTTTCATTAACAAGAAACAATGATAAAAGTTCAACAAAAAGCCCTTACAAATGAAAGCAAACAACTATTTATAGCCTAGTTCTTGGGGTAGCCGAATGGACATAAAACAATGCTTAAAGACTAAGTAAAATTCGGCTAGAAAATCCTAGAATAAACTAGAAGACAATCATTAAGTGACTAAGTGTAAATTCAACTACTTGGAACGCCAATGGGCATGCTTTGTGGAGAAGAAATTCGGCTGAATGAATGTGAAGCATGGAAGCTTAACAGCCATGTCTAGATTCGACTAAGGAGAGGATGAATGGCAGCCTTCATGCATTTTTTTTTGGCTGAATGGTCACTTAGAAAATATCAACCAGCATATGTCCATTGGTCTCCACGAAAAGGTGTATGGGATGAAGGAAAATTCAGCAACTCATTTAAGTCGTCCCTGCATGGTAAACACTTTAATAAATGCTATCCATGAACATGTCTTGGCCATGCACAAAACACCCACTTAAATGCTGCACATTAAATTTGTTTCTTGCCATGAACCTACAACAAATTAATGCATCAAGTAAACAGCAATTAATTCAGCCATGCATGCTTGCCACAAACAACCTCTTTAATGGACGCCCCTTGCATGCTGGACAAGTCCCTAAATTCGTCCCATGTTTGCTCCAACACCTCTTTAATTCAGTCAGCCATCATGCACCATAACTTCAGCTTCTTTAATGCTGATTCATTCATGTGCCTAAAAGCAATTTAATGAAGCAAATTAATTCATGTTAAATACATTAAATTCGGCACATTCAACCTGCAGCAAAGTTGAGACAATTTAAATTCATGGTTTTAATCACAAAACATATTAATAACATGTCTAAACAAGGACATATTTATGACCCACATTTTAATGCTAGGACAACCATTAAATTTGGTTTAGACAAATAAATAGCAGCAGCTAATTAATTTGTCTTAAACTTGACATATTAAATTCATGTCCTAAACTAAGACACATTAAAAACTTTATTTAATTATGTATTGATTTGACAAATTAAAATGAGCTAATTATTTTAAGCTAACCAAATAAACTAACTTAATTATTGCAGCAAATTAAAATGCAAGAAATTAAATAATTTCGAATCGAGCTCAAATGAGCTTGCGTCAAAACGAAATTAAATAGGTAACAAGCTGAATTGAGCTGGACGAAGCTCGGGGAGCTAGAAACGAGCTAGAATCAGCTTGTCAACATGTCACAGCTCGACTAGGGAGACTTGTTCAAAGAGGTTTGCTGGGTGCGCTCGCATCACGAGGTAGGCTTCGGGATCCAATTTGCCTTGAAAAGGTGGGATGGAAAGTTTGATGTTTTTACGATAGTCGTCTACGCACCCAAGTTCTATTTGGCCTCGATTCCTTTGTCCCTGCCACCTTTCACTATGGTTGGACCCTTGGCCACTTTCGACATCATTAGGGCCATACAAATCATCTTCGTTGAATCTTTCTCAACCTTGATTTCTTTACAGACTTTGGGGCGTTCTCTCTCATTGGGCTCTCTCCATGACTTTATCTAGTCGCTCTTGGATGGGCTCGAGTTTCTGATCAAACATGCGCTCCATTTTGTGCATAAGAGCTTAAAGAGTCAAATCTGGCACTCCTCCTTCTTCGGGCGCTACATTTATAAGGGGTTTTCGACCTCCACCTTCCACCATATTGCGTTCTGGACTTCTAGACATGTAAGAGTAAGACCTCACAACAAAGCCTCATGTTCACTCAGAAAGAAAGAGTTATTGGCACTCACACTCGTGTTTACACTCTTTATGACTTTTCTTCTCTCTAATGCGCTCACTCACCCGTGCCTTTTTCCACTCGTTTCTTCTCTCATGATTTTGTAAAAAGACTTGTTTAGGCTTTATCGTAGTCTAGGGGTCAGCTTCAAATGCGTTAACAATGGTAATGATGTCAGGTGCTAGGTTGGCTAAAAGAAACAACTTTGGTGATGGAGTGTGGCATAAAGGTGTTATGTAACACCCCTAACTCGTATCCGTTGTTAGACTAGGGTTACGAAGCATTACCGAATATAAAGTACAAATCCGAACATTAATAAATTTTCACCCAAGTCAAGCTTATTAATAAATAAAATATAGTTAATTAATACTTCAGAACATATTCTATTTTGCTCATTGTAACACAAATCATGTCAAAATTTCAACATAAAACTCACTACATATAATGCATATATGTATAAACATATATAAGGCATTAACCATTGAGTACATGATTTAACATATTATTAAGTCACTTATGAAATTGTGCTTAAGTCACTAAATATCACTTACATGCTCAATTAACCTTAGTAAATTTAATTATTCTACGGGTACACTTACCATCCAAAAATACACTAAATATTTATGCTAATTAATATGTTTGAGATTACATACTCAAAAGCCAAATAATTATTAACATTCTGATACGAGCACGCCCCGCGAACTTTATCGAGCAAATCTATCAAGCCGAGCAATGACATGTTGGCAAGCTGATCCCAGCTCGTTTCCAGCTCCACGAGCTTCGTCCAGCTCAACTCTAGCTTATTTGAGCTCAATCCATCTTGTCTGAGCTAAACTGAGCTCACTCCTAGCTCACTTTCAACTCACGAGCCAAACCTTAGCTCAACTTCAGCTTAGGAGTTTAGCCTCAGCTCAACTTTAGCTCACGAGCTAAAGCTTAGCTCATTTTAGTTTAAACTCGGTTTTTATCTTTAATGCATTAAATAAAAATTTGCACATATTTATTTAAGCATTAAACTTGTCTTATATTAATATTTGTTATTAATATGTCATAGTCATTACATAAATTGATTATGTTTACATAGCTGAATTAATGCATGACATTTGTTCACATCATGCCGAATTTATGAGTGTTCATAAGATATCTTAATGACTTGTTTATTTCATGTAGGTACATCCCTTTGGACGGTACAATGTATGGATGAAAAAACATCTCTTTTGGGCATTCCACACTCATGAATGAAGAAGTATTAAATGCTGGTGCATGTACGGCTAGATGCAAGGTTTCTACAAATTCATGCATGTGTCAGATGCATGTATGGACATTAAAGGCTAGTCCATGAATGGATCAAATGCATGGGATGATAGAATGCATGAATGGCTTAAGTGCATGTATGGTGGCTGTCTCCTAACTTTCCAAGGCACTTATTCGGCCAAGAAGTAGCTGTTCACACTTTGAATTGACCTATAAGCTACTACACATGCATGGATGGGTTTAAGAACGTCCAAAGGAAGGAATTAACTCAATAATTCAACATATTGATTGAATTAAGTGTATGCACAAAGGGGAGAACGAATTTACTAGGTTCATGCTGCCATTTATGACCCTACATGCTATTAAAGAGTTTAATTATGAGGATACATGTTCCATACAAGTACATGAACATCCCAAGGAGATGAATGCAACCTTTGGTGGGATGAATGCAACCTTTGGTGCACATACAAGTCACTTGAAGCCTTTCTTTATGATTAAGTATTCATGCACACACTTAGGGGGAAGAAAGTGTCCATTCAATTAGTTCATGAATCTGCCGAATTTATGAACTATTTTAATACATTAGTGTGAATGTTTTTATTATTGTGTGAACACCTAGATGCCGAATTTGAATGGTCATCTATGTGCCTATTAATATTTGTTTTCTTTCAATTGTAAGGCACTTTTTGCCAAAATTTTTATTGAATTTAATCCTGTGAGAATTTTCTTCTCTAAACTTTGTTTGAGACTTTGTTGACTTATCTACCTAGTAGTGGCGTCAACCCTGTTTCTTTCAAGCCTATACCAAGGTTCCTATCTTCATAGATAGTGGGTCGCGGTTTTATCGTTTTACCATTCACCTTAAGAAACTATAAGTTTCGGGTCGTCACTCTTTAGTGTCGGTTCTACTTGTTCTTAAGCTACCTAATTCCATACCCTACAACCACCCTTGTCAAATATTAGCAACCAACACAACTCCATCCTTTATCGCCTAAGCCTTAAAGTTACGAATGAAACTTCTCGTTAAGACGATCGGGCAACTCAACATACGACTCGACTCATCCCGAGGTAGATCGTATCATTTGGTATCAGAGCTACTAAAATGAGAAGATCGTGCGACGAAATCAATTCCGGACTAGTCCAAGTGTACGCGAGTAAGTAGGATCCGGAAAAAAAAGTATAGAAAATTTTTTTCGTATACCGAAGTTTTCTCATTTTGATTAGTTTGTTACTGTTATTATAAAAACAAAAATTTATGCGGTCGAAAAAAAATCGTGTACAAAGGTGATCCTATTGTATTTAGTTGTTGATATAGAACCAAAAAAAAAATTATACAAGTTAAAAAAAAAATTCAAAAAAGAATTTCAAAAAAAAAGAAAAAAAGAGAGGTGTTTATGCCATTTGATTGCTATTTGAACATCAAGCCTTGGTTTGATATCGTTCCCAATTCATCTTCTATTCTAATCTCATCCACGCCACACTTTTTACCCAATTCCCTTTTCTTTCAACCAACCCGTAACCCCTCATTTGCTATCCTTTGTAAAACCATTTGAAACCGATCCACAATACTAGAGATCAAGTTATACTAAGTTTGTTACAAGGTTACGAGAGGAAGATTGAGAGGTAAAAGGCACGAGCGAGTGAGATCATTCGAGTGGAGGTAAAAGCCAACCGAGTGTAAACACGAGTGGGAGTGACACCTTTTCCTTCTTCTTTCCGAGCGAAATTGTGAGGTTTGTGGTGAGGTACTTATTTTTTTTTATTTTGTTTTGTGAACTAACATTTTCTTTTCAGTAACAAAAACCATGTCATGCGAAGAGTTCACCGAATCGGAATACCAATACTTGGTACAAGAAATGCAAAGAATGGTGAAGTCCAAATTCGATAAATTGCATGAGAGATTAGATCGATTGGAACAAAGGGATCCACGAGAAAGAGTTTCATCAAGTCGAAACATAGAGTCGAGAACCCCACGAAGATATACACCCAATTATTACATGAGAAAAGAGACCCATGGTGATTCATATTCGACATCGACTTCAAGACCTCGAGATTATTTTTCGTCAAGGAATTCGAGAAGACGAGAAGCTGATAACGATTTTGATTCATTCCAAGATGGCGTTCGAAGAGAAAGACATACTCCTACTAGATCTTCAAAGAAATCTTACTCGGAGTATTCTTCACGAAGTTTTGATTGTGAACCATATGCAAATAGTTCTTCATCTTTCGAACATAATCTCTATCCTCATGATTCTTTTGTACATTCTTGTAAAGAGAAAACAAAGAAAAGAAAAGAAAAGGCAAAAGAAGATAAAGAAAATGAAATAAAAAGAAGAGAGAGGCAAGAGGCAAGTAAGAGAGAAAATGAGCGAATCTTGAGAGAACTTGAAAAAGCCTTTGAAAAATCCTTTGAAAAGCAAAAAAAAAATGAAAAAGAAACTGAGATTGAAAAAGAGAACGAAAAAGAGTTTGAGAGTGAAAAATAAGACGAAAAAGAAATTGAAACAAAAGAAACGAGTGATACAGAAGAAAAAGAATTGAGTGAGAAAACAAGTGAGCAAGTTAGGATTATTTCTACTAACCCACCTGTTCGATCTTCTTGTGGTTTAACTTTTCAGGTTCCTAGAAGTTTGTGCGAACAGTTCCATCTACATTACCTTCCAAACGAGAGACGTTTTAGGTTGTTCGAACAAGGTAAGTTCGCGAATGACAACCACCCACTTGCGATCGAAGGTAAGGAAGGTAAGGATTCTTTGTTTATCGAATCAAAGTCACTTGATTTGGCTAATTTTTGTTCACTTATTGTTGTTAACGATTTTGTTTTAAAAGGTGCCATATACAGCTTTTCTTATGACGATTACTACATTGGCAAATTTGTTGACAACATTGGATTAGTTTTCTCTAAGCGAATTTTGAATGTGTTTGATCACAGTCTGTCACTTAAAAATTCTGATGTGTTTGATCATGCAAACTTTTTGAAATCATGTGTTAAATCGTTATGTTTAAATATGCCTGCTCAATTGATTTGTGATAAATCTGCCCGTTTGAAAAGTTGCATGTTCTTTAAAAATTCTTTGTGTGGCATCCATGTTAGAAGATCTTCACATGATATGTGTAATTGTGTTCTTCATGAACAATCTTTGAGTTTTTGTGCGAAATTTCCATGTAGTGATTTGCATTCCCGATTAATACTCTTGAAGCATGAACCTTTGCATATTGATATGCTCAGTTTTGTCAATTCAACATGTGTGTTTAAACTAGTGAAGTATAATTCGTGTGGTGAGTTGATTATATCTTCTTCTAACATGTTGCTTGTTGGAATTCCTAATCAAATTCGTGTGTTCAAGCCTGGTATTTGCTACATGAATTCATTTTATGGAAACATTAAGCACTTTGCATCATTTGCATACAAATTATGTTTGCTTGATGTTCGAACTTTTGATAAGAAGGTGAAATTCAATGATTTGGGTTTCAATTTTGATTCGTTTACTAACCACCTTGCTTGGCCACATCTGGAATTTTCGTTTCATATCGAAAAGGTAAGACCAACCTATGTTTTTGGAATTGCATCAAATTTCCATGGTAACTTTCCTTTTTCATTTAAGTCCATAGTTTTCGTTAATACTAACCATTCTCATTTTTGTGAATTCCACCCCTCGAGGAGCAAGACATGTAATGGTTCGTCACCACCTATTCAAATTTATCAGAGTAATAGTTTTGTCTTACGTTATATATCCAAAGAGAGAAGATTCATTTTGACCGAGAAAGGTAAATCCAATCCTCAATTGTCTTCTCTTCATATTTGTCAAGGTAAGTCATCTGAAGACTTTCAAATATCTTTGCTCAATTCGATTGAAGTTGAAAAGTCCATTGATTTGTTGTTTGGAAATTATTTATACTTTGATGTGATGGATTTTTCCTTTTGGCATTGTAATGATGTGATTATTATGTTGGAATTTGGAGACACCCCTCATGTTGTTCAAAAATGAAAGGAAGAGTTAGCATACCTTTGGCCATGGCATACCTTGCATGAACAAGACAAGGGACTAAATGAGTTGCTATATTCGATTAAAGAAATTAAAATGTTTTGGGTGAGGAATAATGTGTTTAAGTGTCTGATACGATCACGGTTTCCTATAGGTCAAGTCCAAGCCGAGATCTGATGGTGCTACCTCAAGGGCCGATCACAAGGGCTCGTGCAAAACAATTTAAAGAAGCTGTTATAGCTTTAGTTCAGCATGTGTGGGATGATGTCAATGCTAGGCCTATCGAACCAGTTAGTGGCCATTTTGGAAATCCATGTCGAACTTTTCTACAAGTTCAGTTCAGCTCACCGAGCTCACCGTCAGTTCAAGTTAGCTCCCATGTAGCTCCGCACTTTTGAGCTCATTAGCTCGGCACCATCCCATTAACAGCTCACGAGTTTAAGCCCAGCTCAGGTTTGGCTCATGAATTAAACAATAGCTCGTGGAGTGCACTTTGAATTCATTTGACTACTATTGACTTTTTAATTAATAAGTTCAATAATTAGTTAATTAATATCCTACATATTAAATTTAGTTCACAAGTTATATTAAGTATGTCTTAAAAGTGTTTATTGATGATAATTAAATTTGTCATAACCGAATTTAATGTTGATATTTGTGTTCACATTAGTTTGAATTAATTCTGTTCACATTTCTTGTAGAAACGCAATGGACATATGGAGATTAAAAGCAAGCATGAATTTTGAAGGTGCATGGACGGTTGGGGGACTTGAATCTCTTAGGTGCATGTTCAGCCAAGTGCATGTATGACCATATTCAATGTCTTTAAGGTTCATGAATGTTTCCATTCATGTATGGTGTGCTATCTCTTCATTCTCCAAGGTGACCATTCAGCCAAAGGACACTCACACATGCATGAAGATAGCTTGGCCAATTAGCTTCCCCATGACTCTCCTTAATTCATTCACACCTATGTTCACATGGCAAGACTATTCGGTTCACCTTGTTCACACTAGAAGACTCTTCAACATTCAGTTTTCACACACATGATGGCCCTTGGAGTGTCCACAATTAATTCGTATTTTTTGGCCAAACATTGCTTTAATTAACAAGGTTGGCCGAACCTCACAAGTGACCATTGGACATCATGCATTCACTTAGTGTTTTCTTAAGCATGAAGATTCATTCATTTGCTATTACCATAGCCGAATCTAGACATGCACATTAAGGGACATTTTTCTAGAATTTTCTTTGTTTAATGTGTAAGCATGAAAGGCCAATCAGCTACCTAGACTTAGGCCTATAAATACTTGTTCAATTTCCATGTAAAAGGCACGTTTGAAATATTTGTTAATGTTATGCTGCCGAAATTGTGAGGCAAACTTTTCTTATATTTCGTTCAAAGATTCGTTTGGCGTTCCTAGTGTTCTAGTTGTGTCAACCGTGTTTCTTTGTCAATTTCAAACTCATCACTACTTGTAGTGTGGCGTTCTAAACTAAACCGAGGTTCCTATCTTGTTAGATAGTGGGTCGAGGTTTTCTTACCCAAATCTAAACCGAACCAAAAAGTGCATATAAATAACCGGTCGATACCGAATCGGTATTGGTTCTTGTTTGCATTCTTTGTTCGATCCCATTTCTTTCTTACCCAAACATACCAAAATCGACTAATCCGTTCATATTCTTTCGATCATACCATTTCACTCCTACCCTTCTGTTCGAATCCCATCTTCTTCTTCGACCATTCCTTCAACTCGACTAAACTTTCGTAATTTCTCGTAGACGATCGGGCAATCGACATACGACTCGACTCATCACTGGGCCGGTTCGTATCATTTGGTATCAGAGCTACTAAAACGGGAAGTTCGTGTGAAGAAATCAATCCCGGGCTAGTCCAAGTGTACGCGAGTTAGTAGGATCTGAAAAAAAGAGTATAGAAAATTTTTTTTTCGTATATTGAAGTTTTCTCATTTTGATTAGTTTGTTACTGTTATTATAAAAACAAAAATCTACACAGCCGAAGAAAAAAAAATCGTGTACAAAAGTGATCCTATTGTATTTAGTTGTTGATATAGCACCAAAAAAAAAGTTATACAAGTTAAAAAAAAAATTTGAAAAAAAATTTGAAAAAAAAAGTGATTTATGCAATTTAGTTGTTATTTGATCGTCCCGATCCTTCTTTTATTCTACTCTCCCTAATTCGCCACACTTTTAACCCAATTCCCTATTCTTTCAGCCTACCCTAAGCCAAATACATGAATCACTTATTATCCCTTTTGAACCGATCACCTAGACCAAGGACTAAGCCTTAACGAATCTGCTGATACGATCCGCCTCGGAGGAGTCGAGTCGTATTAGGGTGCCCGATCATTGACAAGAAGTTACGTTAGGTTTAATTGAAAGGTTGGATAAGAGAAGGAAGGATATTGGTTTTGGTCTGAATTAGACTAGGTAAGAAGAATTGAAAGTTGGGGTTTAGGGTCCGAAGAGGTATAGATGAATGAATTTGGTTCAATTAGGTAAAGGGAATTGAAATAATGGTCGTAATGGTAGGAAAGGTAAGAACAAAATGGTATTATGAAATGGTACGAATGGAATGATGGGTTTGAACAAAAAGTGCAAACAAGAACCAATACCGATTTGGTATCGACCCGTTGTTTATAGGCTCTTTTAGTTCGGTTTGGTTTTGGTAAAGGAAAACCTCGACCCACTATCTAACAAGATAGGAACCTCGGTATGTTTGAACGCCACACTACGAGTAGTGATAAGTTCGGTTTCAACAAAGAACACAGTTGACGCAACTAGATCGCTAGGAAAGCCAATCGAATCTTTGAACGAAATGGAGAAAAAGTTGCCTCACAATTTTGGCAGCATAACATTAACAAAAAGTCAAAAAGTCCCCCTACAAAGAAAAATAACAAGTATTTATAGCCTAAAGACTAGCTAACCGAATGGACACTTTACATACTTAATGATTAAGTAAAAGGTCTCATGAATGTATCTTTAAAATTCTAGAAGGAAGTACTTTGATGTTCATGACCAGATTCGGCTATGGGGAGATGTCTTGAAAGTTCTTCATGCTTAAGGAAATGAATCATGAATGAAAGACTCCCTTGGACATTAGCTAGGTTCGGCCAACTTGAGTAATTGAGGCAATCAATTCATATTGTTTGGCGAAAAGTTGGAAATTAATTGAGGAGACTTCATGAGCCAAGTTAAGTGTGAATGCCGATTCTTGAAGAGTCCATAGGTGTGAACACTTTGAATTGAAAGGCCATGCCATGTGAACATAATGTGAATGGGATTTTAAGATTCATGGAGGGAGATGTTCGGCCACCTTGAACACATTGAATGTGGCCATACATGAACTTAGCTGATCATGCACCTAGGAGATTCAAAACCCTTAACCATCCATGCACCTCCAAAAAGACATGTTGCTTCATGCTCCATACGTCCATTGAGTTTCTACAAGGAAATGTGAACAGAATTAATTCAAGCTAATGTAAACACAAATGTAAACATTAAATTCAGTTATGACAAATTAATTAACGTCAATAAACACTTTTAAGACATATTTAATAAAACTAATGTGAACTGAATTTAATATGTGATTTATTAATTAACTAATTAATGAACTTATTAAATAAAAATTTAATAGTGGTCAAATGAAGTCAGAGTAGTCTTCACGAGCTAGAATTCAACTCATGAGCTAAAATCGAGCTGGACTTAGACTCATGAGCTGGTAGTGAGCTGGACCGAAGCTGGGGAACTGGAAGTGAGCTGATTCCAAGCTAGTGAGCTGGTTTTGAGTTGAATAAAAGCTTGCTTGAGCTGGTAGTGAGCTCGATGAGCTGAGCTAAACTTGCAGGTAGTTGCATGGTGAGTTCAAAGAGCTGGAATCTACTTTCTCGGAGTGTCCTAATAGAATTTCATTCCAAGTTTGAGCTAAAAAAGCTGTGATAGACTCCTTAAACCTCTTGGCTCGAGCTCGAGTAACAGGACCTTGTGGTAGCACCAAAGAATCCTTGCTCGAACTAGCTGAACCATGGGGCGTGATCGCATCATTCCCCCCTCTTCAAAACGACTTGTCCTCAAGTCGAAATCTGCATTAAAAGGGGTTAAATCTGACACATTAAAAGTAGCACTGACATTATAATCTCCTGGCAAGTCAATTTTATAAGATTTTTCATTTATTCGCTCTAAAACTTGAAAAGGACCGTCTCTGCGAGGCAGTAGTTTAGATTTTCGTTGGGTCAAAAAATGGTCCTTGCGCATATGAATCCAAACCCATTCTCCGGGTTCAAAAACTACTCGTTTTTGGCCTTTATTCGCATTATGCACATAGGCCTCAGTCCTAGCCTCGATATTGGCCCGCACCTTGCTATGTAAATCTTTGACAAAATCTGCCTTTTTTTTGCATCTGCATGGACAAACTGATCAGTAGGTAAAGGCAATAAATCTAAAGGAATCAAGGGATTAAAATCGTAAACAATTTCAAATGGGGAGAATTTAGTCGCAGAATGGACAGAACGATTATACGCAAACTCAATATGGGGTAGACAATCCTCCCACGTCTTCAAATTCTTTCGAACGATGGCTCGAAGCAAAGTAGATAGAACTCTATTGACAACTTCCGTTTGGCCATCGGTTTGGGGGTGGCAGGTGGTCGAAAACAGAAGTTTAGTCCCTAATTTACCCTACAAAGACCTCCAAAAGTGACTTAAAAATTTTGCATCTCGGTCTGACACGATCGTATAAGGAATGCCATGTAGTCTAACGATATCCCTGAAAAACAAGTTCGCAACATGAACAGCATCGTCAGTCTTAGTACAGGCAATAAAATGAGACATTTTTGAAAATCTATCAACAACAATGAAAATAGAATCCTTCCCCATTTTTGTGCGCAGAAGCCCGAGAACAAAGTCCATGGAGATGTCAATCCATGGTGCTTCAGGAATAGGCAATGGTGTGTACAAGCCATGGGGTTGCACCTTTGATTTAGCCTTTTTGCAGGCGTATAACCTTTTGCAAACTCTCTCCACGTCTTTTCGCATCCGCGGCCAATAAAAATGTTCATAGAGAGTGGCAAGCGTCTTATTGACTCCGAAGTGTCCCATAACAGATCCACAGGGAATGCAAAGTTTGCCTTCTCGAAATAGATAGCCCTCTTACCTATAAAAATTTTCAAAAGAACCTTTCTCGCAAGCAGCAAATATCTTACCAAAATCAGAATCATTAACATAAGCATCTTTTAATAATGCAAAACCAAGAATTTTGGAATCCAAATATGACAACAAGGTATACCTTCTCGAGATTGCATCAGCCAAGATATTATCTTTACCTTTCTTATATTTGATGACATACGGAAACGACTCAAGGTATTCAACCCACTTCGCGTGGCGTCGGTTCAATTTATGTTGGCCTTTGATGTGCTTCAAGGTTTCGTGATCGGAGTGAATAACGAATTCCTTAGGCCACAAGTAATGTTGCCATGTCTCAAGGGCTCGTATAAGCGCGTACATCTCTTTATCATACACCGGATAGTTGAGTACGGCTCCATTAAGTTTTTCGATAAAGTAAGCCACAGGACGTCCGTCTTGTGTCAACACAGCCCCGATTCCAATGGCCGAAGCATCGCACTCGATCTCAAAAGTCTTCGAGAAATCTGGAAGGGCAAGCAAAGGAGCGTTAGTGAGACAATCTTTGATTTTTATAAATGATTTCTCTTGTTCATCGTTCCAAATAAAAGAAGAATTTTTCTTAATGACACTCGTAAGTGGAGCAGCAATAGTGCTAAAATTCAAAACGAATCGTCGGTAGAAACTTGCTAGGCCATGGAAACTTCGAACTTGTGTAACACTCGTAGGCCTTGGCCAATCTTGTATGGCCTTAATCTTCTCTTGGTCTACCTCGAGACCATCCGCCCTAACTACAAATCCTAAAAAAACAGTTTTGTTAGAACAAAAAGAGCATTTCTTTAAATTAGCATATAAGGTCTCTTTTCGCAAAACTTCTAAAACAGATTTGAGATGACTTACATGTTCTTCCATAGATTTGCTGTAAATCAATATATCATCGAAATATACCACACAAAACTTACCGATGAAAGGCCTGAAAACATGGTTCATTAGTCTCATGAACATACTTGGAGCGTTGGTAAGGCCAAAAGGCATAACCAACCATTCGTATAGTCCGTGCTTGGTCTTGAATGCCGTTTTCCATTCGTCTCCTTCTCGCATCCGAATTTGGTGGTAGCCACTCTTCAAATCGATTTTTGAGAACACTTTGGCCCCACTAAGCTCATCTAACATGTCATCTAAGCGAGGAATGGGATGACGGTATTTGATTGTTATCTTGTTAACAGCTCGACAATCCATGCACATCCACCATGTTCCATCCTTTTTCGGTACCAATAATACGGGAACAGCACAAGGACTTAGGCTCTCATGAATGTAGCCTTTTTCCATCAGTTCGTTGAGTTGTCTTTGCAACTCTTTGGTCTCCTCCGGATTGGCTCGGTAAGCAGGTCGATTTGGAATAACCGCTCCCGGCACAAAATCAATTTGATGCTCGATTCCACGAAGTGGTGGAAGACCACTCGGGGCTTTTTCAGGAAAAACGTCTTGGAAATCCTGCAACAAAGACAAAATAAGAGGGGGTAGGGTATCGGGTAAATCGTTAGTAGAAATTAATGCTTCCTTGTACAAAAGTACAAGAACTGTTCGATTCATCACCAAAGCCTTCCTCACATCACTAACTCTTGCAAAAACACTCATTTTCTCGATTTTCTTTTCTTTTTCTTCTTTTTCTTGGATATTTTTCTTATCACTCTCTTTTGTTTTCTTTTTCTTATTTTTCTCTTCGTTTATTTTTTTACAACTTTCTTTTTCTTTTTCTCTCATTTGCTCAACAGAAGCTTTTAGTTTGATTTGGTCATCATACACTTGTTTGGGAGTCAACGGTGCCAACATCACATTCTTTCCCATAAATTTGAACGTATACCGGTTGGTATACCCGTCGTGTTGAACTCGCCTATCAAATTGCCACGATCGGCCAAGTAACAAATGCCCTGCGTGCATCGGTACGACGTCACAAAGAACTTCATTCGAATACTTGCCGATGTTGAAAGAGACAAGTACTTGCTTTGTTACCTTAAGCTCTCCTCCGTCATTAAGCCATTGAAGTTTGTAAGGACTCGGATGCTTAGTTGTGGGTAGACCAAGCTTTTCAACCATCATTGTACTTGCTACATTGGTACAACTGCCTCCATCGATGATAACACTACATACTTTGCCTTGCACTTGACATCTCAAATGAAAGATGTTCTCGCGTTGTTGTTCGTTTTCCACACTTTGGAGACTTAGGCTTCGCTTGACGACGAGTAACTCACCTTCAACGGGTTATTCTAAGTCCTCCTCGACTTCAGAAGTCAATTCAGTCTCGTTCTCCTCCTCGTCCTCCGTTTCAATCTCGCCGTCGGCCCTTATCACCATGGTACGTCTATTCGGGCACTGACTCGCTATATGTCCATGACCAAGACAGTTGAAGCACTTTATGTCCCTTGAAGGGGTGGTGGAATTTTTAGGAGCCTTACCTTTACTTGACTCGGCAATAGGCTTATTTGCCTTAGGTATGGTTGAAGAATCCTTCGTTCGATTTGTTGGAAAACCTTTGCTGGTGCTTTGGCCCCATTTAGAAGGATTGGTGTTAAGATAGGCTCGGGTGGTACCTTTTCGCTTCAACTGCTTCTCCACTTTAATAGCCATGTGGACCATGTCCACAACCTCAATGTAATGTTGCAGTTTTACGACATTTGCAATCTCTCGATTAAGTCTCGCTAGAAAACGAGCCATTGTGGCTTCTCGATCTTCCTGTATATCGGCACGGATCATAGCCACTTCCATTTCTTTATAATAATCTTCCACACTCTTCGTCCCTTGGATGAGATTTTGGAGCTTTTGATGCAACTCCCGATGATAGTAGGATGGAATGAATCGTCGTTGCATAACCGCCTTCATTTCGGTCCAAGTGGAAATGGGATGCTCTCCGTTACGCCTCCGACTAGTGGTCAACTGATCCCACCATATCATTACGTAGTCCGAGAACTCTATCGCCGCTAGTTTCACCTTCTTGTTCTCAGAATAGTTGTGACACTCGAACACCAACTCTATCTTTTTCTCCCATTCAAGATAGGCCTTGGGATCAGATTTTCCTTGGAAAGGAGGAATGGAAAGTTTAATATTCTTCAAGTCATCATCTTCCCGCCTTCGATCTACTCATCCGAGGTTTCGGGGACCTCTCCTTTCTAGGCTTATGTTAGACCCGTGATCGCTTTCATCCTCACTATGTTCGTTAACATTGTCATCTTGAGCCCTTGGTTGTCTTCGTCGTTGGTTGGGCCCTTCACGTCTTTGCCTAGCAACTTCAGGATATTCATCGCGTTGTCTTTGGGCCTCGACTCGGTAGAGTCGATCTTCAAGAGGATTAAGCCTTCGGTCAAGTAATCATTCCATCTCGCGCAAAAGGGCTTGCATTTGCAAATCTAGAACATTTCTGACTGGTTGTCGTCCTTGTTGTTCTTCCATGTTTTGTCCACTATTTTGGGACATCTATTTGTTTAAAATAGCCTCACAAACAAATCCTCTCGATCCGCTCAGAAAGAAAGAAGTTTGATGACACTCACACTCGTGTTTACACTCTTAGTTCGGCTTTTACCTCCCCTCGAATGTGCTCACGCTCTCTTGCCTTTTACCTCTCTTAACTTTTCTCGTAATTTTGTAAGCAGATTTGATAGGCTTAAACCTTGATCTAGGTGGTCAGTTCAAAAGGGGTATCAAGGGATTGATGTATTCGGTTTAAGGTAGGCTGAAAGAATAGCGAATTAGGTTAATAGTGTGGCGTATTAGGGAGAGTAGAACAGAGGATGGATTGGGAACTATATCAAACCAAACTTGACGATCGAATAACAATTGAATTGCATAAATCACTTTTTTTTCAAATTTTTTTTGAATTTTTTTCGAATTTTTTTTCGAATTTTTTTTAACTTGTATAAATTTTTTTTGCTCTATATCAATAACTAAATACAATAGGATCACTTTTGTACACGATTTTTTTTCAGCTGCGTAGATTTTTGTTTTTATAATAACAGCAACAAACTAATCGAAATGAGAAAACTTCGGTATACAAAAATTTTTTTCTATACTCTTTTTTTTCCGGATCCTACTTACTCGTGTACACTTGGACTAGCCCGGGATTAATTTCATCGCACGAACTTCTCGTTTCAGTAGCTCTAATACCAGATGATACGATCCGCGAGGAGTCGAGTCGTATTAGGGTGCCCGATCGTCGACAAGAAGTTACGTTAGGTTTAATTGAAAGGTTGGGTAAGAGAAGGAAGGATATTGGTTTTGGTCCGAATTAGAATAGGTAAGAAGAATTGAAAGTTAGGGTTTAGGGTCCAAAGAGGTATAGATGAATGAATTTGGTTCAATTAGGTAAAGGCAATTGAAATAATGGTCGTAATGGTAGGAAAGGTAAGAACGAAATGGTATTATGAAATGGTACGAATGGAATGATGGGTTTGAACAAAAAGTGCAAACAAGAAACAATACCGATTTGGTATCGACCCGTTGTTTATAGGCTCTTTTAGTTCGGTTTGGTTTTGGTAAAGGAAAACCTCGACCCACTATCTAACAAGATAGGAACCTCGGTATGTTTGAACGCCACACTACGAGTAGTGATAAGTTTGGTTTCGACAAAGAACATGGTTGATGCAACTAGATCGCTAGGAAAGCCAATCGAATCTTTGAACGAAATGGAGAAAAAGTTACCTCACAATTTTGGCAGCATAACATTAACAAAAAGTCAAAAAGTCCCCCTACAAAGAAAAATAACAAGTATTTATAGCCTAAAGACTAGCTAACCGAATGGACACTTTACATACTTAATGATTAAGTAAAAAGTCTCATGAATGTATCTTGAAAATTCTAGAAGGAAGTACTTTGATGTTCATGACCAGATTCGGCTATGGGGAGATGTCTTGAAAGTTCTTCATGCTTAAGGAAATGAATCATGAATGAAAGACTCCCTTGGACATTAGCTAGGTTCAGCCAACTTGAGTAATTAAGGCAATCAATTCATATTGTTTGGCGAAAAGTTGGAAATTAATTGAGGAGACTTCATGAGCCAAGTTAAGTGTGAATGCCGATTCTTGAAGAGTCCATAGGTGTGAACACTTTGAATTGAAAGGCCATGCCATGTGAACATAATGTGAACGGGATTTTAAGATTCATGGAGGGAGATGTTCGGCCACCTTGAACACATTGAATGTGGCCATACATGAACTTAGCCGATCATGCACCTAGGAGATTCAAAACCCTTAACCGTCCATGCACCTCCAAAAAGACATGTTGCTTCATGCTCCATACGTCCATTGAGTTTCTACAAGGAAATGTGAACAGAATTAATTCAAGCTAATGTAAACACAAATGTAAACATTAAATTCGGTTATGACAAATTAATTAACGTCAATAAACACTTTTAAGACATATTTAATAAAACTAATGTGAACTGAATTTAATATGTGGTTTATTAATTAACTAATTAATGAACTTATTAAATAAAAATTTAATAGTAGTCAAATGAAGTCAGAGTAGTCTTCACGAGCTAGAATTCAACTCATGAGCTAAAATCGAGCTGGACTTGGACTCATGAGCTGGTAGTGAGCTGGACCCAAGCTGGGGAACTGGAAGTGAGCTGATTCCAAGCTAGTGAGCTGGTTTTGAGTTGAATAAAAGCTTGCTTGAGCTGGTAGTGAGCTCGATGAGCTGAGCTGGACTTGCAGGTAGTTGCATGGTGAGTTCAAAGAGCTGGAATCTACTTTCTCAGAGTGTCCTAATAGCATTTCATTCCAGGTTTGAGCTAAAAAAGCTGTGATAGACTCCTTAAACCTCTTGGCTTGAGCTCGAGTAACAGGACCTTGTGGTAGCACCAAAGAATCCTTGCTCGAACTAGCTGAACCATGGGGCGCGATCGCATCATCTGCTTACAAAATTAAGAGAAAAGTTAAGAGAGGTAAAAGGCAAGAGGGCGTGAGCTCATTCGAGGGGAGGTAAAAGCTGAACTAAGAGTGTAAACACGAGTGTGAGTGTCATCAAACTTCTTTCTTTCTGAGCGGATTGAGAGGATTTGTTTGTGAGGATATTTTAAACGAATAGATGTCCCAAAATAGCAAACAAAACATGGAGGAACAACAAGGGCGGTAACCAGTCAGAAACGTTCGATAAAACATGAAGGAACAACAAGGGCAGCAACCAGTCAGAAACGTTTCAGATTTGCCAATGCAAGCCCTTTTGCGCGAGATGGAACGCTTACTTGACCGAAGGCTTAATCCTCTTGAAGATCGACTTTACCAAGTCGAGGCCCAAAGACAACACGATGAATATCCTGAAGTTGCTAGGCAAAGACGAGAAGGGCCCAACCAACGACGAAGACAACCAAGGGCTCAAGATGATGATGTTAACGAAAATAGTGAAGATGAAAGTGATCAAGGGTCTAACATAAGCCAAGAAAGGAGACGTCCTCGAAACCGTGGACAAGTAGATCGAAGGCGGGAAGATGATGACTTGAAGAATATCAAACTTTCCATTCCTCCTTTCCAAGGAAAATCTGACCCCGAGGCCTATCTTGAATGGGAGAAAAAGATAGAGTTGGTGTTCGAGTGTCACAACTATTCTGAGAACAAGAAGGTGAAACTAGCGGCGATAGAGTTCTCAGACTACGCAATGATATGGTGGGATCAGTTGACCACTAGTCGGAGGCGTAACGGAGAGCATCCCATTTCCACTTGGACCGAAATGAAGGCGGTTATGCGACGACGATTCATTCCATCCTACTATCATCGGGAGTTGCATCAAAAGCTCCAAAATCTCATCCAAGGGACGAAGAGTGTGGAAGATTATTATAAAGAAATGGAAGTGGCTATGATCCATGCCGATATACAAGAAGATCGAGAAGCCACAATGGCTCGTTTTCTAGCGAGACTTAATCGAGAGATTGCAAATGTCGTAGAACTGCAACATTACATTGAGGTTGTGGACATGGTCCACATGGCTATTAAAGTGGAGAAGCAGTTGAAGCGAAAAGGTACCACCCGAGCCTATCCTAGTACCAATCCTTCTAAGTGGGGCCAAAGCACAAGCAAGGGTTTTCCAACAAATCGAACGAAAGATTCGTCAACCATATCTAAGGCGAATAAGCCTATTGCCGAGTCAAGTAAAGGTAAGGCTCCTAAAAATTCCACCGCCCGTTCAAGGGACATAAAGTGCTTCAAGTGTCTTGGACGTGGACATATAGCGAGTCAGTGTTCGAATAGATGCACCATGGTGATAAGGGCCGACGATGAGATTGAAACGGAGGATGAGGAGGAGAACGAGACTAAATCGACTTTTGAAGTCGAGGAGGACTTAGAACAACACGTTGAAGGCGAGTTACTCGTCATCAAGCGAAGCCTAAGTCTCCAAAGTGTGGAAAACGAACAACAACGCGAGAACATCTTTCATTCGAGATGTCAAGTGCAAGGGAAAGTGTGTAGCATCATAATCGATGGAGGGAGTTGCACAAACATGGTGAGCACTCTCATGGTAGAAAAGTTGGGCCTGTCAACCACCAAGCACCCGAATCCATACAAGCTTCAGTGGCTTAACGATGGCGGGGAACTCAAAGTGACGAAACAAGTCCTAGTGTCCTTTAGCATCGGGAAATATTCTGAGGAAGTATTATGTGATGTAGTGCCGATGCACGCGGGTCACTTACTTCTAGGACGACCATGGCAGTTCGATCGATGAGTGATGCATGATGGATACACTAATAGATACTCCTTCAAACAACTTGGCAAGAACGTGACACTTGCACCCCTCACTCCGAAGCAAGTGTACGAGGATCAACAAAAACTTAAACTTTCAGTGGAACAAACGAGAGAAAAAGAAAAGAGTGCAAAAGAGAAAATTAAGGAAAAAGAGAGAGAAAAGACTAAAAATGCGAGAGAAAATGAAAAGAAACAAAAACAAGTAAAAAGTGGTGAGGAAAAAGAAAGTGGAAAAATAAGTGTGTTTGCGAGGGTTAGTGATATTCGGAGAGCGATGTTTTTCAAACAGCCTATGTATGTTTTTATGTACAAAGAGGCATTGTTGAATACTAACAAATTACCTGAAAACTTGCCTGCTTCTGTATTGTCTTTGATTCAGGAATTTGAAGATATATTCCCGGACGAAATGCCAAGTGGATTGCCCCCTATCCGAGGCATCGAACATCAAATAGACTTAGTACCCAGAGCTACCTTACCCAATCGTCCTGCTTACCGGAGTAATCCCGAAGAAACGAAGGAATTGCAAAAGAAAATTACTGAACTCCTAGACAAAGGATACATCCGAGAGAGCTTAAGTCCCTGTGCGGTGCCAGTGCTGCTTGTACCCAAGAAAGATGGGTCATGGCGGATGTGCGTGGATTGTCGCGCTATCAACAAAATCACTATCAAGTATCGACACCCGATACCCCGTCTTGACGACATGCTTGACGAATTAAGTGGAGCCTAGATTTTCATGAAAATCGATCTTAAAAGTGGCTATCATCAAATACGAATGCGAGAAGGCGACGAATGGAAGACAGCTTTCAAAACGAAAATGGGTTTGTGCGAATGGTTGGTAACGCCATTCAGCCTTACAAATGCTCCCAACACTTTTATGAGATTGATGAACCATGTATTATGTGCATTTATTGGTAAATTTTGTGTTGTATACTTTGACGATATCTTGGTCTACAGCAAAACTTTAGAGGAGCACGTACCACATTTACGAACGGTGTTGGAAACTTTACGAAAAGAGGTATTGTATGTTAATCTCAAAAAGTGTTCATTTTGCACTGATAAAGTTGTGTTTTTAGGTTATGTCGTGAGTGCCAACGGTTTGGAGGTGGATCAAGAAAAAGTTCGAGCGATTTAGGAATGGTCGCGTCCGACAAACATTAGCCAAGTTCGAAGCTTCCATGGATTGGCTAGCTTCTACCATCGATTTGTGCCCAACTTTAGTACCATTGCAGCACCCTTAACAAGCGTAATTAAGAAAAACTCTGCATTTCACTGGTCTGAAGATCAAGAATGTTCATTTAATCTGATTAAAGAATGTCTTGTGAAAGCTCCTTTATTGCCCCTTCCAGATTTTTCTAAAACATTTGAAATTGAGTGTGACGCCTCAGGTGTAGGGATCGGAGCTGTGTTGACCCAAGACAGAAGACCGGTGGCGTACTTTAGTAAGAAATTAAGTGGCGCTTCCCTCAATTATTCGGTGTACGACAAAGAGATGTTGCCTTGATTCGATCACTTGAAACTTGGCAGCACTATCTAAGACTGAAGGAGTTCGTGATTCATTCCGATCACGAAGCACTTAAATTTATTAAAGGTCAGCATAAACTCAACAAACGACATACAAAATTGGTTGAGTATTTAGAATCATTTCCCTACGTCATCAAATACAAGAAAGGTAAAGAAAATGTAGTGGCTGATGCCTTGTCACGGAGATATACCTTATTGACCACTCTTGATTCTAAGTTACTTGGTTTTTATCATATGAAAGATTTGTATGCTAATGATGAGGATTTTGGAAATATATATGCTGCTTGTGAAAATAGGTCTTTTGGGAAATTTTTCAGGCATGAAGGGTTTCTTTTCAAAGAAAACAGGTTGTACATACCTCAAGGCTCCATTCGTGAGTTACTTGTGTTGGAGGCGCATAGTGGTGGCCTGATGGGACACTTCAGAATAAGCAAGACATTATCGACCCTCCATGAACATTTTTATTGGCCACGAATGTGGAAAGACGTGGAGCAAATCTGTGAACGCTGCCTAGTTTGTAAATGGGCTAAGTCGAAGGTCCAACCTCATGGACTTTATACACCACTTCCCATTCCCGACACCCCGTGGACTGATGTCTCTATGGATTTTATTCTTGGATTACCAAAAACTAAGACAGGGAAGGACTCAATCTTTGTTGCAGTCGATAGATTCTCTAAAATGTCACATTTTATTTCTTGTGCTAAAACTGATGACGCTGTGCATATTACTAATTTGTTTTTTAGGGAAATTGTACGACTACATGGATTACCAAGAACGATTGTTTCCGATTGAGATACAAAGTTCTTGAGTCACTTTTGGCAGACATTATGGGGAAAACTTGGGACGAAGTTATTGTTTTCAACCACTTGTCATCCCCAAACGGATGGCCAAACCGAGGTGGTAAACTGAGTTTTGTCAACTTTGTTGCGAGCGTTGGTACAAAAGAACCTCAAGATGTGGGAAGAATGCTTACCCCACATCGAGTTCGCTTATAATCGCTCTGTTCACTCGGCAACCAAATTTTCTCCTTTTGAGACTGTTTATGGATTTAATCCTCTTACTCCTCTTGACTTATTACCTTTTCCTGTTGATCAAATTGTCCATACAGATGCAAGGAAAAAGGCTGAATTTGTCAAGGAATTACATAGGAACGTTCGAGAGAATATTGAATCTCGAACCGAGTAATACGTCCAACGAGCCAACAAAGGACGAAAAAGAGTTGTATTTGAACCCGGAGACTGGGTCTAGGTGCACATGAGAAAAGAAAGGTTTCCGGCTCAACAAAGATCTAAGTTGTTGCCGCGAGGAGACGGCCCCTTCCAAGTTATCGAGCGAATCAATGAAAATTCGTATAAGCTTGACTTACCAGGTGAGTACAATGTTAGTGCTAGTTTTAATGTCTCTGACTTGACTCCTTTCGATGCAGATACTGACTTGAGGACAAGTCATTTTCAAGAGGGGGAGGATGATACGATCACGGTTTCCCATAGGTCAAGTCCAAGCTGAGATCCGGTGGTGCTACCTCAAGGGCCGATCACAAGGGCTCGTGCAAAACAATTTAAAGAAGCTGTTATAGCTTTAGTTCAGCATGTGTGGGATGATGTCAATGCTAGGCCTATCGAACCAGTTAGTGGCCATTTTGGAAATCCATGCCGAACTTTTCTACAAGTTCAGTTCAGCTCACCGAGCTCACCGTCAGTTCAAGTTAGCTCCCATGCAGCTCCGCACCAGCTCATTAGCTCGGCACCAGCCCATTAACAGCTCACGAGTTTAAGCCCAGCTCGGGTTTAGCTCATGAATTAAACAATAGCTCGTGGAGTGCACTTTGAATTCATTTGACTACTATTGACTTTTTAATTAATAAGTTCAATAATTAGTTAATTAATATCCTACATATTAAATTTAGTTCACATTAGTTATATTAAGTATGTCTTAAAAGTGTTTATTGATGATAATTAAATTTGTCATAACCGTATTTAATGTTGATATTTGTGTTCACATTAGTTTGAATTAATTGTGTTCACATTTCTTGTAGAAACGCAATGGACATATGGAGATTAAAAGCAAGCATGAATTTTGAAGGTGCATGGACGGTTGGGGGACTTGAATCTCTTAGGTGCATGTTCGGCCAAGTGCATGTATGACCATATTCAATGTCTTTAAGGTTCATGAATGTTTCCATTCATGTATGGTGTGCTATCTCTTCATTCTCCAAGGTGACCATTCAGCCAAAGGACACTTACACATGCATGAAGATAGCTTGGCCAATTAGCTTCCCCATGACTCTCCTTAATTCGTTCACACCTATGTTCACATGGCAAGACTATTCAGTTCACCTTGTTCACACTAGAAGACTCTTCAACATTCGATTTTCACACACATGATGGCCCTTAGAGTGTCCACAATTAATTCGTATTTTTTGGCCAAACATTGCTTCAATTAACAAGGTTGGCCGAACCTCACAAGTGACCATTGGACATCATGCATTCACTTAGTGTTTTCTTAAGCATGAAGATTCATTCATTTCCTATTACCATAGCCGAATCTAGACATGCACATTAAGGGACATTTTTCTAGAATTTTCTTTGTTTAATGTGTAAGCATGAAAGGCCAATCGGCTACCTAGACTTAGGCCTATAAATACTTGTTCAATTTTCATGTAAAAGGCACGTTTGAAATATTTGTTAACGTTATGCTGCCGAAATTTTGAGGCAAACTTTTCTTATATTTCGTTCAAAGATTCGTTTGGCGTTCCTAGTGTTCTAGTTGTGTCAACCGTGTTTCTTTGTCGATTCTGAACTTATCACTACTTGTAATGTGGCGTTCTAAACTAAACCGAGGTTCCTATCTTGTTAGATAGTGGGTCGAGGTTCTCTTACCCAAATCTAAACCGAACCAAAAAGTGCATATAAATAACGGGTCGATACCGAATCGGTATTGGTTCTTGTTTGCATTCTTTGTTCGATCCCATTTCTTTCTTACCCAAACATACCAAAATCGACTAATCCGTTCATATTCTTTCGATCATACCGTTTCACTCCTACCCTTCTGTTTGAATCCCATCTTCTTCTTCGACCATTCCTTCAACTCGACTATACCTTCATAATTTCTCGTAGAAGATCGGGCAATTGACATACGACTCGACTCATCACCGGGCCAGTTCGTATCAGTGTCTGCCATCATTTACAACCAATTATCCCTTGATCCAACTTAGTTTTCATGATTGCAACGATGGTCTAACGAAACTCTTTGATAAATTTACATATGCCTGCTTTGTCCAATTGAGATTTTTAGCATATGTTCTATTGAATTAATTTTTTATGAACTATCGAACACATTTGAATTTGACTCCTTTGAGTTTCTTTTTACCGACTGTGGTAAGAATTTTTCAGGTTTGTGTGACATCTTCCATCCCATTTGATCGAGGAAAACCATGCACGAGTCAAAGTTCTCCCAAGGACAAACAGCTCGACTTGAGGACAAGTCGCCTAAAAGAGGGGGGAATGATACGAGCACGCCCCACGAACTTTATCGAGCAAATCTGTCAAGCCGAGCAATGACATGTTGGCAAGCTAATCCCAGCTCGTTTCCAGCTCCACGAGCTCCGTCCAGCTCAACTCCAACTTATTCAAGCTCAATCCATCTTGTCTGAGCTAAACTGAGCTCACTCCTAGCTCACTTTCAACTCACGAGCTAACCTTAGCTCAACTTCAACTTAGGAGTTTAGCCTCAGCTCAACTTTAGCTCACGAGCTAAAGCTTAGCTCAACTTTAGTTTAAACTCGATTTTTGTCTTTAATACATTAAATAAAAATTTGCACATATTTATTTAAGCATTAAACTTGTCTTATATTAATATTTGTTATTAATATGTCATAGTCATTACATAAATTGATTATGTTTACATAGCTGAATTAATGCATGACATTAATGTGTTCACATCATGCCGAATTTATGAGTGTTCATGAGATATCTTAATGACTTGTTTATTCCATGTAGGTACATCCCTTTGGACGGTACAACGCATGGATGAAAAAAAATCTCTTTTGGGCATTCCACACTTATGAATGAAGAAGTATTAAATGCCGGTGCATGTACGGCTAGATGCAAGGTTTCTACAAATTCATGCATGTGTCAAATGCATGTATGGACATTAAAGGCTAATCCATGAATGGATCAAATGCATGGGATGATAGAATGCATGAATGGCTTAAGTGCATGTATGGTGGCTGTCTCCTAACTTTCCAAGGCACTTATTCGGCCAAGAAGTAGCTGTTCACACTTTGAATTGACCTATAAGCTACTACACATGCATGGATGGGTTCAAGAACGTCCAAAGGAAGGAATTAACTCAATAATTCAACATATTGATTGAATTAAGTGTATGCACAAAGGGGAGAACGGATTTACTAGGTTCATGCTGCTATTTATGACCCTATATGCTATTAAAGAGTTTAATTATGAGGATACATGTTCCATACAAGTGCATGAACGTCCCAAGGAGATGAATGCAACCTTTGGTGCACATACAAGTCACTTCAAGCCTTTCTTTATGATTAAGTATTCATGCACACACTTAGGGGGAAGAAAGTGTCCATTCAATTAGTTCATGAATCTGCCGAATTTATGAACTATAATACATTAGTGTGAACATTTTTATTATTGTGTGAACACCTAGATGCCGAATTTGAATGGTCATCTATGTGCCTATAAATATTTGTTTTCTTTCAATTGTAAGGCACTTTTTGCCAAAATTTTTATTGAATTTAATCCTGTGAGAATTTTCTTCTCTAAACTTTGTTTGAGACTTTGTTGACTTATCTACCTAGTAGTGGCGTCAACCCTGTTTCTTTCAAGCCTATACCAAGGTTCCTATCTTCGTAGATAGTGGGTCGCGGTTTTATCGTTTTACCATTCACCTTAAGAAACTATAAGTTTTGGGTCGTCACTCTTTAGTGTCGGTTCTACTTGTTCTTAAGCTACCTAATTCCATACCCTACGACCACCCTTGTCAAATATTAGCAACCAACACAACTCCATCCTTTATCGCCTAAGCCTTAAAGTTACGAACGAAACTTCTCGTTAAGACGATCGGGCAACTCAGCATACGACTCGACTCATCCCGAGGCGGATCATATCACATTCGGTCAACTTAAGCTTTGGTTTACTCATTGACTATTAAAACTCAACTTTAATAACTTAATCATGATAACCAAGTCTAAACATGCAACCATAATTTAATGTGTTTGAATGAAAATACTTGTCAACTAAGAATAATTATTTCTATCATTGAAAAACGAAATTCCATATATATATATAGACATACCTAAAACTTAAAGCATACATATCATATACATACATATCATATACAAACAAATCAAATCACCTTATCATACACTTAAATATTTGTAATGCATTATCGTATTATTTTCAAACCAACTTATATTACATTCTATACCTTTCAAGAATAAGACATGAACTACATATAGACATATAATCAAATCACAAATTTTACCTGCCATGTAATGACCATGTTAATTTAAATTAAGCTATGTTCGGACTTAGTCAAGTCTATGAAGCCAAATCACATTTATTATAATGGCCAAATATACTCACCACAATCACATATATTTTACTCCTTGCATACTTAGCCGAATCAATCTTATGTCCAACCAAAATCATTAATCAATACTAAAACATTAAACATATAACATAAACATCATTTCCTTCATAGCACTGAACAATATAACTAAAACAAACTCAAGCCACAATCAAGCATAACCAAATTTAAATATGGGAACTAAGCCATTTTCGCATGGCCTTTATACATCTATTTTCCAAAATAAGCCAACTCTAAGCTAGCCTATACATGCCATAGTTGTTATAGTATATTTATAAAGGTACCCAAAATAGCTGATAGTGTGATGAACTTTGCTGATAGTTCCCAAGCTCGTAGCTTAACTCCAAAACCTATAAAATAGAAACACACATGTTCATAGGGTCAGCTTTTATAGCTTAGTAAGTTATAAGCAATTTAAACAACTCAAATATAAAAACAATTCATTTTAAACCAACCAAATTATATTAACAATATAAGCTTATTTTCAACTTACAATTTCAGAAATAATATACTCGTACACAAACCATTACCTTGGCCGAATATTCATAAGGTGAAGTCATCAAATTATTGCTCAATTTTCAAAAGCCAAATTGTCATTATAAAACCTACTGCACATGTGCTTGTATACGTAAGTTCTTAAATCAAGATAAAATTTTTATATACATACATTACAAAATGACTGATTATACAAGATCACATATATAGACATAAATAAAAATCATTTCAGCAAGAATCATACTTCTTGTTCACATGGCAACATACACATTTCATATTCATAAATACTTTTCATTCATATTACACATGCTTATAACTAATGTCATAATACTCACTTACCTTATTTCAAATAAGTATCAAGCTAATACATACCTAATCACTTAGCTAATTTTACATATTTGTTCACCACTTATTGATGCCCGATGAACCATTCAGAATTGGATAGGACACTCGGATAATCACATATATTGCACAACGCCAATGTCCCAGACGTGGTCTTACATGTAATCACATATTGATGCCACTGTCCCAGATAGGGTCTTACTCGCACACATGAATCAGAATCCTATGTCATGACATATGTATCCTAACTATTCCTAAGGTTCATACGGGGCTTTCAGACATCGTAACTCAGTCGAAACGAATCCAGAAATGTATTAGTCAAGCCTTTTCATATTCGACCATAACCATTATAAATTCTTACATTTCATAACAGCATGTATATATAACATTTAACTACAATTAAACACGTCTATTTGCTTATAAACTTACCTCAGATTTTATAAAATGAAATAGGGCAGCTAATCGGCAACTTTCGTTTTCCCCCGATCCAAATCCGATTTCTTTGGTTCTTGATTAAACATATCCAAATTAAGCTCATTTAAACATATTTTCATTCAATTTAGTCCAAAAACACATAAATGGGAAAATTATCATTTTACCCTTGACATTTACACTTTTTACAATTTAGTCCCTATTGCACAAAACGCAAAATACACAAAATTTTAGCATACCCCTGTTGAGCCAAATTTTACCCACTCTCAAACAAATCCATACATTCAATTTATTTCACATTTTAGTCCCTCAAATTATTATTTTTGCAATTTAGTCCTAATAACTCAAAATCATCAAAAACTCCAATACAAAATATGTTAATCTAAAGTATATCTTTCATATTTCATCATCAAAAAACAAAAATCACAAGCTCTCAACAATGGCATAACTCAAAATATTCACCAAAATCAAAAACTTCAAGCATGGGTTTTGTAGTACTTGAAGCAACGATCTCAAAAACGTAGAAATTATTAAAAATCGAACAAAAAAAGGAACCTTGATTGAGCTTGAAAGGATGGCTGAACCTAGTTCTTTTCTTTTTTTTTCTTTCTTATTTGTTATTTCGGTGGTGGACAAAAATATAACATGTATTTTACTTATGTTTTATTTTGATATATATTAACATTTTAATTAATTACTAATATAAACTTTATAATTTAATAACTTAAACACATAATTCAAGGGTACAACCAACCATTACCTAATCAAATGGTCTATTTACAACTTTACGACTTCAACTTTAAAAGCCAATAGCAATTTGGTACTTTATACAACTAACCACCAAAATTTTATTTTATGCGATTAAGTCCTTTTATTTAATCGGATACCTAAACGATAAAATTAAATCA
Source organism: Gossypium anomalum (assembly GCA_025698475.1). NCBI lineage: Eukaryota > Viridiplantae > Streptophyta > Magnoliopsida > Malvales > Malvaceae > Gossypium > Gossypium anomalum. Next base: position 23,379,909 of record CM046962.1, on the reverse strand, counting down.
TGAAAATTTTCCAGATATAAATTCACACAGAATAAACACAAAAAATAATTTTAAATTATTTTTTTGACTCAGATTCGTGGTCTCAAAACCACCGTTCTGATTAGGGTCTAAATCGAGCTGTTACATGTTGGATGATAGTAGCAAGAAATTTGTCGATCGGGAATGCAAAAGAAGATGAATACAACTCTTCAACACCTTTTTTTTTTTAACTTCAAATTTTCTTTTTTTTAATTACAATATGCTGAATACCATAGAATACCTTTTGATACATGATTTTTTTTCAAATACTTACTTTGGGATAGCTCCAAACATATGTACTTCTCGTTTTAAGTAGCTCTGATACCAAATGATGTAATCTTAGCCTCATTGAGTTGTTTGAGTCGTTTATGTGCCCGATCACAAAATGGAGAAGTTTTGTTCCAATTGAAGTAAGTTTAAATTGGTTAAGAATAGGTATAAAAGGTGAAAGATATAAGGTTCAGTAGACAAAGTAACAAGATAATTAAGTGGATAGTTGCGGGTGGAATGGAAATAAGGTTTGAGAGTCAAGAATGAACTAATACTAGAGTGAGTATTGACCTGAGACTTATAGGACACTTAAAGGTGGATATGTGATTGAAATAGGACCTTGACCCGCTATCTAGGAAGATAGGAACCAAAGGTATCAATGGGGTGAACGCCACACTTGGATTGAGGGATAAGTTCAAAGAAACAAGGTAGATGCCACTAGCTATGCTAGATAAGTCAGCTTGAGTCTTAACGAAATAAGAGAGCTGAAAAGCTCACAAATGTTAAACATTTATCAAATGAGCAAATAGTTCTTACAAAATAAAATTAGCTAAGTATTTATAGCTAGAAGTCTAGGCTAGCCTAATAGTCAAATGGATAACTAAATGGACACTTGATTTCAACTTTTAATGAGCTAAAAATTCCAAAAAATTACAAGAAAATTCCAAAAAGCTTATCCAGCCTTTGATGCGATCCAGCCCAGGAAGTTGAGTCGAATTCATGTAGTTGCCCGATCGTAGACGAGAGAATTGTTCGTGCCTCGAATTTTAGTAATAAAAGTAAAAGAATAAGTTAGGATAAACGAAAGGTTTCAAGAAGTGTAGAAGTAGCAATAGGTTCGGCTAAGGGTAGCAAAGATGGATGATGGATAAATGGCTCAGTTTGGTTAACAAAAAGAAATTTGAAAGATGGGGATGGAAATCGAACTTAACGTCAGGAATGATTCAACACTAAAAAGTGTCACCCCAGTTCCTATATTGTTAAGGTGGAAAGATGGATAGAAGGATAGGTGAACGCCACACCAAGATTGGTGATAAGTTCAAACAAGATCGGTAGACACTACTAGCACAAACTAGATAATTCTTCGAAACTTGTACGAGATATGAGAGGAAGCAACCTCACAAGAACAATGTTCATTCAATAATTTGGCAAAAAAGTCCCCTTACAAAGAAATAAACAAACTATTTATAGGCTATCATGTAGTAGCCGAATGGACAAACTAGTAGCTTAAAGACCAAGTAAATTCAGCTAAGAATGCACTAGAATATTCTAGAATAAATCATTAAAGGGTTAAGTCCACATTCGACTGATTGGAACTTCAATGGGCAGCTTCCTGGTTAAGCAAAATTGACTTGGATGAATGTGAATGGATGGAAGCCCATTAGCTTGTCTAAATTCGTCCATGGATTGATTGGTGCATTAAAGAAGTGTCTTTTGGCCGAATAGTCACCTAGGGAAGTCATTTGGGCAGCAAACGATTCATGTATCTAGAACTAGATGCATTCTCCCATTCGTTGTAGCTTGCTGTCCATGCATCTTCTCTTAATCTTCATTCATGAATTGAATTTGGAAATTAATTATGCAGCTACCCCTTGGCCCCGAATAAGTACTTAGGAAACCCAACAGATCTCCCACATACATTCAATCATGCATGGAACTGAAAGGGGTCTTGAATCTAGCCATTCATGAACAACCATTAATTACTCTCTATACATGCATGTGTGCCGTCCAAAGGGAATGGATCTTTATGGATTCATTGTACCGTCCAAATGGGGAATGTATGACATTAATCCTTATGCATGTACCCAAGCCGTCCATGTACATGTACATAATTCTTCCCAAGCATTGAACCAAGCCGTGCATGTATCTTCTCATCCATTGAATTAAACCCGTGCATGCACCTAGCCTTAAATGCGCTTCCAATATTCGGCTGAACCTACAAGAGAAATGAACACATTTAATTATAATATTTAGACATAATTAAACAGAAACTAACAACTTAACTAATTAGGACAAATTAAATTAAAATTAATTAGCTTATTAATTCATCTAGCTCAAACTAAATGAAAATATTTAATGAACTAATTTGAGCTAGGGAAATTGACATGAGCTATAGGAAATTAAATTATAAACAAAGTTAAAACTTGATTTATTGAAATGAAAAAGAAATGAGCTAAAACGAGCTAAGATCAAGCTCAAACGAGCTAAAATGAGCTCAAGTGAGCTGATTTGAGCTGAATGGCGCATGGGGAGCTGGAGAGGAGCTGAGATCGGATTGCAAAAGAATGCATTGAGTCTTCAAGGAGTTGTCCTTAGCTCCTCCAATGTCATGGACCTTGTTATCATCCCAAATGCGCAACACCAATGCCGATAAAGGAAACTTAAACATGCAAATACTCGAACAATCTTGCATCGTAATTTCTACTCGAACAGATAGATCAAAGCATGGAAATCTCGCATAAAATTTTAGAGATTTATCTTGAAGAACAAAGTCGAACATATCAATTATTTCATGCAAAAATCTTTTAATGCATATATCGAGCAAAGAAGTTGTGATCATACAACCTTTCAAAAATTCAAATCCATCACAAATCATTTGAATAGGCACGTTTAAACAGAAAGATGAATTCAAAGAATTTTTATAATCAAACAAATCAAAATGTGAAAAACTGCTATCACACACATTCACAATTTGCACAGGATGAACCAATCCAACAGAATCAATAGAATTGTCGTTATAAAACATGTCATAAGACGGAATCTTCATGGCATCTTTTGAAACAACATCATTGACATTAATATGTGAACAGTAATTAACCAAATCAAAAGATGGAAGATTTTCAAAAATAAGGCCATAAAAATTCTATATGAGCAACTTTGTATTCAAACAACCTTGAATCATTAAATAAGGAATCCTTACCTTTCTTACCTTCAATTGCAAGTGGGTGGTTGTCATTCGCAAACTTACCTTTTTCGAACAACCTAAAACGCCTCTCTTTTGGAAGGTAATGTAGATGGAATTGGTCGCACAAACTTCTAGGAACTTGAAAAGTTAAATCACAAGAAGATCGAACAGGTGGGTTAGTAGAAATAATCCTCACTTGCTCACTTGTTTTCTCACTCGATTCTTTTTCTTCTGAATCACTCGTTTCTTTTGTTTCAATTTCTTTTTCATCTTCTTTTTCACTCTCAAACTCTTTTTCATTTCCTTTTTGTTTTTCAAAGGCTTTTTCAAGTTCTCTCAAGATTCGCTCATTTTCTCTCTTACTTGCCTCTTGCCTTTCTCTTCTTTTTATTTCATTTTCTTTTTCTTCTTTCACTTTTTCTTTTGTTTTCTTTGTTTTCTCTTTACAAGAATGTACAAAAGAATGATGAGAATACAAATCTTGTTCGAAAGATGAAGAAATATTTGCATATGATTCACAATCAAAACTTTGTGAAGCATACTCCGAGTAAGATTTCTTTGAAGATCTAGTAGGAGTATGTCTTTCTCTTCGAACGCCATCTTGGAACGAATCAAAATCATAATCGGCTTCTCGTCTTCTCAAATTTCTTGATGAAAAGAACTTTCGATTGAAGTCACTTCTCGAATTCGCTGATGAATATGAGTCATAGTATGAATCTCTTTGTCTCGAAGTAGATGGCGAAAAGGAATCACGATAGGAGCTTTTTTTCAAGTAGTAGTCAGGGGTATATCTCCGTGGGGTTCTTGTCTCCATTTTTTGACTCGAAGAAACTTTATCACTTTGATCTTGTTTTTCCAAATGATCTAATCTCTCGTGTATGTTCTTAGTGTTGGACTCCATCATTTTTCGCATTTCTTGAATCAAGTATTGGTATTCTGATTTGGTGAACTCTTCGCGTGACATTATTTTTTTTTTGGTTGCTGAAAAGAAAATGTTAGATCACAAAACAAAATAAAAAAATTAAATACCTCACCACAAACCTCACAATTTCACTCGGAAAGAAGAAGGAAAAGGTGTCACTCCCGCTCGTGTTTAGACTCGTTTGGCTTTTACCTCCACTCGAATGATCTCACTCGCTCGTGCCTTTTACCTCTCAATCTTTTCTCTCGCAACTTCGTAGTCGGACTTGCCAAGGCCTTTCGTAGGCTTAGGGGTCGGTTTCAAAATTGGGTAACAAAGGATAAAATATGAGGTGTTACGGGTTGGCTGAAAGAAAGAAAAAAAATTTCTCGAGTTTAAGAGTGGCGACGGGATAGGAAGTGAAAGAAAAGATGGAAGAATGACTTCAAGATCGGGGCGAATTACAATAGAACAAGTTTTCACTTCAAAAAAAAAATTTTCGATTTTTTTTTCCAATTATTTTTTCACAATAATTTCACAACTTTTTTTTAATTTCGAATTTCTTCTTTTTTTTTTAACTTCTGATACAAAGAAATAAACTCAAGAGAATTTTTGAAGCAAAAATAAAATTTTTTTTTCAATTTTTTTTACAACTCACCTATTTTGGTAATGCCACAAATGTTGGTACTTCTCGATTTAATAGCTCTGATACCAAATGATACGATCTGCCTCAGAGAGAGTCTAGTTGTATGTGAGTTGCTCGATCGTCTACGAGAAAGTATCGTTCAATTCACTTTTAGAATGAAGTTGATAGGAAAATAGGACGGAAGCTATGTATAAAGGTTCAATGATGGTTTATGGATAAGAATAATATGTATAGGCTCGGTTAAATTGGAAGGGAAAGTGAAAAAAAAGTTAATAGATGATGGATATGGAAGAAAGGGTTCTTAAAAGCAAGCACGAACCAATATTAGATAATATTGACCCAAATGCTTATAGGCTTTCAAGGTGGAGAATGAAAGTGATAAACCTCGACCCGCTACTTAACAAAGCAGGAACCTCGGTATAGGGGTGAACGCCACACTCGGTTGAGTGATAAGTTCAAAAGAAGAACAAGGCTGACACCAACTAAGAACTAGATAGGCCAACAAGTCTTCAACGAAATATGGGAGAAAGATCCTCTCCAAATAGTTTCATTAATTGAAAAGTCTGAAAAAAATGTCTGCCCTCTTACAAATGAAATAACATATATTTATAGCCTAAATAAAAGTAGCCGAATGGACAAGCTTAGAGGCTAAGAAATTCAGCCATAAACACCTAGATAATTCTAGAAGAAAAATCATGAATATCCATGAATGTGCAGCCCTTTAATGTTCCATCATCCCCCTTGACCGAATGAAGCTTTAATACACCTTGAATACTTGAATAGTTAGCTTGAAAATGCATGGATCACGCATGAAACGTCCCAATGTATGTTCCTCCATAAATTCGGTCCATGAACCTTCAAAAACATGAACATTAAATATCCCCTACTTGCATGAATGTCTCCAATACATGTACTTCCTTAAATGCCATCCTTTGAACCCAATTCTACATGCACCTCTTCATACATTGCACCAAGTCCTACATGAACTTGCATTAATTTCCTTCCATGCATGAATGTGTACCGTCCAAAGGGATTGGATCTTCTAGATACATTCATGCTTGAATCTTCATCATTCATGTAACTGAATGTGCATTTGAACCCAAACATCCATGTATTTTGTGCATTCATGTATTTGACAAATACATGAACTTGTAAACACCTTGAATCTGGTCATGCATGCACCTAATTAAATGTTGTTCATTCATGCATGTGGGATGTCCAAAAGAGATGTTTCTATAAGCATTCATTGCGCCGTCCATGAGCATTGCACCTACAAGAAATAAAACAATTCATAAGACATCATGTGAACATACATAAATTCAGCACAATGTGAACACATTTATGTCATGCATTAAATCGGCTAAAATGTGAACATAATTAAAATATGTAATAACTATGACATATTAAAACAAATATTAATATAAGTCATGTTCAGATTTTATTTAATGGTTAAAGTCTAAAATCGGGTTCGAGCAAAAATGAGCTAAGCTTTAGCCCTTAAGCTAAAGTTGAGCTGAGATTAAACTCCTAAGCTGTAGTTGAGCTAAGGTTTAGCTCGTGAGCTGAATATAGTTAGGAGTGAGCTCGGTTTAGCTCAGGCAAGTTGGATTGAGCTTGAATAAGCTGGATTTGAGTTGGACGGAGCTCGTGGAGCTGGAAACAAGCTGGGATCAGCTTGCCAACATGTCAATGCTCGGCTTGACAGACTTGTCCGATAAAGTTCACAAGTTGTGATCGTATCACCTTGGATGTGTATCTTCGTGATGTTCTCGAATCCACTTTCTGACTTGATGACATTCGTTCCTGTTGGTCTCTTTTCTCCACACGGTCTAACCTCTCGTGCAATTTTTCAAACTTGGACTTCACCATTCTACGCATTTCTTGCACCAAATATTGATATTCTGATTCGGTAAATTCTTCATGAGACATGATGTTATTGCTGAAAAGGAAAATTGTTAAGTAAAATAGAAATAAAGTCCTCACTACAAAATCCCCACGAGTTCACTCGAAAAGAAATAATAGATGAACACTCCACTCGTGTTTGCACTCGTTTTAGGGCTTTTCAACTTTCAAATGCTCTCACGCTCTCTAGCCTTTTACCACTCAAGCTTACTCTCGTAACCTCGTACTTTGTTTCTCTTGACTCATCTTGGTGCTTTGGGGTCAGCTTCAAAATGGTTACAAGGGGTAAGATGTTACGGTATACGGGTAGGCTAAAAGAAAATTTTGGGTATAGTGTGGCATTTTGGGGGGGTACAAAGTTGAAGAAGAAGAACACTTGTCGATAGAGACAAAATATAAACAAACGGAAGAACTTGATCACTTCACTTTTTTTTTTTTATAATTTCATACTCTTTTTTTTTACTACTTCACAATACCACTATTACAAATAGAGAAAACGAAAATTACAACTTGAAATTTTTTTAATTTTTTTAATTTCAATTTTTTTTACTTTTTTTTACACTACGAACCTATTTCGATCTTGATACGAACATCGGTGCCTCTCGTTTTACAAGCTCTGATACCAAATGATGCGATCTGGCCTAAGAAGTTGAGTCGAATTCATGTAGTTGCCCGATCGTAGATGAGAGAATTGTTCGTGCCTCCAATTTTAGTAATAGAAGTAAAAGAATAAGTTAGGATAAGCGGAAGGTTTCAAGAAGTGTAGAAGTAGCAATAGGTTCGGCTAAGGGTAGCAAAGATGGATGATGGATAAATGGCTCAGTTTGGTTAACAAAAAGAAATTTGAAAGATGGGGATGGAAATCGAACTTAACGTCAGGAATGATTCAACACTAAAAAGTGTCACCCCGGTTCCTATATTGTTAAGGTGGAAAGATGGATAGAAGGATAGGTGAACGCCACACCAAGATTGGTGATAAGTTCAAACAAGATCGGTAGACGCCACTAGCACAAACTAGATAAGTCTTCGAAACTTGTACGAGATATGAAAGGAAGCAACCTCACAAGAACAATGTTCATTCAATAATTTGGCAAAAAAGTCCCCTAACAAAGAAATAAACAAACTATTTATAGGCTATCATGTAGTAGCCGAATGGACAAACTAGTAGCTTAAAGACCAAGTAAATTCAGCTAAGAATGCACTAGAATATTCTAGAATAAATCATTAAAGGGTTAAGTCCACATTCGGCTGATTGGAACTTCAATGGGCAGCTTCCTGGTTAAGCAAAATTGACTTGGATGAATGTGAATGGATGGCAGCCCATTAGCTTGTCTAAATTCATCCATGGATTGATTGGTGCATTAAAGAAGTGTCTTTTGGCCGAATAGTCACCTAGGGAAGTCATTTGGGTAGCAAACGATTCATGCATCTAGAACTAGATGCATTCTCCCATTCGTTGTAGTTTGCTGTCCATGCATCTTCTCTTAATCTTCATTCATGAATTGAATTTGGAAATTAATTATGCAGCTACCCCTTGGCCGAATAAGTACTTAGGAAACCCAACAGATCTCCCACATACATTCGGTCATGCATGGAACTGAAAGGGGTCTTGAATCTAGCCATTCATGAACAACCATTAATTACTCTCTATACATGCATGTGTGCCGTCCAAAGGGAATGGATCTTTATGGATTCATTGTACCGTCCAAATGGGGAAGGTATGACATTAATCCTTATGCATGTACCCAAGTCGTCCATGTACATGTACATAATTCTTCCCAAGCATTGAACCAAGCCGTGCATGTATCTTCTCATCCATTGAATTAAACCCGTGCATGCACCTAGCCTTAAATGCGCTTCCAATATTCGGCTGAACCTACAAGAGAAATGAACACATTTAATTATAATATTTAGACATAATTAAACAGAAACTAACAACTTAACTAATTAGGACAAATTAAATTAAAATTAATTAGCTTATTAATTCATCTAGCTCAAACTAAATGAAAATATTTAATGAACTAATTTGAGCTAGGGAAATTGACATGAGCTGTAGGAAATTAAATTATAAACAAAGTTAAAACTTGATTTATTGAAATGAAAAAGAAATGAGCTGAAACGAGCTAAGATCAAGCTCAAATGAGCTAAAATGAGCTCAAGTGAGCTAATTTGAGCTGAATGGCGCATGAGGAGCAGGAGAGGAGCTGAGATCGGATTGCAAAAGAATGCATTGAGTCTTCAAGGAGTTGTCCTTAGCTCCTCCAACGTCATGGACCTTGTTATCATCTCAAATGCGCAACACCAATGCCGATAAAGCATCTTGAATTTGCTTAGCTCGAGCTCGAGTCATGGGGCCTTTTGGAAGCTCGATTAAATCATGATTTACATTTGAGGATGCCCCGGGAGTGCTCACATTAGCCTTGGAATGCCACTAGTCAGCTTCTAGATGTTGAACATTTAGCTGAATTAAACTTGGAACAATTGGGAGCTGAAATGCTTTATCTAGGTGCTTAATGAGCTGGAATTAAGTTGCCTTGATCAGCTGGAAAGCTTGTGGTTGATTAGTGAACAGCTTGAGTATTGCAATGGTCATCAAGTGTGAATCGAATTCAAACAGCCCCTTATATGTGTGTGAAAACATAAAACTGAATAGCCTTGAACTATAAATGGAATGTTCAGCTGGTGTGAAAGCCTTCAAGGTTGCTTTGGGAAGCTAATTAGTCAGCTTAGGGAAGAATAATCAGCAGCTTTGGCCATTGAAGTCCACTAAGTGGTGCTTTGAAGAGTTGAGCCATCAGCTCCTTGCATTTATGTTGTGATACGAACCTGGTCTCATCATGTTTTGATACACTGTGACGACGGCGAGATTGGCCTAAACTCGAGGGGGGCCAAGTGCAAAATGAGACTTTTAATTTCATTTTTGCTGTTGGAATAAGGACTTGATTTATTTTAGTTACTTTAGTCTTTAATTATGTCTTGTTTATTAAATACATATTTTAATTATAACATACATTATGTGTTCTGCATTTAATAAAGTCATGCATTATGTAACTCCCATGTTAGTTTAAGTCAGCTTCATTAAATTAAGTCTTGCATTAAGTAACTCATTTGTTCATTTAGTTTGCATTTTAAACCATGTATTTAAGCATCTTAGTTTAATAAATGAGTTGCTAGACATTTATTCAACTCATCTTAGTTTAATTAATAAGTGTTTTTGTTGAACTTTATTTAATATGTGTTGTTCTTAATTAATCTAGTTACTAGGATTATTTATTGATGCATGAGTTAAGCTTTTTTAATGATGCTTCTTTAATTAACTAGTTTCTGGAATAATTGATGCATAGATCTTTTACCTAAGTTAAGTATTAATGTGTGTTATGTTTAATAAGTGTTTACATGTGTTTAATAAGCTAATTTTAATGTGTTTATTTTAGGAGTCTTTTCAAGTCATAACCGTTACATTACAAGGGCTGTTACACATTAAAAAAAGTGACTTTTTAAGTCATTTTCGGTTACAAATGAAGTGGGTGTTACAAGGGATGTTTTATACATCAATTAAAGAGTTTTAAGGGGCATTTTAACTCCTCTTAAATTTGGCAGCAACCCGTTTCATCTACCAGCAGTTTTTGCTCATTCAAAGATGAAAACAAGCATTCAAAACACCATTTAGTTGCTAGTGTCCTTTCGGCTAGCCAAGGGAGAACTCAAGATACATTTTTCAAGCATTCATGGATATTCATTTAGCTGAATTTAAATGAATTCAAGTAAGGAGTTATTAGTTACAAGAATTTCAAAAGTCTTGAGTTTAATTTTAGATTTAATTAGCACATTAAGTTGTGACTTTTCAGCTAGCTTTTCTATAACTATAAATAAGTGTAACCAGCCATTTCAAGGAGAATTTGTTTGGACTTTTGATACTTCAATGGAAATTTACATCATTTTGTGAGAAATCTTTCTCTCATATTTCGTTGAATACTTGTTGGCTTATCAAGAAAGCCTAATGGCATCAACCTGTTTTCTTCTCTATCTGAACTTATCACTATTTCATAGTATGGCGTTCACCTTTTATACTGAGGTTCCTACTTCTCTAAGTAGTGGGTCAAGGTTTTATCACTTTCATTCTTCCACCTTGAAAGCCTCTAAGTATTTGGGTCAATACTTTTTAGTATTGGTTCTTACTTGCTTTTGAGTTTGTTTCTCTCTATTCCTTCCCTATCCTTTATTTTATTCTTAGCCAAATTTTCCATTTCCTTTCTTTAACCTAAAATCCATTTCATTCCTATTCCATATGCCCTTCCCGCCTTATTTTCTTTAATCGAATATATATAAAATTCATATCCATAAACCTATCTTAGAAACCCTTTTCAATAGCTTCCGCATTCATTAACTTAAAAGTATCATCTCTAAACAAGCTGAACGAAACCTTCTCATAGACGATCGGGTAAACTAGCATACGACTCGACTCTCCCCAAAGCGGATCGTATCATGCCGTCCCAAGCATGTACCTACACCTAATTAATTTAGCAAATTAATCCATCTTAAGACACATTAATTTGGCAGCTCAAGTCACATTAAGAATAAGTTTAAACTAAGACGTATTTATAACATATATTTAAACTAAGTTACTAATTAATTTCGGTTGTAGCTAGACATATTTAAAACATGTAATAGGCTAATGTAATAGACTAAGGCAAATTAATATCAGGTAATAACTAGGACATATTAAAAACATGTATTTAAATAAACACATTTATAAACAAAATTAATAAGTCCAAATTAAGACATATTTATGAGCTGAAGCTAATTAACTAATTTAATTAATGCATTTATTTATTCAAAAAAAATGAAAGCATTAAAAAGATAGAGATGAGCTTGATTCAGCTAAGTTGAGCTGAATTAAGCTCATGGAGCTAAGCTTGAGATGAGTTCAGCTTGCAAGCGATTGCAAGGTGATATTGGGGAACTGGTCCAAGCTCTCTCAATGTGTCCAGCCAACGTCTCGCCCCACACTTGGTTGATTAAGGCCGAAATGGCCTCCTTGAATTGCTTGGCTCGAGCTCGTGTGATGGGTCCTTGTGGCAGCTCCAATGGATCCTTGCTCGAGCTAGATGCACTCCGAGGCATGATTGTACAAGTTTTTTCTTAACCATCATCTTCTTCACCCTACCTTGAAGCTTGTGACTATGGCAGAGTAAGCCTCTCACGGGTGAGCCAACATGAAAATTGATGCAGACTAGCTTCTGACGAGGAGACCTAAGTGTGAGACAAAAGGGAATTGAGAGATTCAGTAGAGTTGTCTAGGAATAGTATTCTCCCCTCGATTCTTTCTTATTTCTTCCTAAATGCTAGTGATTACTCTCTGTTTTCTATTTGTATGAAAGTACAAATAGATTCTTGGTTAAATGTTATCTTATTCAATCTTGCTTTTATTATTTAATCTTGGGGTTTGAATGTTTCTTAACATGGAAAGTGCAGTGACAATTCGTGTAACAGCTCATTTTTATTCATTATTATTTTAATTATTTTATTATTATTTTAAGGTTTACATTATGATATTATGTTGGTGTGAAAATTTTGTTAAGAAATTTTATCATTTGATTAGTTAATTTGATAAAAAGGACTAAATCGCGTAAAGTGCAAAAGTACTATTCTAATAGTTAAAGGTATCTATTAGTTATAAAACATTAAAGTTAAGGTGATGTGATCTGCCTCAAGTGAATGAGTCAAACTCACGTAGTTGCCCGATCGTAGACGAGAAGAGTCGTTCGTGCCTCGATTTTAGAAGTAGAAGTGAATGGATAGGTTTGAATAAGCGGAAGGTTCAAATAAATGTAAGTAAAGTAATAGGTTCGGCTAAGGTAAGCAAAGATGGTTGTTGGAAAGGTGGTTCGGTGTTGGTGATGAAAGAAAGAATTTGGGAAAATAGGGATGGATAACGAACTTAACGTCAGGAATGATTCAACACTAAAAAGTGTCACCCCGGTTCCTATATTGTTAAGGTGAAAAAGGATGGATAGAAGGACAGGTGGACGCCACACCAAGATTGGTGATAAGTTCAAACAAGAACGGTAGACGCCACTAGCACAAACTAGATAAGTCTTCGAAACTTGTACGAGATATGAGAGGAAGCAACCTCACAAGAACAATGTTCATTCAATAATTTGGCAAAAAGTCTCTTTTACAATGAAATGAGCAAACTATTTATAAGCTATCATGTAGTAACCGAATGGACAAACTAGCTAGCTTAAAGACTAAGTAAATTCGGTCATGAACTAACTAGAATGTTCTTGAATAAAAAAATTAATTATCTAGTCTTGATTCGGCTGATGGGGATGTGTTTGGACAGCTTCATGTATGAGATTTAATCATTTGAATGAATGTGAACCTTTGGAAGCTAAATAGGTTGTCTAGGTTCAGACATGGGTGCATGAAGCTTCCAAGAGGTGTCTCTTGGCCGAATAGGTGCATAGAAACTCCAAGGGTCCTTCCACATGCATTCGGCTGTACATGGAACTTGGAAGGGAGCTTGAACCTAGCCGTACATGAACTTGCATTAATTGCCCTCCATTCATGCATGTGTGCCATCCAAGGAAGATGTATTCTTCAATATCCATTCCATGCAATTATTCCTCCATGTACATGAAAGTGAGACCTCCAAACAGTGAACCGAACCATGCATGTATCTTCCCGTTCAATGAACATTCCCGTACATGTACCTTGCCATGAATGAATCTCCACATTCGGCTGAACCTACATAATTAAATAACATAAATAAATAAAATAATTATTCATATAATCATAATTAAGAATATTGACTAAACAACTTAATGACACTAACTAAATTCAGACATATTAATTATAAGTCAACTATCATATTAAATTCGGCTAGCTCAAATAGTCAAAAACACTTAGTGAGCTAAGTTAAGCTAGGGAATTCGGCATGAGCTGTAGCAAACTTAATTAAGAACAAAGTTTAATCTTAATTTATTGAATTAAAAAGAAATAAGCTGAAACGAGCTCAAGTGAGCTGATTAGAGCTGAAGGGAGCTTGGGCAGCTGGAGAGGAGCTGAAATCAGATTGCAAAAGAGTGCAATGAGCCTTCAAGGAGCTGTCCATAGCTTTTCCAATGTCTAGGGTCTTGTTCTCTTCCCAAATGCACTTCATCAAAGCTGATAAAGTGTCTTGAAATTGTTTAGTTTGAGCTCAAGTCATGGGCCTTTTGGAAGCTTGTTTAGATCTTGGTTTACATTCGAGGATGCCCCGGGTGTGCTTACATCATTCCCCTCATCTTCAAAGTGACTTGTCCTCAAGTCGAACATTTGGATCTCTCTAGGGCGGAAGATAAAAGAACTGCCAGAAATTTGAATAGGAAACGAAATTTGACAACTATTAATTTCATCATAATGAAAGAGTAAAAACTTGAATACAAAACAAACTAGAAATGGGCCAATCCTTTTTGTTTCACGAACAGATGAGGGCTTGTCGTTGGTGAGGTAAAGGTTGGGTCTTACCTTTATCCATCTTCGGCAATAGAAATGATGTATGAATCATGTGAAATGAATATCCATAAGTTGTCAATAAATTTTTCGAACAAACAAATTGTCCAAGCATAATTGTATCAAAACAATTATGATTCATATAAGCGAACGTATTCAAAACACCATTTTCACAAGTGAATGGACGGAACGTCTTACAAGGTAATGCTTCATCAAACAAAGAATAGCAATTGACCGCATCAATGGATGGAGCCTTTTCAGGACTCAAGTCATGAGCAAAATCATTGATTCTAGTCGAATACAGCGGCCTAAGGACTATTGTAAACTCACCTTGCTTACCGTTGGGACTAGGGAGATGAAAATTAGTTTTACCCTTTTCAACCAACATAATCCTTCTTTCCTCGGAAAGGTATTGAAGCCAAAGCTCTTCACATGATCCTTGAGAAACCTGAAATGAAGAGTAATCACAAAAATAATTCTCACTTTTCAAAGTGTCTCCTTCACAAAAATGATAGATGATAGTGTCTCGATGGTTGGTGAACTTGAAGGGACGTACTAAATTGATATTCATCAATTGAGTGTATGAATCGATACCAGGATCAAAAGCATGAGTTGATCTTACCCTTTCGAGGTGAAACAAGAATTTTATTACCATCAACATAGAATGAACAAGGAACAATTTTAAGTTATAAGCAGAATCTTTAATTTTCATTTCCTTAGTCATAGTCCAAGCATTAAGTAAACATAAATTATTCGCACAAAATTTAGGATGCTTGAGTTCTCCACATATCAAACCAAAATAACAAATTCCAGGTTTAAACACATGAGCTTGGTCACTTGATTCAATATGCATTAAGAGTTTCTTGATTTCCAATGTCCCACGTATGTTAATCAAAGAAGATGGGATCAAGCAATCATTCCAATAATCATTAAACTCAAGTCTCACTAGATCAAACCTACACAAGCATGCAAAATTTACACAACAAGGCAGCAACATTACACCACCATCACAAACAATCGGACTAGGAGTTTTACATGGCAACTTTTTAACACACAAATTCAAAAATTGTTTGTGCTGATTTATACTTACTTCACCAACATGCTCGTCAATACCACAATTTTCATGAGTAATGGTCTCCTTTCCATCATTTAAAATAAACATATCTCCATTAATCAAGGAATGGTAGTTGGCCATATCATCAATATAATCACAAACATTCAAATAGGTCGGTGGAGACTGAAACACTTTATAACACTTACCTTCCTTACCTTGTGGCATGGGTGGGCTAGGATTACCTTTACCAACCAATGCGAACCGTCTCTCCTTTGGGAGGTAATGTAGATGGAACTTATTAATCGATTCTTCAGAAACCTGAAAAGAGGAAGCAGTATAAGGAAAACTTGTAGTTCGGTTAGTTGAAACACTCCTCGCTTTTTCTTGCTCTCGTTTTTCATTTTCACTCGCTTCTTTTTCAATTTTCTTTTTCTTTTCACATTCTTTTTCACTCTCGATCTCGATCTCTTTTTCCTTCTCTTTTTCTTTTTCACTTTCTTTTTCAATTTCATTTTTCTTTTTCTTATTCTCTTTTTGTTTTCTTTCACACTCCTTTTCTTTTGTTTCTTTTTTTCTTCCAAATTCTTTCTCATTTGCTTTTTCGATTTTATTACAAGAGGAAGAATACAAGAAGGAATTAGAATGAGAGACTTTTCATTGAGAATGAGAAGAGGGGTCTTCATACAAACGATGATCATCTCCTCGAGATTGATTCTTCATGAATGAATAACTTGGTGTACACGAAGATCGACTTGTGCTTTCTTGTTTGCCACCATAATAGGCTTCAAAGTCGAAATTTGTTTGATTTCGTCTCAAATTCCTTGATGAAAAAGAATCACGATATATGTCTTTTTTAAAATAGTCATTGGACGATTTTTTTCTTGATAGTCTTGAATCCATCCCTCGACCTTGCTCTCGTTGGGCTCTTGCTCGATGAGCTTGCTCTTCTACACAGACCAATTGTTCTTGGAGGGGTTTTAGTTTCCTATCGAACAAGCGATCCATTTCCTTCACGAAGTCTAGAAGTTTAAAATCTAAAATCTCTTCTCGAGAAATGATTAGTTGCTGAAAAGAAGATTGTTAAAATAAAAAAGAAATAAACACCTCACCACAAAATATCACGATTCACTCAGAAAGAAAATAATTGATGAACACTCCACTCGTGTTTGGACTCTTTTTTGGCTTTTTGAAGTCTCGAATGCTCTCACAATCTCTGGCCTTTTACCACTCACACTTACTCTCGCAACCTCGTATTTTATTTCTCTTGACTCGTCTTGGTGCTTTGGGGTCGGCTTCAAAATGGTTACAAGGGATAAGATGTATGGTGTATGGGTAGGCTAAAAGAAAATTTTTCTTTTAATATAGTGTGGCTTGGTGGAATGGGGGTTAAAATTGATGAAACGACTATTTTGACGATCGGGTCAATGGTGTAAACAGCAAGGAAGAATTTGAGCGCTTCACTTTTTTTTTATAATTTCGTATTTTTTTAACTTTTTTTATGCTTCAAATTAGCACTATTACAATAGTAAAACGAAAATACAACTTGAATTTTTTTCTTTTTTTAATTCAATTTTTTTATAACGAACCTATTTTGATCTTGATACGAACGTCGGTGCCTCTCGTTTTACAAGCTCTGATACCAAATGATGTGATCTGGCTCGAGTGAATGAGTTAAACTCATGTAGTTGCCCGATCATAGACGAGAAGAGTCGTTCGTGCCTCGATTTTGGAAGTAGCAGTGAATGGATAGGTTTGAATAAGCGGAAGGTTCAAATAAATGTAAGTAAATTAACAGGTTCGGATAAGGTAAGCAAAGATAGTTGTTGGAAAGGTGGTTCGTTGTTGGTGATGAAAGAAAGAATTTGGGAAAATGGGGATGGATAACGAACTTAATGTCAGGAATGATTCAACACTAAAAAGTGTCACCCCGGTTCCTATATTGTTAAGGTGAAAAGGATGGATAGAAGGATAGGTGAACGCCACACCAAGATTGGTGATAAGTTCAAACAAGAACGGTAGACGCCACCGCCACTAGCACAAGCTAGATAAGTCTTCAAAACTTGTACGAGATATGAGAGGAAGCAACCTCACAAGAATAATGTTCATTCAATAATTTGGCAAAAAGTCCCTTTTACAATGAAATGAGCAAACTATTTATAAGCTATCATGTAGTAACTGAATGGACAAACTAGCTAGCTTAAAGACTAAGTAAATTCGGTCATGAACTAACTAGAATGTTTTTGAATAAAAAAATTAATTATCTAGTCTTGATTTGACTGATGGGGATGTGTTTGGACAGCTTCATGTATGAGATTTAATCATTTGAATGAATGTGAACCTTTGGAAGCTAAATAGGTTGTCTAGGTTTAGCCATGGGGTGCATGAAGCTTCCAAGAGGTGTCTCTTGGCCGAATAGGTGCATAGAAACTCCAAGGGTCCTTCCACATGCATTTGGCTGTACATGGAACTTGGAAGGGAGCTTGAACCTAGCCGTACATGAACTTGCATTAATTGCCCTCCATTCATGCATGTGTGCCGTCCAAGGAAGATGTATTCTTCAATATCCATTCCATGCAATTATTCCTCCATGTACATGAATGTGAGACCTCTAAACATTGAACCGAACCATGCATGTATCTTCCCGTTCAGTGAACATTCCCATACATGTACCTTGCCATGAATAAATCTCCACATTCGACTGAACCTACATAATTAAATAACATAAATAAATAAAATAATTATTCATATAATCATAATTAAAAATATTGACTAAACAACTTAATGACACTAACTAAATTCAGACATATTAATTATAAGTCAACTATTATATTAAATTCAGCTAGCTCAAATAGTCAAAAACACTTAGTGAGCTAAGTTGAGCTAGGGAATTCGGCATGAGCTGTAGCAAACTTAATTAAGAACAAAGTTTAATCTTAGTTTATTGAAATGAAAAAGAAATGAGCTGAAACGAGCTCAAGTGAGCTGATTAGAGCTAAAGGGAGCTTGGGCAGCTGGAGAGGAGCTGAAATCGGATTGCAAAAGAGTGCAATGAGCCTTCAAGGAGTTGTCCATAGCTTCTCCAACGTCTAGGGTCTTGTCTCTTCCCAAATGCGCTTCACCAAAGCTGATAAAGTGTCTTGAAATTGTTTAGTTCGAGCTCGAGTCATGGGGCCTTTTGGAAGCTCATTTAGATCTTGGTTTGCATTCGAGGATGCCCCGGGTGTGCTTATATCATAAGGTCCTTAAGCGATAATTAACCCATTAGTGAGTTAATGGATGATAATGGTTTGGCATTTATGAAATAAAAAATATTTATTAAGGTTATATTTGTAATTTGGTAATTAATCATAAAATAAATAAAACAAAATGAAGAAATAGTGTCCATCTTTCATCTAGCCAAAAATTTGAAGAAGAAAAAGCCATGGAAATAGCTTGAAACTTTTGACCATTTTCTTGCTTAATTGTAAGTCATTTTTACTCAATTTTTAATGATTTTTATGTTTTTGAGATTGTTGCTTCATATTCTAGCTAGCCCGTACATTAAATTTCAAAACTGTTAAAGATTTATCATGTTGCCATGGTTGAATGCTGGAGTAATTTGATGATTTATGATAGATTTGGAAGGTTTAATGTTAGATTAATAGCTTTTGAAAAGTGATTTTTGACAAAAATGTCAAAAAGGGATTAAATTAAGAAAATGTGAAATGTGTGGTTAAAAGTATGAATAAATTGAAAATATGGGTTGCTAGTAACATGTATTAAATTTGGCTAAGTATGGGTTTGTACTAAATTGCATGAATTTGCAATTTTATGTAATAAGAACTAAATTGTAAAAAATGTGAAAGTTTAGGGGCAAATGTGTAAAATAGCCCTAATGTATATTTTGGATTGAATTGAATAAATAGTTGATTAAATGAGTTAATTTTGAATACATTTAGATGAAGAAAAATAGAATTTGGATTAGGATTGGGGAAAAACGAAAGTTATCGACAAATCGACTAGATTCGTCATTTTAATATCTGAGGTGATACGACCACACCTCCCAAGTTGCCAGCTGCCAATGTAGATCCTCTCGAGCTGCCTGTAGGACCGATTCCTCGAGCTCAGGCCAAGAGGTTCAAAGATGCAATTTCAGCTCTAGTTGATCGAGTTTGGGCCGAATCTATCACCAGTTTACTTGAGAGTTCGTGGTTTAGCTCACCAAGTCGTCCTCGTAACTTATTCCTAGCTCATCCAGCTCACAACAAACTCAACAAGCTCAGTTCCAGCTTAACAAGTTCACATCCAGCTCAATTCCAGCTCATGAGCTTATTTTCAGCTCAACTACAGCTCCCGAGCTCGGACTTAGCTCAAATAAAGCTAACGAGTTTAATCGTAGCTCATGGGTTATTTATAGATTATTATATTAGTGTTGACTCTTTACTTGAATAAGTTCAATTATTAGCTGCTATACATTAGTAATTAAGTTGTGTTTTATATTACATGTTTTAATTATGTAATAACCGAATTAATGATTGGAATGTTTGTGCCAAATTTAAGGTGTTCACATGGGATTTAATGAATTGTTTTTCATTCATGTAGGTGCATGCACGGTTTGCTTCAATGAATGGGAGGATACATGCACGACCAGATTCAAGGCCTTAGAGGATTCATGCATACATGCATGGTGGCTGATTATTTAGTTTCTTTAAGTAACTATTCGGCCAAGGAAGAGTTGCCCCTTTAATTCCCCAAGTTGGCCGAATATCTTCCTAAGGTATCCATCAAGGCGTTCACACTAGCCAAACTTCCTTTCACACTTGTTGTCTATTCGATTTGAAGCATTCACACTCAAGAGACCTTTCAACCATGATGTTCACACTTTTAAAGGCTTTCAAAATGCCCCATTAATACTCACACCTATTCGGCGAAGCATTGCAAATTGAATGACTCCATTAAGCTCATGCCTAAACCTAGACATGTCCAATCAACTCCTCATGCATCCTAAATACATTCAGCCAAAATTCCTTCATTAAGAAGCTGACTTGTGGCATTCCAAGGGCTGCACTTAGACATGGAAGACTTATGGTTTTGTTCTAGATCATTCTAGTCTATTCATAGCCGAATTTGCTTAATCTTAAGCTAGTATTTTGTCCATTCGGCTAGCACAAGTTAATGTTATAAATAGTTTGTTTATTTCTTTGTAAAAGGACTTTTGCCAAATTTATAGTCGAACTTTTATTCTTGTGAGAATTTTCTTCTCTAAGTCTCGTTTAAGATTTTTGTTGGCTTATCTACCTAGTAGTGGCGTCAACCTATTTCTTTTACGAAATTGAACTTATCACTAGTTTTAGTGTGGCGTTCAAAATACTTTATACCGAGGTTCCTATCTGCCTAGATAGTGGGTCGAGGTCTATTTCATTTCAACCATCCCTTCTTAAGAACTAATAAGTCTCGGGTTGATATTTGCTAATATCAGTTCAACTTGTTCTTAGGACCAACCATACCATATTTCGTCAATTTCCCAAATCTTCCAGTTCAACCGAATTTCATTTTTTTCCCCGAACCATAAACAACCTACCAACTATCCTAGCTTCCTTCTTTCCTAAACCTAAGAATAATTAACCGTCTCTAATTCCAAACTTAAACAACCAAATTATCTTCACTTCAAATTATCAATCTCCTTCTATCTCTGACGACACTTTCTCATAGACGATCGGGCATCTATCATACGACTCAATTCAAGCCGAGGTGAGCTTGTATCATTTGGTACCAGAGCTACCTAAAACAAGAAGTTTGGACGTTCAAAGCATCCTCGGAGTAGGTTCATAAAAAAAAGAGTACAAAAAAAAATTTACTTTGTGAAATTCAAGCATTATATTGTAGATATCATTTTAGTAATCTATATAAAAAAATATACAAAAAAAATTACTTCGTGAAATTCAAGTATTATATTGTAATTATCATTTTAGTAGTTATAAAAAAAGTATATTAAAAAAATAAAAAAATTTGAAAAAAAGAAAAAAAGAGGAGTTTTATGCAATTTGATTGTTATTTGAACGTCAAGCCTTGATTTGATATAGTTCCCGATCTACTCTCTGTTCTAATCTCCCTAATCCTATACATGCCACACTTTTAACCCAATTCCCTATTCTTTCAGCCCACCCTAAACCTATACGCACATCCATTGTTTACCCTTTTGAAACCGACTCCAACTAGAAGATCAAGCCTAGTAAATCCTTTACGAGGTTATAAGAGAAGAAAGGAGAGGAAAAAGGCACGAGTGAGTGAGCGCATTCGAGGGGAGGTAAAAGCCAAACGAGCATAAACACGAGTGTGAGTGCCATCATTCTTTCTTTCTGATAGATCTTGTGAGGTTTGTGGTGAGGTTACAACATGTCACGAAGTCCAGAACGTAACATGAATGAAGGACTAACAAGACAACCTTTAAGGAATGTGGCTCCCGAAGGTGGTGGAGTCCCTGATTTAGGCCAGCAAGCCCTCCTAAGAGAAATCCAATGCATGTTCCGCAATGAACTCGAGTCCATAAATGAGAGACTAGACCGAGTCGAAGAGAAGGGGCAACGAGAAAGAACGCCTCAAGGCCCTAGACGTGAAAGAGGTCAAGCAAGGCCGTTCGAAGATGAGATGTATAACCCAAGTGATTTAGAAAGCGACCAAGGTTCAAATCAAAGTGAGTGACGCCGAGGTCAGTGGAATCGGGGTCAAAGGGATCGAGGCTGAGTTGATGATGATTTGAAGAACATTAAGCTGTCCATACCACTCTTCCAAGGCAAGTCTGATCTGGAGGCGTACTTGGAGTGGGAAAAGAAAATAGAATTGGTGTTCAACTGCCACAACTACTCGGAGGCCAAGAAAGTCAAGTTGGCAGCAATCGAATTCTCTGACTATGCCATGGTGTGGTGGGACCAATTGACAACAAGTCGAAGATGAAATGGAGAGAGGCCAATCTTAACATGGCAAGAGATGAAGGTGGTGATGAGAAAGAGATTTATCCCATCCTATTACCATGATACGATCCCACTATTCCATAAGTCGAGTCCGAGCCGAGATCCGATGGTACTACCTCAAGGGCCGATCATAAGGGCTCGTGCAAAACAATTTAAAGAAGCTGTTATAGCTTTAGTTCAGCATGTGTGGGATGATGTCAATGCTAGACCTATCGAACCAGTTGGTGGCCATTTTGGGAATCCATGCCGAACTTTTCTACAAGTTCAGTTCAGCTCATCAAGCTCCCTTCAGCTCAAGTTAGCTCCCATGTAGCTCCACACTAGCTCATTAGCTCGGAACCAGCTCATTATTAGCTCTCGAGCTAACCCCCAGTTCATCACTAGCTCATGCATCTATATCTCATTTTTAGCTCAATTGAGCTCCTTTTTTTTTTTCCAGCTTTGCATTTTAATTAATTAAATAAATTGCACATTACTTTTAGCTCAACAAATATTAAATTATTTAATTTGTCCAAAATCAGAACATGAAATTAATGTGTTATGCTACAGCAATTTAAAGTGTCTAAATTAGGACGAATTTATTTCTTGTTATTTATTGCAGCTGAATTTAATGTGTCTTAGTCCCAGCATGTTTTTAATTTTTCCTAGCTTATTACATGATTTGATGTGATCCAGCTCGGGTGATTGAGTCGAATTCACGTAGTTGCCCGATCGTAGACGAGAAGAGTCGTTCGTGCCTCGATTTTTGAAGTAGAAGTGAACAGATAGGTTTGAATAAGCGAAAGGTTTCAAGAAGTGTAGAAGTAGCAATAGGTTCGGCTAAGGGTAGCAAAGATGGATGATGGATAAATGGATCGGTTTGGTTAACAAAAAGAAATTTGAAAGATGGGGATGGAAATCGAACTTAATGTCAGGAATGATTCAACACTAAAAAGTGTCACCCCGGTTCCTATATTGTTAAGGTGAAAAGGATGGATGGAAGGATAGGTGAACGCCACACCAAGATTGGTGATAAGTTCAAACAAGGATGATTGACGCCACTAGCACAAGCTAGATAAGTCTTTCGAAACTTGTACGAGATATGAGAGGAAGCAACCACACAAGAACAATGTTCATTAATAATTTGGCAAAAAGTCCCTTTACAATGAAATAAACAAACTATTTATAAGCCTAAGATGTCTATTGATATTCGGCATCAATGATGTTCACACTAACTTAAATTCTGTTCACATTTGTATTTAACATGTTCACACAAAAGCATTAAAATTTGGTTCATGCTTGAAGATGGTGCATGAATTGGCCGAACCATCATGTTGCTTCACTTGATGCATTCAAGCATACTTAGCCTAGAAGAAAAATCATAGCTCATGAATGTGCAGCCCTTTAATACTCCTACATCTCCCTTGGCCGAATGAAGCTTGAATGTACCTTGAATACTTAAATGGACATCTTGGATATGCATGATACATGCATGAAACGTCCCAATGCATGTTCTTCCTTAATTACAGTCCCCAATACATGAATTCCTTCAAATGCCATCCATTGAACACTAGTTGTGCATGCATCCTTCCATACGATGTATTAAGCTATACATGTACTTGCATTAATGGCTCCTTCATGTATTCGGTCACTTTGTGGAACTTAACTCTTGGCCAAAAGGTTTCTTGGGAATCACCAATAGCCAGCCTACCATGCATAAAAATCATTCATGCATGAACTCTCATAATCCATGTACCTGGCCGTGCATGAATCTCATTTAATGTACTCAATACATTCGGTTGAACCTACAAGAAACATGAACACATTAAATCCCAACGTATATTCAGCTGAACATGTTAAGAGCATGAACTAGACATCATAAATATTATGTTAAGCTAAACTAAACACATTAATGAAAGACTAGCTAGTAGCATTAAGTTTGGCTAGCTCAAACTAAGTGAAAACATTTAATGAACTTATTTGAGCTAGGATTTTCGTTAATGAGCTATAGCAAACTAATTTGTATAAAACTAAAATTTAGTTTAATTTATTGAAATGAAGAATGAGCTGAAAGTAAGCTCGGTTGACCTCAAACGAGTTGAAATGAGCTCAAATGAGCTCAATTGAGCTAGATGGAGCTCGAGGAGCTGGAAACAAGCTAGGATCAGCTTGCCAATAATGCATGGGTTCTTTGGATAGTTGCTTCAAGCTGATTTTGTGAGCATTGGGCCTTGTTTCGAACCAAGGTGTTGCACTAGAAGCTAAAACAGCTTGTAGGAAATGCTTAGCATCAGGTCAAGTTATTTGTCCTCTTGGAAGCTCGATTAGATCTTGGTTTGCATTCGAGGATGCCCCGGGCGTGCTCATATCATTCCCCCCATCTTCAAAGCGACTTGTCCTCAAGTAGAACGTTTGGATCTCTTTAGGGCGGAAGATAAAAGAGCTGTCAGAAATTTGAACAGGAATCGAAATTTGACAACTATTAATTTCAACATCATGAAAGTGTAAAAACTTAAATATAAAACAAACTAGAAACGGACCAATCCTTTTTGTTTCACGAACAGATGAGAGATTGTCGTTGGTGAGGTAAAGGTTGGGTCTTACCTTTCCAATTTGACTATCCATCTTCGGCAATAGAAATGATGTATGAATCATGTGAAATGAATATCCATAAGTTGTCAATAAATTTTTTGAACAAACAAATTGCCTAAGCATAATTGTATCAAAACAATTAGGATTCATATAAGCGAATGTATTCAAAACACCATTTTCACAAGTGAATGGACGGAACGTCTTACAAGGTAATGCTTCATCAAACAAAGAATAGCAATTGACCGCATCAATGGATGGAACCTTTTTCGGACGCAAGTCATGAGCAAAATCATTGATTCTATTCGAATAGAGCGGCCTAAGGACTATTGTAAACTCACCTTGCTTACCGTTGGGATTAGGGAGATGAAAATAAGTTTTACCCTTTTCAATCAACATAATCATTCTTTCCTTGGAAAGATATTGAAGCCAAAGCTCTTCACATGATCCTTGAGAAACCTGAAATGATGAGTAAACACAAAAACAATTCTCACTTTTCGAAGTGTCTCCTTCACAAAAATGATAGATGATAGTGTCTCCATGGTTGGTGAACTTGAAGGGACGTACTAAAATGATATTCACCAATTGAATGTATGAATCGATACTAGGATAAAAAGCATGAGTTGATCTTACCCTTTCGAGGTGAAACAAGAATTTCATAACCAGCAACATAGAATGAACAAGGAACAATTTTAAGTTATAAGCAGAATCTTTAATTTTCATTTCCTTATTAATAGTCCAAGCATCAAGTAAACATAAATTATTTGCACAAAATTTAGGACGCTTGAGTTCCCCACATATCGAACCAAAATAACAAATTCTGGGTTTAAACACATGAGCTTGGTCACTTGATTCAATATGCATTAAGAGTTTCTCGATTTCCAATGTCCCACGTATGTTAATCAAAGAAGATGGGATCAAGCAATCATTCCAATAATCATTAAACTCAAGTCTCACTCGATCAAACCTACACGAGCATGCAAAATTTACACAACAAGGCAGCAACATTACACCACCATCACAAACAATCGGACTAGGAGTTTTACATGGCAACTTTTTAACACACAAATTCAAAAATTGTTTGTGCTGATTTATACTTACTTCACCAACATGCTCGTCAACACCACAATTTTCATGAGTAATGGTCTCCTTGCCATCATTTAAAATAAACACATCTCCATTAATCAAAGAATGGCAGTTGGCCATAACATCAATATAATCACAAACATTCAAATAGGTCGGTGGAGACTGAAACACTTTATAACACTTACCTTCCTTACCTTGTGGCATGGGTGGGCTAGGATTACCTTTACCAACCAATGCGAACCTTCTCTCCTTTGGGAGGTAATGTAGATGGAACTTATTAATCGATTCTTCATAAACCTGAAAAGAGGAAGCAATACAAGCAAAACTTGTAGTTCAGTTAGTTGAAACACTCCTCGCTTTTTCTTGCTCTCGTTCTTCATTTTCACTAGCTTCTTTTTCAATTTTTTTTTCTTCTCACATTCTTTTTCACTCTCGATCTCGATCTCGATCTCTTTTTCCTTCTCTTTTTCTTTTTCACTTTCTTTTTCAATTTCATTTTTCTTTTTCTTATTCTCCTTTTGTTTTCTTTCACACTCCTTTTCTTTTGTCTCTTTTCTTTCAAATTCTTTCTCATTTGCTTTTTCGATTTTATTACAAGAGGAAGAATACAAGAAGGAATTAGAATGAGAGACTTTTCGCTGAGAATGAGAAAAAGGGTCTTCATACAAACGATGATCATCTCTTCGAGATTGATTCTTCATGGATGAATAACTTGGTGTACACAAAGATCGACTTGTGCTTTTTTGTTTGCCACCATAATAGGCTTTAAACTCGACATTTGTTTGATTTCGTCTCGAATTCCTAGATGAAAAAGAATCACGATATAGGTCTTTTCCAAAATAGTCATTGGACGATTGTTTTCTTGATAGTCTTGAATCCGTCCCTCGACCTTGCTCTTGTTGGGCTCTTGCTCGATGATCTCACTTTTCTTAGATGGGATTGATTTTTCGGTCGAGCATGCACTCCATCTCTTTCAACAAATACTGAAATTCAAATTCTGAAAATTCTTCTCGCATCATGATTTAGAAGAAAAAAATGATTAAAATAGAAAGATGAAATTCCTAACCACAAACCTCACTATTTCACTCAAAAAGAAATATTTATGAACACTCCACTCGTGTTTTCACTGGTTTTGGCTTTTTCAACACTCGAATGTTCTCTCGTACTCTAGCCTTTTTTCGCTCAAGCTTACTCTCGTAACCTCGTATTTTGTTTCTTTTGACTCGTCTTGGTGCTTTGGAGTCGGCTTCAAAAATGGTTACAAGGGATAAGATGTTACGGTGTACGGGTAGGCTTAGAAGAAATTTTTGGTATAGTGTGGCATTTTGGGGGTACAAAAAATTGGGGAAGAAGAACACTTGACGATCGGAACAAAATTATACACAATAGAACCGAACTTGATCACTTCACTTTTCTTTTTTTTATAAATTTTGTTTTTTTTTTTACTTCACAATATCACTATTACAATAGAGACAAACAAAAATTACAACTTGAATTTTTTTTAATTTCGAATTTTTTTAATTTCAAATTTTTTTACGAACCTATTTCGATCTTGATATGAAAGTCGGCGCCTCTCATTTTACAAGCTCTGATACCAAATGATGTGATTCAGCTCGGGTGATTGAGTCGAATTCACGTAGTTGCCCGATCGTAGATGAGAAGAGTCGTTCGTGCCTCGATTTTGGAAGTAGAAGTGAATGGATAGGTTTGAATAAGTGGAAGGTTTCAAGAAGTGTAGAAGTAGCAATAGGTTCCTGATACGAACCACCTCGGGGAGAGTCGAGTCGTATGTTGAGTTGACCGATCGTCTATGAGAAAGTATCGTTCAATTCGCTTTTGAAATGAAGTTGATGGGAAAATAGGACGGAAGCTATGGATAATGGTTCAATGATGGTTTATGGATAAGAATAATATGTATAGGTTCGGTTAAATTGGAAGGGAAAGTGAAAGAAATTAATAGATGATGGATATGGAAGAAAGGGTTCTTAAAAGCAAGCACGAACAAATATTAGATAATATCAACCCAAATGCTTATAGGCTTTCAAGGTGGAGAATGAAAGTGATAAACCTCGACCCCACTTAGCAAAGCAGGAACCTCGGTATAGGGGTGAACGCCACACTCGGTTGAGTGATAAGTTCAAAAGAAGAACAAGGCTGACACCAACTAAGAACTAGATAGGCCAACAAGTCTTCAACGAAATATGGGAGAAAGATCCTCTCCAAATAGTTTGATTAATTGAAAAGTCTGAAAAAAAAATGTCTGCCCCTTACAAATGAAATAACATATATTTATAGCCTAAATAAAAGTAGCCGAATGGACAAGCTTAGAGGCTAAGAAATTCGGCCATAAACACCTAGATAATTCTAGAAGAAAAAACATGAATATCCATGAATGTGCAGCCCTTTAATGTCCCATCATCCCCCTTGGCCGAATGAAGCTTTAATACACCTTGAATACTTGAATAGTTAGCCTGAAAATGCATGGATCATGCATGAAACGTCCCAATGTATGTTCCTCCATAAATTCGGTCCATGAACCTTCAAAAACATGAACATTAAATATCCCCTACTTGCATGAACGTCTCCAATACATGTACTTCCTTAAATGCCGTCCATTGAACCCCAATTCTACATGCACCTCTTCATACATTGCACCAAGTCCTACATGAACTTGCATTAATTTCCTTCCATGCATGAATGTGTACCGTCCAAAGGGATTGGATCTTATAGATAAATTCATGCTTGAATCTTCATCATTCATGTAACTGAATGTGCATTTGAACCCAAACATTCATGTATTTTGTGCATTCATGTATTTGACAAATACATGAACTTGTAAACACCTTGAATCTGGTCATGCATGCACCTAATTAAATGTTGTTCATTCATGCATGTGGGATGTCCAAAAGAGATGTTTCTTCAAGCATTCATTGCGCCGTCCATGAGCATTGCACCTATAAGAAATAAAACAATTCATAAGACATCATGTGAACACACATAAATTCAGCACAATGTGAACACATTTATGTCATGCATTAAATCGGCTAAAATGTGAACATAATTAAAATATGTAATAACTATGACATATTAAAACAAATATTAATATAAGTCAAATTTGATGCTTAAATAATCATGTTCAGATTTTATTTAATGATTAAAGTCTAAAATCGGGTTTGAGCTAAAATGAGCTAAGCTTTAGCCCTTAAGCTAAAGTTGAGCTGAGATTAAACTCCTTAGCTGTAGTTGAGCTAAGGTTTAGCTTGTGAGCTGAATATGAGTTAGGAGTGAGCTCGGTTTAGCTCAGGCAAGTTGGATTGAGCTTGAATAAGCTGGATTTGAGCTGGACGGAGCTCGTGGAGCTGGAAATGAGCTGGGATCAGCTTGCCAACATGTCAATGCTTGGCTTGACAGACTTGTCCGATAAAGTTTGCGGGGCGTGCTCGTATCAGTTCCACTAAGGGTAGCAAAGATGGATGATGGATAAATGGCTCAGTTTGGTTAACAAAAGAAATTTGAAAGATGGGGATGGAAATCGAACTTAATGTTAGGAATGATTCAACACTAAAAAATGTCACCTCGATTCCTATATTGTTAAGGTGAAAAGGATGGATGGAAGGATAGGTGAACGCCACACCAAGATTGGTGATAAGTTCAAACAAGGACGATTGATGCCACTAGCACAAGCTAGATAAGTCTTTCTAAACTTGTACGAGATATGAGAGGAAGCAACCTCACAAGAACAATGTTCATTAATAATTTGGCAAAAATTCCCTTTACAATGAAATAAACAAACTATTTATAAGCCTAAGATGTCTATTGATATTCGGCATCTATGATGTTCACACTAACTTAAATTCTGTTCACATTTGTATTTAACATGTTCACACAAAAGCATTAAAATTTGGTTCATGCTTGAAGATGGTGCATGAATTGGCCGAACCATCATGTTGCTTCACTTGATGCCTTCATGCATACTTAGCCTAGAAGAAAAACCATAGTTCATGAATGTGCAGCCCTTTAATACTCCTACATCTCCCTTGGTCGAATGAAGCTTGAATGTGCCTTGAATACTTGAATGGACATCTTGGATATGCATGATACATGCATGAAACGTCCCAATGCATGTTCTTCCTTAATTACGGTCCATGAATCTTCAAATACATGTACACAAAATAGCCCCCACTTGCATGAACGTCCCCAATACATGAATTCCTTTAAATGCCATCCATTGAACGCTAGTTGTGCATGCATCCTTCCATACGATGTATTAAGCTATACATGTACTTGCATTAATGGCTCATTCATGTATTCGGTCACTTTGTGGAACTTAAATCTTAGCCAAAAGGTTGCTTGGGAATCACCAATAGCCAGCCTACCATGCATAAAAATCATTCATGCATGAACTCTCATAATCCATGTACCTGGCCGTGCATGAATCTCATTTAATGTACTCAATACATTCGGTTGAACCTACAAGAAACATGAACACATTAAATCCCAACGTATATTCAGCTGAACATGTTAAGAGCATGAACTAGACATCATAAATATTATGTTAAGCTAAACTAAACACATTAATTAAAGACTAGCTAGTAGCATTAAGTTTGGCTAGCTCAAACTAAGTGAAAACATTTAATGAACTTATTTGAGCTAGGATTTTCATTAATGAGCTGTAGCAAACTAATTTGTATAAAACTAAAATTTAGTTTAATTTATTGAAATGAAGAATGAGCTGAAAGTAAGCTCAGTTGAGCTCAAACGAGCTGAAATGAGCTCAAATGAGCTGAATTGAGCTAGATGGAGCTCAAAGAGCTGAAAACGAGCTAGGATCAGCTTGCCAACAATGCATGGGTTCTTTGGATAGTTGCTTCAAGCTGATTTTGTGAGCATTGGGCCTTGTTTTGAACCAAGGTGTTGCACTAGAAGCTAAAACAGCTTGTAGGAAATGCTTAGCATCAGCTCGAGTTATGGGTCCTCTTGGAAGCTCGATTAGATCTTGGTTTGCATTCGAGGATGCCCCAGGCATGCTCACATCATGATTTAAATGTGTCTTTGAGCTACTGGAATTAATGTGTCTAAGTTGAATTAATGAGCTGAATTAATTTAGGTGCGGGTACATTGAAGGGATGACATTAAAGCTAGATAGCTGCGGTTTTATCTTCTCCAAGAGGCATGATGGTTCGATTATTGAAACAGCCACCTCAACCTGCTGTTTGTTTTTTTTCAAAGTGTCCGGTCGGCTCTCCAAAGCAATTTGAATGCTTTCACATTTGCTGAACATTCCTTTCACACCTATAGGCTATTCGGTTTAGTGTGTTCATACAAGGGAGGCTGCTCACATTCGTTTTCACATTTAAAGGACTATTGAGGTGCTCCAAGTTGCCTTTAATTAGTTCAACACTTTTCAGCTAACCAAGGCTGACCAATTAATAGAGTACACCCCCTTGGCTGAATTCAAGCTTGCCCATTCAGTTCATTTCAGCTTCTCCATAATTGTTCAGCTACTAGAAGCTTCAAGAGGCTATCCATTGACATTTTCCATGGCTGAGAAGTTTCAAGGAATTTTCCTAAATATATTCTGGAATTTTCTAACTTAATTGGGCTGAAAACAAAGGTTGTTCAGCTAGTTTAAGTTGGCTATTTGGCTACCCTTCTAAATGCTATAAATAGCTAGTTCATTTCTTTGTTCAGGGACTTTTGAAACTTTTGTTAATGTTATGCAATTGAAATTGTGAGGCAAACTTTTCTTATATTTTGTTCAAAGATTCGTTTGGCGTTCCTAGCGTTCTAGTTGTGTCAACCATGTTCTTTGTCGATCTCGAACTTATCACTACTTGTAGTGTTGCGTTCCAAACTAAACTGAGGTTCCTATCTTGTTAGATAGTGGGTCGAGGTTCCCTTTACCAAACCTAAATCGAACCAAAAAGCGGATATAAACAACGGGTCGATACCAAATCGGTGTTGGTTTTTGTTTGCATTCTTTGTTCGATCCCATTTCTTTCTTACCCAAAACTGACCATTTTCGTGCCATTCCATTTATACCATTTCCTTCAAGCACCTTTCTATTCAAACCCGACTTCTGTCTAAGTTATTAAACTACATTAACGATACTTCTTCGTAGACGATCGGGCATTTCATATACGATTCGACTCTCCCCAAGGCAGTTCGTATCATACCATTGGGAATTATACCAAAAATTGCAAAACCTAACGCAAGGCCACCAAAACGTGGAGGATTATTTTAAAGAGATGGAAGTAGCAATGATTCGTATGAATGTGGAAGAAGACCGCGAGGCAACCATGGCTAGGTTCTTAGCCGAGCTAAATCGAGAGATTGCTAACGTGGTAGAGCTTCAGCACTATGTCGAGGTGACAACATGGTTCATGTTGCGATTAAAGTTGAAAAACAACTCAAGAAGAAAAGTTCTGTTCGGACCTATGCTAACCCCGCAAACAACTCAAAGTGGGGACAAGGTACGAGCAAAAAGGACGTCCCTAGTCGCATGAAGGAACAAAACAATCCTACAAGGTTTAACAAACCCGTTGGTGAATCAAGCAAAGGCAAAGAAGTTGCCAATCCAAATCACACGAGGGACATCAAGTGCTTTAAGTGCTTGGGATGAGGGCATATCGCTAGTCAATGCCCTAATCGAAGAATAATGGTGATGAGTGCCAGCGGCGAAATTGAGTCGGAAGATGAGAAGAGGAATCTGACACCCCTGTTAGTGATGAAGAAGGAGATCTTGAATATGCCGTCGAAGGTGAAATCCTTGTAATCAAACGTAGCCTAAGTCTACAAAGCACGGAGAATGAGCAACCACGCGAGAATATCTTCCATACGCACTGTATAGTATAAGGCAAGGTGTGTAGCCTTATCGTGGATGGCGGGAGTTGTACAAACGTCGCTAGTACGTTAATGGTGGAGAAACTTGGCTTGGCCACAACGAAGCACCCTTGTCCGTATAAGCTTCAATGGCTTAATGATGGTGGGGAGTTGAAGGTGAAAAAACAAGTATTGGTACCGTTCTCCATCAGAAAATACAACGATGAAGTTCTCTGTGACGTGGTTCCCATGCATGCCAGGCACCTTTTGTTAGGCCGTCCATGGCAATTTGATCGAAATGTGGTACATGATGGCTACACCAACCGATACACCTTCAAGCATTTAGGCAAGAACATCACTTTAGCGCCTTTAACACGTAGACAAGTATACAAAGATCAAGTGAAGTTGCGTGATTCAATTGAAAATTTTAAAGAGAATGAAAAGAAAGAAAAGAGCGAAAAGGTGTGTGAAAAAGTGAGTGAAAAGAAACAAGGGAAACAAGTTTTAAAAATGAGAGAAAAGAATAAAGAACCAGAAAAACAAAAGAGTGAAGAAAAAACAAGTGCAAAAATGAGTGTTTATGCAAAAGAGAGTGACATTCAAAAATCCTTTATGTTGAGGCAGCCCATACTTGTACTCATGTACAAGGAATCATATTTGAATGCTAACGAATTAGATGCTGCTTTACCTTCTTCTGTTGTCTCTCTCTTACAGGAATTCGAAGATGTATTTCCCGATGAAGTTTCGAGTGGCTTACCACCTATTCGGGGAATAGAACATCAAATTGAATTCATTCCTGGCGCGTCTATACCAAACCGACCGGCTTATCGTAGTAATCCCGAGGAGAGCAAGGAGCTGCAAAAACAAGTGAATGAACTCCTTGAAAATGGATTCATCCGCGAGAGCCTTAGTCCATGTGCTGTTCCTGTTTTGTTGGTGCCGAAAAAGGATGGAACTTGGCGCATGTGTGTTGACTGTTGCGCCGTAAACAAAATCACGATTAAGTAACATCATCCAATACCACGCCTAGATATACTCGATGAACTAAGTGGTGCTCAGTTGTTCTCCAAAATCGACCTCAAAAGCAAATACCATCAAATACGGATGCGTGAGGGAGATGAGTGGAAAACAACATTTAAAACTAAACACGGTTTGTACGAGTGGTTGGTAATGCCATTCGGTCTTACTAACGCTCCTAGTACCTTTATGTGTTTAATGAACCATGTTCTTTGTGCTTACATTGGTATATTTTGTGTGGTTTATTTTGATGACATTCTTGTTTATAGTAGGTCTTTAGATGATCATTTGAGGCATTTGCGAGCTGTTCTTGATGTGTTGTGAAAGGAGACTTTATACGCTAATCTTAAGAAATGCACATTTTTCTCTAACAAAGTCATTTTCTTAGGATTTGTTGTCAGCTCGCAAGGACTCAAAGTCGATCAAGAAAAGGTGAAAGCCATCCGAGAGTGGCCTAGACCGACCAACATAAGCCAAGTACAAAGTTTCCATGGCTTGGTGAGTTTCTATCATCGGTTTGTCCCAAATTTCATCACATTGGCCACACCTCTCACTAGCGTGATAAAAAAGAATTCGGCCTTCTTTTGGAGCGAGGAGCAAGAAAAATCATTTATTTCACTTAAAGATCATTTAACTAATGGCCCATTACTTGTATTGCCTGATTTTGGCAAAACATTTGAAATTGAATGTGATGCTTTAGGTATCGAGATTGGTGCTGTGTTGACCCAAGAAGGGAAGCCCATGGCGTATTTTAGTGAAAAGCTAAGTGGAGCACCATTGAATTATCCCACATACGATAAGGAAATGTACGCTTTGATCCGGGCATTGGAAACGTGGCAACATTATTTGTGGCCGAAGGAGTTTGTCATCCATTCGGACCATGAATCGCTTAAGCACATCAAAGGCCAACACAAGCTCAACAAAAGGCACGCAAAATGGGTAGAATTTCTTGAATCCTTCCCTTATGTTATACGGTATAATAAAGGTAAGAAAAATATTGTAGCCGATGCACTATCTCGTCGTTATACTTTGTTAAATCATTTGGATTCCAAGCTGCTTGGTTTTGCGTTTTTCAAAGATTTGTATAACTCTGAAGCTGATTTTGGGAATATATATAAATTGTGTGAACATGCTGCTGTTGATAAGTTTTTCAGGTTCGATGGCTTCCTTTTTCAAGAAGGTAAGCTTTGTATCCCACAAAGTTCCGTGCGAGAGTTGCTAGTACTCAAGGCACATGGTGGTGGTCTCATAGGCCATTTTGGCATTGCAAAGACCTTGTCCATGCTGCAAGAACACTTTTTTTGGCCACAGGTGAAGCGAGATGTCGAGAAAATATGTTCGCGATGCTTGGTTTGTAAGAAGGCAAAATCAAAGGTTAACCCACATGGGCTGTACACGCCATTGCTGATGCGAGCGCGCCCAGCGAACCCTGTCAGTCAAGTCTCCTCAGTCGAGCCTTGCATAGCTGGCAAGCTGATCCCAATTCGTTTCCAGCTCCATGAGCTTCGACCAGTTCAAATTCAGCTCATTTGAGCTCGAATCAGCTCAATACTTTAGTCTTTAATTATGCCTTGTTTAATTAAATGCATCTTTAGTTAATGTCATGCATTATTGATCTACATATTTTAATTATGACATGCATTATGTGTTCTGCATTTAATAAAGCCATGCATTATGTAACTCCCATGTTAGTTTAAGTCAATTTCATTAAATTAAGTCTTGCATTAAATAACTCATTTGTTCATTTAGTTTGCATTTTAAAACCATGGATTTAAGCATCTTAGTTTAATAAATGAGTTGCTGGACATTTATTCAACTCATCTTAGTTTAATTAATAAGTGTTTTTGTTGAACTTTATTTAATAAGTGTTGCTCTTAATTAATCTAGTTCCTAGGATTATTTATTGATGCATGAGTTAAAGTTCATTTAATAATGCTTCTCTTAATTAAACTAGTTACTGGAATAAATGATGCATAAGTGTTAGTTCATTTAATTAAGTTAGTTGTTAATTTGTTTTAAGCTTAATAAATGAATAAATGTGACGGTTACATGTGTTAATTGCAAGTGACTTTTCAGCTCCCATCTATTATTATTAAAGGCTGTTATGCATTCAATAAAGTGGCCTTTCAAGAAATTTCGGTTATAAAAGAGAGGGCTGTTACAAAGAAGATTTAACACATCATTTAAAAGAGTTTAAAGAGTGGATTATTGCTTCTTTAAATTTGGCAGCAAGCTTTTCAACTTCTAACCGTTTTGCTACTTCAAAAGAATTAATTCAAGCATTCAAAAAACCATTAAGGTGCTGGTGACTATTCAGCTAACCAAAGGACACTTCAAGGGTCACTTTTCAAGCATTCAAGGTTAATTATGTAGCTGAATTGAAGTGAATTAAATGGTGGAGTTATTTAGTTCAAGAATTCCAAGAGACTTGAGCTTTATTTCAGCTTTTAAGATGAATACTTGTGACCATTCAGCTAGCCTTTTCCTAGCTTTATAAATATGTGTGTAATCAGCCTTTGTAGGAGATCTTTTTGCTTAGTTTAAAACACTATTGAACTTATATGAAATTTGTGAGATTTCTTTCTTTCATATTTCATTGAAGAACTCGTTGGCTTATCTAGGTCACTAGTGGCGTCAACCTGCTTCTTTTTTATCTTGAACTTATCACTATCAAATAGTGTGGCGTTCACCCTTATACCAAGGTTCCTACTTTGCTAAGTAGCAGGTCGAGGTTCTCCTATTCTCCATCCGACCATCTTGAAAACTTATAAGCATTTGGGTCAATATTTTCTAATATTGGTTCGTGTTTGTTTTTGAGATCATTTCCATTCCATTCCATCCTTTCGTTTCATCATAATCAAACCATCAATTCACTTCACATCTGTTGTTTGTTATCCAATTACTATATTTATTTCCATCTTTTATTATTTTTCTATAATCGAACCTACATAAACTTCATACCCATAAACCCATCTTTGAACCCTTCTTACATAGCTTCTGCCATTCTTCACTTAAAACATCCTTTGAACAAATCGAACGATACTTCTTCGTAGACGATTGGGCAAACTCGTATATGACTCGACTCACCCCGAGGTAGATCGTATCATTTGGTATCAGAACGACAAAAACGAGGAGTACGACCATTCAAAATTACTCCCAAGATAGTCTATGACTCATCAAGTAAGTTTTAAAAAAAAATTTCAAAAAAATTTCAAAAAAATTTAGAAAAAAAGTTTAAAAAATCGAAAGAAAAAAATTTGAAAAAAAATTAAAAAAATTCAAAAAAAATGAAGTTTAAAAAAAAAGTGTGTTAAATTTTATTCTCTTTGTATTGGCACTTTTCTTGTCATCCCGATCAGGTACGTCCGTTTTCTACCATTCACCCCCTACCCCAACGCCACATTTCCAAACCACTTTCATCTTTCTTTCAGCCTACCCTATCCCTCATCATTATTTCCCTTGTTTCCTAATTTACAATCGACCCCTAAGCCTACGATAAGGCCTTGGCGAGTCCAAATACGAAATTATGAAAGAAAGTTTAAGAGGTAAAAGGCACTAGCGTGTGAGACTATTCGAGCGGAGGTAAAAGCCAATCGAGTGTA
Organism: Gossypium anomalum; assembly: GCA_025698475.1. Classification (NCBI taxonomy): domain Eukaryota; kingdom Viridiplantae; phylum Streptophyta; class Magnoliopsida; order Malvales; family Malvaceae; genus Gossypium; species Gossypium anomalum. The sequence goes on along the minus strand of CM046962.1, from coordinate 23,342,671 downwards.
AACAGAGCGAGAGTGCAAACCACTAATTTTTCTTTCCGAGTGAAATTGTGAGGATTTTGTTGTGAGGAATTTAATTTTTTTTTACTTAACAAATTCCTTTTCAGCAATCAAAGATGTCTCGCAAAGAATTTACCGAGTTAGAATATCAATATTTGGTCCAAGAAATGTGAAGCATGGTGAATACCAAGTTTGACAAATTATACAAGAGATTAGACCACGTGGAGAAAAGAGACCAACGGGAACGAATGTCATCAAGTCGAAAAGTGGATTTGAGAACATCACGGAGATACACATCCAACGACTACTCGAGAAGAAACTCCGATCGAGATTCCTTTTCATCAAGGAATTTGAGACGAAGAGAAGTCGATTTTGATTTTGAATCCTTCCGAGAAGATGTACGAGATGAAAGATACACCTTTTCAAGAACTCCAAAGAAAACATCCACGGAGAGATCTTCACGAAGGATTGTTCGTGAACCATATGTAAATAATTTTCCTTCTTTTAAACAAAATTATTGTTTTCATGATTCTTTTATATCTTCTTGTAAAAAGAAAATGGGAAAAGAAAAAGAAGAAAAAGAAAAAGAAATAAAAGAGAGGCAAGAGGCGAGTAAGAGAGAAAATGAGAGATTCTTGAAAGAGTTTGAAAAAGTCATTGAAAAAGCCGATGAAAAAGAAAAAGAGCAAAAAGAGAATGAAAAAGAGTTTGAGAGAGAAAAAGAAGTTGAACAAGAACAACGAGTGGAAAAAGATATTGAGGAAAAAGAAACAAGAGATCTCGAGAAAAAAGAATCAAGTGAAAAAAAAAGTGAGCAAGTAAGGATTGTTTCCACTAACCCACCTGTTCGATCTTCTTGTGATGTAACTTTTCAGGTTCCTAAAGTCTTGTACGACCAATTCCAGCTTCACTACCTTCCAAACGAGAGATGTTTTCGGTTATTCGAGAAAGGTAAGCACGCAAATGATGACCACCCACTTGTGATTGAAGGTAAGAAAGGTAAAGATTCCATGTTTATCGAATCAAGGTCGTCCGATTTAAAAATTGCTCATAAAGATTTTGATGGGTCAATTTCTGACATGCCTCCATCATTTGATTTGATTAGTCCTTGTTCATCTCTTGATGACCCTACTTCGAAAAGTGCCATGAAAAGCATTTCCTATGACTTGTCTTATAATGGCAATTATGTTGATTCTTTTGGATCTGATCAGTTGATTTGCGAAAGGTTTCTGTATGAAACATTTCATCCGATTGATTTTTATCTTTAAGATAATTCCTTAAATTTTTGTACGAATTCTCCATGTCTTGATTTGCATTCCCAATTGAGATTCTTGAAGCATAAGTCTTTGTTTATTGGTCTACCTGGTTATGCCAACTCTATGTTCCTGATTGATCGAGTAAGGTTTCAATCATGTGATGGACTTTGACGTTTGAAAATTTGTTTGTTTACCACTTCTTTGATCGCTCGAGTGGAATTTCAATCATGTGGTGAGTTGATTATATTTTCTTCTAACATGTTGCCTGTTGGAATTCATGATCAAGTACGAGTGTTCAAGCCTGGCATATGTTACGTAGATTTGTTTTATAGAACATTTAAGTATTTTGCATCTTTTGCATTCAACTTATGTTTGCTTGATGTTCGAACTTTTGTTAAGGAAATGAAATTCGATGATTTGGTTTCCAATTTCGATTTGTTCATTAATCATTTTGCTTGGTCACACATAAAGGATTTGTTTCATTTTGACAAGATAAGGTCGACTTATGATATGGGACTTGAATTAAATTCCAATTATGATTTATTTTTTTCATTTAAGCCCATTATTTTTGTTAATACTAACCCCTCTCATTCTTGTGAATTTCACCCTTCGAGAAGCATGAGATGTCGTGGTGCCTCATTGTTCATTCAAATTGATCGAAGTAAAAGGTTTGTTTTACATTACCTTTTCAAGGAGAGAAGATTTGTTTTGATTGAAAAAGGTAAAACTGTTCATGAGATTTCTTCTCCTAAAGGCTGTCAAGGTAAAGTCTCTGAAAATTTTCAAATACCTTTGCTTCATTCAAATGAACATGAAAATTTTATTGATGGGATGTTTGGAAATTATTTGAATCATGATGTGTTTGATTGTAGTTTTTGGTCTAATATTGATTCGTTTGTGTTGGATTGTGACAATGGACATAATGTTAACACAAATTATGATAATAAGCAAATGATTGAAAGATGTTGGCCATGGTACACTTTGCGTGTACAATCACATGAATTTCTGTTTTTGAATAAATATATTGAAAAGTTTTGGATTTGGATTAACGTGTTTGATTCTTTACAAACGTTCATGACTAATTACCCTTTGATCCAACTAAGTTTACATGTTTGTAAAAATGGTCTAACAAAACTTTTTGATAAATTGAAGAATGTTTGTTTTGCCCAATTGAGATTTTTTTCATATAATCTTTGGATTGCATTCTATTTGAGCTATTTGGAATTGAATAATTTGCACTTGTCATTGTCAAAATTGATAAGTCATTTTGGCAAAATAAAATCATTTTTTTGCTTAGCATTTGGTTTATCTTTAGGTTTTTGTTGTCTTAACCCTCTATTACTTATCTATGATGGTAACGTGCTTTCTTGTTCATTGATAAACCATTTCCAGGTTCGTGTGATATCTTCCATCCCGTTCGATCGAGGAAAACTGAACGAGAGGAAATATTTTCCAATAGATGAATAGCCCAACTTGAGGACACGTCGTCTAAAAGAGGGGGGAATGATGCGAGTGCGCCCAGCGAACCCCGTCAGTCAAGTCTTCTCAGTCGAGCCTTGCATAGCTGGCAAGCTGATCCCAATTCGTTTCTAGCTCCACGAGCTTCGGCCAGTTCAAATTCAGCTCATTTGAGCTCCAATCAGCTCAATACTTTAGTCTTTAATTATGCCTTGTTTAATTAAATACATCTTTAGTTAATGTCATGCATTATTGATCTACATATTTTAATTATGACATGCATTATGTGTTCTGCATTTAATAAAGCCATGCATTATGTAACTCCCATGTTAGTTTAAGTCAGTTTCATTAAATTAAGTCTTGCATTAAGTAACTCATTTGTTCATTTAGTTTGCATTTTAAAACCATGGATTTAAGCATCTTAGTTTAATAAATGAGTTGCTGGACATTTATTCAACTCATCTTAGTTTAATTAATAAGTGTTTTTGTTGAACTTTATTTAATAAGTGTTGCTCTTAATTAATCTAGTTCCTAGGATTATTTAGCAATGCATGAGTTAAAGTTCATTTAATAATGCTTCTCTTAATTAAACTAGCTGCTGGAATAAATGATGCATACGTGTTAGTTCATTTAATTAAGTTAGTTGTTAATTTGTTTTAAGCTTAATAAATGAATAAATGTGACGGTTACATGTGTTAATTGCAGGTGACTTTTCAGCTCCATCTATTATTATTAAAGGCTGTTATGCATTCAATAAAGTGACCTTCCAAGAAATTTCGGTTATAAAAGAGAGGGCTGTTACAAAGAAGATTTAACACATCATTTAAAAGAGTTTAAAGAGTGGATTATTGCTTCTTTAAATTTGGCAGCAAGCTTTTCAACTTCTAACCGTTTTGCTACTTCAAAAGAATTAATTCAAGCATTCAAAAAACCATTAAGGTGCTGGTGACTATTCAGCTAACCAAAGGACACTTCAAGGGTCACTTTTCAAGCATTCAAGGTCAATTATGTAGCTGAATTGAAGTGAATTAAATGGTGGAGTTATTTGATTCAAGAATTCCAAGAGACTTGAGCTTTAATACTTGTGACCATTTAGCTAGCCTTTTCCTAGCCTTATAAATATGTGTGTAATCAGCCTTTGTAGGAGATCTTTTTGCTTAGTTTAAAACACTATTGAACTTCTATGAAATTTGTGAGATTTCTTTCTTTCATATTTCGTTGAAGAACTCGTTGGCTTATCTAGGTCACTAGTGGCGTCAACCTGCCTTCTTTTTTATCTTGAACTTATCACTATCAAATAGTGTGGCGTTCACCCTTATACCAAGGTTCCTACTTTGCTAAGTAGCAGGTCGAGGTTCTCCTATTCTCCATCCGACCACCTTGAAAACTTGTAAGCATTTGGGTCAATATTTTCTAATATTGGTTCGTGTTTGTTTTTGAGATCATTTCCATTCCATTCCATCCTTTCGTTTCATCATAATCAAACCATCAATTCACTTCACATCTGTTGTTTGTTATCCAATTACTATATTTATTTCCATCTTTTATTATTTTTCTATAACCGAACCTACATAAATTTCATACCCATAAACCCATCTTTGAACCCTTCTTACATAGCTTCCGCCATTATTCACTTAAAACATCCTTTGAACAAATCGAACAATACTTCTTCATAGACGATTGGGCAAACTCGCATATGAGACGACTCACCCCGAGGCAGATCGTATCAATTGCCTATCCCCGAAGGGCCTTGGGTTGATTTTTCAATGGATTTTATCTTAGGTCTACCGCGGACTCAAACCGAAAAAGATTCTATTTTTGTTGTAGTAGACCGATTTTCAAAAATGTCACATTTTATTGCTTGTTCAAAAACTGATGATGCTGTTAATATTGCTAACCTTTTCTTTAAAGAAGTGGTCAGGTTGCATGGAATTCCGAAGACGATAGTGTCCAACCGTGATGCAAAATTTCTTAGCCATTTTTGGAGGACACTTTGGAGCAAGTTAGGCACGAAGCACTTATTCTCCACGACATGTCATCCCCAAACGGATGGACAAACTAAGGTGCTGAACCATGTAATATCCACTTTACTACATGCCATTATCTGTAAAAATCTCAAGTCGTGGGAGGAATGCCTGCATCACATAGAGTTTGCTTATAACCAAACCGTTCACTCTGCTACTAAATTCTCTCCATTTAAAATAGTTTACGATTTTAATCCTTTATCTCCTCTTGATTTAATTCCATTACCTAACGATCAAATTGTTAATGTAGATGCCAAAAAGAAAGCGGACTATGTGAAACAATTGCATCAAAAGGTTAAAGCTAATATTAAGGCTAGGATAGAGCAATATGTGCGCAAGGCCAACAAAGGGTGAAAACAAGTCATATTTGAACTCGGAGATTGGGTGTGGGTTCATATGTTAAAGGAAAGATTTCCGGCTCAGCGAAAGTCAAAGTTGTTACTGAGGGGAGATGGGCCGTTTCAAGTTTTGTAACAAATAAATGATAATTCCTATAAACTTGACCTCCCAGGTGAGTACAATGTAAGTGCTACCTTTAATGTAGCTGATCTATCTTTTTATGATATAGATGACGATTTAGGGGCAAATTACTTCGAAGAGAGGGGGGATGATACGACCACACCTCTCGAGTTACCAGCTACCAATGTAGATCCTCTCGAGCTGCCAATTTCAGCTCTAGTTGATCAAGTTTGGGCCGAATCTATCACCATTTTACTCGAGAGTTCGTGGGTTAGCTCACCAAGTCATCCTCGTAACTTATTCCTAGCTCGTCCAGCTCACAACTAGATCAGCAAGCTCAATTCCAGCTTAACAAGTTCACATCCAGCTCAATTCCAGCTTATGAGCTTGTTTTCAGCTCAACTACAGCTCCCGAGCTCGGACTTAGCTCAAATATAGCTAACGAGTTTAATCGTAGCTCATGGGTTATTTATAGCTTATTATATTAGTGTTGACTCTTTACTTGAATAAGTTCAATTATTAGCTGCTATAAATTAACTAAGTTTTTAATTAAGTTCACATTAGTAATTAAGTTGTGTTTTATATTACATGTTTTAATTATGTAATAACCGAAATTAATGATTGGAATATTTGTGCCGAATTTAAGGTGTTCACATGGGATTTAATGAATTGTTTTTCATTCATGTAGGTGCATGCACGGTTTGCTTCAATGAATGGGAGGATACATGCATGACCAGATTCAAGGCCTTAGAGGATTCATGCATACATGCATGGTGGCTGATTATTTAGTTTCTCTAAGTAACTATTTAGCCAAAGAAAAGCTGCCCCTTTAATTCCCCAAGTTGGCCGAATATCTTCCTAAGGTATCCATCAAAACGTTCACATTAGCCAAGCTTCCTTTCACACTTGCTGTCTATTCGGTTTGAAGCATTCACACTCAAGAGACCTTTCAACCATGATGTTCACACTTTTAAAAGCTTTCAAAATGCCCCATTAATACTCACACCTATTCGGCCAGCTTATTAGAGCTCAATCCAACTTGCCTGAGCTAAACCGAGCTCACTCCTAGCTCATATTCAGCTCACGAGCTAAACCTTAGCTCAACTTCAGCTTAGGAGTTTAATCTCAGCTCAACTTTAGCTTAAGGGCTAAAGCTTAGCTCATTTTAGTTTAAACTCGGTTTTATCTTTAATGCATTAAATAAAATTTGCACATATTTATTTAAGCATTAAACTTGTCTTATATTAATATTTGTTATTAATATGTCATAGTCATTACATAAATTGATTATGTTCATATAGCCGAATTAATGCATGACATTAATGTGATCATATCATGCCGAATTTATGAGTGTTCATGAGATGTCTTAATGACTTGTTTTATTTTTTGTAGATACAATGATCAAGGATGGTACAATGTATGGATGAAGAAACATCTCTTTTGGGCATTCCATACTCATGAATGAAGAAGTATTAAATGCTGGTGCATGTACGGCTAGATGCAAGGTTTCTACAAATTCATGCATGTGTCGAATGCACGTATGGACATTAAAGGCTAGTCCATGAATGGATCAAATGCATGGGATGATAGAATGCATGAATGGCTTAAGTGCATGTATGGTGGCTATCTCCTAACTTTCCAAAGCACTTATTCGGCCAAGAAGTAGCTGCCAACTAATTCTATGTTGACCATAGAGCTCCTTGAACATGTTCACACTTTGAATTGACCTATAAGCTACCACACATGCATGGATGGGTTCAAGAACATCCAAGGGAAGGTATTAATTCAATAATTCAACACATTGATTGAATTAAGTGCATGCACAAAGGGGAGAACGAATTTACTAGGTTCATGCTACCATTTATGAACCTACATGACATTAAAGTGTTTAATTATGAAGATATATGTTCCATACAAGTGCATGAACGTCCCAAGGAGATGAATGCGACCTTTGGTGCACATACAAGTCACTTGAAGCCTTTCCTTATGAGTAAGCATTCATGCACACACTTAGGGGGAAGAAAGTGTCCATTCAACTACTGTATGAATCTGCCAAATTTATGAACATGTTAAATACAAATGTGAACAGAATTTAAATTATTGTGAACATCATAGATGCCGAATATCAATAGACATCTTAGGCTTATAAATAGTTTACTCATTTCTTTGTAAAGAGGACTTTTGCCAAATTATTGAATGAACATTGTTCTTGTGAGGTTGCTTCCTCTCATATCTCGTACAAGTTTCGAAGACTTATCTAGTTTGTGCTAGTGGCGTCTACCGATCTTGTTTGAACTTATCACCAATCTTGGTGTGGCGTTCACCTATCCTTCTATCCATCCTTTTCACCTTAACAATATAGGAACCGGGGTGACACTTTTTAGTGTTGAATCATTCCTGACGTTAAGTTCGATTTCTATCCCCATCTTTCAAATTTCTTTTTGTTAACCAAACCGAGCCATTTATCCATCATCCATCTTTGCTACCCTTAACCGAACCTATTGCTAATTCTACACTTCTTGAAACCTTCCGCTTATCCTAACCTATTCTTTTACTTCTATTACTAAAATTCGAGGCACGAACAATTCTCTCGTCTATGATCGGGCAACTACGTGAATTCGACTCAACTTCCTAGGCTGGATCATTTTTTTGGTATCAGAGCTTGTAAAACGAGAGTCACCGACGTTCGTATCAAGATCAAAATAGGTTCAAAAAAAAATCAAAATTAAAAAAAAATTTCAAGTTGTAATTTTTGTTTTTCTCTATTGTAATAGTGGTATTGTGAAGTAGTAAAAAAAAAAGCGTACGAAATTTAAAAAAAAAAAGTGAAGTGATCAAGTTCTTCCGTTTGTTTATATTTAGTTCCGATCGTCAAGTGTTCTTCTTCTTCAATTTTTTTTTGTACCCTCCCAAAACGCCACACTATACCAAAACTTTCTTCTAGCCTACCCGTACACCGTAACATCTTACCCCTTGTAACCATTTTTGAAGCCAACCCCAAAGCACCAAGACGAGTTAAGAGAAACAAAGTATGAGGTTACGAGAGTAAGCTTGAGTGGTAAAAGGTTAAAGAGTGTGAGAGCATTTGAGAGTTGAAAAAGCCTAAAATGAGTGCAAACACGAGTGGAGTGTTCATCTATTATTTCTTTTCGAGTGAACTCGTGAGGATTTTGTAGTGAGGAACTTAAATTTTTGTTTTGATCTAACATATTTTCCTTTCAGTAATCAAGATGTCTTGTGAAGAATTTACCGAGTGGGAGTTCCAATACTTGGTTCAAGAAATGCGAAGAATGGCAAATTCTGAGTTTGGCCAACTGCAAGCGAGGCTAGATCGATTGGAAAAATGAGACCAAAGTGATCGAGTTTCTTCAAGTCGAAAAATGGAACCAAAAACACCACGGAGATATACCGCCGAATACTACTTGAACAAAAGTTCCTATCGTGATTCTTTCTCGCCATTGACTTCGAGGCAAAGAGATTCATACTATGACTCCTATTCGAGAAGAGACTTCGAACGAGAGTATTTTTCATCAAGGAGATTGAGACGACAAGGAGGCAACTATGATTTTGACTCCTTCCAATAAAATGTGCGAAGAATAGATATACTTCTTCTTGAACTTCAAAGAAATCATTCAAGGAGTGTTCTACACGAATTTATGATTGTGAATCACATGCAAATAGTTCTTGGCCTTTCGAACATGATCTCTATTCTTATGATTCTTTTGTACATTCTTGTAATGAGAAAACAAAGGAAAGAAAAGAAAAAGCAAAAGAAGAAAAAGAAAATGAAGAGAGGCAAAAGGCAAGTAAGAGAGAAAATGAGTGAATCTTGAGAGAACTTGAAAAGCCTTTGAAAAATAAAAAGGAAATGAAAAAGAGTTTGAGAGTGAAAAGGAAGATGAAAAAGAAATTGAAACAAAGAAACGAGTGATTCAGAAGAAAAAGAATCGAGCGAGAAAACAAGTGAGCAAGTGAGGATTATTTCTACTAATCCACCTGTTTGATCTTCTTGTGATTTAACTTTTCAGGTTCCTAAAAGTTTGTGCGACCAATTCCATCTACAATACCTTCCAAACGAGAGGCGTTTTAGGTTGTTCGAAAAAGGTAAGTTCGCGAATGACAACCACCCACTTGCAATTGAAGGTAAGAAAGGTAAGGATTCCTTATTTAATGATTCGAGGTTGTTTAAATACAAAGTTGCTCATATAGATTTTTATGGCCTTATTTTTGAAAATCTTCCATCTTTTGATTTGGATAATTACTGTTCACATATTAATGTCAACGATGTTGTTTCAAAAGATGCCATGAAGATTCCATCTTATGACATGTTTTATAATGACAATTCTATTGATTCTATTGGATTGGTTCATCCTGTGCAAATTGTGAATGTGTGCGATAGCAGTTTTTCACGTTTTGATTTGTTTGATTATAAAAATTCTTTGAATTCATCTTTCTGTTTAAATGTGCCTATTCAAATGATTTGTGATGGATTTGAATTTCTGAAAGGTCGCATGATCACAACTTCTTTGCTTGATATATGCGTTAAAAGATTTTTGCATGAAATAATTGATCTGTTTGACTTTGTTCTTCAAGATAAATCTCTGAAATTTTATGCGAGATTTCCATGCTTTGATCTATCTGTTCTAGTAGAAATTACGATGCAAGATTGTTTGAGTATTTGCATGTTTAAGTTTCCTTTGATTTACTTGCATGATAACATGTTGCATCATTTCTTTGGTGATAAAATGAATATGCTTGGTTGTGCCAATTTTTCAATTCTAATTGAACGGGTGAAATTTGAATCATGCGATGAGTTGATTATAATTTCCTTATTTAACAAGTTGCCTGCTAAATCAAATGACCAAGTTCATGTGTTCAAGCTTGGTATTTGCTACATGAATTCATTTTATGGAAACATTAAGCACTTTGCATCATTTGCATTCAAATTATGTTTGCTTGATGTTCAAACTTTTGATAAGAAGGTGAAATTCAATGATTTGGGTTTCAATTTTGATTCGTTTACTAATCACCTTGTTTGGCCACATCTGAAATTTTCGTTCCATTTTGAGAAGGTAAGATCGACTTATGCTTTGGGACTTGAATCAAATTTCAACGATGATTTATTTTTTTCTTTTCAGTCCATACCTCCTATTGAAACTAACCTTTTTCATTTTTGTGAATGTAACCCTTTAAAAAGCACGAGCTGTCATGGTGCTTCGTCACCCACCCAAGTTGATCGAGATAAAAGGTTTGTTTTACATTACTTGTCCGAAGAGAGAAGATTCATCTTGTTTGAAAAAGGTAAAACCGATCATAAATTTTCTTCTCTTCAAGATCGACAAGGTAAAGTTTACAAAAATTTTCAAATACCTTTACTCTATTCGAATATTGCTGAAAATCTTTTTGATGGTTTGATGTTTGGAAATTGTTTGTACCTTGTTGTGATTGATTGTTGTCTTTGGCCTAATAGTGATCTGTTTGTGTTGGAAAGTGATTACACAAATCATGTTGTTAATAAGCGAAATACTGAGTTAGTTTTCAATTGGCCATGGTACACTTTGCGTGTATATTCCCATGAATTGTTATTTTTGAATAAACATATTGAAAAGTTTTGGTTGTGGATTAACGTATTTGAATATTTACAAATGTTCATGACTAATTACCCCTTGATTCAGCTAAGTTCACATGTTTGTAAAGATGGCTTAACAAGACTTTTTGATAAATTTACGCATGCCTGTTTTGCACAATTAAGATTCTGGGCATATGATCAGTTGAATGCATTTTCCTTGAATTTTGATTATCATGTGTCTCTAACTTCTTTGAGTTTCTTTTTTTCAAAAGTGGTGAGACTTTTTCAGGTTTGTGTGACATATTCCATCCCATTTGACTGAGGGAAACCATGCATGAGTCAAAGCTCTCCTAAGGACAAACAGCTCGACTTGAGGACAAGTCGCCTAAAAGAGGGGGGGATGATACGAGCACGCCCCGCAAACTTTGTTGAACAAGTCTGTCAAGCTAAGCATTGACATGTTGGCAAGCTGATCCCAGCTCGTTTCTAGCTCCACGAGCTCCGTCCAGCTCAAATCCAACTTATTAGAGCTCAATCCAACTTGCCTGAGCTAAACCGAGCTCACTCCTAGCTCATATTCAGCTCACGAGCTAAACCTTAGCTCAACTTCAGCTTAGGAGTTTAATCGCAGCTCAACTTTAGCTTAAGGACCAAAGCTTAGCTCATTTTAGTTTAAACTCGGTTTTGTCTTTAATGCATTAAATAAAATTTGCACATATTTATTTAAGCATTAAACTTGTCTTATATTAATATTTGTTATTAATATGTCATAGTCATTACATAAATTGATTATGTTCACATAGCCGAATTAATGCATGACATTAATGTGATCACAGCATGCCGAATTTATGAGTGTTCATGAGATGTCTTAATGACTTGTTTTATTTTTTGTAGATACAATGATCAAGGATGGCACAATGTATGGATGAAGAAACATCTCTTTTGGGCATTCCATACTCATGAATGAAGAAGTATTAAATGCTGGTGCATGTACGACTAGATACAAGGTTTCTACAAATTCATGCATGTGTCGAATGCATGTATGGACATTAAAGGCTAGTCCATGAATGGATCAAATGCATGGGATGATAGAATGCATGAATGGCTTAACTGCATGTATGGTGGCTGTCTCCTAACTTTCCAAAGCACCTATTCGGCCAAGAAGTAGCTGCCAACTAATTCTATGTTGACCATATAGCTCCTTGAACATGTTCACACTTTGAATTGACCTATAAGCTACTACACATGCATGGATGGGTTCAAGAACCTCCAAGGGAAGGAATTAATTCAATAATTCAACACATTGATTGAATTAAGTGCATGCACAAAGAGGAGAACGAATTTACTAGGTTCATGCTGCCATTTATGAACCTACATGACATTAAAGTGTTTAATTATGAAGATACATGTTCCATACAAGTGCATGAACGTCCCAAGGAGATGAATGCAACCTTTGGTGCACATACAAGTCACTTGAAGCCTTTCTTTATGACTAAGCATTCATGCACACACTTAGGGGGAAGAAACTGTCCATTCAACTAGTGCATGAATCTGCCGAATTTATGAACATGTTAATACGAGCACACCCCGCGAACTTTGTCGAACAAGTCTGTCAAGCCGAGTATTGACATGTTGGCAAACTGATCCCAGCTCGTTTCCAGCTCCACAAGCTCCGTCCAGCTCAAATCCAGTTTATTCGAGCTCAATCCAACTTGCCTGAGCTAAACTGAGCTCACTCCTAGCTCATATTCAGCTCACGAGCTAAACCTTAGCTCAACTTCAGCTTAGGAGTTTAATCTCAGTTCAACTTTAGCTTAAGGGCTAAAGCTTAGCTCATTTTAGTTTAAACTCAGTTTTGTCTTTAATGCATTAAATAAAATTTGCACATATTTATTTAAGCATTAAACTTGTCTTATATTAATATTTGTTATTAATATGTCATAGTTATTACATAAATTGATTATGTTCACATAGCCGAATTAATGCATGACATTAATGTGATCACATCATGCCGAATTTATGAGTGTTCATGAGATGTCTTAATGACTTGTTTTATTTTTTTGTAGATACAATGATCAAGGATGGCACAATGTATGGATGAAGAAACATCTCTTTTGGGCATTCCATACTCATGAATGAAGAACTATTAAATGCTGGTGCATGTACGGCTAGATGCAAGGTTTCTACAAATTCATGCATGTGACGAATGCATGTATGGACATTAAAGGCTAGTCCATGAATGGATCAAATGCATGGGATGATAGAATGCATGAATGGCTTAAGTGCATGTATGGTGGCTGTCTCCTAACTTTCCAAAGCACTTATTCGGCCAAGAAGTAGCTGTCAACTAATTCTATGTTGACCATAGACCTCCTTGAACATGTTCACACTTTGAATTGACCTATAAGCTACTACACATGCATGGATGGGTTCAAGAACGTCCAAGGGAAGGAATTAATTCAATAATTCAACACATTGATTGAATTAAGTGCATGCACAAAGGGGAGAACGAATTTACTAGGTTCATGCTGCCATTTATGAACCTACATGACATTAAAGTGTTTAATTATGAAGATACATGTTCCATACATGTGCATGAACGTCCCAAGGAGATGAATGCAACCTTTGGTGCATATACAAGTCACCTGAAGCCTTTCTTTATGACTAAGCATTCATGCACACACTTAGGGGGAAGAAAGTCTCCATTCAACTAGTGCATGAATCTGCCGAATTTATGAACATGTTAAGTACAAATGTGAACAGAATTTAAATTAGTGTGAACATCATAGATGCCGAATATCAATAGACATCTTAGGCTTATAAATAGTTTACTCATTTCTTTGTAAAGAGGACTTTTGCCAAATTATTGAATGAACATTATTCTTGTGAGGTTGCTTCCTCTCATATCTCGTACAAGTTTCGAAGACTTATCTAGTTTGTGCTAGTGGCATCTACCGATCTTGTTTGAACTTATCACCAATCTTGGTGTGGCGTTCACCTATCCTTCTATCCATCCTTTTCACCTTAACAATATAGGAACTGGGGTGACACTTTTTAGTGTTGAATCATTCCTGACGTTAAGTTCGATTTCCATCCCCATCTTTCAAATTTCTTTTTGTTAACCAAACAGAGCCATTTATCCATCATCCATCTTTGCTACCCTTAACCGAACCTATTGCTAATTCTACACTTCTTGAAATCTTCCGCTTATCCTAACCTATTCTTTTTCTTCTATTACTAAAATTCGAGGCACGAACAATTTTCTCGTCTACGATCGGGCAACTATGTGAATTCGACTCAACTTTCCAGGCCGGATCCCATCATTTGGTATCAGAGCTTGTAAAATGAGAGGCGCCGATGTTCGTATCAAGATCGAAATAGGTTCGTAAAAAAATCGAAATTAAAAAAATTTGAAATTAAAAAAAATTCAAGTTGTAATTTTCGTTTTCTCTATTGTAATAGTGATATTGTGAAGTAAAAAAAATGAAATTTATAAAAAAAAAAGAAAAAAAAGAAAAGTGAGGTGATCAAGTTCGATTCTATTGTTTATATTTCGTTCCTATCGTCAAGTGTTCTTCTTCTTCAATTTTTTGTACCCCCCCAAAACGCCACACTATACCAAAACTTTCTTTTAGGCTACCCGTACACCGTAACATCTTATCCCTTGTAACCATTTATTTTGAAGCCGACCCCAAAGCCCCAAGACGAGTCAAAAGAAACAAAATACGGGGTTACGAGAGTAAGCCTGAGTGGAAAAAGGCTAGAGTGTGAGAGAAGATTCGAGTGTTGAAAAAGCCAAAACGAGTGAAAACACGAGTGGAGTGTCCATAAATATTTCTTTTCAAGTGAAATAGTGAGGTTTGTAGTTAGGAATTTCATCTTTCTATTTTAATCATTTTTTTCTTCTAAATCATGTTGTGAGAAGAATTTTCAGAATTTGAATTTCAGTATTTGTTGAAAGAGATGGAGTGCATGCTCGACCGAAAAATCAAGCCCATCCAAGAAAAGCGAGATCATCGAGCAAGAGCCCAATGAGAGCAAGGTCGAGGGACGGATTCAAGACTATCAAGAAAATAATCGTCCAATGACTATTTTGGAAAAGACCTATATCGTGATTCTTTTTCATCAAGGAATTCGAGTCGAAATCAAACAAATGTCGAGTTTGAAGCCTATTATGGTGGCAAACAAGAAAGCACAAGTCGATTTTAATGTACACCAAGTTATTCATCCATGAAGAATCAATCTCGAAGAGATGACCATCGTTTGTATGAAGACCCCTCTTCTCATTCTCAACGAAAAGTCTCTCATTCTAATTCCTTCTTGTATTCTTCCTCTTGTAATAAAATCAAAAAAGCAAATGAGAAAGAATTTGAAAGAACAAAAGAAACAAAAGAAAAGGAGTGTGAAAGAAAGCAAAAAGAGAATAAGAAAAAGAAAAATGAAATTGAAAAAGAAAGTGAAAAAGAAAAAGAGAAGGAAAAAGAGATCGAGATCGAGATCGAGAGTGAAAAAGAATGTGAGAAGAAAAAGAAAATTGAAAAAGAAGCGAGTGAAAATAAAGAACGAGAGCAAGAAAAAGCAAGGAGTGTTTCAACTAACCGAACTACAAGTTTTTCTTGTATTGCTTCCTCTTTTCAGGTTTCTGAAGAATCGATTAATAAGTTCCATCTACATTACCTCTCAAAGGAGAGACGGTTCACATTGGTTGGCAAAGGTAATCCTAGCCCACCCATGCCACAAGGTAAGGAAGGTAAGTGTTATAAAGTGTTTTAGTCTCCACCGACCTATTTGAATGTTTGTGATTATATTGATGATATGGCCAACTGCCATTCTTTGATTAATGGAGATGTGTTTATTTTAAATGATGGCAAGGAGACCATTACTCATGAAAATTGTGGTGTTGACGAGCATGTTGGTGAAGTAAGTATAAATCAACACAAACAATTTTTGAATTTGTGTATTAAAAAGTTGCCATGTTAAACTCCTAGTCCGATTGTTTGTGATGGTGGTGTAATGTTGTTCCTTTGTTGTGTAAATTTTGCATGCTTGTGTAGGTTTGATCGAGTGAGACTTGAGTTTAATTGTAACACTCCTAACCCGTATCCGTTGCCGGAATAAGGTTATGAGGTATTACTTGACTGAACAAAACTTCTATAAGGTCAAAGATACTTACCAGACATAAATTATCAACAATGCAAACCTGTCTCATTGATTTTCCAAAAGAGCTCTTATAAATTTCCAAAATGACTCACTATCAAAACATAACTGAATATTTAATAACAAATTAACTACTATCAAGTTATAACTAAAACATTTCAACACATTAGTTCAATTATAAGGTTTCTCTAAACAAAATGATCAAGCCATCTTCGCATGGCTATAATGTATACAAAGTCGAAATATCATTCTACCTATAGTCTATCCTAACATGCCTTAAACCATGATGATATACAATCTTCTCAACTCACATAATGACTCGATAGTGTGATGATATCTCCGGCTCTTCCAACTCGAGCTAAAGTATAAACCTATAAGAAATAGAAAAGAGAACACGGATTAAGCTTCAATGCTTAGTAGGTTTTAAGCAATGCAAACAATTAATTTACTTATAGATCGATTATTTCAAATTATCAAGAAATCATTCCTAGATAATTGCCATTTTGTCCAAGTATCCATGAACATAATGCATATTTAGCAAATTCACCTCACTTGAATCTGAACTCAAATAAAACCAAATATTGAAATCACAAATAAGATCATAAGAACTCGAAAAGCATCTTATTAACTAGTTTTAACCATGTTTGCAACAAAATCACAAATTCACTACAAGCTATCTTCCTGAGCAACAGTCACTAAATTATTTATAACTGGAGATAAGAAATTCCAAATCAAGTGCCGTTAATTTTCCCTAAAAATAGACTCATATATCTTACATCCATAAAGTTTTCAGAATTTTTGGTTTGACCAATCAATACCAGATTTTTATTGAAGTTTCCCCTGTTTCACTGTTTGACTATTCTGACCACTCTTCACTACGAATCAATTTCATTTGAAACTAGACTCATTAAGGAGTCTAAGTATATAAATTTTATCTTATAATCATCATTGTACAATTTAGAATGATTTTCTAAAAACAGAACAGAGGATTTCGAAGTCATTTTGACTCTATCTTACGCCACTTCAAATATCTCATTATCTACAATTCTTTTGCTTACTTGGTTTCTTTTATAAGAAACTAGACTCACTAATCTTTAATTACATAATTTATTCAGCTTCTAATTCAATTTCCACAATTTATGGTGATTTTCCAAAATCACACTACTGTTGTTGTCCCAAGCAGATTTATTACAAATTTGCTCTTTCACAATTCCTTGCATTCAAATTATCTAAACATGTATATCATGTCGTTCAAGATCGAACTCATATAACATAGGCATTAAAATGCTTCACTATCAGCTTTAGTTCAATTGAAACGAATAAAATACAATATCATATTCACATTTAATTTTCCATGATCGTAATCACCTAAAAATAAAATCATATACTTCCACAAACCTTTCCACAAGGACCAAGTGTTTATATTTGAATATAAACATAGAATCACTTCACATAACTTCACACATTTACCGAATATATCACGATCACATTTATAGTTATAACACTTATTCACAGATGCATCACTTTATATATTTATAATTTAATTCAAATCAAAATCGCATCACGAGTACATGATACGTGCACAGCCAACTTAATATGTAATGCACTTTCAATTTGTCAACTTAGTGTAGGATCTTGTAATTGTATACTTTTATCAAATTCATCGGCACTTGGCCTACTAGGTATAAAACCCGAAATTGTATTACCAAACAAAAAGCTCGGGCCTTTAGCTTGGATACATTTCAAAGACGAAGCTGCGGGACTTTAGCCCAATACATTTCGGCCACGAAAACTCATGACTTTAGCCCTGATAAATTTCCAGTGTCTTGCATATTTATTCACATGTTAACACATTTCACATAACATATCACATTAGCAATTCAATTGCTTCATTCGAATATTAGCACAAAATGTACACCTACCCTTTAACTTTCGGTTCAACAATCATACACAAGGAACACATAATCTTTTCACTATCCCAGTTTCACTTTTAATAACCATTCGGCTATATGCCATATTCACAAATTATTTCACACACAACCTCGATCAAGTAGGAACAATAGTCACAATTCTTCTATTATACAAATATCCCATTCTTTGACTTTGTTTCATAATAGCTATTCGGTCACCACATATATACCATTCAATTCACATTCGACTTTATACAAACAAGTACAATAAAATTGTATACACATATTACACACTTTCACATCATCACTTAATAGTCATTCGGCCACATTATATACATAAATCATCCATTTCATATTCGGCTTTAAAGCCTAAATTCAATATACTTATTGCAAATCGAACTTGTAAAGGTCAAATAATTACTTATCATATTATATAATCTTAAGCGCGCAGCAAATCAAATTTAATTACTTAAGGACTTACCTCGGACAACGATAATCGGAACGAGACGACTAATCGACCACTTTGATTTTCCCCCGATCCAAATCCGAATTCCACTTTTGCTAATCTAATTAATATCAAAATTAACTCACTTATTCAACATTTCATTAAATTTTATCTAAAGACACATAAATTGGGCATTTTGCATTTTATCCCCTAACATTTCACATTTTTACAATTTAATCCGTATTTCAAAATAACACAAATTACTCAAAATATCATCAAACCCATGTTAGGCCGAATTTACCTTAGGTCTCTAGCAACCCATTTCTTTTATTTATTTCACTTTTTGACCCCTCAATTTACAAATTTCTAAATTTAGTCCTTAATACACATTTTTATCAAAAAAATCACTTAATTAAACATGAAAATCAAACATCAAGGATTTATTATTCATCATCAAACAACAATTTCATCACATAATAAACAATGGAAAATCTCAAATTCTTCATTAAATCCAAAAATTAAGGCATGGGTTTACTAGTACTCAAAGCAACGATCTCAAAAACGTAAAAATTATAAAAAAAACCCGAGTAAAACACATACCCGAATTAAGCTTTCAAAGTGCTGAATATTCAAAGCTTCCAAACTCATCTCTTTCTTTTCACATTCGGCTATGGAGAAAGATGATAGCATAAAAAGACAAAAACACATAGCTTTTGATTTATTTAAATGAAACTTTTTTTTTAACATTTTACCATTTTACCATTAAAATAAATTCATATATACACAAATGCCAAACCAAATATCATCCACTATCTTATAAATGGGCTATTTACCATTTAAGGCCATCATATTAAAAAGCCAAGGCCAATTGACACCTTTAACTAATAGCATGCAATTTTTACATTTTACGCGATTTAGTCCTTTTTGTTAAATCAAGCACACAACGATAAAATTTTAAATCAGAAAAATTTCACACATATCAATTCACATACTTTAAACACACAAAAATAATGTTAAAATATTTTTTACTCGGATTCGTGGTCCCAAACCACTGTTTCTTACTAGGGTCTAAACTAGGATGTTACAACTCTCCCCCTTAGGGATTTTCGTCCCAAAAATCTTACTGAAAAAAGTAGATTAAAGATTTGTTTCCACATAGTATATTTCAAATTCACGCAGGGCTACCCATTTCATATCTATTAAATCTCACGACTAAGATTTTAATCTGAACTCAAATAAAACCAAATATTAAAATCACAAATAAGATCATAAGAACTCGAAAAGCATCTCATTAACTAGTTTTAACCATGTTTGCAACAAAATCACAAATTCACTACAAGCTGTCTTCCTAAGCAACAGTCACTAAATTATTTATAACTGGAGCTAAGAAACTCCAAATCAAGTGCCGTTAATTTTCCCTAAAAATAGACTCATATATCTTCCATTCATAAAATTTTTAGAAATTTTGGTTTGACCAATCAATACCAGATTTTTATTGAAGTTTCCCCTGTTTCACTATTTGACTATTCTGACCACTCTTCACTACGAATCAATTTTCTCATTATACAGAATTCAAAATATGTTATCGTTTATTTCATTTGAAACTAGACTCATTAAGGAGTCTAATTATATAATTTTATCTTATAATCATTATTGTACAATTTAGAATGATTTTCTAAATACAGAATAGAGGATTTCAAAGTCATTTTGACTCTATATCACGCCACTTCAAATATCTCATTATCTACAATTCTTTTGGTTACATGGTTCTTTTATAAGAAACTAGACTCACTAAGCTTTAATTACATAATTTATTTAGCGTCTAATTCAATTTCCACAATTTATGGTGATTTTCCAAAATCACGCTATTGTTGCTGTCCCAAGCAGATTTATTACAAATTTGCACTTTCACACATTCCTTGCATTCAAATTATCTAAACATGTATATCATGTCATTAAAGATCGAACTCATATAACATAGGCATTAAAATGCTTCACTATCAGCTTTAATTCAATTGAAACGAATAAAATACTATATCGTATTCACATTTAATTTTCCATGATCATAATCACCTAAAAATAAAATCATATACATCCACAAACCTTTCCACAAGGACCAAGTGTTTATATTTGAATATAAACATAGAATCACTTCACATAACTTCACACATTTACCGAATATATCACGATCACATTTATAGTCATAACACTTATTCACAGATGCATCACTTTATATATTTATAATTTAATTCAAATAAAAATCGCATACGAGTACATGATACGTACCTGGCCAACTTAATATGTAATGCACTTTCAATTTGTCAACTTGGTGTAGGATCTTGTAATTGTATACTTTTATCAAATTCATCAGCACTTGGCCTGCTAGGTATAAAACCCGAAATTATATTACCAGCACAAAGCCTGTGGGACTTTAGCTCAGATACATTTCCAGCACGAAGCCTGCAGGACTTTAGCCCGGATACATTTCCAGCACGAAGCTTGCGGGACTTTAGCCTGGATACATTTCCAGTGTCTTGCATATTTATTCACATGTTAACACATTTCACATAAAATATCACATTAGCAATTCAATTGCTTCATTCGAATATAAGCACAAAATGTACACCTACTCTTTAACTTTCGGTTCAATAATTATACACAAGGAACACATAATCTTTTCACTATCCCAGTTTCACTTTTAATAACCATTCGGCTATATGCCATATTCACAAATTATTTCACACACAACCTCGATCAAGTAGGAACAATAGTTACAATTCTTCTATTATACAAATATCCCATTCTTTGACTTTGTTTCATAATAGCTATTCGGTCACCACATATATACCATTCAATTCACATTCGACTTTATACAAACAAGTACAATAAAATTGTATACACATATTACACACTTTCACATCATCACTTAATAGTCACTCGGCCACATTATATACATAAATCATCCATTTCATATTCGACTTTAAAGCCTAAATTCAATATACTTATTGCAAATCGAACTTGTAAAGGTCAAATAATTACTTATCATATTATATAATCTTAAGCGCGCAGCAAATCAAATTTAATTACTTAAGGACTTACCTTGGACAACAATAATCGAAACGAGATGACTAATCGACCACTTTGATTTTCCCCCCAATCCAAATTCGAATTCCACTTTTGCCAATCTAATTAATATCAAAATTAACTCACTTATTCAACATTTCATTAAATTTTATCTAAAGACACATAAATTGGGCATTTTGCATTTTATCCCCTAACATTTCACATTTTTATAATTTAATCTGTATTTCAAAATAACACAAATTACTCAATATTTCATCAAACCCATGTTAGGCCGAATTTACCTTAGGTCTCAAGCAACCCATTTCTTTTATTTATTTCATGTTTTGACCCCTCAATTTACAAATTTCTAAATTTAGTCCTTAATACACATTTTTATCAAAAAAATCACTTAATTAAACATGAAAATCAAACATCAAAGATTTATTATTCATCATCAAACAACAATTTCATCACATAATAAACAATGGAAAATCTCAAACTCTTCATTAAATCCAAAAATTAAGGCATGGGTTTACTAGTACTCGAAGCAACGATCTCAAAAACGTAAAAATTATAAAAAACTGAGTAAAACACATTCCCGAATTAAGCTTTCAAAGTGCTGAATATTCAAAGCTTCCAAACTCATCTTTTTCTTTTCACATTCGGCTATGGAGAAAGATGATAGCATAAAAAGACAAAAACACATGGCTTTTGATTTATTTAATTAAACTTTTTTTTTTAACATTTTACCATTTTACCATTAAAATAAATTCATATATACACAAATGCCAAACCAAATATCATCCACTATCTTATAAATGGGCTATTTACCATTTAAGGCCATCATATTAAAAAGCCAAGGCCAATTGACACCTTTAACTAATAGCGTGCAACTTTTACGTTTTATGCGATTTAGTCCTTTTTATTAAATCAAGCACACAATGATAAAATTTTTGTACGAAAATTTCACACATATCAATTCACATACTTTAAGCATAGAAAATAATATTAAACTATTTTTTACTCGGATTCATGGTCCTGAAACCACTGTTCTTACTAGGGTCTAAACTATGATGTTACATTATTGGAATGATTGCTTGATCCCATCTTCTTTGATTAACATACTTTGGACATTGGAAATCAAGAAACTCTTAGTGCATATTGAATCAAGTGACCAAGCTCATGTGTTTAAACCTAAAATTTGTTATTTTGGTTCGATATGTGGGGAACTCAAGCATCCTAAATTTTGTGCGAATAATTTATGTTTACTTGATGCTTGGACTATGAATAAGGAAACGAAAATTAAAGATTCTGCTTATAACTTAAAATTGTTCCTTGTTCATTCTATGTTGCTGGTTATGAAATTCTTGTTTCACCTCGAAAGGGTAAGACCAACTCATGCTTTTAATCCTAGTATCGATTCATACACTCAATTGGTGAATATCATTTCAGTACGTCCCTTCAAGTTCACCAACCATAGAGACACTATCATCTATCATTTTTGTGAAGGAGACACTTTGAAAAGTGAGAATTGTTTTTGTGATTACTCTTCATTTCAAGTTTCTCAAGGATCATGTGAAGAGCTTTGGCTTCAATACCTTTCCAAGGAAAGAAGGATTATGTTGGTTGAAAAGGGTAAAACTAATTTTCATCTCCCTAGTCCCAACAGTAAGCAAGGTGAGTTTTCAATAGTTCTTAGGCCGCTCTATTCGACTAGAATCGATGATTTTGCTCATGACTTGTGTCCGGAAAAGGTTTCATCCATTGATGTGGTAAATTGCTATTCTTTTTTTGATGAAGCATTACCTTGTAAGACGTTCCGTCCATTCTCTTGTGAAAATGGTGTTTTGAATACATTCGCTTATATGAATCATAATTGTTTTGATACAATTATGTTTGGACAATTTGTTTGTTCAAAAAATTTATTGACAACTTATGGATATTCATTTCACATGATTCATACATCATTTCTATTGCCGAAGATGGATAGTCAAATTGGAAAGGTAAGACCCAACCTTTACCTCACCAATGACAATCCCTCATCTGTTCGTGAAATAAAAAGGATTGGCCCATTTCTAGTTTGTTTTGTATTCAAGTTTTTACTCTTTCATTATGATGAAATTAATAGTTGTCAAATTTCGATTCCTATTCAAATTTCTGGCAGTTCTTTTATCCTCCGCCCTAGAGAGATCCAAACGTTTGACTTGAGGACAAGTCGCTTTGAAGATGGGGGGATGATACGAGCATGCCCCGCAAACTTTGTCAAACAAGTCTGTCAAGCCGAGCATTGACATGTTGGCAAGCTGATCCCAACTCGTTTCCAGCTCCACGAGCTTCATCCAACTCAAATCCAGCTTATTCGAGCTCAATCCAACTTGCCTGAGCTAAACTGAGCTCACTCCTAGC
The DNA here is from genome assembly GCA_025698475.1 of Gossypium anomalum. Taxonomy (NCBI): domain Eukaryota; kingdom Viridiplantae; phylum Streptophyta; class Magnoliopsida; order Malvales; family Malvaceae; genus Gossypium; species Gossypium anomalum. Next base: position 23,318,927 of record CM046962.1, on the reverse strand, counting down.
TCAACTTCAGCTCACGAGCTAAACCTTAGCTCAACTTCAGCTTAAGAGTTTAATCTCAGCTCAACTTTAGCTTAAGGGCTAAAGCTTAGCTCATTTTAGTTTAAACTCGGTTTTGTCTTTAATGCATTAAATAAAATTTGCACATATTTATTTAAGCATTAAACTTGTCTTATATTAATATTTGTTATTAATATGTCATAGTCATTACATAAATTGATTATGTTCACATAGCCGAATTAATGCATGACATTAATGTGATCACATCATGCCGAATTTATGAGTGTTCATGAGATGTCTTAATGACTTGTTTTATTTTTTTGTAGATACAATGATCAAGGATGGCACAATGTATGGATGAAGAAACATCTCTTTTGGGCATTCCATACTCATGAATGAAGAACCATTAAATGCTGGTGCATGTACAGCTAGATGCAAGGTTTCTACAAATTCATGCATGTGACGAATGCATGTATGGACATTAAAGGCTAGTCCATGAATGGATCAAATGCATAGGATGATAGAATGCATGAATGGCTTAAGTGCATGTATGGTGGCTGTCTCCTAACTTTTCAAAGCACTTATTCGGCCAAGAAGTAGCTGACAACTAATTCTATGTTGACCATAGACCTCCTTGAACATGTTCATACTTTGAATTGACCTATAAGCTACTACACATGCATGGATGGGTTCAAGAACGTCCAAGGGAAGGAATTAATTCAATAATTCAACACATTGATTGAATTAAGTGCATGCACAAAGGGGAGAACGAATTTACTAGGTTCATGCTGCCATTTATGAACCTACATGACATTAAAGTGTTTAATTATGAAGATACATGTTCCATACAAGTGCATGAACGTCCTAAGGAGATGAATGCAACCTTTGGTGCACATACAAGTCACTTGAAGCCTTTCTTTATGAATAAGCATTCATGCACACACTTAGGGGGAAGAAAGTGTCCATTCAACTAGTGCATGAATCTGCCGAATTTATGAACATGTTAAATACAAATGTGAATAGAATTTAAATTAGTGTGAACATCATAGATGCCGAATATCAATAGACATCTTAGGCTTATAAATAGTTTACTCATTTCTTTGTAAAGAGGACTTTTGCCAAATTATTGAATGAGCATTGTTCTTGTGAGGTTGCATCCGCTCATATCTCGTACAAGTTTCGAAGACTTATCTAGTTTGTGCTAGTGGCGTCTACCGTTGTTTGAACTTATCACCAATCTTGGTATGGCGTTCACCTATCTATCTATCCATCTTTTCACCTTAACAATATAGGAACCGGGGTGACACTTTTTAGTGTTGAATCATTCCTGACGTTAAGTTCACTTTTCCATCCCCACCTTACATCATTTCTTTCTTATTGTTTCAAAACCGAACCATCCTTTCAACATTCTTTCTTGTTTCCTTAGCCGAACCTATCACTACCCTTTTGCATAACTTTTGAAAACCTTCCGCTAATTCAACCTAATCTTTCAATTCTATTTTCCAAAACTGAGGCACGAATGACCCTTCTCGTCTACGATCGGGCAACTACGTGAATTTGACTCAATCACCCTAGCTGGATCACATCAAACTCAAAACCAAATTATTGTTTTCAACTACTTGTCATCCTCAAACGGATGGACAAACTAAAGTGGTCAACCGAGTACTTTCTACTCTTCTGCGAGCTATCATTCGTAAGAATTTGAAATCATGGGAAGAATTTTTGCCCCATATTGAGTTTGCCTATAATAGATCGATCCATTCAGCAACCAAACATTCACCTTTTGAAGTGGTCTATGGGTTTAATCCAATAACTCCTTTAGACTTAGTTCCTCTACCTAATAACCAATTGATTCATTCTGATGCTAGGAAAAAGGTCGATTTCGTGAAGAGGCTACATCAACAAGTGCGGGCTAATATAGAGGCGAGGACTAAGTCTTACGTACAGCAAGCGAACAAGGGACGAAAGAGAGTCATATTTGAACCTGGTGATTTGGTTTGGGTCCATATGCGCAAAGAACGATTTCCAGCCCAACGTCGTTCCAAGTTACTTCCCCGAGGAGATGGACCCTTCCAAGTGCTTGAACGCATTAATGATAATTCGTATAAACTTGACTTACCGGGAGAATATAATATAAGTGCAAGTTTTAATGTTTCAGATTTATCCCCTTTTGATGCAGATTCTGACTTGAGGACAAGTCACTTTGAAGATGGGGGGAATGATATGAGCATGCCCGAGGCATCCTTGAATACAAATCATGATTTAATCAAGCTTCCAAAAGGCCCCATGACTCGAGCTTGAACCAAGCAAATTCAAGACACTTTATCAACTTTGGTGAAGCGCATTTGGGATGATAACAAGGTCCATGACATTGGAGGAGCTAAGGACAACTCCTTAAAGACTCAATGCATTCTTTTGCAATCCAATCTCAGCTCCTCTCCAGCTCCCCAAACGCCATTCAGCTCCAATCAACTCACTTGAGCTTGTTTTAGCTCGTTTGAGCTTGGTTTTAGCTCGTTTCAGCTCATTTCTTTTACATTATAATAAACTAATATTAAACTTTGTTCTTAATTAAGTTTGCTACAGCTCATGCCGAAACCCCTAGCTCAACTTAGCTCACTAAGTGATTTTGACTATTTTGAGCTAGCCGAATTTACTTGATAGTTGACTTATAATTATTATGTTTGAATTAGTTAATGTCATTAAGTTGTTTAGTTATTAATTTAAATTATAACTACATGAATAGTTATATTTTATTTAATTATGTGATTAATTCATGTAGGTTAGCCGAATGTGGAAGATTCATTCATGACAAGATGCATGAACGGGAAAGTACATTGAATGGGAAGATACATGCATGGATCAGTTCAATGTTTGGAGGCCATACATTCATGAACATGGAGGGTTAATGAATAGTGAAGATGCATCTCCCATGGACGACACACATGCATGTATGAGGGACCTTAAATGCAAGTACATGTACGGCTAGATTCAAGCCTCCTACCAAGTTCCATGTACAGCCGATGCATGTGGGAGGACTCTTGGTGTTTCCTAAGCAGCTATTCGGCCAAGAGACACCTCTTGGAAGTATCATGCACACCTTGGCCGAACCTAGACAACCCGTTGAGCTCCCAAAGGTGTACATCCATCAGGTGACTTAAGCTCATGCATGAAGCTGTCCAAACATACTCCCATCAGCCGAATCAAGACTAGACAATTAATGTGTTCATTCTAGAATATTCTAGCTAGTTCATGACCGAATTTGCTTAGCCTTTAAGCTAGCTAGTTGTCCATTCGGTTACTACATGATTGCCTTTAAATAGTTTGTTGATTTCATTGTGAAGGAACTTTTGCCAAATTATTAATGAACATTGTTCTTGTGAGGTTGCTTCCTCTCATATTTCGTACAAGTTTCAAAAGACTTATCTAGCTTGTGCTAGTGGCGTCAATCGTCCTTGTTTCAACTTATCACAAATCTTGGTGTGGCGTTCACCTATCCTTCTATCCATCCTTTTTCACCTTAACAATATAGGAACCAGGGTGACACTTTTTAGTGTTGAATCATTCCTGACGTTAAGTTCGATTTCCATCCCCATCTTTCAAATTTCTTTTTGTTAACCAAATCGAGCCATTTAACCATCATCTATCTTTGCTACCCTTAGCCGAACCTATTGCTACTTCTACACTTCTTGAAACCTTCCGCTTATCCTAACTTATTCTTTTACTTCTATTACTAAAATTTGAGGCACGAACAATTCTCTCGTCTACGATCGGGCAACTACGTGAATTCGACTCAACTTCCTGGGCCGGATCACATCACAACCTGAAAGAATTAGAAACAAGAAAAATTTGGTTAATCAAAACTCTTTTCTTTTCTTTACTCATGTTTCTTTGTATTTCCTTTTCTCTCACTTTGGTCTTATTTTTATCACAACTCTTTTTCTTTTCTCTTTCATTCTCTTTTCTTTCTTTTTCATTTTCACTTTCTTTTTCCACTCTCATTCGCTCCAAAGATTGTTTCAATCATTGTTGATCCTCCACAACTTGTGTTGGTGTCAATGGTGCCAAATTGAAATTTTGACCATGGTACTTGAAAGTATATTGATTTTCAAACCAGTCATGCTTCACCCTTCAGTCGAATTGCCATGGCCTTTCAAGCAATATATGGCCCGCATACATGGGCTTGTAACTAGGACTTGCTTGGTTACCTTTAGCTCAACTCCATCATTAAGCCATTGTAGCTTGTAAGGACTCAGATGTACACTTGTCCGCAGATCAAGCTTTTTAACTAGGAGGGTGCTCGCAACATTTGTACAACTTCCTCCATCAATCACTAAGCTACATACCTTTCCACGGATAAAACAACAGGTATGAAAAAAGTTCTCTCATTGCGGATCGATTTCGGTACCTTGCACACCTAAGCTTCTCTTAACAACAAGCATCTCGCCTTCGACCGCATACTCCAATTCTTCCTCGATTTCAGAAGGGTTTTCGGCATCATTTTCAACTCTTTCATCTTCCTCCTCTTCCGATTCAATGTCACCATTGGGTCGAATCACCATGGCACTCCGGTTCGGACATTGACTTACAATATGCCCTCTTCCAAGACACTTAAAACATTTAATATCCCTCGACTGGTTTTGGGTACTTTCAACAGTCTTGCCTTTGCTATTTTCAACCACGGGCTTAGTAGTTTTGGCGGGTGCCATAGGATCTTTTGTTTGGCTTGCCGTAACACTCTTGCTTGTGCCTTGGTTCCACCTTGACACATTGGTAGTCGAATATCCTCGAGTAGCTCCTTTCTTCTTGAGTTGCTTCTCGACCATGATAGCCATGTGGACCATGTCAACTATCTCCACATAATGTTGCAACTCCATGATGTTAGCGATCTCGCAATTAAGCCCGGATAGAAATCTAGCCATGGTTGCCTCTTGATCCTCCTCCACGTCCGCACGGATCATAGCAACTTCCATCTCTTTGTAATAATCCTCAACACTCCTCGTACCTTGGGTAAGGTTTTGGAGTTTTTGGTAGAGTTCACAGTGGCAGTGCGTTGGAATGAACCTCCAGCGCATGACAGCCATCATTTCGGCCCAAGTGTTAATGGGTCGCTCGCCGTTTTGCCTCCGGGTTAAGGTAAGTTGGTCCCACCAAATCATTGCATAGTCAGTGAATTCTATGGCTGCCAACTTGACTTTCTTTGCCTCCGAGTAGTTATGGCACTCAAAAATGAGTTCGATCTTTTTCTCCCACTCCAAATACGCTTCGAGGTCTGAACGACCTTGGAACAGGGGAATTGATAACTTAATGCTTTTCAAGTCATCATCGAACCTTTCTCGCTCTCGTTGACCACGATGATGTTGGCCTCTTCTTCAGTCGCTAATATTCGAGCTAGCTTCACTTTTGACTTCACTTGGTTCAGAAACCTTGTTATCTCAAACTTGCCTTCGGCCACGGTCTCTAGATGGACTTATTAGGGTCCTTGCTCGTTAGCCTCTTCCCTCCACTTGATCGAGTCAGTCTTGTATCGGTTCCAACTTTTGGTCAAACAACCGTTCAACTTCTTGAAGTAGGGCTTGCATGTTCAAATCTGGCATATTCCGAACGGGTTGCCTTTCCTCTACATTTCGTTCCATGTTGATTTTCAATAATATTTAAAACCTCACCACAAACCTCACTATTTCACTCGAAAAGAAAATAATTGATGAACACTCCACTCGTGTTTGCACTCATTTTAGGCTTTTTCAACTCTCGAATGCTCTCATAATCTCTAGCCTTTTACCACTCACACTTACTCGCGCAACCTCGTATTTTGTTTCTCTTGACTCGTCTTGGTGATTTGGGGCGACTTTAAAATGGTTACAAAGGATAAGATGTATGGTGTACGGGTAGCCTAAAAATTTTTTTTCTTTTAATGTAGTGTGGCATTTTGGGGGTAAAAAGTTGATAAAAAGAACACGAGATGATCGGAACAAGATATAAACAATAGAGAAGAATTTGATCACTTCACACTTTTTTTTAAATTTCGTATTTTTTTCTTTTTTTTTTAATTCTTCAAAATAGCACTATTACAATAGAGAAAAACGAAAAATGCAACTTGAATTTTTTTTAATTTGTAACTTTTTTTTTACAACGAACCTATTTTGATCTTGATACGAAGTCGGCGCCTCTCGTTTTACAAGCTCTGATACCAAATGATGTGATCCGGCTCAAGTGATTGAGTTGAATTCACGTAGTTGCCCAATCATAGATGAGAAGGGTCATTCGTGCCTTGGTCTCGAAAAATAGAATTAAAAGAATAGGTTTGAATTAGCGGAAGGTTTTCAAAAGATATGCAAAAGGGTAGTGATAGGTTTGGCTAAGGAAACAAGAAAGGATGTTGAAGGGATGGTTTGGTTTTGAAACAATAAGAAAGAGATAATGTAAGGTGGGGATGGAATAGTGGACTTAACGTCAGGAATGATTCAACACTAAAAAGTGTCACCCCAGGTTCCTATATTGTTAAGGTGGAAAGATTGATAGAAGGATAGTGATACGAACCGTCTCGAGAAGAGTCGAGTCGTATGTAGATTGCCCGATCGTCTACGAGAAGTTACATTGGGTTTTAGATTGAGTTGAATGTATGGTCAAGGTAGAAATAGGGGTACGAACGGATTGGTAGGAACGAAAGGGTAGGAACAAAAGGATATGAACAAAATTGGTTGGTTTAGGTTCGATTAGGTAAAGAAAAAGAAACGGGTTTGAACTACTAAAGGTACTTTCAAGAACCAATACCGAAATGGTATCGACCCATTGATTAAGCCTTTTGAGTTCGGTTATAGGTTTGGTAAGGGAAACCTCGACCCACTATCTAACAAGATAGGAACCTCGGTATGTTGAACGCCACACTACAAATAGTGATAAGTTCGGATAGGACAAAGAACACGGTTGACACAACTAGAACGTTAGGAATTCCAAACAAATCTTTGAACGAAATATAAGAAAAGTATGCCTCACAATTTCGGCAGCATAACATTAACAAAAGTTTCAAAACGTCCCTTTTACATGGAAATTGAACAAGTATTTATAGGCCTAAGTCTAGGTAGCCGATTGGCCTTTCATGCTTATACATTAAATAAAGAAAATTCTAGAAAAATGTCCCTTAATGTGCATGTCTAGATTCAGCAATGGTAATAGGAAATGAATGAATCTTCATGCTTAAGAAAATACTAAGTGAATGCATGATGTCCAATGGTCACTTGTGAGGTTCGGCCAACCTTGTTAATTGAAGCAATGTTTGGCCAAAAAATACGAATTAATTGTGGACACTCCAAGGGCCATCATGTGTGTGAAAACCGAATGCTGAAGAGTCTTCTAGTGTGAACAAGGTGAACCGAATAGTCTTGCCATGTGAACATAGGTGTGAACGAATTAAGGAGAGTCATGGGGAAGCTAATTGGCCAAGCTATCTTCATGCATGTATGAGTGTCCTTTGGCCGAATGGTCACCTTGGAGAATGAAGAGATAGCACACCATACATGAATGGAAACATTCATGAACCTTAAAGACATTGAATATGGCCATACATGCACTTGGCCGAACATGCACCTAAGAGATTCAAGTCCCCCAACCGTCCATGCACCTTCAAAATTCATGCTTGCTTTTAATCTCCATATGTCCATTGCGTTTCTACAAGAAATGTGAATAGAATTAATTCAAACTAATGTGAACACAAATATCAACATTAAATTCGGTTATGACAAATTTAATTATCATCAATAAACACTTTTAAGACATACTTAATATAACTAATGATTCTAAATACTCGACCCATTTCGCATGTCGTTTGTTGAGTTTATGCTGACCTTTAATAAACTTAAGTGCTTCGTGATCGGAATGAATCACGAACTCCTTCGGTCTTAGATAGTGCTACCAAGTTTCAAGTGATCGAATCAAGGCATACATCTCTTTGTTGTACACCGGATAATTGAGGGAAGCGCCACTTAATTTCTCACTGAAGTATGCCACCGGTCTTCCGTCTTGGGTCAACACAACTCCGATCCCTACACCTGAGGCGCCACACTCAATTTCAAATGTTTTAGAAAAATCTGGAAAGGACAATAAAGGAGCTTTCACAAGACATTCTTTAATCAAATTAAATGAACATTCTTGATCTTCAGACCAGTGAAATGCAGAGTTTTTCTTAATTACGCTTGTTAAGGGTGCGGCAATGGTACTAAAGTTGGGCACAAATCGATGGTAGAAGCTAACCAATCCATGGAAGCTTCAAACTTGGCTAATGTTTGTCGGACGCGGCCATTCTTGAATCGCTCGAACCTTTTCTTGATCCACCTCCAAACCGTTGGCACTCACGACATAACCTAAAAACATAACTTTATCAGTGCAAAATGAACACTTTTTGAGATTAGCATACAATACCTCTTTTCGTAAAGTTTCCAACACCGCTTGTAAATGTGGTACGTGATCCTCTAAAGTTTTGCTGTAGACCAAGATATCGTCAAAGTATACAACACAAAATTTACCAATAAATGCACGTAATACATGGTTCATCAATCTCATAAAAGTGCTGGGAGCATTTGTAAGGCCGAATGGCATTACCAACCATTCGTACAAACCCATTTTCGTTTTGAAAGCTGTCTTCTATTCATCGCCTTCTCGCATTCGTATTTGATGATAGCCATTTTTAAGATCGATTTTCGTGAAAATCTGGGCTCCACTTAATTCATTAAGCATGTCATCAAGACGGGGTATCGGGTGTCGATACTTGATAGTGATTTTGTTGATAGCGCGGCAATCCACGCATATCCGCCAAGACCCATCTTTCTTGGGTACGAGTAGCACCGGCACCGCACAGGGACTTAAGCTCTCTCGGATGTATCCTTTGTCTAGGAGTTCAGTAATTTGCTTTTGTAATTCCTTCGTTTCTTCAGGATTACTCCGATAAGCAGGACGGTTGGGTAGTGCAGCTCCAGGTACTAAGTCTATTTGATGTTCGATGTCTCGGATAGGGGGCAACCCACTTGGTATTTCATCCAAAAATATGTCTTCAAATTCCTGAATCAAAGACAATACAGAAACAGGCAAGTTTTTAGGTAACTCGTTAGTATTCAATAATGCCTCCTTGTACATAAATACATACATAGGCTGTCTCAAAAACATCACTCGCCGGATATCACTAACCCTCGCAAACACACTCATTTTTCCACTTTCTTTTTCCTCACCTCTTTTTACTTGTTTTTGTTTCTTTTCATTTTCTCTCGCATTTTGTCTTTTCTCTCTCTTTTTCCTTAATTTTCTCTTTTGCACTCTTTTCTTTTTCTCTCGCTTGTTCCACTGAAAGTTTAAGTTTTTGTTGATCCTCGTACACTTGCTCCGGAGTGAGGGGTGCAAGTGTCACGTTCTTGCCAAGATGTTTGAAGGAGTATCTATTAGTGTAACCATCATGCATCACTCGTCGGTCGAACTGCCATGGTCGTCCTAGAAGTAAATGACCCGCGTGCATCGACACTACATCGCATAATACTTCATCGAAATATTTCCCGATGCTAAAGGACACTAGGACTTGTTTTGTCACTTTGAGTTCCCCGCCATCGTTAAGCCACTGAAGCTTGTATGTATTCGGGTGCTTGGTGGTTGACAGCCCCAACTTTTCCACCATGAGGGTGCTTGCCACGTTTGTGCAACTCCCTCCATCGATTATGATGCTACACACTTTCCCTTGCACTTGACATCTAGAATGAAAGATGTTCTCACGTTGTTGTTCGTTTTCCACACTTTGGAGACTTAGGCTTCGCTTGACGACGAGTAACTCGCCTTCAACGGGTTGTTCTAAGTCCTCTTTGACTTCTGAAGTTGATTCAGTCTCGTTCTCCTCCTCGTCCTCCGTTTCAATCTCGCCGTCGACCCTTATCACCATGGTACGTCTATTCGGGCACTGACTCGCTATATGTCCACGACCAAGACACTTTAAGCACTTTATGTCCCTTGAACGGGCGGTGGAATTTTCAGGAGCCTTACCTTTACTTGACTCGGCAATAGGCTTATTTGCCTTAGGTATGGTTGAAGAATCCTTCGTTCGATTTGTTGGAAAACCCTTGCTGGTGCTTTGGCCCCATTTAGTAGGATTGGAGTTAGGATAGGCTCGGGTGGTACCTTTTCGCTTCAACTGCTTCTCCACTTTAATAGCCATGTGGACCATGTCCACAACCTCAATGTAATGTTGCAGTTCTACGTCATTTGCAATCTCTTGATTAAGTCTCGCTAGAAAACGAGCCATTGTGGCTTCTCGATCTTCCTGTATATCGGCACGGATCATAGCCACTTCCATTTCTTTATAATAATCTTCCACACTCTTTGTCCCTTGGATGAGATTTTGGAGCTTTTGATGCAACTCTCGATGATAGTAGGATGGAATGAATCGTCGCATAACCGCCTTCATTTCGGTCCAAGTGGAAATGGGATGCTCTCCGTTACGCCTCCGACTAGTGGTCAACTGATCCCACCATATCATTGCGTAGTCCGAGAACTCTATCGCCGCTAGTTTCACCTTCTTGTTCTCAGAATAGTTGTGACACTCGAACACCAACTCTATCTTTTTCTCCCATTCAAGATAGGCCTCGGGGTCAGATTTTCCTTGGAAAGGAAGAATGGAAAGTTTGATATTCTTCAAGTCATCATCTTCTCGCCTTCGATCTACTTGTCCACGGTTTTGGGGACGTCTCCTTTCTAGGCTTATGTTAGACCCTTGATCACTTTCATCTTCACTATTTTCATTAACATCATCATCTTGAGCCCTTGGTTGTCTTTGTCGTTGGTTGGGCCCTTCTCGTCTTTGCCTAGCAACTTCAGGATATTCATCGTGTTGTCTTTAGGCCTCGACTTGGTAGAGTCGATCTTCAAGAGGATTAAGCCTTCAGTCAAGTTAGCATTCCATCTCGCGCAAAAGGGCTTGCATTGGCAAATCCAGAACGTTTCTGTCTGGTTGCTGCCCTTGTTGGTCCTCCATGTTTTGTCGAACGTTTCTGACTGGTTGCCGCCCTTGTTGTTCCTCCAAGTTTTGTCCACTAGTTTGGGACATCTATTCTTTTAAAATATCCTCACACAAATCCTCTCGATCCGCTCAGGAAGAAAGAAGTTTGATGACACTCACACTTGTGTTTACACTCTTAGTTTGGGTTTTACCTCCCCTCGAATGAGCTCACGCCCTCTTTGATACAACCACACCTCCCGAGTTGTCGGCTGCCAATGAAGATCCTCTCGAATTGCCCGTAGGATCGATCACCCAAGCTCGAGCGAAGAGATTCAAAGACGCAACAACAACCTTAGTTGATAGAGTTTGGGGTGAAACTGTTGCTGGACTTCTTGAAAGCTCTTGGACCAGCAAGCCAAGCAAACCATGCATACTTCTTCAAGCTCAAATCAGCTCAACTTCAACTTAACTTAGCTCAACGAGCTCGTTTCAGCTCATTTCATTATTGCGTTTATTATGTTGGAATAAATCATTTAAGTTGCTGTTAGTTTTATTAGTTATTTGTTTTAATAATTAATTTGTCATAATCTGGACATGTTTTAATTATGTTCTAAATTAAGTACTTAATTAATTAGGACCAATTAAATATGTCTTAACTATTACAAAGATTAATTATGTCCAGCCTAATTTATGGTGCAAGATTTATTTATGTTGCCGAATCTAATGTGTCTAAAAGGGATTTAATTTGCTGAATTAAATGTTGTAGGTACATTACCCCTTGGACGGCATAGGTGCATGGATGATTTAAAATTGGTGTGCTGATCTTTGGTGTTCCCTAAGTGACCATTCAGCCAAACCTTACAACTCTTCAAGAAGACCGATTGGCTGCCCAAGACAAATTAAGGCTGTTCACACCCACCTGATTATTCCTTTCACACCAAGGGCTGTTTGGTTTTGTTTGTTCACACATGTGTGGCTGTTCAAATCGGTTTGTTCACATTCTAAGACTATTGAAGTGCTCTAGACAGCTCCTTAATCACATGAACATTCGGCTGAATCAAGCAAAGCAAGATTAATTCCAAATTCAAGCATTTGGCCGAACCTATTGATGGCATTTCAGCTCCCAAACAATTCATTCAATTTTTCTATTGAATCAAGGCATCTAGAAGCTGCCCCTTACCGTTCTCCATGCACAAGAAACTTCAAGGAAGCTTCATCAAAAATTCTGGAATTTTCAGAAACCATTTAGCTACCTCAAGAGCCTATTCGGCTATCCCTTGCATTCACTATAAATTGTGGCTTGTGTTACTTTGTAAAGAACTTTTTTTTTGGGACTTTTGTTAATGTTATGCTGCCAAATTTGTTAGGCAAAAACTTTTCTCAAATTTCGTTCAAAGATTCGATTGGCTTCCTAGCTTTCTAGTGTGTCAGCCGTTGCTCTTTGTTGAAACCGAACTTATCACTACTCGTAGTGTGGCGTTCAAACATACCGAGGTTCCTATCTTGTTAGATAGTGGGTCGAGGTCTTTCCTTTACCAATTCCAAACCGAACTAAAAGAGCTTATAAACAACGGGTCGATACCAAATCGGTATTGGTTCTTGTTTGCACTTTTTGTTCAACCCCATTTCTCCATTTACCTAATTGAACCAATTCCTTCATTCATACCTATTCGGACTCCAAAACCCGAATTTTCAAACTCTTCTTACCTATTCTAATCCGAACCCAAAACCAATACCCTTCTTTCCTTCATCTGACCTTTTTAATCAACCCTAACGTAACTTCTTGTAGACGATCGGGCACACTAATACGACTCGACTCTTCCGAGGTGGATCGTATCATCTGGTATCAGAGCTACTTAAAACAAGAAGCTTAGATGTTCGAAGCGGAGCATTCCCGAGGTAGGGTCAGAAAAAAAAAGAGTATAGAAAAAAAATTTTTGTATACCGAAGTTTTCTCATTTTGATTGGTTTGTTACTGTTATTATAAAAACAAAAATTCACGCAGCCGGAGAAAAAAAAATCGTGTACAAAAGTGCTTCTATTGTATTTAGTTTGCTGATATAGTACAAAAAAAAAGTTATACAAGTTTGAAAAAAAAAAATTTTCGAAAAAAAAATCGAAAAAAAAGAAAAAAAAGTGATTTATGCAATTCAATTGTTAGTTGATCGTCAAGCTTTGATTTGATATAGTTTCGATCCATCTTCTATCCTACTCTTCCTAATACGCCACACTTTTAACCCAATTCCCTATTCTTTCAGCCTACCCGAAACCGAATACATCAATCACCCCTTTTGAACCGACCACCTAGACCAAGGACTAAGCCTTAACGAATTTGCTTACGAAATCACGAGAAAAGATTAAGAGAGGTAAAAGGCATGAGAGTTGTAAGTGCAATAGAGTAGAGGTAAAAGCCTAATTTCGAGTGCAAACACGAGTGTGAGAGAAACAACTTCTTTTCCTTTTCGAGAGATTGTGAGCTTTTGTGGTGAGGTTTACTTTAACAACGTTTTAATGTCACAAGAGTCAGATCGCAACGTGGAAGATCGTCCGGCAAGACAACCCATTCGCAACGTCCCCGACTTAAACATGCAAGCCTTATTAAGAGAAATGGAGCGACTCCTAGATCGAAGGCTCAATCCCATCGAAGACCGTTTGTTCCAAGTTGAAGTGAATGGCCAACGTGAAAGAGCACCCGAGGGGGTTAGACCAAGACGGGAGAGACCAAATCAGAACCGGGGAAGACGAAGGGCCCAAGACGATGAAGCAAATGACCTTAGTGATCTTGAAAGTGAACAAGAGTCTAATGCTAGTGATCGACGTAGGCAACACCGACAACGAGATCGAAGACGCGAAGATGATGATCTCAAGAACATTAAACTGACTATTCCACCGCTTCAAGGTAGATCGGATCCGAGGCCTATCTTGAGTGGGAAAAAAAGATAGAGTTGGTGTTCGATTGTTACAATTATTCCGAGAATAAAAAGGTGAGACTAGCAGCAATAGAGTTTTCAGACTACGCCATGATTTGGTGGGAACAACTAACCACTAGTCGGAGGCGTAACGGTGAACGTCCTATCTCTACATGGACGAAATGAAGGCGGTGATGAGGCGACGATTTATCCTCACAGACTACCACCGGAGTTGCACCAAAACTCCAAAATCTCACACAAGGGTCCAAAAGTGTCGAGGATTACTACAAAGAGATGGAAATCGCGATGATTCGAGCGGATGTCCAAGAAGATCCCGAAGCAACGATGGCGCGATTCCTGGCTGGTCTAAATCGAGATATAGCAAACGTAGTGGAATTACAACACTACATTGAAGTGGTTGATATGGTCCATATGGCCATCAAGGTGGAAAGACAACTCAAGAGAAAAGGTCCAAGTCGAGGGTTTCCCACTTCCAACCCTTCAAGGTGGAGTCAAGGATCAAGTAAAGGACCTGCCAATCCGCGAGGGAAGGAGACCACGGTACCTCCAAAAACCAACAAGCCCATCGGCGAAATGAACAAAGGCAAGGCACCCGAATCGTCATACAATCGAAATCGGGATATTAAGTGTTTTAAGTGTCTCGGAAGAGGCCACATTGCAAGCCAATGCCCAAATCGAAGGACCATGGTATTGCGAGCCGATGGCGAGATCGAAACGGAGGATGAGGAGGAGAAAGAATCTGAATCAGCTTCTGAAGTCGAGGAGGACGTGAAACAACCCATGGAAGGAGAACTACTTGTTGTAAAACGAAGTCTAAGTCTCCAAGGCGCGGAGAATGATCTCCAACGAGAGAATATCTTCCACACTCGGTGCCAAGTCGGAGGCAAAGTCTGTAGCGTCATTATCGACGGAGGCAGCTGTACCAATGTAGCAAGTACCATGATGGTTGAAAGACTTGGTTTACCTACTACCAAGCATTCGAGCCCCTACAAACTACAATGGCTCAACGACGGAGGAGAGCTTAAGGTAACGAAGCAAGTACTTGTCTCTTTCAACATCGGCAAGTATTCGAATGAAGTTCTTTGTGACGTCGTACCGATGCATGCGGGGCATTTGCTACTTGGCCGACCGTGGCAGTTTGATAGACGAGTTCAACACGACGGGTATACCAACCGGTATACATTCAAATTCATGGGAAAGAATGTGACGTTGGCACCATTGACTCCCAAACAAGTGTATGAAGACCAAATCAAGCTAAAAGCTTCTATTGAGCAAATGAGAGAAAAGAAAAGAAAAAGAAAGTTGTAAAAAATAAAGAAGAGAAAATAAGAAAAAGAAACAAAAGAGAGTGACAAGAAAAATATCCAAGCAAAAGAAGAAAAAGAAAAGAAAATCGAGAAAATGAGTGTTTTAGCAAGAGTTAGTGATGTGAGGAAGGCTTTGGTGATGAATCGAACTATTCTTGTACTTTTGTACAAGGAAGCATTAATTTCTACTAACGATTTACCCGATACCCTACCCCCTCCTATTTTGTCTTTGTTGCAGGATTTCCAAGACGTTTTTTCGGAAGAAACCCCGAGTGGTCTTCCACCACTTCGTGGAATCGAGCATCAAATTGATTTCATGCCGGGAGCGATTATTCCAAATTGACACCTTAACGAGCCAATCCGGGAGGAGACCAAGGAGTTGCAAAGACAAGTCAATGAGCTGATGGAAAAAGGCTACATTCGCGAGAGCCTAAGTCCCTGTGTTGTTCCCGTATTATTGGTACCGAAAAAAGACGGAACATGGCGCATGTGCGTGGATTGCCGAGCCGTTAACAAGATAACAATCAAATACCGTCATCCTATTCCTCGCTTAGATGACATGTTAGATGAGCTTAGTGGGGCCAAAGTGTTCTCAAAAATTGATTTGAAGAGTGGCTACCACCAAATTCGGATGCGAGAAGGAGACGAATGGAAAACAGCATTCAAGACCAAGCACGGACTATACGAATGGCTGGTTATGCCTTTTGGCCTTACCAATGCTCCAAGTACGTTCATGAGACTAATGAACCATGTCTTAAGGCCTTTCATCGGTAAGTTTTGTGTGGTATATTTCGACGATATATTGATTTACAGCAAATCTATGGAAGAACATATAAGTTATCTCAAATCTGTTTTAGAAGTTTTGCGGAAAGAGACCTTATATGCTAATTTAAAGAAATGTTCTTTTTGTTCTAACAAAACTATTTTTCTAGGATTTGTAGTTAGTGCGGATGGTCTTGAGGTAGACCAAGAGAAGATTAAGGCCATACGAGATTGGCCAAAGCCTACGAGCGTTACGCAAGTTCGAAGTTTCCATGGCCTAGCAAGTTTCTATCGATGATTCGTTTTGAATTTTAGCACAATTGCTGCTCCACTTACGAGTGTTATTAAGAAAAATTCTCCTTTTATTTGGAACGATGAACAAGAGAAATCATTTATAAAAATCAAAGATTGTCTCACAAACGCTCCTTTGCTTGCCCTTCTAGATTTCTCGAAGACTTTTGAGATCGAGTGCGATGCTTCGGGCATTGGAATCGGGGCCGTGTTGACACAAGACGGACGTCCTGTGGCTTACTTTAGTGAAAAACTCAATGGAGCCGTACTCAACTATCCGGTGTATGATAAAGAGATGTACGCGCTCATACGAGCCTTTGAGACATGGCAACATTACTTGTGGCCTAAGGAATTCGTTATTCATTCCGATCATGAAGCCTTGAAGCACATCAAAGGCCAACATAAGTTGAACCGACACCACGCGAAGTGGGTTGAATACCTTGAGTCGTTTCCGTATGTCATCAAATATAAGAAAGGTAAATATAATATTGTGGCTGATGCGCTTTCAAGAAGGTATACTCTGTTATCATATTTGGATTCTAAGATTCTTGGTTTTACATTATTAAAAGATTCCTATGTAAACGATTCCGATTTTGGAGAGATATTTGTTTCTTGCGAGAAAGGTCCTTTTGAAAATTTTTATAGGTACGAGGGCTATCTTTTCTGAGAAGGTAAACTATGCATTCCTTGTGGATCTGTTCGAGACCTATTAGTACATGAGGCGCATAGTGGCGGGCTTATGGGACACTTCGGAGTCAATAAGACACTAGCCACTCTCCATGAACATTTTTATTGGCCGCGGATGCGAAAAGATGTGGAGCGAGTTTGCGAAAGGTGTATAGCCTGCAAAAAGGCTAAATCAAAGGTTCAACCCCATGGCTTGTACACACCATTGCCCATTCCTAAAGCACCGTGGATTGACATCTCCATGGATTTTGTTCTCGGACTTCCGCGCACAAAAACGGGGAAGGATTCTATTTTTGTTGTTGTTGATAGATTTTCAAAAATGTCTCATTTTATTGCCTGTACTAAGACTGACGATGCCGTTCATGTTGCGAACTTGTTTTTTAGGGATATCGTTAGACTACATGGCATTCCTCGTATGATCGTGTCGGACCGAGATGCAAAATTTTTAAGTCACTTTTGGAGGTCTTTGTGGGGTAAATTAGGGACCAAACTTCTGTTTTCGACCACCTGCCACCCCCAAACCGATGGCCAAATGGAAGTTGTCAATAGAGTTCTATCTACTTTGCTTCGGGCCATCGTTCGAAAGAATTTGAAGACGTGGGAGGACTGTCTACCCCATATTGAGTTTGCGTATAATCGTTCTGTCCATTCTGTGACTAAATTCTCCCCATTTGAAATTGTTTACGGTTTTAATCCCTTGACTTCTTTAGATCTATTGCCTTTACCTACTGATTAGTTTGTCCATGTAGATGCAAAGAAAAAGGCAGATTTTGTCAAGGATTTACATAGCAAGGTGAGGGCCAATATCGAGGCTAGGACTGAGTCCTATGTGTGTAATGCGAACAAAAGCCGAAAACGAGTAGTTTTTGAACCCGGAGATTGGGTGTGGGTTCATATGCGAAAAGAAAGGTTTCCGGCTCAGTGAAAGTCGAAGTTATTGCCAAGAGGAGATGGGCCGTTTCAAGTTTTGGAACGAATAAACGATAATTCTTATAAACTTGATCTCCCAGGTGAGTACAATGTAAGTGCTACCTTTAATGTAGCTGATCTCTCTTTCTATGATATAGGTGACGATTTGGGGGCAAATCGCTTCGAAGAGAGGGGGAATGATACAACCACACCTCCCGAGTTGTCGGCTGCCAATGAAGATCCTCTCGAATTGCCCGTAGGACCGATCACCCGAGCTCGAGCGAAGAGATTCAAAGACGCAACAACAACCTTAGTTGATAGAGTTTGGGGTGAAACCGTTGCTGGACTTCTTGAAAGCTCTTGGACCAGCAAGCCAAGCAAACCATGCATACTCCTTCAAGCTCAAACCAGCTCAACTTCAACTTAACTTAGCTCAACGAGCTCGTTTCAGCTCATTTCATTATTGCGCGCTTATTATGCTGGAATAAATCATTTAAGTTGCTGTTAGTTTTATTAGTTATTTGTTTTAATAATTAATTTGTCATAATCTGGACATGTTTTAATTATGTTCTAAATTAAGTACTTAATTAATTAGGACCAATTAAATATGTCTTAACTATTACAAAGATTAATTATGTCCAGCCTAATTTATGGTGCAAGATTTATTTATGTTGCCGAATTTAATGTGTCTAAAAGGGATTTAATTTGCTGAATTAAATGTTGTAGGTACATTACCCCTTGACTGACATAGGTGCATGGATGATTTAAAATTGGTGTGCTGATCTTTGGTGTTCCCTAAGTGACCATTCAGCCAAACCTTACAACTCTTCAAGAAGACCGATTGGCTGCCCAAGACAAATTAAGGCTGTTCACACCCACCCGATTATTCCTTTCACACCAAGGGCTGTTCGGTTTTGTTTGTTCACACATGTGTGGCTGTTCAAATCGGTTTGTTCACATTCTAAGACTATTGAAGTGCTCTAGACAGCTCCTTAATCACATGAACATTCGGCTGAATCAAGCAGCAGCATTAATTCCAAATTCAAGCATTTGGCCGAACCTATTGATGGCATTTCAGCTCCCAAACAATTCATTCAATTTTTCTATTGAATCAAGGCATCTAGAAGCTGCCCCTTACCGTTCTCCATGCACAAGAAACTTCAAGGAAGCTTCATCAAAAATTCTGGAATTTTCAGAAACCATTTAGCTACCTCAAGAGCCTATTCGGCTATCCCTTGCATTCACTATAAATTGTGGCTTGTGTTACTTTGTAAAGAACTTTTTTTTGGACTTTTGTTAATGTTATGCTGCCAAATTTGTTAGGCAAAAACTTTTCTCAAATTTCGTTCAAAGATTCGATTGGCTTCCTAGCGTTCTAGTGTGTCAGCCGTTGCTCTTTGTCGAAACCGAACTTATCACTACTCGTAGTGTGGCGTTCAAACATACCGAGGTTCCTATCTTGTTAGATAGTGGGTCGAGGTCTTTCCTTTACTAATTCCAAACCGAACTAAAAGAGCTTATAAACAACGGGTTGATACCAAATCGGTATTGGTTCTTGTTTGCACTTTTTGTTCAACCCCATTTCTCCATTTACCTAATTGAACCAATTCCTTCATCCATACCTATTCGGACTCCAAACCCAAATTTTCAAACTCTTCTTACCTATTTTAATCCGAACCCAAAACCAATACCCTTCTTTCCTTCATCTGACCTTTTTAATCAACCCTAACGTAACTTCTTGTAGACGATCGGGCACACTAATACGACTCGACTCTTCCGAGGCGGATCGTATCACTCTTGCCTTTTACCTCTCTTAACTTTTCTCATAATTTCGTAAGCAGATTCGTTATGGCTTAGTCCTTGGTCTAGGTGGTCGGTTCAAAAGGGAAAACAAGTGATTGATGTATTTGGCTTAGGGTAGGCTGAAAGAATAGGGAATTGGGTTAAAAGTGTGGTGAATTAGGGAGAGTAGAATAAAAGAAGGATCGGGAACTATATCAGATCAAATCTTGACGATCAAATAACTACTGAATTGCATAAATCACATTTTTTTTCGAAATTTTTTTCGAAATTTTTTTGAATTTTTTTTTAACTTGTATAACTTTTTTTTGTACTATATCTACAAACTAAATACAATAGAAACATTTTTGTACACGATTTTTTTTTCTTCGGCTGCGTAGATTTTTATTTTTATAATAGCAGCAACAAACTAATCAAAATGAGAAAACTTCGGTATACGAAAATTTTTTCTATACTCTTTTTTTTTCGGATCCTACTTACTCGCGTACACTTGGACTAGTCCGGGATTGATTTCATCGTACGATCTTCTCATTTTAGTAGCTCTGATACCAAATGATACGAACCGTCTCGGGAAGAGTCAAGTCGTATGTAGATTGCCCGATCGTCTACGAGAAGTTACGTTGGGTTTTAGATTGATTTGAAGGTATGGTCAAGGTAGAAAGAGGGGTACGAACAGATTAGTAGGAACAAAAGGGTAGGAATAAAAGGATATGAAAAAAATTGGTCGGTTTAGGTTCGATTAGGTAAAGAAAAAGAAACGGGTTTGAACTACTAAAGGTAGTTTCAAGAACCAATACCGAAATGGTATCGACCCGTTGATTAAGCCTTTTGAGTTTGGTTATAGGTTTGGTAAGGGAAACCTCGACCCACTATCTAACAAGATAGGAACCTCGGTATGTTGAACGCCACACTACGAATAGTGATAAGTTCGAATACGACAAAGAACACGGTTGACACAACTAGAACGCTAGAAACGCCAGACGAATCTTTGAACAAAATATAAGAAAAGTATGCCTCACAATTTCGGCAGCATAACATTAACAAAAGTTTCAAAATGTCCCTTTTACATGGAAATTGAACAAGTATTTATAGGCCTAAGTCTAGGTAGCCGATTGGCCTTTCATGCTTACACATTAAATAAAAAAAATTCTAGAAAAATGTCCCTTAATGTGCATGTCTAGATTCGGCTATGGTAATAGGAAATTAATGAATCTTCATGCTTAAGAAAATACTAAGTGAATGCATGATGTCCAATGGTCACTTGTGAGGTTCGGCCAACCTTGTTAATTGAAGCAATGTTTGGCCAAAAAATACGAATTAATTGTGGACACTCCAAGGGCCATCATGTGTGTGAAAACTGAATGCTGAAGAGTCTTCTAGTGTGAACAAGGTGAACCGAATAGTCTTGCCATGTGAACATAGGTGTGAACGAATTAAGGAGAGTCATGGGGAAGCTAATTGGCCAAGCTATCTTCATGCATGTATAAGTGTCCTTTGGCCGAATGGTCACCTTGGAGAATGAAGAGATAGCACACCATACATGAATGGAAACATTCATGAACCTTAAAGACATTGAATATGGCCATACATGCACTTGGCCGAACATGCACCTAAGAGATTCAAGTCCCCCAACCGTCCATGCACCTTCAAAATTCATGCTTGCTTTTAATCTCCATATGTCCATTGCGTTTCTACAAGAAATGTGAACAGAATTAATTCAAACTAATGTGAACACAAATATCAACATTAAATTCGGTTATGACAAATTTAATTATCATCAGTAAACACTTTTAAGACATACTTAATATAACTAAATTTAATATGTAGGATATTAATTAACTAATTATTAAACTTATTAATTAAAATTCAATAGTAGTCAAATGAATTCAAAGTGCACTCCACGAGCTGTTGTTTAATTCATGAGCTAAACCCGAGCTGGGCTTAAACTCGTGAGCTGTTAATGAGCTGATCCCGAGCTAATGAGCTGGTGCAGAGCTGCATAGGAGCTAACTTGAACTGACGGTGAGCTCGGTGAGCTGAACTGAACTTGTAGAAAAGTTCGGCATGGATTTCCAAAATGGCCACTAACTGGTTCGATAGGCCTCATTGACATCATCCCACACATGCTGAACTAAAGCTATAACAGCTTCTTTAAATTGTTTTGCACGAGCCCTTGTGATCGGCCCTTGAGGTAGCACCATCGGATGTCAGCTTGGACTTGACCTATGGGAAGTCGTGATCATATCAGATAGGTGAACGCCGCACGAGGAATGGTGATAAGTACAAACAAGGTCGATTGACGCCACTAGCACAAACTAGATAAGTCTTTCGAAACTTGTACGAGATATGAGAGGAAGCAACCTCACAAGAACAATGTTCATTAATAAATCGGCAAAAAGTCCTTCTACAATGAAATAAACAAACTATTTATAGGCTATCATGTAGTAGCTGAATGGACAAACTAGCTAGCTTGAATACTAAGCAAATTCGGTCATGAACTAACTAGAATGTTCTAGAATGAAAACATTAATTAACTAAGTCTTGATTCGGCTGATGGGAGTGTATTGGACAGCTTCATGTATGAGCATAAACACCTTGAATGAATGTGAACCTTTGGAAGCTCAATGGGTTGTCTAGGTTTGGCCATGGGGTGCATGAAGCTTCCAGGAGGTGTCTCTTGGCCGAATAGGTGCATAGAAACTCCAAGGGTCCTCCCACATACATTCGGCTATACATGGAACTTGGAAGGGAGATTGATCCTAGCAGTACATGAACTTGCATTAATTGTCCTCCATTCATGCATGTGTGCCGTCCAAAGGAGATGTATTATTCAATATCCATTGCATGCAATTAATCCTCCATGTACATGAATATAAGTCCTCCAAACATTGAATAGAACCATGCATGAACCTTCTCATTCAATGAACAAACCCGTACATGCACCTTGCCATTAATGTACCTCCACATTCGGCTGAACCTACAAGAATTAAACACATAATTAAAAAATATAATTATTCATATAATCATAATTTAAAACAGCAACTAAACAACTTAATGACACTAACTAAATTTGGACACATTAATTAAGATTCAACTAGCATATTAAATTTGGCTAGCTCAATTAATCAAAAACACTTAATGAACTAAATTGAGCTAGGGAATTCGACATGAGCTGTAGCAAATCAGGTTAAAAATAAAGTTTAAGCTTAGTTTATTGTAATGGAATAGAAATGAGCTGAAACAAGCTAAAATCAATCTCGAACGAGCTAAAACAAGCTCAAGTGAGCTGGTTAGAGTTGAACTGACCTAGGGAAGCTGGAGAGGAGCTAAAATCGGATTGCAAAAGAGTGCAATGAGCCTTCAAGGAGCTATCCATAGCTTCTCCAACGTCTAGGGTCTTGTGCTCTTCCCAAATATGCTTCACCAAAGCTGATAAAGCGTCTTGAAATTGTTTGGTTCGAGCTCGAGTCATGGGGCCTTTTGGAAGCTTGATTAGATCTTGGTTTGCATTCGAGGATGCCTCGGGTGTGCTTACATCAATATTTAATCGTGATTTTGTTCACGGCACGACAGTCAACGCACATGTGCCAAGTCCCATCCTTTTTCGGCACCAACAAAACTGGAACAGTGCATGGACTAAGGCTTTAAAAGTAGCCAAATGGACAAGTTTAGAGGCTAAGAAATTCGGCCATAAACACCTAGATAATTCTAGAAGAAAAATCATGAATATCCATGAATGTGCAGCCCTTTAATGTTCCATCATCCCCCTTGGCCGAATGAAGCTTTAATTCACCTTGAATACTTGAATAGTTAGCTTGAAAATGCATGGATCATGCATGAAACGTCCCAATGTATGTTCCTCCATAAATCCGGTCCATGAACCTTCAAAAACATGAACATTAAATATCCCCTACTTGCATGAATGTCTCCAATACATGTACTTCCTTAAATGCCTTCCATTGAACCCCAATTCTACATGCACCTCTTCATACATTGCACCAAGTCCTACATGAACTTGCATTAATTTCCTTCCATGCATGAATGTGTACCGTCCAAAGGGATTGGATCTTCTAGATACATTCATGCTTGAATCTTCATCATTCATGTAACTGAATGTGCATTTGAACCCAAACATTCATGTATTTTGTGCATTCATGTATTTGACAAATACATGAACTTGTAAACACCTTGAATCTGGTCATGCATGCACCTAATTAAATGTTGTTCATTCATGCATGTGGGATGTCCAAAAGAGATGTTTCTTCAAGCATTCATTGCGCCGTCCCATGAGCATTGCACCTACAAGAAATAAAACAATTCATAAGACATCATGTGAACACACATAAATTCAGCACAATGTGAACACATTTATGTCATGCATTAAATCAGCTAAAATGTGAACATAATTAAAATATGTAATAACTATGACATATTAAAACAAATATTAATATAAGTCAAATTTGATGCTTAAATAATCATGTTCAGATTTTATTTAATGCATTAAAGTCTAAAACCGGTTTGAGCTAAAATGAGCTAAGCTTTAGCCCTTAAGCTAAAGTTGAGTGAGATTAAACTCTAAGTGTAGTTGAGCTATGGTTTAGCTCGTGAGCTGAATATGAGTTAGGAGTGAGCTCGGTTTAGCTCAGGCAAGTTGGATTGAGCTTGAATAAGCTGGATTTGAGCTGGACGAGCTCGTGGAGCTGGAAACAAGCTGGGATCAGCTTGCCAACATGTTAATGCTCGGCTTGACAGACTTGTCCGATAAAGTTCGTGGGACGTGCTCGTATCAATGTTCTTCCTTAATTACGGTCCATGAATCTTCAAATACATGTACATAAAATAGCCCCCACTTGCATGAACGTCCCCAATACATGGATTCCTTCAAATGCCATCCATTGAACACTAGTTGTGCATGCATCCTTCCATACGATGTATTAAGCCATGCATGTACTTGCATTAATAGCTCCTTCATGTATTCGGTCACTTTGTGGAACTTAACTCTTGGCCAAAAGGTTGCTTGGGAATCACCAATAGCCAGCCCACCATGCATAAAATTCATTCATGCATGAACTCTCATAATCCATGTACCTGGCCATGCATGAATCTCATTTAATGTACTCAATACATTCGGTTGAACCTACAAGAAACATGAACACATTAAATCCCAATGTATATTCAGCTGAACATGTTAAGAGCATGAACTAGACATCATAAATATCATGTTAAGCTAAACTAAACACATTAATTAAAGACTAGCTAGTAGCATTAAGTTTGGCTAGCTCAAACTAAGTGAAAACATTTAATGAACATATTTGAGCTAGGATTTTTGTTAATGAGCTGTAGCAAACTAATTTGTATAAAACTAAAACTTAGTTTAATTTATTGAAATGAAGAATGAGCTGAAAGTAAGGTCGGTTGAGCTGAATTGAGCTGGATGGAGCTCAACGAGCTGGAAACAAGCTAGGATCAGCTTGCCAACAATGCATGGGTTCTTTGGATAGTTGCTTCAAGCTGATTTTGTGAGCATTGGGCCTTGTTTCGAACCAAGGTGTTGCACTAGAAGCTAAAACAGCTTGTAGGAAATGCTTAGCATTAGCTCGAGTTATGGGTCCTCTTGGAAGCTCGATTAGATCTTGGTTTGCATTTGAGGATGCCCCGGGCGTGCTCACATCATTAAGTAACTCATTTGTTCATTTAGTTTGCATTTTAAACCATGCATTTAAGCATCTTATTTTGATAAATGAGTTGCTGGACTTTTATTCAACTCATCTTAGTTTAATAATTATTAAGTGTTTTTGTTGAACTTTATTTAATAAGTGCTGCTCTTAATTAATCTAGTTACTAGGATTAATTATTGATGCATGAGTTAAGTTTATTTAATGATGCTTCTTTAATTAACTAGTTGCTGGAATAATTGATACATAGATCTTTTACCTAAGTTAAGTATTAATATGTGTTACGTTTAATAAGTGTTTACATGTGTTTAATAAGCTCATTTTAATGTGTTTATTGCAGGAGTCTTTTCAAGTCATAATCGTTACAATTAAAGGCTGTTACAAATTAAATAAAGTGGAGTGGCTGTTACAAGGGATGTTTTATACATCAATGAAGGAGTTCTAAGGGGCATTTTACCTCCTCTTAAATTTGGCAGCAACCCCTTTTCATCTACCAGCAGTTTTTGCTCATTCAAAGATGAAAACAAGCATTCAAAACACCATTTAGTTACTGGTGTCTTTTCGACTAGCCAAGGGAAAACTCAAGAGACATTTTTCAAGCATTCGTGGATATTCATTTAGCTGAATTTAAATGAATTCAAGCAAGGAGTTATTAGTTACAAGAATTTCAAAAGTCTTGAGTTTAATTTTAGATTTAATTAGCACATTAAGTTGTGACTTTTTAGCTAGCTTTTCTATACCTATAAATAAGTGTAACCAGCCATTTCAAAGGAAAATTTTTTTGGGACTTTTGACACTTGAATGAAAATTTACATCACTTTGTAAGAAATCTCTCTCATGTTTCATTGAATACTTGTTGGCTTATCTAGGAAGCCTAGTGGTGTCAACCTGTTTTCTTCTTTATCTGAACTTATCACTACTTCATAGTGTGGCGTTCACCTTTTATACCGAGGTTCCTACTTCTCTAAGTAGTGGGTCGAGGTTTTATCACTTTCATCCTTCCACCTTGAAAGCCTATAAGTATTTGGGTCAATACTCTTTAGTATTGGTTCTTACTTGCTTTTGAGTTCGTTTCACTCCATTCCTTCCCTATCCTTTATTTTATTGTTAGCCAAATTTTCCATTTCCTTTCTTAAACCTAAAATCCATTTCATTCCTATTCTATCTGCCCTTCCCACCTTATTCTTTAATCAATATGTATAAAATTCATATCCATAAACCTGATGTGATCCGGCCAGGGAAGTTGAGTCGAATTCACGTAGTTTCCCGATCGTAGACGAGAGAATTGTTCGTGCCTCGAATTTTAGTAATAGAATTAAAAAAAAAGGTTAGGATAAGCGGAAGGTTTCAAGAAGTGTAGAATTAGCAATAGGTTCGGTTAAGGGTAGCAAAGATGGATGATGGATAAATGGCTCAGTTTGGTTAACAAAAAGAAATTTGAAAGATGGGGATGGAAATCGAACTTAACGTCAGGAATGATTCAACACTAAAAAGTGTCACCCCGATTCCTATATGGTTAAGGTGAAAAGGATGGATAGAAGGATAGGTGAACGCCACACCAAAATTGGTGATAAGTTCAAACAAGGACGATTGACGCCACTAGCACAAGCTAGATAAGTCTTTCAAAACTTGTACGAGATATGAGAGGAAGCAACCTCACAAGAACAATGTTCATTAATAATTTGGCAAAAGTCCCTTTACAATGAAATAAACAAACTATTTATAAGCCTAAGATGTCTATTGATATTCGGCATCTATGATGTTCACACTAACTTAAATTCTATTCACATTTGTATTTAACATGTTCACACAAAAGCATTAAAATTTGGTTCATGCTTGAAGATGGTGCATGAATTGGCTGAACCATCATGTTGCTTCACTTGATGCATTCATGCATACTTAGCCTAGAAGAAAAACCATACTTCATGAATGTGCAGGCCTTTAATACTCCTACATCTCCCTTGGCCGAATGAAGCTTGAATGTATACTTGAATGGACATCTTGGATATGCATGATACATGTATGAAACGTCCCAATGCATGTTCTTCCTTAATTACGGTCCATGAATCTTCAAATACATGTACATAAAATAGCCTCCACTTGCATGAACGTCCCCAATACATGAATTCCTTCAAATGCCATCCATTGAACACTAGTTGTGCATGCATCCTTCCATATGATGTATTAAGCCATGCATGTACTTGCATTAATGGCTCCTTCATGTATTCGGTCACTTTGTGGAACTTAACTCTTGGCCAAAAGGTTGCTTGGGAATCACCAATAGCCAGCCCACCATGCATAAAATTTGTTCATGCATGAACTCTCATAATCCATGTACCTGGCCGTGCATGAATCTCATTTAATGTACTCAATACATTTGGTTGAACCTACAAGAAACATGAACACATTAAATCCCAATGTATATTTGGCTGAACATGTTAAGAGCATGAACTAGACATCATAAATATCATGTTAAGCTAAACTAAACACATTAATTAAAGACTAGCTAGTAGCATTAAGTTTGGCTAGCTCAAACTAAGTGAAAACATTTAATAAACTTATTTGAGCTAGGATTTTCGTTAATGAGCTATAGCAAACTAATTTGTATAAAACTAAAATTTAGTTTAATTTATTGAAACGAAGAATGAGCTGAAAGTAAGCTTGGTTGAGCTCAAACGAGCTGAAACGAGCTCAAATGAGCTGAATTGAGCTGGATGGAGCTCGAGGAGCTGGAAATGAGCTAGGATCAGCTTGCCAACAATGCACGGGTTCCTTGGATAGTTGCTTCGAGCTGATTTTGTGAGCATTGGCCCTTGTTTCAAACCAAGGTTTTGCATTAGAAGCTAAAATAGCTTCCAGGAAATGCTTAGCAACAGCTCGAGTTATGGGTCCTCTTGGAAGCTCGATTAGATCTTTGTTTGCATTCGAGGATGCCCCGGGTGTGCTCACATCAAAACCTGTCTTAGAAACCCTTTTCAATAGCTTCTGCATTCATTAACTTAAAAGTATCATCTCTGAATGAAACTTTCTCATAGACGATCAGGCAAACTAGCATACGACTCGACTCTCCCCAAAGCGGATCGTATCATTTTCAAAAATCTATCAACTACTACATATATAGAGTCTTTGCCCATTTTTGTTTTTGGTAAACCAAGGACAAAGTCCATGGATACATCCGTCCAAGGGAATTCAGGTATGGGTAGTGGCATATAGAAACCATGAGGTTAAATTTTGGACTTAGCTCGTTTGCAGGTCACACAACGCTCACAAACATGTGTAACATCTCTTCATATTCTCGGCCAATAAAAATGTTCTTGTAGAGTTGATAGTGTCTTGATTATAACAAAGTGTCCCATGAGGCCTCCACTATGTGCCACTTATATAAGCAATTCTCGAATCAAGCCTTGTGGTATGCATAACTTGCCTTCCTTAAAAAGAAAGCCCTCATACCTATAAAATTTCTCAAAAGATCCATTCTCACAAGCAGCAAAGATATTACCAAAGTCATTATCATTAACGTACAATTCTTTCAAATAAGAAAACCCAAGTAGCTTAAAATTAAGATAAGACAATGATACGAGCTCGCCTCAACTTGATTTGAGTCGTAATAGTTGCCCGATCGATAAATTGGGTAAGTTTGAATGGTTTGCAAATTGGGAATGAAAATAAGGAAGATAGGTTCAAATGGTTAGTTTTGTAATGGATGTGGAAGCGATTTGATGGTTTGATTTCAAAAAAGCTGAAAAAGAGATGGATAAATGGCTATCAAAGGGATCAAACAAGGTTAAAGGAAACTTGGTGATAGGTGGATGAAAAAAAAATCGGCTAAGGCCAAGATTGAACCAACCTTATAGGAAAAGTTGACCTGAATCTTAAAATAGGCACTTAGGTTGATAAGAGAATCTTGACCCGCTAACTATAGAGAGTTAGGAACCAAAGATATATTTTGAATG
Source organism: Gossypium anomalum (assembly GCA_025698475.1). Classification (NCBI taxonomy): domain Eukaryota; kingdom Viridiplantae; phylum Streptophyta; class Magnoliopsida; order Malvales; family Malvaceae; genus Gossypium; species Gossypium anomalum. The sequence goes on along the minus strand of CM046962.1, from coordinate 23,289,647 downwards.
CCACACTAGAGGTGATAAGTTTGGAATAAAACAAAGGAAAGATAGACGCCACGAGACGAAATCTCGATAAGTCAGATCAGTCCTAAACTGAATAAAGAGAATTGAATTCTCACCAGAACAATTAAGTTCATATAATTAACAAAGTCTAAAATTGTCTAACCTTTACAAATGAAATTTAACACATATTTATAGCCTAAAACATGGGGTAACCGAATAGACTATTAGGGAGGCTGAATGGACATTTTTAATTCAGCTCAAATGAGCTGAAGCTTCTTGGAAAGATCCTAGCTACGTCCTTGAAGTTTCTAGCTGCTTTGGGGATGCCAATCATCAAGCAATTAATCTCCTTAATTCATCTAATTAATTGAGCTGAGTACTTATGCTGAAAGTATTCAATGGTTGAACTAATTTAACAATTATGTTCAGCTTTTAATCTTTATTGGGCAGCCGAAAGTTCATCAGCAAAGTTAATGTCTTTGAGGCGCATGAAAAGTCCCATTGGTGTGAAAACATAGCTCCCAACAGCCTCTCAATGTGAAAGGACGAAATGATCAGCTTCCTTGTGTGAAAACGTTGTGTGAACAGCATCTTGGTTGTTGAAATACACAAGCAGACTTTTGGGGAAGAGTAAGCAACGGCTAGAATTAAATTCACTTGGAAAATTGAATGTTCAGCCACCTTTTGGCCGAATGGCCATTTGGAAAACACAACCAGTAGCCTTCTAGCATTAATCACGTTCTCATGCTCCTAGGCCCTTCATGGAAAGTGCGCCTTGTATTAAAGTCGGCCATTCATGCTAGACAACTCTTTTAATGCTGTTCTTTGCCCCAACAGCTCTTTAATGTTGTTCCATGCACCAGCAACTCAATTAATGTGCCGTCCATGCCTTGTACACTAATTAATTTGGCTGTAGCAAGAAGCACATTAAATTCGGCATGCTTGCTTCTTTAATGTCGAAAATAGCTGCACATTTAAACCAAAATTAATCAACTTTGAACATATTAAATTGGAAGCAAATTATTAAAACCACATTTGGCTAGATAAGAATTAAATGTGTTCTAAAATTGACAAATTAAATTCGGCTAACTCCAAGACACATTTAAAACATGGCTAGGCCAAGAAACACTCTCTAAAACATATTTAAGCTAATTAAATGACCAGATTCTAAACACATTAAAAGCTGTAGAAAAAAAACATATTAAAACATGTATTAGATTTAACAAACTTAACTAAAATTATTAAATATCAAATTTGAATTTATCTATGAGCTGAAAAACTAATTAACTAAAATAAGTTTATTCTAGCAACATAAACGCAAGAACTAAAATAAACTCAAAATGAACAAACGAGCTCATTGAGCTATAATTCGAGTTGAATTGAGCTCGTTGAAATTAAGATCGGGTTTCATTTTAAACTTGGGCCCCTCAAACTTAGGCCATGCTCGATGTTGTCGAATTGTGTCAAACCATGATACGATGGGGTTCGTATCATTCCCTCCCTCTTGAAGACGATTTGTCCTCAAATCAGGCCACTTGCTTGAAAATTTTTTTCCAAGATCACAAACCATCTTGTTCATGATCGGTTTGAAATCATTTCCAAAACCCAAGGAACCGCAAATGGTTCGAAAAGGAAATGGGTTATTTCCACGCCCTCCCTCTTTAGGTGGGTACCACCTCACATCGTTACCTATAAAAGAATAAAATAAGTTATTGAAACGATGAAGTTTAAGCACAAAGGAACTTTTCGATTTTATATTCAAAACTTGAACAAATGAACCAAAACTGGGATCAAAAATGTAAATCGACCTAATCGTTTCACAATGGGTACATGGGTCAAGCATAGATGTCAGAATTGAACCCTCATGAGTTTGAGAATTATGACTTTGGACAACAAAAGTACTTGACTCAACCCCTTTGAACAACTTGTTACCAAATGATATAAAACAATAATCTCCGGGATCAAAAGCAAAGTTTCCATCATTAATCGAATAGGGTCGCTGTGTCCTAACAACTTCAAACCTCATACCTTGTGTACCTTTTGGCAAATGTGATCTAGAATCGTGGTGAACATTACCTTTTCCAACCAACGTGAACCTTCTCTCCTTCGGAAGGTATTGAAGTCGAAGCTTATTAGACGAACCTCGATAAACCTGAAATGGAAGGTAAACACAAAGATAATTTGCACTTTTCAAAGTACAATTGCGATGCCCACCTTTACTTGGCAATATCTTAAGAGAACATGATCCGGGTTTGAACACATGATTTTGATCACCACTTTCAGAATGTAGCATAAATTTATTTGGCACCAATACTTCATACACATTAGGCAACTAGAATCTACGCACACTCATACTTAAATAATTAGACCTTTTAAATTTCATGTTAACAAACTTGCATAGACATATGCGTTTCGCACAACTTGGAGAATATTCAATAATGTCACAAGCAAACATATTAGGCGTTTTGTGTCTCAACTTTTTAGTACACGAAATCAAATGTTGTTTGTGCAAAATTATTCTTTCTTCAACAACAAATTTTCCAATGCCCTTCTCATCAACAGAAAAATTTTCTAAACCATGATTTAAAACTAAATCTTCAATAATGGGAAAGCAACATTTGGACAAATAAAGATGAGGAGTTCTTTTATTAACTAAGTCTTTGATGAACTTACCACTATCGCGCAAGTGAGGTGGTCGAGACTCGATTAATATAGAACCCTTACCTAGCTCACCTTTAAACATTAGGAAACTAGGGTCATCTACGATCTTACCTTTCTCGAACATTCGAAATCTTCTCACATCAGAAAGATAATGAAGTTGTAGCTAGCCAATGGAATCATGAGAAACCTGAGAAGAAACATTGCAAAGAGAACTTATAGAACGGTTAGTTAAAATACTCCTCGCTTTTTCTTGCTTACTTTCAACATTTTCACTCGTTTCTTTTTTTAACTCTCTTTCTTTTTCTTTTTCATTTTCTTTTTCAGCTACACTTGATTCTTGTTCATTTTTCTTTCTTTCTTCACTCTCACTTTCTTTTTTAATTTTGCTTTCCTTTTTCTCATTCTCTTTTTGCTTTCTTTCACACTCTTTTTCTTTTTCACATGATTTTTCGATCTCATTACAATAGGAAGATAACATAGAAGATGATGTAAGCACGCCTAGGGCATCCTCGAATGCAAATCATGATTTAATCAAGCTTCCAAAAGGCCCCATGACTCGAGCTCAAACCAAGCAAATTCAAGACACCTTATCAGCTTTGGTGAAGCGCATTTGGGATGATAACAAGGTCCATGACGTTGGAGGAGCTAAGGAAAACTCCTTGAAGACTCAATGCATTCTTTTGCAATCCGATCTCAGCTCCTCTCTAGCTCCCCATGCTCCATTCAGCTCCAATCAGCTCACTTGAGCTCGTTTTAGCTTGTTTGAGCTTGATTTTAGCTCGTTTTAGCTCATTTCTTTTACATTACAATAAACTAATATTAAACTTTGTTCTTAATTAAGTTTGCTACAACTCATGCCAAATTCCCTAGCTCAACTTAGCTCACTAAGTGTTTTTGACTATTTGAACTAGCCGAATTTAATATGATAGTTGACTTATAATTAATATGTCTGAAATTAATTAGTGTCATTAAGTTGTTTAGTCAATATTTTTAATTATGATTATATGAATAATTATTTTATTTAATTATGTTATTTAATGATGTAGGTTCAGCCGAATGTGGAGATTCATTCATGGCAAGGTACATGGACAGGAATGTTCATTGAACGGGAAGATATATGCATGGTTCGGTTCAATGTTTGGAGGTCTCACATTCATGTACATGGAGGATTAATTGCATGCAATGGACATTGAAGAATACATCTCCCTTGGACGGCACACATGCATGAATGGAGGGCAATTAATGCAAGTTCATGTACGGCTAGGTTCAAGCTCCCTTCCAAGTTCCATGTACATCAGAATGCATGTGGAAGGACCCTTGGAGTTTCTATGCACCTATTCGGCCAAGAGACACCTCTTGGAAGCTTCATGCACCCCATGGCCGAACCTAGACAACCTATTTAGCTTCCAAAGGTTCACATTCATTCAAATGATTAAAGCTCATACATGAAGCTGTACAAACACATCCCTATCAGCCGAATCAAGACTAGATAATTAATCTTTTCATTCAAGAACATTCTAGTTAGTTCATGACCGAATTTACTTAGTCTTTAAGCTAGCTAGTTTGTCCATTCGGTTACTACATGATAGCTTACAAATAGTTTGCTCATTTCATTGTAAAAGGGACTTTTTTGCCAAATTATTGAATGAACATTGTTCTTGTGAGGTTGCTTCCTCTCATATCTCGTACAAGTTTCAAAGACTTATCTAGCTTGTGCTAGTGGCGTCTACCGTTCTTGTTTGAACTTATCACCAATCTTGTTGTGGCGTTCACCTATCCTTTTATTGATATGAGCACCCCCCCGAAATTTATCAAACAAGTCTGTCAAGCCGAGCATTGACATGTTGGCAAGCTGATCCTAGCTCATTTCTAGCTCCACGAGCTCCGTCCAGCTCAAATCCAGCTTATTCGAGCTTAATCCAACTTGCCTAAGCTAAACCGAGCTCACTCCTAGCTCATATTTAGCTTACGAGCTAAAACTTAGCTCAACTTCAGCTTAGGAGTTTAATCTTAGCTCAACTTTAGCTTAAGGGCTAAAGCTTAGCTCATTTTGAGTTTAAACTCAGTTTTGTCTTTAATGCATTAAATAAAATTTGCACATATTTAGTTAAGCATTAAACTTGTCTTATATTAATATTTGTTATTAATATATCATAGTCATTACATAAATTGATTATGTTCACATAGCCGAATTAATGCATGGCATTAATGTGATCACATCATGCCGAAAATATGAGTGTTCATGAGATGTCTTAATAACTTGTTTTATTTTTTTTTTTTGTAGATACAATGATCAAGGATGGCACAATACATGGATGAAGAAACATCTCTTTTGGGCACTCCATATTCATGAATGAAGAAGTATTAAATGCTGGTGCATGTACGGCTAGATGCAAGGTTTCTACAAATTCATACACGTGTCGAATGCATGTATGGACATTAAAGGCTAGTCCATGAATGGATCAAATGCATGGGATGACAGAATGCATGAATGGCTTAAGTGCATGTATGGTGGCTGTCTCCTAACTTTCCAAAGCACTTATTCGGCCAAGAAGTAGCTGCCAACTAATTCTATGTTGACCATAGAGCTCCTTGAGCATGTTCACACTTTGAATTGACCTATAAGCTACTACACATGCTTGGATGGGTTCAAGAACGTCCAAGGGAAGGAATTAACTCAATAATTCAACACAGTGATTGAATTAAGTGCATGCACAAAGGGGAGAACGAATTTACTAGGTTCATGCTGCCATTTATGAACCTACATGACATTAAAGTGTTTAATTATGAAGATACATGTTCCATACAAGTGCATGAACGTCCCAAGGAGATGAATGCAACCTTTGGTACACATACAAGTCACTTGAAGCCTTTCTTTATGACTAAGCATTCATGCACACATTTAGGGGCAAGAAAGTGTCCATTCAACTAGTGCATGAATCTGCCGAATTTATGAACTATTTTAATACATTAGTGTGAACGTTTTTATTATTGTGTGAACACCTAGATGCCGAATTTGAATGGTCATCTATGTGCCTATAAATATTTGTTTTCTTTCATTTGTAAAGGAGGTTGTTGAACTTTGTTTATTGTTCCTTTGTTAATGAAACTATTTGGAGAGAATCTTTCTCCCATATTTCGTTGAAGACTTGTTGGCCTATCTAGTTCTTAGTTGGTGTCAACCTTGTTCTTCTTTTGAACTTATCGCTCAACCGAGTGTGGCATTCATCCTTATACCGATGTTCCTGCTTTGCTAAGTAGCAGGTCGAGGTTTATCACTTTCATTCTCTACCTTGAAAGCCTATAAGCATTTGGGTCGATATTATCTAATATTGGTTTGTGCTTACTTTTAAGAACCCTTTCTTCCGTATCCATCATCTATTAACTTTTTTCACTTTCCCTTCCAATTTAACTGAGCCTATACATATTACACTTATCCATAAACCGTCATTAAACCTTTATTCATAGCTTCTGTCCTATTTTCCTATCAACTTCATTCCAAAAGTGAATTGAACGATACTTTCTCGTAGACGATCGGACAACTCGCATACGACTCAACTCATCCCGGGCCAGTTCGTATCATTTGGTATCAGAGCTATTGAATCGAGAAGTACCAACGTTCGTGGCATTACCGAAATAGGTGCGTTGTAAAAAAAATTAAAAGAAAAATTTTTGAAAAAAAATTATTTTCGCTTCAAAAATTCTCTTGAGTTTATTTCTTTGTATTAGAAGTTAAAAAAAAGAAAGAAAAAAAAAAGAAATTCAAAATTAAAAAAAAGTTGTGAAATTATTGTGAAAAAAAATCGAAAAAAAATCGAAAAAAATATTTTGAAGTGAAAACTTGTTCTATTGTAATTCAGCCCCGATCTTGAAGTCATTCTTCCATCTTTTCTTTCACTTCCTATCCCGTCGCCACACTTAAACCCAAGAAATTTTTTTTTTCTTTCAGCCAACCCGTAACCCCTCATATTTTATCCTTTGTTACCCAATTTTGAAACCGACCCCTAAGCCTACGAAAGGCCTTGGCAAGTCCGACTACGAAGTTGCGAGAGAAAAGATTGAGAGGTAAAAGGCACGAGCGAGTGAGATCATTCGAGTGGAGGTAAAAGCCAAACGAGTGGAAACACGAGCGGGAGTGATACCTTTTCCTTCTTCTTTCCGAGCGAAATTGTAAGGTTTGTGGTGAGGTATTTAATTTTTTTTTATTTTGTTTTGTGATCTAACATTTTCTTTTTAGCAACAAAAAAAAATCATGTCACGCGAAGAGTTCACCAATCGGAATACCAATACTTGATTCAAGAAATGTGAAAAATGATGGAGTCCAACACTAAGAACATACACGAGAGATTAGATGATACAATCCGCCTCAGGATGAGTCGAGTCGTATGCTGAGTTGCCCGATCGTCTTAACGAGAAGTTTCGATCGTAACTTTAAGGCTTAGGCGATAAAGGATGGAGTTGTGTTGGTTGCTAATATTTGACAAGGGTGGTCGTAGGGTATGGAATTAGGTAGCTTAAGAACAAGTAGAACCGACACTAAAGAGTGACGACCCGAAACTTATAGTTTCTTAAGGTGAATGGGTAAACGATAAAACCGTGACCCACTATCTACAAAGATAGGAACCTTGGTATAGGCTTGAAAGAAACAGGGTTGACGCCACTACTAGGTAGATAAGTCAACAAAGTCTCAAACAAAGTTTAGAGAAGAAAATTCTCACAGGATTAAATTCAATAAAAATTTTGCAAAAAGTCCCTTTAACTAATTGAATGGACACTTTCTTCCCCCTAAGTGTGTGCATGAATACTTAATCATAAAGAAAGGCTTCAAGTGACTTGTATGTGTACCAAAGGTTGTATTCATCTCCATGGGACGTTCATGCACTTGTATGGAACATGTATCCTCATAATTAAACTCTTTAATAGCATGTAGGTTCATAAATGGCAGCATGAACCTAGTAAATTCGTTCTCCACTTTGTGTATACACTTAATTCAATCAATATGTTGAATTATTGAGTTAATTCCTTCCTTTGGACGTTCTTGAACCCATCCATGCATGTGTAGTAGCTTATAGGTTAATTCAAAGTGTGAACAGCTACTTCTTGGCCGAATAAGTGCCTTGGAAAGTTAGGAGACAGCCACCATACATGCACTTAAGCCATTCATGCATTCTATCATCCCATGCATTTGATCCATTCATGGACTAGCCTTTAATGTCCATGCATGCATTCGACACATGCATGAATTTGTAGAAACCTTGCATCTAGCCGTACATGCACCAGCATTTAATACTTCTTCATTCTTGAGTGTGGAATGCCCAAAAGAGATGTTTCTTCATCCATACATTGCATCGTCCAAAGGGATGTACCTACATGAATAAAACAAGTCATTAAGATATCTCATGAACACTCATAAATTCGGCATGATGTGAACACATTAATGTCATGCATTAATTCAGCTATGTAAACATAATCAATTTATGTAATGACTATGACATATTAATAACAAATATTAATATAAGACAAGTTTAATGCTTAAATAAATATGTGCAAATTTTTATTTAATGCATTAAAGACAAAAACTGAGTTTAAACTAAAATGAGCTAAGCTTTAGCTCGTGAGCTAAAGTTGAGCTGAGGCTAAACTCCTAAGCTGAAGTTGAGCTAAGGTTTAGCTCGTGAGTTGAAAGTGAGCTAGGAGTGAGCTCGGTTTAGCTCAGACAAGATGGATTGAGCTCGAATAAGCTAGAGTTGAGCTAGACGGAGCTCGTGGAGCTGGAAACGAGTTGGGATCAGCTTGCCAACATGTCATTGCTCGGCTTGACAGATTTGCTCGATAAAGTTCGCGGGGTGTGCTCGTATCATTCCCCCTCTCTTTTAAGCGACTTGTCCTCAAGTCGAGCCGTTTGTCCATGGGAGAACTTTGACTCGTGCATGGTTTTCCCTGATCAAATGGGATGGAAGATGTCACACAAACCTGAAAAATTTTACCACAGCCGGTAAAAAGAAACTCAAAGGAGTCAAATTCAAATGTGTTCGATAGTTCATAAAAAATTCATTCAATCGAACATATGCTAAAAATCTCAATTGGACAAAGCAGGCATACGTAAATTTATCAAAGAGTTTCGTTAGACCATCGTTGCAATCATGAAAACTAAGTTGGATCAAGGGATAATTGGTTGTAAATGATGGCAGACACTTAAACACATTATTCCTCACCCAAAACATTTTAATTTCTTCAAATGAATATAGCAACTCATTTGGTCCCTTGTCTTGTTCATGCAAGGTATGCCATGGCCAAAGGTATGCTAACTCTTCCTTTCGTTTTTGAACAACATGAGGGGTGTCTCCAAATTCCAACATAATAATCACATCATTACAATGCCAAAAGGAAAAATCCATCACATCAAAGTATAAATAATTTCCAAACAACAAATCAATGGACTTTTCAACTTCAATCGAATTGAGCAAAGATATTTGAAAGTCTTTAGATGACTTACCTTGACGAATATGAAGAGAAGACAATTGAGGATTGGATTTACTTTTTTCGGTCAAAATGAATCTTCTCTCTTTGGATAGATCACGTAAGACAAAACTATTACTCTGATAAATTTGAACAGGTGGTGACGCACCATGACATGTCTTGCTCCTCGAGGGGTGGAATTCACCAAAATGAGAATGGTTAGTATTAACGAAAACTATGGACTTAAATGAAAAAGGAAACTCCAAAAACATAGGTTGGTCTTACCTTTTCGATATGAAACGAAAATTCCAGATGTGGCCAAGCAAGGTGGTTAGTAAACGAATCAAAATTGAAACCCAAATCATTGAATTTCACCTTCTTATCAAAAGTTCGAACATCAAGCAAACATAATTTGTATGCAAATGATGCAAAGTGCTTAATGTTTCCATAAAATGAATTCATGTAGCAAATACCAGGCTTGAACACACGAACTTGATTAGGAATTCCAACAAGCAACATGTTAGAAGAAGATATAATCAACCCACCACACGAATTATACTTCACTAGTTTAAACACACATGTTGAATTGACAAAACTGAGCATTTCAAGAGTATTAATCGGGAATGCAAATCACTACATGGAAATTTCGCACAAAAACTCAAAGATTGTTCATGAAGAACACAATTACACATATCATGTGAAGATCTTCTAGCATGGATGCCACACAAAGAATTTTTAAAGAACATGCAACTTTTCAAACAGGCAGATTTATCACAAATCAATTGAGCAGGCATATTTAAACATAACGATTTAACACATGAGTTCAAAAAGTTTGCATGATCAAACACATCAGAATTTTTAAGTGACAGACTGTGATCAAACACATTCAAAATTCGCTTAGAGAAAACTAATCCAATGTTGTCAACAAATTTGCCAATGTAGTAATCGTCATAAGAAAAGCTATATATGGCACCTTTTAAAACAAAATCGTTAACAACAATAAGTGAACAAAAATTAGCCAAATCAAGTGACTTCAATTCGATAAACAAAGAATCCTTACCTTCCTTACCTTCGATCACAAGTGGGTGGTTGTCATTCGCAAACTTACCTTTTTCGAACAACCTAAAACTCCTCTCGTTTGGAAGGTAATGTAGATGGAATTGGTCGCACAAACTTCTAGGAACCTGAAAAGTTAAATCACAAGAAGATCGAGTAGAAATGTTAGTAGGAAGAATCCTCGCTTGCTCACTAACATCGTTTTCACTCGATTCTATTTCTTCTGAATCACTCGTTTCTTTTATCTCAATTTCTTTTTCCACACTTTTTTCTTGTTCACATTCTTTTTCTCTCTCAAACTCTTTTTCATTCTCTTTTTGTTTTTCAAAGATTTTTTTAAGTTCTCTCAAGATTCGCTCATTTTCTCTCTTACTTGCCTCTTGCCTCTCTCTTCTTTTTATTTCGTTTTCTTTTTCTTCTTTTGCTTTTTCTTTTCTTTTCTTTGTTTTCTCTTTACAAGAATGTACAAAAGAATCATGAGGATTGAGATCATGTTCGAAAGATGAAGAACTATTTACATATAGTTCACAATCAAAACTTCATGAAGAATACTCCGAGTAAGATTTCTTTGAAGATCTAGTAGGAGTATGTCTTTCTCTTCGAACGCCATCTTGGAACGAATCAAAATCGCAATCGGCTTCTCGTCTTTTCAAATTCCTTGACAAAAAATAATCTCGATAGTAATCTCTTGGTCTTGAAGTCATGTCGAATATGAATCACCATGGGTCTCTTTTCTCATGTAATAATTGGGTGTATATCTTCGTGGGATTCTCGACTCTATGTTTCGACTTGTTGAAACTCGTTCTCGTGGATCTCTTTGTTCCAATCGATCTAATCTCTCATGCAATTTATCAAATTTGGACTTCACCATTCTTTGCATTTCTTGTACCAAGTATTGGTATTCTGATTCGGTGAACTCTTCGCGTGACATGGTTTTTGTTACTGAAAAGAAAATGTTAGTTCACAAAACAAAATAAAAAAAAATTAAGTACCTCACCACAAACCTCACAATTTCGCTCGGAAAGAAGAAGGAAAAGGTGTCACTCCCACTCGTGTTTACACTCGTTTGGCTTTTACCTCCACTCGAATGATCTCACTCACTCGTGCCTTTTACCTCTCAATCTTCCTCTCGTAACCTTGTAACAGACTTAGTATGACTTGATCTCTAGTATTGTGTATCGATTTTCAAATGGTTTTACAAAGGATAACAAATGAGGGGTTACGGTTGGTTGAAAGAAAAGGGAATTGGGTTAAAATGTGGCATATTAGAGAGAGTAGAATAGAAAAATGGATCGAGAACTATATCAAATCAAAACTTGATGTTCAAATAGCAATCAAATGGCATAAACACCTCTCTTTTTTTCTTTTTTCTTTTTTTTCGAATTTTTTTGAATTTTTTTGAATTTTTTTGAATTTTTTTGAATTTTTTTTCAAAATTTTTTTAACTTGTATTACTTTTTTTTTTTACTATATCGGCAAACTAAATACAATAGGAACACTTTTGTACACGATTTTTTTTCGACTGCGTAGATCTTTTTATTTTTATAATAACAGCAACAAACTAATCAAAATGAGAAAACTTCGGTATACGAAATTTTTTTTTCTATACTCTTTTTTTTTATCCTACTTACTCGCGTACACTTGGACTAGTCTGGAATTGATTTCGTCGCACGATCTTCTCGTTTTAGTAGCTCTAATACCAGATGATACGATCCGCATCGGGATGAGTCGAGTCGTATGCTGAGTTACCCGATCGTCTTAACGAGAAGTTCTGTTCGTAACTTTAAGGCTTAGGCGATAAAGGATGGAGTTGTGTTGGTTGCTAATATTTGACAAGGGTAGTCGTAGGGTATGGAATTAGGTAGCTTAAGAACAAGTAGAACCGACACTAAAGAGTGACGACCCAAAACTTATAGTTTCTTAAGGTGAATGGGTAAACGATAAGACCGCGACCCACTATCTACAAAGATAGGAACCTTGGTATAGGCTTGAAAGAAACAGGGTTGACGCCACTACTAGGTAGATAAGTCAACAAAGTCTCAAACAAAGTTTAGAGAAGAAAATTCTCACAGGATTTTAAATTCAATAAAAATTTTGGCAAAAAGTCCCTTACAATTGAAAGAAAACAAATATTTATAGGCACATAGATGACCATTCAAATTCGGCATCTAGGTGTTCACACAATAATAAAAAACGTTCACACTAATGTATTAAAATAGTTCATAAATTCGGCAAATTCATGGGCTAATTGAATGGACACTTTCTTCCCCCTAAGTGTGTGCATGAATACTTAATCATAAAGAAAGGCTTCAAGTGACTTGTATGTGTACCAAAGGTTGCATTCATCTCCTTGGGACGTCATGCACTTGTATGGAACATGTACCCTCATAATTAAACTCTTTAATAGCATGTAGGTTAATAAATGGCAGCATGAACCTAGTAAATTTGTTCTCCCCTTTGTGCATACACTTAATTCAATCAATATGTTGAATTATTGAGTTAATTCCTTCCTTTGGACGTTCTTGAACCCATCCATGCATGTGTAGTAGCTTATAGGTCAATTCAAAGTGTGAACAGCTACTTCTTGGCCTAATAAGTGCCTTGGAAAGTTAGGAGACAGCCACCATACATGCACTTAAGCCATTCATGCATTCTATCATCCCATGCATTTGATCCATTCATGGACTAGCCTTTAATGTCCATACATGCATTCGACACATGCATGAATTTGTAGAAACCTTGCATCTAGCCGTACATGCACCAGCATTTAATACTTCTTCATTCATGAGTGTGGAATGCCCAAAAGAGATGTTTCTTCATCCTTACATTGTACCGTCCAAAGGGATGTACCTACATGAATAAAACAAGTCATTAAGATATCTCATGAACACTCATAAATTCGGCATGATGTGAACACATTAATGTCATGCATTAATTCAGCTATGTAAACATAATCAATTTATGTAATGACTATGACATATTAATAACAAATATTAATATAAGACAAGTTTAATGCTTAAATAAACATGTGCAAATTTTTATTTAATGCATTAAAGACAAAAACTGAGTTTAAACTAAAATGAGCTAAGCTTTAGCTCGTGACCTAAAGTTGAGCTGAGGCTAAACTCCTAAGCTGAAGTTGAGCTAAGGTTTAGCTCGTGAGTTGAAAGTGAGCTAGGAGTGAGCTCGGTTTAGCTCAGACAAGATGGATTGAGCTCGAATAAGCTGGAGTTGAGCTGGACGGAGCTCGTGGAGCTAGAAACGAGCTGGGATCAGCTTGCCAACATGTCATTGCTCGGCTTGACAGATTTGCTTGACAAAGTTCACGGGGCGTGCTCGTATCATTAGATCATTTGGAAAAATAAGATCAAAGTGATAAAGTTTCTTCGAGTCGAAAAATGGAGACAAGAACCCCACGGAGATATACCCCCGACTACTACTTGAAAAAAAGTTCCTATCGTGATTCCTTTTCGCCATCTACTTCGAGACAAAGAGATTCATACAATGACTCATATTCATCAGCGAATTCGAGAAGTGACTTCGATTGAAAGTCTTTTTCATCAAGAAATTTGAGAAAACGAGAAGCTGATTATGATTTTGATTCGTTCCAAGATGGCGTTCGAAGAGAAAGACATACTCCTACTAGATCTTCAAAGAAATCTTGCTCGGAGTATTCTTCACGAAGTTTTGACTGTGAATCATATGCAAATAGTTCTTCATCCTTCGAACAAGATTTGTATTCTCATCGTTCTTTTGTACATTCTTGTAAAGAGAAAACAAAGAAAAGAAAAGAAAAAGCAAAAGAAGAAAAAGAAAATGAAATAAAATGAAGAGAGAGGCAAGAGGCAAGTAAGAGAGAAAATGAGCGAATCTTGAGAGAACTTGAAAAAGCCTTTCAAAAAGCCTTTGAAAAACAAAAAGATGAAAAAGAAAATGAGATTGAAAAAGAAATTGAAACAAAAGAAACGAGTGATTCAGAAGAAAAAGAATCGAGTGAGAAAACAAGTGAGCAAGTGAGGATTATTTCTACTAACTCACCTGTTCGATCTTCTTGTGATTTAACTTTTCAGGTTCCTAGAAGTTTGTACGACTAGTTCCATCTACATTACCTTCCAAACGAGAGGAGTTTTAGGTTGTTCGAAAAAGGTAAGTTCGCGAATGACAACCACCCACTTGCAATTGAAGGTAAGAAAGGTAAGGATTCCTTATTTAATGATTCAAGGCTATTTGAATACAAAGTTGCTCATATAGATTTTTATGGCCTTATTTTTGAAAATCTTCCATCTTTTGATTTGGTTAATTACTGTTCATATATTAATTTCAACGATGTTGTTTCAAAAGATGCCATGAAGATTCCATCTTATGACATGTTTTATAACAACAATTCTATTGATTCTGTTGGATTGGTTCATCCTGTGCAAATTGTGAATGTGTGCGATAGCAGTTTTTCACGTTTTGATTTGTTTGATTATAAAAATTCTTTGAATTCATCTTTCTATTTAAACGTGCCTATTCAAATGATTTGTGATGGATTTGAATTTCTGAAAGGTCGCACGATCACAACTTCTTTGCTTGATATATGTGTTAAAAGATTTTTGCATGAAATAATTGATCTGTTTGGCTTTGTTCTTCAAGATAAATCTCTGAAATTTTATGCGAGATTTCCATGCTTTGATCTATCTATTCGAGTAGAAATTGCGATGCAAATGTTTAAGTTTCCTTTGATTTACTTGCATGATAACATGTTGCATCGTTTCTTTGGTGATAAAATGAATATGCTTGGTTGTGCCAATTTTTCAAGTCTAATTGAACGAGTGAAATTTGAATCATACGATGAGTTGATTATATTTTCCTTATTTAACAAGTTGCCTGCTAAATCAAATGACCAAGTTCATGTGTTCAAGCCTGGTATTTGCTACATGAATTCATTTTATGGAAACATTAAGCACTTTGCATCATTTGCATTCAAATTATATTTGCTTGATGATCGAACTTTTGATAAGAAGGTGAAATTCAATGATTTGGGTTTCAATTTTGATTCGTTTACTAATCACCTTGTTTGGCCACATCTGAAATTTTTGTTCCATTTTGAGAAGGTAAGATCGACTTATGCTTTGGGACTTGAATCAAATTTCAACGATGATTTATTTTTTTTCTTTTCAGTCCATACCTTCTATTGAAACTAACCTTTTACATTTTTGTGAATGTAACCCTTTAAAAAGCACGAGTTGTCATGGTGCTTCGTCACCCACCCAAGTTGATCGAGATAAAAGGTTTGTTTTACATTATCTGTCCGAAGAGAGAAGATTCATCATGTTTGAAAAAGGTAAAACCGATCATAAATTTTCTTCTCTTCAAGATCGACAAGGTAAAGTTTACAAAAATTTTCAAATACCTTTACTCTATTTGAATATTGTTGAAAATCTTTTTGATGGTTTGATGTTTGGAAATTGTTTGTACCTTGTTGTGATTGATTGTTGTCTTTGGCCTAGTAGTGATCCGTTTGTGTTGAAAGTGATTACACAAATCATGTTGTTAATAAGCGAAAGAGTGAGTTAGTTTTCAATTGGCCATGGTACACTTTGTGTGTATATTCCCATGAATTGTTATTTTTGAATGAACATATTGAAAAGTTTTGGTTGTGGATTAACGTATTTGAATCTTTACAAATGTTCATGACTAATTACCCCTTGATTCAGCTAAGTTCACATGTTTGTAAAGATGGCTTAACAAGACTTTTTGATAAATTTACGTATGACTGTTTTGCACAATTAAGATTCTGGGCATATGATCAGTTGAATGCATTTTCCTTGAATTTTGATTATCATGTGACTCTAACTTCTTTGAGTTTCTTTTTTTCAAAAGTGGTGAGACTTTTTCAAGTTTGTGTGACATCTTCCATCCCATTTGACGGAGGGAAACCATGCACGAGTCAAAGCTCTCCCATGGACAAATAGCTCGACTTGATGACAAGTCGCCTAAAAGAGGGGGGGATGATACGAGCACGCCCCCTGAAATTTATCGAACAAGTCTGTCAAGCTGAGCATTAACATGTTGGCAAGCTGATCCCAGCTCATTTCCAGCTCCACGAGCTCCGTCCAGCTCAAATCCAGCTTATTCGAGCTTAATCCAACTTGCCTGAGCTAAATCGAGCTCACTCCCAGCTCATATTCAGCTCACGAGTTAAACCTTAGCTCAACTTTAGCTTAGGAGTTTAATCTCAGCTCAACTTTAGCTTAAGGGCTAAAGCTTAGCTCATTTTAGTTTAAACTCGGTTTTGTCTTTAATGCATTAAATAAAATTTGCACATATTTATTTAAGCATTAAACTTGTCTTATATTAATACTTGTTATTAATATATCATAGTCATTACATAAATTGATTATGTTCACATAGCCGAATTAATGCATGACATTAATGTGATCACATCATGCCGAATTTATGAGTGTTTATGAGATGTCTTAATAACTTGTTTTATTTTTTTTTGTAGATACAATGATCAAGGATGGCACAATGTATGGATGAAGAAACATCTCTTTTGGGCATTCCATACTCATGAATGAAGAAGTATTAAATGCTGGTGCATGTACGGCTAGATGCAAGGTTTCTACAAATTCATGCATTTGTCGAATGCATGTATGGACATTAAAGGCTAGTCCATGAATGGATCAAATGCATGGGATGATAGAATGCATGAATGGCTTAAGTGCATGTATGGTGGCTGTCTCCTAACTTTCCAAAGCACTTATTCGGACAAGAAGTAGCTGCCAACTAATTCTATGTTGACCATAGAGCTCTTTGAACATGTTCACACTTTAAATTGACCTATAAGCTACTACACATGCTTGGATGGGTTCAAGAACGTCCAAGGGAAGGAATTAACTCAATAATTCAACACATTGATTGAATTAAGTACATGCACAAAGGGGAGAACGAATTTACTAGGTTCATGCTGCCATTTATGAACCTACATGACATTAAAGTGTTTAATTATGAAGATACATGTTCCATACAAGTGCATGAACGTCCCAAGGAGATGAATGCAACCTTTGGTGCACATACAAGTCACTTGAAGCCTTTCTTTATGACTAAGCATTCATGCACACATTTAGGGGCAAGAAAGTGTCCATTCAACTAGTGCATGAATCTGCTGAATTTATGAACTATTTTAATACATTAGTGTGAACGTTTTTATTATTGTGTGAACACCTAGATGCCAAATTTGAATGGACATCTATGTGCCTATAAATATTTGTTTTCTTTCATTTGTAAAGGAGGTTGTTGAACTTTGTTTATTTTTCCTTCGTTAATGAAACTATTTGGAGAGAATCTTTCTCCCATATTTCATTGAAGACTTGTTGGCCTATCTAGTTCTTAGTTGGTGTCAACCTTGTTCTTCTTTTGAACTTATCGCTCAACCGAGTGTGGCGTTCATCCCTATACTGAGGTTCCTGCTTTCGTAAGTAGCGGGTTGAGGTTTATCACTTTCATTCTCTACCTTGAAAGCCTATAAGCATTTGGGTCGATATTATCTAATATTGGTTCGTGCTTGCTTTTAAGAACCCTTTCTTCCATATCCATCATCGATTAACTTTTTTCACTTTCCCTTCCAATTAACCAAGCCTATACATATTATACTTATCCATAAACCATCATTGAACCTTTATACATAGCTTCCGTCCTATTTTCCTATCAACTTCATTCCAAAAGCGAATTGAACGATACTTTCTCATAGATGATCGGGTAACTCGCATACGACTCAACTCATCTCGGGCCGGTTCATATCATCTATCCATCCTTTTTCACCTTAACAATATAGGAACTGGGGTGTCACTTTTTAGTGTTGAATCATTCCTGACGTTAAGTTTGATTTCCATCCCCATCTTTCAAATTTCTTTTTGTTAACCAAACTGAGCCAGTTATCCATCATCCATCTTTGCTACCCTTAGCCGAACCTATTTCTACTTCTACACTTCTTGAAACCTTCCGCTTAACCTAACTTATTCTTTTACTTCTATTACTAAAATTAGAGGCACGAACAATTCTCTCGTCTACGATCGGGCAACTACGTGAATTTGACTCAACTTCCTGGGCTGGATCACATCAGAAGAATCAAGATGAGAATCTTTTTGTTGGAAAAAGTATGAAAGATCTGTGTATGAAATATGATCATCTCTTCGCGAGCATTCCTCCGTGGATGAGTATCTTTGCGCATATGAATACTTTCTCAGACCTTCTCGTTCATCACCATAATGGGCTTCACACTCAAATTTTGCTTTGCTTCGTCTTGAATTCCTAGTCGAATAGAAATCATGGTATGAATCTCTTCGGAAATGACTATTTGTAGGCGAATACTTAGACGTAACATGTTCTCTTCTTCGTAAAGATTTCTCTGCAAATGAAAGCTTTAAGTCACTTGAAGAGGTTTTCCAACATTCTCATTTGTCATCTTGAAAGGTTTTAGATTTGGGGATTGCTTCATACCGTCTCGTCTTTCTTGATAAATGAGAATCTCAGTATGAGTCTCTCCTAGAATGATCATCAGATGTAGGTCTTTGTGACGACCTTGACTCCATCTTTTGACTTGAAGAAAGTCATTCTCGTCTGTCTCTTTCCTTGATTCGATCCAAACGCTCATACAAGTTGTCAAACTCAGATTTCACAATTCTACGCATCTCTTTCATCAAATATTGATAATCGGATTCTGAAAACACTTCTTGGTTCATGATTTTAGTGAGGGAAAAGGAAAGTAAAAAAAAATAGAAATGAAAAATTTCGTCAATAAAATCCTCACAAGTTCTCTCAAAAGAAAAGAAAAGAAAAATCACACATGTTTGGCTTTTACGCACTCAAATAGTCTCACCACACACTCGTGCCTTTTTCCACTCTATTCGCTTCTCTCTATTCACGATGGACTACTTAGGCTTAGCGGTCTCGTCGGTGTAGAGTCAGCTTACAAAATTGATAATCAGTTTTGGGTTGGAAATGATGTTGGGACAAGGGAGGGCTAGAAGCAAAAAATAAAAGGTGAAGGTGTGGCTATTGGGTAGATAGTGATAGTAGCAAGAAATTGATGATCGAGATTTACAAAAGACGAATACAACTTTCAGCAATATCAATTTTTTTTTAATTTTTAATTTTTTCTTTTTTTCACTATTTTTGAATTTCTTTCTTTTTTTTTACAACTTTCTTTTTTTTGATTTTTTTTATTTTTTTAAAAATATGATACCGAAACTTCTGAAAACATAGATACTTACCTCAATTTAACCAGCTCTGATACTAAATGATATGAGGTCACCTTAACTTGATTTGAGTCGTAATAGTTGCCCGATCGATAAATCGGGTAAGTTTGAATGGTTTGCAAATTGGGAATGAAAACAAGGAAGATAGGTTCAAATGGTTAGTTTTGTAATGGATGTGGAAGCGAGTTGATGGTTTGATTTCAAGAAAGCTGAAAGAGAGATGGATAAATGGCTATCAAAGGGATCAAACAAGGTTAAAGGAAACTTGGTGATAGGTGGATGAAAAAAAATCAGCTAAGGCTAAAATTGAACCAACCTTATAGGAAAAGTTGACTCGAATCTTAAAATAGGCACTTAGGTTGATAAGAGAATCTTGACCCACTAACTATAGAGAGTTAGGAACCAAAGATATATTTTGAACGCCACACCGGAGGTGATAAGTTTAGAATAAAACAAAGGAAAGATAGACACCATGAGACGAAATCCCGATAAGTCAGATTAGTCCTAAAGTGAATAAAGAGAATTGAATTCTCACTAGAACAATTAAGTTCATATAATTAACAAAGTCTAAAATTGTCTAACCTTTACAAATGAAATTTAACACATATTTATAGCCTAAAACATGGGGTAACCGAATGAACTATTAGGGAGGCTGAATGGACATTTTTAATTCAGCTCAAATGAGCTGAAGCTTCTTGGAAAGATCCTAGCTACGTCCTTGAAGTTTCCAGTTGCTTTGGGGACGCCAATCATCAAGTAATTAAGCTCCTTAATTCATCTAATTAATTGAGCTGAGTACTTATGCTGAAAGTATTCAATGGTTGAACCAATTTAACAATTATGTTCAGCTTTTAATCTTTATTGGGCAGCCGAAAGTTCATCAGCAAAGTTAATGTCTTTGAGGCGCATGAAAAGTCCCATTGGTGTGAAAACATAGCTCCCAACAGCCTCTCAATGTGAAAGGACGAAATGATCAGCTTCTTTGTGTGAAAACATTGTGTGAACAACATCTTGGCTGTTGAAATACACGAGCAGACTTTTGGGGAAGAGTAAGCAACGGCTGGAATTAAATTCACTTGGAAAATTGAATGTTTAGCCACCTTTTGGCCGAATGGCCACTTGGGAAACACAACCAGTAGCCTTCTAGCATTAATCAAGTTCTTATGCTCCTAGGCCCTTCATGGAAAGTGCACCTTGTACTAAAGTCGGCCATTCATGCTAGACAACTCCTTTAATGTTGTTCTTTGCACCAACAGCTCTTTAATGTTGTTCCATGCACTAGCAACTCAATTAATGTGCCGTCCATGCCTTGTACACTAATTAATTTGGCTGTAGCAAGAAGCACATTAAATTTGACATGCTTGCTTCTTTAATGTCGAAAATAGCCGCACATTTAAACCAAAATTAATCAGCTTTGAACATATTAAATTGGCAGCAAATTATTAAAACCACATTCGATTGGATAAGAATTAAATGTGTTCTAAAATTGACAAATTAAATTCGGCTGACTCCAAGACACATTTAAAACATGGCTAGGCTAAGAAACACTCATTAAAACATATTTAAGCTAATTAAATGACCAGATTCTAAACACATTAAAAGCTGTAGAAAAGAAACATATTAAAACATGTATTAGATTTAACAAACTTAACTAAAATTATTAAATATCAAATTTGAACTTATCTATGAGCTGAAAAACTAATTAACTAAAATAAGTTTATTCTAGCAACATAAATGCAAGAATTAAAATAAACTCAAAATGAACAAACGAGCTCATTGAGCTATAATTCGAGTTGAATTGAGCTCGTTGAAATTAAGATCAGGTTTCATTTTGAACTTGGGCCCCTCGAACTTAGGCCATGCTTAGGCCATGCTCGATGTTGTTGAATTGTGTCAAACCATGATACGATGGGGTTCGTATCAGACAATAAAGTGTACCTCCTTGATAGAGCATCAGCCACTACGTTTTCTTTACCTTTCTTATACTTGATGACATGTGGAAAGGATTCAAGATATTCAATCCACTTTGCATGATGCTTGTTTAAGTTATGTTGACCCTTAATGTGCTTTAAGGCTTCATGATCGGAGTGAATCACGAACTCCTTTGGCCTCAAATAATGCTGACACGTCTTAAGAGATCGAATTAAGGCATACATTTCCTTATCATACACGGAATAATTGAGTACAACCCCACTTATCTTTTCACTAAAATACACCACCGGTCTTCCATCTTGGGTTAGCACAACCCCAATTCCTACACCTAAAGCATCACATTCGATTTCAAAGGTTTTAGTAAAATCAGGAAGTGCTAATAAAGGTGCTTAGACAAGGCATTGTTTAATTTTATTAAATGAATTTTCTTGCTCATTTGTCCAATAAAATGCTGAATTTTTCTTAATAACACTTGTCAATGGCGTAGCAATTGTACTAAAGTTAGGTACGAAACATGGATAAAAACTAGCCAACCCAAAAGCCTCAGATTTGGCTAATGCTAGTCGAGCGCGGCCATTCTTGGATCGCTTGAACTTTCTCTTGATCAACTTCTAACCCTTTAGAATTCACCACAAAATCTAAGAACACAACTTTTTTAGTACAAAATGAACACTTTTTAAGGTTTGTATAGAGTACCTCCTATCGCAGCATTTCTAACACCTCTCGTAAATGTTGAATGTGCTCTTCCAATGACTTGCTGTATATCAAGATATCATCAAAATAAACTACACAAAATTTTCCAATATAAGCACGCAACACATGGTTCATTAATCGCATAAAAGTACTAGGTGCTTCGTAAGACCGAATAGCATTACCAACCATTCGTACAAACCATGTTTGGTCTTGAAGGCAGTCTTCCATTCATCACATTCTCGTATATGGATTTGATGGTAGCCACTCCTAAGATTGATCTTCGTGAATATCTTGGCACCACTTAACTCGTCGAGCATATCATCGAGACGAGGAATCGAATGTCAATATTTGATGGTGATCTTGTTGATAGCACGGCAGTCAATGCACATTCGCCACGAACCATCCTTTTTAGGCCTAAGTAGAACCGGCACAACATAAGGACTGAGAATCTCTCTGATGTAACCCTTATCCATAAGTTCAGCAACTTGTTTTTGCAATTCCTTGGTTTCTTTTGGGTTACTTCGATATCGATTTGGTGCTCGATGCCTCAAATGGGAGGCAATCCACTCGGCACTTCTTCCGAGAAAACATCCTCGAATTCCTGTAAAAGAGACAACATAGAAGAAGGTAGATCATAGGGTAACTCGTTAGTGTTTAACAAAATTTCTTTCTACATAAGTACGAATATAGGTTGCCTCAAAGTTAAAGCTCTCCAAACATCACTAGCTCTCGCAAACACACTTATTTTCCCACTTTCTTTTTGATACGAACTCGTCTCGGAATGATTCAAGTCGTAATGTTGCCCGATCGTGAATTTGAGTAAATCTGAACAGCTTGGCAAAAATAGGCTTAAAATGATGAAAGATAGGCTCAAATGGAATAGTTTGAAATGATTATGGAAGAAAAGAATGGGATTCGGTTAAGGCTTAAAAGTGAACCAACACAATTGGACGTGTTGACCCAAAATTTAGACAAGCACTTAGGTTTTAAAATGGTTGAAAAATAAGATAATTTGATAACTAACCTTGACCCATTATCAATGGTTGATAGGAGCCTTGGTATAAATAGACCTTGACCCTTTATCAATGGATGATAAGAACTGAAGGTATATGAATGCCACACTTTAGAAGTGATAAGTTTGGTAATAAGAAAAAGATAGACGCCACAAGCTAAGCTTGATAAGTCAAATCAATTCCAAAAGGACAAAGAGAATTGGATAACTCACAATTCAAATATATTTCAAATGTTTAGCAAAAAGTCCTTTTACAAAGGCTGATTTCTCCTATTTATAGTGCTAAAATAGGCTAGACAAATAGTCACAAGAATTCATCTCAATGTGCTAATTAAAAATTGAGATAAAGTTTAAATCTTTTGACATTCTTGAACCAAATAACTCCACTCTTGAATTCTCTTCAATTCTACTGAATGAATGATCGTAAATGCTTGAAAATTGACTCTTGAATTGTTCCTTGGCTAACCGAATAGACACCAGCTCTTTAAAGGCACTTTCAATGCTTTGAGTTAATTTTTGAAGTACAAAAAAGGGCTGGTAGATGAAGAGGTTGCTGCTGAAATAAAAGAATGGTATAAGGCTCCTTAAATGATGTATAAAACCTCACTTATAACAGCCCCCTTGCTTGTAACTGAAAATTACTTGAAAAACCACTTTATTGAATGTGTAACAGCGTTGAATTGTAACAGTTATGAGCTGAAGAGTTACCTGCATTTAAACACATTAAATTGAACTTATTAAACACATTTAAGCACTTATTGAACAAGCACTCATTAAACACTTAACTTAGATAAATGGACTAAAACCTATGCAACAATTATTCCAGCAACTAGTTAAATTAATAGAAGCATAATTAATTAAACTTAACCATGCATCAATAAATAATCCTAGTAACTAGATTAATTAAGAGCAACACTTATTAAACGAAGTTCAATAAAAACTCTATTAATTAAACTAAAATAAACTAAGATGAGTTGAATAAAGTCTAGCAACTCATTTATTAAAGTTAGATGAGTTTATTAAAATTCAAGTTCAACTTGCAATAAATTGCAAGTGACGCCAATTGAGCTATTCCATGCATGGCTATTGGATTCGGCTTCGTGTTCTCCCCAAGCTCGATCCACATAGCTTGCTAACACCTCAATGGATTCGGTAGCGATTTCCCGAGCTATGGTCGCATCACTTTTTCTTCTCCATTTTTTTCGTTTCTTGCTTCCTTTTCACTCTCTTTTGAAATTTTACCTCTAGCTCTCTCATTTTTCTTTTCTTTTTCTTGCATTTGTCCCACAGATGTTTTGAGTTTGAGTTGGTCCTCGTATACTTGCTTCGAGGTTAATGGTGTAAGTGTCACATTCTTCCCAAAATGCTTGAAGGTATAACTATTAGTATAGCTATCATGAACCACTCTCCGATCAAACTGCCATGGTCGTCCTAACATCAAATGGCCTGCGTGCATTGGCACTTCATCGTATAGAACTTCATCGGAGTTTTTTCCGATGCTGAAGGAAACTAGGACTTGTTTCATGACTTTGAGATCACCACCATCGTTGAGCCATTGAAGCTTGTACGGGATCGGATGCAGTCCTAATTTTTCCACCATGAGAGTACTCAACACATTCGTGCAACTTCCACCATCTATGATAATGCTACAAATTTTGCCTTAGATTTGGCATCTTGAATGGAAAATATTCTCTTGTTGTTGATCATTCTCCACTCCTTGTAGACTTAAACCTTGTTTGACTACAAGCAACTCACCTTCGATAGGGTGTTCCAAATCCTCTTCTTTGTCAGAATTCAATTCGGGCTCATCTTCCTCTTCATCCTCTGTTTCAATTTCACCATCAGCACGCAACACCATGGTGCTCTGATTTGGGCACTGACTTGCAATATGTCCTCTTCTGAGACATTTGAAGCATTTAATATCTCTAGAATGGTTGGATGAACTCTTGATAGCTTTGCCTTTGCTTGATTCAGCCAAAGCCTTATTTGTCTTAGGCAACAGGGAAAGCTTTTGCTAACACCTTGTCCCCATCTTGGAAGATTTACAGTGGAGTAGCCTCGGGTAGCACCCTTACGCTTCATTTGTTTTTCCACTTTGATGGCCATGTGTACCATGTCCACTACCTCGATGTAATGTTGAAGTTTGACAAAATTAGCAATGTCATGATTAAGACCAACTAGAAAATGAGCCATAGTCACTTCATGGTCTTCCTGCACATCCGCACAAATCATCACCACCTCCATCTCCTTGTAATAGTCTTCTACGCTATTAGTTCCTTGACTAAGATTTTGAAGTTTCTGATTAAGCTCCTGGTGATAATATGAAGGAATAAATCACCGTCGCATTCCAGCTTTCATCTCAACCCAAGTATTAACAGGCCTTTCTCCGTTGCGCCTTCGACTAGTGGTGAATTGATCCCACCAGATCATCACGTAATCAAAAACTCGACTGCAGTTAGTTTGACCTTCTTACTCTCGGAATAGTTGTGGCATTCAAATACTAATTCAATCTTTTTTTCCCACTCTAGGTATGCTTCCGGATCGAATTTGCCTTGAAAAGGAGGTATTGACAGCTTTATATTCTTAAGATCATCATCTTCTCGTCTTCGATCTCTTTGGCCACGATTCCGTTGTTCCCTCCATTGAACACTCACATTGGACCCTTGGTCACTCTTGGCCTCACTAGGATCTGACTGATCATCTTCATTAAATTATTGTCAGCCACGGTTTCTAGCGGGACTTTGAGCTATCCTTCTCCGTTGTACTCTTTCTTCAACTAAATCCAACCTTTCTTGTATAGGATCAAGCTTCTGGTCAAAGAGTCACTCCACCTCTCGAAGCATAGCTTGAAGATTAAGGTTCAAAACATTTCTAACAGGTTGTTGGTCTTGTCACTCCTCCATATTTCAGTCAAGATTTTGAGACAACAAAGAAAATAAAAAAATCAAAACTGAAGAAAGATAATAATTGAAACCTTACAACAAACCTCACGTTTAGTTGGAAAGAAAAAAAAATTGATAGCACTCAAGCTCGTGTTTGCACTCATATGTTGGCTTTTACCTCTTCTCAATTGTGCTCACACTCTTATGCCTTTTTTAACTCTTTCTTTTCTCATGACTTCATAAGCAGACTTCCCAAGGCTTAATCGCAGGCTTAGGGGTCAGTCACAAGGGAATTAATGAAGAGGGGTAGGGTAGGCTAAAAGAAAAGATGAAAAGGGTTTAAGTGTGGCGTGGAATGGGTAGGAATGGTTGAGAATGGGAATTTTCTTGATCGAGGTATACAAGAGTAAATACAAATTTTCAACTCAATTTTTTTTCAAATTATTTTTAAACATACTTCGGTTCTTCACGTACTAATCCTAGTTTGTCTTCAAAGGTCCGTACTTCTCATTTTAACGGCTCTGATACCAAATGATACAATTTTCCTCGAATGATGAGTCGAGTCATATTTACGTTGCCCGATCGTTTACGAGAAAGTATGATTCAATTAGAAGGATATCTAACTAAATCAATGAAATAGGCTCAACTAGGATTAAAGGATCAAAAATAAAATGGCTAATTGGAAAGGGAAAATATTTGGTTATCAAATAAGTGGTAAAATTTGATTATGTTTTGGATATGGTAAAAAGATGGAAAGAAACGGCTCAAGAAGCAAGCAAGAACCAACACTAATTAGTGTACCCAATACTTATATGCTTTTGAAAAGGTTTGTATATCCGGTCAAGACCTCGACCCACTATCAATGAAATAGCCTTGGGGTGAGTCGAGTCGTATGCGAGTTTGCCCAATCGTCTACGAAGAAGTATCGTTCGGTTTGTTCAAAGGATGTTTTAAGTGAATAATGGCAGAAGCTATATAAGAATGGTTCAAAGATGGGTTTATGGGTATGAAGTTTATGTAGGTTTGGTTATAGAAAAATAATAAAAGATGGAAGTAAATATAGTAATTGGATAACAAACAACAGATGTGAAGTGAATTGATGGTTCGATTATGATGAAACGAAAGGATGGAATGGAATGGAAATGATCTCAAAAACAAACACGAACCAATATTAGAAAATATTAACCCAAATGCTTATAAGTTTTCAAGGTGGTCAGATGGAGAATAGGAGAACCTCGAGCCTCTACTTAGCAAAGTAGGAACCTTGGTATAAGGGTGAACGCCACACTATTTGATAGTGATAAGTTCAGGATAAAGAAGAAGGCAGGTTGACGCCACTAGTGACCTAGATAAGCCAACGAGTTCTTCAACGAAATATGAAAGAAAGAAATCTCACAAATTTCATATAAGTTCAATAGTGTTTTAAACTAAGCAAAAAGATCTCTTAACAAAGGCTGATTTCACCTATTTATAGTGCTAAAATAGGCTAGTTGAATGGTCACAAACATTCAACTTAATGTGCCAATTAAAAGCTGAAATTTAACTCAAGTCTTTTCACATTCTTGAGCCAAATAACTCCATCCTTGAATTCACTTTAATTCAGCTGAATGAATGACTTTAAGTGCTTGAAAAATGACTCTTGAGTTAGCCCTAGGTCAGCCGAATGGACCCCATCTTCTTAATCAGCTTCTTAATGATGTTTGAATGCTTGAAATAACCTTTGAAAAGGCAAAAACGGCTGGTAGTGGAAAGGTTGCTGCCAAAATTAATTTGGATGATAAAATGCTCCATAAACCTCTTTTAAATGATGTATAAACCTTCTTTATAAAACCCTCTTGCTTTGTAACTGAAATCTCTTGAAAAGTCACCTTATTGGATGCATAACAGCCTTTAAATGTAATTGATGTGAGCTGAAAAGTCACCTGCAATTAACACATGTAACCGACACATTTATTCAATTATTAAGCTTAAAACAAATTAACAACTAACTTAAATAAATGAACTAACACTTATACATCATTTATTCCAGCAACTAGTTTAATTAAGAGAAGCATTATTAAATGAACTTTAACTCATGCATCAATAAATTATCCTAGTAACTAGATTAATTAAAAGCAACACTTATTAAATAAAGTTCAACAAAAAAACTTATTAATTAAACTAAGATGAGTTGAATAAATGTCTAGCAACTCATTTATTAAACTAAGATGCTTAAATGCATGGTTTTAAAATGTAAACTAAATGAACAAATGAGTTACTTAATGCAAGACTTAATTTAATGAAGCTGACTTAAACTAGCATGGGAGTTACATAATGCATCACTTTGTTAAATGCAGAACACATAATGCATGTCATAATTAAAATATATAGATCAATAATGCATGACATTAACTAAAGATGCATTTAATTAAACAAGGCATAATTAAAGACTAAAGTATTGAGATGATTTGAGCTCAAATGAGCTAAATTTGAACTAGTCAAAGCTTGTGGAGTTGGAAACAAACTGGGATCAGCTTGCCAGCTATGCAAGGCTCGACTAAGGAGACTTGACTGAAGGGGTTCGCTGGGCTCGCTCGCATCAGAAAGTCCATCACACTATCTACTATTTTGGTATTTAAATAGTTGAACTCAAATTATGGCATGTATAGGCTGGATTTCATTTTGAAATATGGAATTTAGTTTTGTGAAATATTGCCATGCGAAAATGGCTTTAAGTGTTATGTTTGAGTTTGGCTTTATTTAGATTATGGTTTGAGCTCATATTCAATTATCATGCTATATGCCATGGATGGAATGTAAATATGGTATGTGTTTTTGAGCATTAAATTGGATTAAAGACCTTAAATGTGGCATGAATATTTTGGCCTATGTATACAAATTAGGTATATTTAGATAATTTGAATGTAGGTCATTCTTATGAAGTTGCATATAAAAAAATAAAAAATATATAAATATAAATATAAATATAAATATAAATATAAATAAGATTAGTTGTTAAGTATGTTCGATTATTTGCTAAAATTTAGATAAAGTAATTTATTGACTTGTAATTTGGTTATTGCTCATAATGGTATGCTTTGGTACATGGCGTGGCAATGATTTGTGCAAGTGCATGATCTCTAGGTATATATGTATATAATGTTGTTTAAACATGTGTTTCGGTTATGAAGTAGAAATGGATGTGTATTGTGTTACAACATGAAATGCCTTATTAAATTTAAAACACATGACATTAGTATGAGGTGAATTTTTGGTATGAGTTTATTATGTAAAATAAAAATTTGCTTGGCTATGTGACTTGATAGCTCACCGAAATCAATAAGTATGTATAGGTAAATTTTGGGTATCCGAATAAATAAAAGGTTAATGTAGTTTTTGTTCAGTTCCTAATGGTATATTATTTGTAAATTTTGGTTTAATTATTTGAGTAGTTTGATTAGTTGATTTAATGTTATGTATACATATATAATTATTTATTCATGAAATGCAAATGTAGTGACAAGGTAACAAATACTATTATAAAATATATATCATATGTATGAAAAGAAATGATGTGTAATTGCTTGCAATAAGTATACGCATGACTCATATAAAAAATAGATTTAATATTCAAGAATGATGTTATTGATGTGTTATATGATTTGCATGTATATAAATTATTTTGACATATTTTGGATTTCGTTTTATTTATGCTATGTATTAAATGATTAAATTTAATATTTTGGTAGATTGAAAATGATATGACTAATGATGTGGTTTCAATTTTTTAAAGTGAAAAATGTAATGCATATTTATCTGAATTGTGATATGTTTGGTAATGCATCTTGACTCTAATCCGGCGACGGATACGGGTAAGGGGTGTTACATTTTATTGGTATCAGAGCTACGGTTTAGTCGGTTCTAGGACTAATGTAGCGCTTGTGAGTTTAGCTATACATGCCATATTATATACTGCGATAGTGTGATGACTTCTGACATTTGAAAATGTATTTTCATATAGTAAGTGGATCCTGACAGAGCCGTAGTTGATGATGTTGAGAGTGTAGCGCCTGCTCCCACGCAAGGGACAGCGCCAATTAATTCTCGACTGACTTTAAGTAACCAAGAGGGTGAGGCTAAACAAGCCTTTTACCAAATGATGAACGAATGGTTTACTTAATATATTCGGACTAACCCGGCTGCATAATAACCTCCACCCCCGATTAATCCATCTTCGATACCTGTTATACCACAAGTGAGTGATCCGTTGAGTTTGCCTGAGCCACCTATTGATAAAATCAAAAAATAAGGGGCTGAAGAGTTCAAAGCTACTGATGATGATGATGATGCTGAGCGAGCTAAATTTTGACTTGATAATACTATCCGTGTGTTCGATGAGCTATCTTGTACTCCGGATGAATGTTTAAAATGTGCCATATCTTTGTTACGAGACATAGCATATCACTGGTGGAATACATTAGTATCGGTGGTTCCGAAAGAGTGAGTGACCTGGGAGTTCTTTCAGACTGAGTTTCGTAAGAAATACATCAGCTAGAGATTTATCGACCAAAAATGCAAAGAATTTCTGGAATTAAAACAGGGTCATATGACCGTAACAAAGTATGTGCGAAAATTCGTGAGACTCAGTCGGTATGCTCGAGAGTGTGTTTCGGCTGAAGCTATAATGTGTAAAAGATTTGAAGATGGACTGAACGAAGACATTAAACTACTAGTTGGCAAACTTGATGTAAGCACACCTGGGGCATCCTCGAATGCAAACCAAGATCTAATCAAGCTTCTAAAAGGCCCCATGACTCGAGCTCAAACCAAACAATTTCAAGACACTTTATCAGCTTTGGTGAAGCACATTTGGGAAGAGAACAAGGCTCTAGACGTTGGAGAAGCTATGGACAGCTCCTTGAAGGCTCATTGCACTCTTTTGCAATCCAATTTTAGCTCCTCTCCAGCTTCCCCAGCTCAATTCAACTCTAACCAGCTCACTTGAGCTTGTTTTAGCTCGTTCAAGCTTGATTTTAGCTTGTTTCAGCTCATTTCTATTCTATTACAATAAACTAAGATTAAACTTTGTTTTTAACCTGATTTGCTACAGCTCATGTCAAATTCCCTAGTTCAATTTAGTTCATTAAGTGTTTCGATTAATTGAGCTAGCCGAATTTAATATGCTAGTTGAATCTTAATTAATGTGTCCAAATTTAGTTAGTGTCATTAAGTTGTTTAGTTGCTGTTTTAAATTATGATTATATGAATATATTTTTTTAATTATGTGTTTAATTCTTGTAGGTTCAGCTGAATGTGGAGGTACATTAATGGCAAGGTGCATGTACGGGTTTGTTCATTGAATGAGAAGGTTCATGCATGGTTCGGTTCAATGTTTGGAGGACTTATATTCATGTACATGGAGGATTAATTGCATGCAATCGATATTGAAGAATACATCTCCTTTGGACGGCGCACATGCATGAATAGAGGACAATTAATGCAAGTTCATGTACGGCTAGGATCAATTTCCCTTCCAAGTTCCATGTATAGCCGAATGTATGTGGGAGGACCCTTGGTGTTTCTATGCAGCTATTCGACCAAGAGATACCTCTTGGAAGCTTCATGCACCCCATTGAGCTTCCAAAGGTTCACATTCATTTAAGGTGTTTATGCTCATACATGAAGCTGTCCAATACACTCCCATTAGTCGAATCAAGACTTAGTTAATTAATGTTTTCATTCTAGAACATTCTAGTTAGTTCATGACCGAATTTGCTTAGTATTTAAGCTAGCTAGTTTGTCCATTCGGCTACTACATAATAGCCTATAAATAGTTTGTTTATTTCATTGTAAATGGACTTTTTTTTTTTGCTAATTTATTAATGAACATTGTTCTTGTAAGGTTGCTTCCTCTCGTATTTTGTACAAGTTTCGAAAGACTTATCTAGTTTGTGTTAGTGGCGTCAATCGACCTTGTTTGAACTTATCACTATTCTTGGTGTGGCGTTCACCTATCCTTCTATCCATCTTTCCACCTTAACAATATAGGAACCGGGGTGACACTTTTTTGTGTTGAATCATTCCTGACGTTAAGTTCACTATTCCATCCCCACCTTACATTTTCTCTTTCTTATTGTTTCAAAACTGAACCATCCCTTCAACATCATTTCTTGTTTCCTGAGCCGAACCTATCACTACCCTTTTGCATATCTTTTGAAAATCTTTCGCTAATTCAAACCTATTCTTTTAATTCTATTTTTTGAGACCGAGGCACGAATGACCCTTCTCGTCTACGATCAGGCAATACATGAATTCGACTCAATCACTTGAGTCAGATCACACCATTTGGTATCAGAGCTTGTAAAACGAGAGGCGTCGACATTCGTATCAAGATCAAAATAGGTTCGTTGTAAAAAAAAGTTACGAATTAAAAAAAAATTCAAGTTGTATTTTTCGTTTTTCTCTATTATAATAGTGCTATTTTGAAGAATTAAAAAAAAAAAAAAAATACGAAATTTTTAAAAAAAAAGTGTGAAGTGATCAAGTTCTTCTCTATTGTTTATATCTTGTTTCAATCATCTCGTGTTCTTTTCATAAACTTTTTACCCCCAAAACGCCACACTACATTAAAAGAAAATTTTTCTTTTAGCCTACCCGTACACCATACATCTTATCCCTTGTAACAAATTTGAAGCTGACCCAAAGCACCAAGACGAGTCAAGAGAAACAAAATACGAGGTTGTGAGAGTAAGTGTGAGTGGTAAAAGGCTAGAGATTGTGAGAGCATTCGAGAGTTGAAAAAGCCTAAAATGAGTGCAAACACGAGTGGAGTGTTCATCAATTATTTTGTTTTCAAGTGAAATAGTAAGGTTTGTGGTGAGGTTTTAAATATTATTGGAAATCAACATGGAACAAAATGTGGAGGAAAGGCAACCCGTTCGGAATGTGCTGAATTTGAACATGCAAGCCCTACTTCAAGAAGTTGAACGGTTGTTTGACTGAAAGTTGGAACCGATACAAGATTGACTCAATCAAGTGGAGGGAAGAGGCCGACGAGCAAGGACCCCAATAAGTCCACCTAGAGACCATGGCCGAAGGCAAGTTAAGCTGAAAGTGAAGCTGGCTCGAATATTAGTGAACGGCGAAGAGGCCAACATCATCATGGTCAACAAGAGTGAGAAAGGTTCGATGATGACTTGAAAAGCATTAAGTTATCAATTCCCCCATTCCAAGGTCGTTCGGACCTCAAAGCATATTTGGAGTAGGAGAAAAAGATCGAACTCATTTTTGAGTGCCATAACTACTCAGAGGCAAAGAAAATCAAGTTGGTAGCCATAGAATTCACCAACTATGCAATGATTTGGTGGGACCAACTTACCTCAACCTGGAGCTGAAATGGCGAGTGACCCATTAACAGTTGGCCCGAAATGAAGGCTGTCATGCGCCGGAGGTTCATTCCAATGCACTACCACCGTGAACTCTACCAAAAACTCCAAAACCTTACCCAAGGTACGAGGAGTGTTGAGGATTATTACAAAGAGATGGAAGTTGCTATGATCCGTGTGGATGTAGAGGAGGATCGAGAGGCAACCATGGCTAGATTTCTATCCGGGCTTAATCGTGAGATCGCTAGCATCATAGAGTTGCAACATTATGTGGAGATAGTTGACATGGTCCACATGGCTATCAAGGTCGAGAAGCAACTCAAGAAGAAAGGCGTTACTCGAGGATATTCGACTACCAATGTGTCAAGATGGAACCAAGGCACAAGCAAGAGTGTTACGGCAAGCCAAACAAAAGATCTTATGGCACTCGCCAAAACTACTAAGCCCGTGGTTGAAAATAGCAAAGGCAAGACTATTGAAAGTACCCAAAATCGGTTGATACGATCCACCTCAGGGTGAGTCATGTCGTATGTGAGTTTGCCCAATCGTCTATGAAGAAGTCTCGTTCAGTTTGTTCAAAGGATGTTTTAAGTGAATAATGGCGGAAGCTATGTAAGAAGGGTTCAAAGATGGGTTTATGGGTATGAAGTTTATGTAGGTTCGGTTATAGAAAAATAATAAAAGATGGAAATAAATATAGTAATTGGATAACAAACAACAGATGTGAAGTGAATTGATGGTTCGATTATGATGAAACAAAAGGATGGAATGGAATGGAATGGAATGGAATGGAAATGATCTCAAAAACAAACACGAACCAATATTAGAAAATATTGACCCAAATGATTATAAGTTTTCAAGGTGGTCGGATGGAGAGTAGGAGAACCTCGACCCGCTACTTAGCAAAGTAGGAACCTTGGTATAAGGGTGAACGCCACATTATTTGATAGTGATAAGTTCAGGATAAAGAAGAAGGTAGGTTGACGCCACTAGTTACCTAGATAAGCCAACGAGTTCTTCAATGAAATATGAAAGAAAGAAATCTCACAAATTTCATATAAGTTCAATAGTGTTTTAAACTAAGCAAAAAGATCTCTTTACAAAGACTGATTTCACCTATTTATAGTGCTAAAATAGGCTAGCTGAATGGTCACAAACATTCAACTTAATGTGCCAATTAAAAGTTAAAATTTAACTCAAGTCTGTTTACATTCTTGAGCCAAATAACTCCATCCTTGAATTCACTTTAATTCAGCTGAATGAATGACTTTAAGTGCTTGAAAAATGACTCTTGAGTTAGCCCTAGGTCAGCTGAATGGACACCATCTTCTTAATCAGCTTCTTAATGATGTTTGAATGCTTGAAATAACCTTTGAAAAGGCAAAAACGGCTGGTAGTGGAAAGGTTGCTGCCAAAATTAATTTGGATGATAAAATGCTCCTTAAACCTCCTTTAAATGATGTATAAACCTTCTTTATAACAGCCCTCTTGCTTTGTAACTGAAATCTCTTGTAAAGTCACCTTATTGAATGCATAACAGCCTTTGAATGTAATGGATGTGAGCTGAAAAGTCACCTGCAATTAACACATGTAACCGACACATTTATTCAATTATTAAGGTTAAAAAATTAACAACTAACTTAAATAAATGAACTAACACTTATGAATCATTTATTCCAGCAACTAGTTTAATTAAAAGAAGCATTATTAAATGAACTTTAACTCATGCATCAATAAATAATCCTAGGAACTAGATTAATTAAGAGCAACAGTTATTAAATAAATTTCAACAAAAACACTTATTAATTAAACTAAGATGAGTTGAATAAATGCCCAGCAAATCATTTATTAAACTAAGATGCTTAAATGCATGGTTTTAAAATGCAAACTAAATGAACAAATGAGTTACTTTATGCAAGACTTAATTTAATGAAACTGACTTAAACTAACATGGGAGTTACATAATGCATGGCTTTATTAAATGCAGAACACATAATGCATGTCATAATTAAAATATCTAGATCAATAATGGATGACATTAACTAAAGATGCATTTAATTAAACAAGGCATAATTAAAGACTAAAGTATTGAGCTGATTCGAGCTCAAATGAGCTGAATTTGAATCGGTTAGAGCTCGTGGAGCTGGAAACGAACTGGGATCAGCTTGCTAGCTATGCGAGGCTCGACTGAGGAGACTTGACTGACGGGGTTCGCTGGGCGCGCTTGCATCATTCCCCCCTCTTTTAGACGATTTGTCCTCAAGTCGGGCTGTTCATCTATTGGAATATATTTCTTCTCGTTTGGCTTTCCTCAATCGAATGGGATGGAAGATATCACACAAACCTGGAAATGGTTTATCAATGGACAAGAAAGCACATCACCATCATAGATAAGTAACAGAGGATTAAGGCAACAAAAACCTAAAGATAATCCAAATGCTAAGCAAAAAACTGATTTTATTTTGCCAAAATGACTTATCAATTTTGACAATAACAAGTGAAAGTATTCAAATTGATACGAGCATGCCCTGCGAACTTTATCGGACAAGTCTGTCAAGCCGAGCATTGACATGTTGGCAAGCTGATCCCAGATCGTTTCTAGCTCCACGAGCTCCGTCCAGCTCAAATCCAGCTTATTCAAGCTCAATCCAACTTGCCTGAGCTAAACCAAGCTTACTCCTAACTCATATTCAGCTCACGAGCTAAACCTTAGCTCAACTACAGCTTAGGAGTTTAATCTCAGCTCAACTTTGGCTTAAGGGCTAAAGCTTAGCTCATTTTAGCTCAAACCCGGTTTTAGACTTTAATGCATTAAATAAAATCTGAACATGATTATTTAAGCATCAAATTTGACTTATATTAATATTTGTTTTAATATGTCATAGTTATTACATATTTTAATTATGTTCACATTTTAGCCGATTTAATGCATGACATAAATGTGTTCACATTGTGCTGAATTTATGTGTGTTCACATGATGTCTTATGAATTGTTTTATATCTTGTAGGTGCAATGCTCATGGACGACGCAATGAATGCTTGAAGAAACATCTCTTTTGGACATCCTACATGCATGAATGAACAACATTTAATTAGGTGCATGCATGACCAGATTCAAGGTGTTTACAAGTTCATGTATTTGTCAAATACATGAATGCACAAAATACATGAATGTTTGGGTTCAAATGGACATTCAGTTACATGAATGATGAAGATTCAAGCATGCATGTATCTAGAAGATCCAATCCCTTTGGACGGTACACATTCATGCATGGAAGGAAATTAATGCAAGTTCATGTAGGACTTGGTGCAATGTATGAAGAGGTGCATGTAGAATTGGGGTTCAATGGACGGCATTTAAGGAAGTACATGCATTGGAGACGTTCATGCAAGTAGGGGATATTTAATGTTCATGTTTTTGAAGGTTCATGGACCAAATTTATGGAGGAACATACATTGGGACGTTTCATGCATGATCCATGCATTTTCAAGCTAACTATTCAAGTATTCAAGGTGTATTAAAGCTTCATTCGGCCAAGGGGGATGATGGAACATTAAAGGGCTGCACATTCATGGATATTCATGATTTTTCTTCTAGAATTATCTAGGTGTTTATGGCCGAATTTCTTAGCCTCTAAGCTTGTCCATTCGGCTACTTTTATTTAGGCTATAAATATATGTTATTTCATTTGTAAGAGAGCAGACATTTTTTTTCAGACTTTTCAATTAATGAAACTATTTGGAGAGGATCTTTCTCCCATATTTCGTTGAAGACTTGTTGGCCTATCTAGCTCTTAGTTGGTGTCAGCCTTGTTCTTCTTTTGAACTTATCACTCAACCGAGTGTGGCGTTCACCCCTATAACGAGGTTCCTGCTTTGTTAAGTAGCGGGTCGAGGTTTATCACTTTCATTCTCCACCTTGAAAGCCTATAAGCATTTGGGTTGATATTATCTAATATTGGTTCGTGCTTGCTTTTAAGAACCCTTTCTTCCATATCCATCATCTATTAACTTTTTTTCACTTTCCCTTCCAATTTAACCGAGCCTATACATATTATTCTTATCCATAAACCAGCATTGAACCTTTATACATAGCTTACGTCCTATTTTCCTATCAACTTTATTCCAAAAGTGAATTGAACGATACTTTCTCGTAGACGATCGGGCAACTCGCATACGACTCGACTCATCACCGGGCCGGTTCGTATCACAAATCCAAATAGCTCTTATAGAATGTAGTCCAAATATCATATGGTAATAATCTCAATTGGGCAAAACAAACATACTTTAATTTATTGGAAAGTTTCTTTATTCCATCAATGCAAACATGTGGATTCAATTGGATAAAAGGGTACTTAGTCATGAATATTTGCAAAAAGTTAAGCATACTAATCCATCCAAAACCTTTCAATATGTTTATTCAAAAACAGAAATTCATGTGATTGTACATGCAAAGTGTACTATGGACAACATCTTTCAATCATTTTCTTATTATCATAATTTGTGTTAACATTATGGCCATTGTCACAATCCAACACAAACGAATCAATACTAGGCCAAAAACTACAATCAAACACATCATGATTCAAATAATTTCCAAACATCCCATCAACAAAATTTTCATCTTCATTTGAATGAAGCAAAGTTATTTGAAAATTTTCAGAGACTTTACCTTAACGGTCTTTAGGAGAAGAAATCTCATGAACAGTTTGATACGAGCACGCCCCGCGAGCTTCATCGAACAAGTCTGTCAAACCGAGCATTGACATGTTGGCAAGCTGATCCTAGCTCGTTTCCAGCTCCACGAGCTCTGTCCAGCTCAAATCCAGCTTAATCAAGCTCGAATAAGCTGGATTTGAGTTGGACGGAGCTCGTGGAGCTGAAACGAGCTAGGATCAGCTTGCCAACATGTCAATGCTCGGTTTGACAGACTTGTTCGATGAAGCTCATGGGGCGTGCTCGTATCATTCCCCTCTTTTTAGCGACTTTTCCTCAAGTCGAGCTGTTTTTCCATGGGAGAACTTTGCCTCGAGCATGGTTTTCCTCGGTCAAATGGGATAGAAGATGTCACACAAACTCAAAAAGTCTCACCACTTTTGGAAAAGAGTAACTCAAAGAAGTTAGAGACACACGACAATCAAAATTCAAGGAAAACGCATTCAACCGATCATATGCCCGAATCTTAATTGTGCAAAACAGGCATACGTAAATTTATCAAAAGTCTTGATAAGCCATCTTTACAAACATGTGAACTTAGCTGAATCATGGGGTAATTAGTCATGAACATTTGTAAAGATTCAAATACGTTAATCCACAACCAAAACTTTTAATATGTTTATTCAAAAATAACAATTCTTGGGAATGTACACGCAAAGTGTACCATGGCCAATTGAAAACTAACTCACTCTTTTGCTTATTAACAACATGATTTGTGTAATCATTTTCCAACACAAACTGATCATTACTAGGCCAAAAACAACAATCAATCACAACAAGGTACAAACAATTTCCAAACATCAAACCATCAAAAAGATTTTCAACAATATTCGAATAGAGTAAAGTTATTTGAAAATTTTTGTAAACTTTACCTTGTCGATCTTGAAGAGAAGAAAATTTATGATCGGTTTTACCTTTTTCAAACAAGATGAATCTTCTCTCTTCGGACAGGTAATGTAAAACAAACCTTTTATCTCGATCAACTTGGGTGGGTGACGAAGCACCATGACAAATTTGTGCTTTTAAAGGGTTACATTCACAAAAATGTAAAAGGTTAGTTTCAATAGGAGGTATGGACTGAAAAGAAGAAAATAAATCATCGTTGAAATTTGATTCAAGTCCCAAAGCATAAGTCGATCTTACCTTCTCAAAATGGAACGAAAATTTCAAATGTGGCCAGACAAGATGATTAGTAAATGAATCAAAATTGAAACCCAAATCATTGAATTTCACCTTCTTATCAAAAGTTTGAACATCAAGCAAACATAATTTTAATGCAAATGATGCAAAGTGCTTAATGTTTCCATAAAATGAACTCATGTAGCAAATACCAGGCTTGAACACACGAACTTGATTAGGAATCCCAACAAGCAACATATTAGAAGAAGATATAATCAACTCACCACACGAATTATATTTCACTAGTTTAAACACACATGTTGAATTGACAAAACTGAGCATACCAATATGCAATGGTTTATGCTTCAAGAGTATTAATCGGGAATGCAAATCACTACATGGAAATTTTGCACAAAAACTCAAAGATTGTTCATGAAGAACACAATTGCACATATCATGTGAAGATCTTTTAACATGGATGCCAAACAAAGAATTTTTGACGAACATGCAACTTTTCAAACAGGCAAGTTTATCACAAATCAATTGAGCAGGCATATTTAAACATAAAGATTTAACACATGAGTTCAAAACATTTGCAGGGTCAAACACATCAGAATTTTTACGTGACAGACTTTGATCAAACATGTTCAAAATTCGCTTAGAGAAAACTAATCCAATGTTGTCAACAAATTTGCCAAAGTAGTAATCGTCATAAGAAAAGCTGTATATGGCACCTTTTAAATTATCCAAATCAAGTGACTTTGATTCAATAAACAAAGAATCCTTACCTTCCTTACCTTTGATCGCAAGTGGGTGGTAGTCATTCGCGAACTTACCTTTTTCAAACAACCTAAAGCACCTCTCGTTTGGAAGGTAATGTAGATGGAATTGGTCGCACAAACTTCTAAGAACCTGAAAAGTTAATTCACAAGAAGATCGAACAGGTGGGTTAGTAGAAATAATCCTCACTTGCTCACTTGTTTTCTCACTCGATTCTTTTTCTTCTGAATCACTCGTTTCTTTTGTTTCAATTTCTTTTTCCACTTTTTTTTTCTTGTTCACATTTTTTTCTCTCTCAAACTCTTTTTCATTCTCATTTTCTTTTTCTTTTTGTTTTTCAAAGGCTTTTTCAAAGGCTTTTTCAAGTTCCCTCAAGATTCGCTCATTTTCTCTCTTACTTGCCTCTTGCCTCTCTTTCCTTTTTATTTCTTTTTCTTTTTCTTCTTTACAAGAATGTACAAAAGAACGATGAGAACACAAATCTTGTTCGAAAGATGAAGAATTATTTGCATATGATTCACAATCAAAACTTCGTGAAGAATACTCCGAGTAAGATTTCGTCGACGATCCAGTAGGAGTATGTCTTTCTCTCCGAACGCCATCTTGGAACGAATCAAAATCGTAATCGACTTCTCGTCTTCTCGAATTTCTTGATGAAAAGGACTTTCGATCGAAGTCACTTCTCGAATTCGCTGATGAATATGAGTCATAGTATGAATCTCTTTGTCTCGAAGTAGATGGCAAAAAGGAATCACGATAGGAACTTTTTCTTAAGTAGTAGTCGGGGGTACATCTCTGTGGGGTTCTTGGTTCCGTTTTACGACTTGAAGAAACTCGATCACTTTGGTCTCGTTTAGTCACCATTCTTCGCATTTCTTGAACCAAGTATTGGTATTCCGATTTGGTGAACTCTTCGCGTGACATGATTTTTATTGCTGAAAAGAAAATGTTAGATCACAAAACAAAACAAAAAAAAAATCAAGTACCTCACCACAAATCTCACTATTTCACTCGCAAAGAAATATTGATGAACACTCCACTCATGTTTGTATTCATTTTTAGGCTTTTCCAATCTCTCAAATGTTCTCACACACTCTAGCCTTTTACCACTCAAGCTTACTCTAGTAACCTCGTATTTTGTTTCTCTTGACTCGTCTTGGTGCTTTGGGGTCGGCTTCAAAATCGGTTACAAGGGATAAGATGTATAGGTTATGGGTAAGCTAAAAGATTTTTTTTTTCTTTGGTGTAGTGTGGCGTTTTGGAAATGGGTTGCAAAGTTGATGAAAAGAACACTTTGTCGATCGGGTCAAAATATAAACAAAAGAAGAACTTGATCACTTCACTTCAAAATCACTTCACAATATCACCATTACAAGAGAGAATGAAAATTTACAACTTGAATTTTTTTTTTAATTCGAATTCTTTTTCACAACGAACCTAGTTCGATCTTGATACGAACGTCGGTGCCTCTCGATTTATAAGCTCTGATACCAAAAGATGCGATCCAGCCCGGGTAGATGAGTCGAATTCACGTAGTTGCCCGATCGTAGTTCGAGAGAGTCGTTCGTGTCTCTGATTTTAGTAATAAAAGTAAAAATAATGGATTAGAATAAGCGGAAGGTTTCAAGTAGGGTAAGTTTAGTAATAGGTTCAGTTATGTGTAGCAAAAATGGGTGATGGATAAATGGGTCGGTTTGGTTACAAGAAGGAAAGTTAAAAGATGGGGAATGGAAAAACGAACTTAACGTTAGGAATGATTCAACACTAAGAAGTGTCACCCCAGTTCCTATAGTGTTAAGGTGAAAAGATGGATGGACCTTGACCCACACTTAGAAAAGTAAGAACCAAAGGTATAATGGAAGGGATGAACGCCACACCAGGTTGGTGATAAGTTCAAACAAGACGATTGACGCCACTAGCACAAGCCGGATAAGTCTTTCAAACTTTTACGAGATATGAGAGGAAGCAACCTCACAAGAACAAATGTTCATTAACAATTTTGGCAAAAGTCCCTTACAAATGAAAGAAAACAAATATTTATAGGCACATAGATGACCATTCAAATTCGGCATCTAGGTGTTCACAAAATAATAAAAACGTTCACACTAATGTATTAAAATAGTTCATAAATTCGGCGATTCATGCACTAGCTGAATGGACACTTTCTTCCCCTTGGTTTGTGCATGAATGCTTAGTCATAAAGAAAGGCTTCAAGTGACTTGTATGTGCACCAAAAGGTTGCATTCATCTTCTTGGGACGTTCATGCACTTGTATGGAACATGTATCTTCATAATTAAACACTTTAATGGCATGTAAGTTCATAAATGGCAGCATGAACCTAGTAAATTCGTTCTCCCCTTTGTGCATGCACTTAATTCAATCAATGTGTTGAATTATTGAGTTAATTCCTTCCTTTGGACGTTCTTGAACCCATCCATGCATGTGTAGTAGCTTATAGGTCAATTCAAAGTGTGAACAGCTACTTCTTGGCCGAATAAGTGCCTTGGAAAGTTAGGAGACAGCCACCATACATGCACTTAAGCCATTCATGCATTCTATCATCCCATGCATTTGATCCATTCATGGACTAGCCTTTAATGTCCATACATGCATTAGACACATGCATGAATTTGTAGAAACATTGCATCTAACCGTACATGCACCAACATTTAATACTTCTTCATTCATGAGTGTGGAATGCCCAAAAGAGATGTTTCTTCATCCATTCATTGTACCGTCCAGAGAAATGTACCTACATGAAATAAACAAGTCATTAAGACATCTCATGAACACTCATAAATTCGGCATGATGTGAACACATTAATGTCATGCATTAATTCGGCTATGTGAACATAATCAATTTATATAATGACAATGACATATTAATAACAAATATTAATATAAAACAAGTTTAATGCTTAAATGAATATGTGCAAATTTTTATTTAATGTATTAAAGA
This sequence comes from Gossypium anomalum, assembly GCA_025698475.1. Taxonomy (NCBI): domain Eukaryota; kingdom Viridiplantae; phylum Streptophyta; class Magnoliopsida; order Malvales; family Malvaceae; genus Gossypium; species Gossypium anomalum. The sequence goes on along the minus strand of CM046962.1, from coordinate 23,246,774 downwards.
CAAAACCGAGTTTAAACTAAAATGAGCTAAGCTTTAGCTCGTGAGCTAAAGTTGAGCTGAGCTAAACTCCTAAGCTGAAGTTGAGCTAAGGTTTAGCTCGAGAGCTGAATATGAGCTCGGAGTGAGCTCGGTTTAGCTCAGCCAAGTTGAATCGAGCTCGAATAAGCTGGATTTGAGCTGGACGGAGCTCATGGAGCTGGAAACGAGCTAGGATCAGCTTGCCAACATGTCAATGCTCGGTTTGACAGACTTGTTCGATGAAGCTCGCGGGGCGTGCTCGTATCACAGTTTTACCTTTTTCAATCAAAACAAATCTTCTCTCCTTGGAAAGGTAATGTAAAACAAACCTTTTACTTCGATCAATTTGAATAGACAATGAGGCACCACGACATCTCATGCTTCTTGAAGGGTGGACTTCACAAGAATGAGAGGGGTTAGTATTAACAAAAATAATGGGCTTAAATGAAAAATATAAATCATAATTGGAATTTAATTCAAGTCCCATAGCATAAGTCAACCTTACCTTGTCAAAATAAAACAAAATCTTTATGTGTGGCCAAATAAAATGATTAGAGAATAAATCAAAATTGGAAACCAAATCATCGAATTTCATTTCCTTAACAAAAGTTCGAACATCAAGCAAACATAAGTTGAATGCAAAAGATGCAAAATACTTAAATGCTCCATAAAACAAATCTACGTAACATATGCTAGGCTTGAACACACGTACTTGATCATGAATTTCAACAGGCAACAAGTTAGAAGAAAATATAATCAACTCACCACATGATTGAAATTCCACTCGAGCAATCAAAGAAGTGGTAAACAGACAAATTTTCAAACTTCAGAGTCCATCGTATGATTCAAACCTTACTCGATCAATCAGGAACGTAGAGTTGGTATAACTAGGTAGACCAATAAACAAAGACTTATGCTTCAAGAATCTCAATCGGGAATGCAAATCAACACATGGAGAATTCGCACAAAAATTTAAGGAATTATCTTGAAGATAAAAATCAATCGGGTGAAATGTTTCATACAGAAACCTTTCACAAATCAACTGATCAGATCCAAAAGAATCAACATAATTGCCATTATAAGACATGTCATAGGAAATGCTTTTCATGGCACTTTTCGAAGCAGGGTCATCAAGAGATGAACAAGGACTAATCAAATCAAATGATGGAGGCATGTCAGAAATTGACCCATCAAAATCTTTATGAGCAATTTTTAAATCGAACAACCTTAATTCGATAAACATGGAATCCTTACCTTTCTTACCTTCAATCACAAGTGGGTGGTCGTCATTTGCGTACTGACCTTTCTCGAATAACCGAAAACATCTCTCGTTTGGAAGGTAGTGAAGCTGGAATTGGTCATACAAGACTTTAGGAACTTGAAAAGTTACATCACAAGAAGATCGAATAGGTGGGTTAGTGGAAACAATCCTTGCTTGCTCACTTTCTTTTTCACTTGATTCTTTTTTCTTGAGATCTCTCGTTTCTTTTTCCTCAATCTCTTTTTCCACTCATTGTTCTTGTTCAACTTCTTTTTCTCTCTCAAACTCTTTTTCATTCTCTTTTTCAATTTCTTTTTCTTTTTCATCGACTTTTTCAATGACTTTCTTGAGCTCTTTCAAGAATCTCTCATTTTCTCTCTTACTCGCCTCTTGCCTCTCTTTTATTTCTTTTTCTTTTTTTACTTTTCTCATTTTCTTTTTACAAGAAGATTCAAAAGAATCATGAAAATAATGATTTTGTTCAAAAGAAGGAAAATTATTTGCATAAGAATCTTGATCAATGCTTCGTGAAAAATACTCCGAGTAGGATTTCTTTGGAGATCAGAAATAGGTATGTCTATCTCTTCGGATGTCATCTTGGACGGGTTCAAAATTAAGGTCAGACTCTCGTCTTCTTGAATTCCTTGACGAAAAGAAATCTCGATTGAAATCTCTTGGTCTCGAAGTCGATGACGAGTAGGAATCACAATGGAAATCTTTTCTCGAATGATCATTGAATGTATGTCTTCGTGATATTCTTGATTCCACTTTTCGACTTGATGACATTCATTCCCATTGGTCTCTTTTCTTCACACGGTCTAATCTCTCGTGCAATGTGTCAAATTTAGAATTCACCATTCTTTGCATTTCTTGCACCAAATATTGGAACTCTGATTCAGTAAATTCTTCACTAGACATCTTTGATTACTGAAAAGAAATTTGTTAGGTAAAACAAAAATTAAATTCCTCACAACAAAATCCTCACAATTTCACTCAGAAAGAAAAATTAATGGTTTGCCCTCTCGCTCATGTTTACACTCGATTGGCTTTTACCTCCGCTCGAATAGTCTCACACGCTTGTGCCTTTTACCTCTCAAACTTTCTTTCTTAATTTCGTATTTGGACTCGCCAAGGCCTTATCGTAGGCTTAGGGGTTGGTTGCAAATTGGGAAACAAGGGAAATAATGATGAGGGATAGGGTAGGCTGAAAGAAAGATGAAAATGGTTTGGAAATGTGGCGTTGGGGTAGGGGGTGAATGGTAGAAAGCGAATGTACCTGATCGAGATGACAAGAAAAGTACCAATACAAAAGAATAAAATTTAACACACCAATACAAAAGAATAAAATTTAACACACTTTTTTTTAAATTTCAATTTTTTTCAAAATTTTTTAATTTCTTTTTCAAATTTTTTTTTGTTCAAAGGATGTTTTAAGTGAATAATGGTGGAAGCTATGTAAGAAGGGTTCAAAGATGGGTTTATGGGTATGAAGTTTATGTAGGTTCGGTTATAGAAAATAATAAAAGATGAAAATAAATATAGTAATTAGATAACAAACAACAGATGTGAAGTGAATTGATGGTTCGATTATGATGAAACGAAAGGATGGAATGGAATGGAAATGATCTCAAAAACAAACACGAACCAATATTAGAAAATATTGACCCAAATGCTTATAAGTTTTCAAAGTGGTCGGATCGAGAATAGGAGAACCTCGACCCGCTACTTAGCAAAGTAGGAACCTTGGTATAAGGGTGAACGCCACACTATTTGATAGCGTTAAGTTCAGGATAAAGAAGAAGGTAGGTTGACGCCACTAGTTACCTAGATAAGCCAACGAGTTCTTCAACGAAATATGAAAGAAAGAAATCTCACAAATTTCATATAAGTTCAATAGTGTTTTAAACTAAGCAAAAAGATCTCTTTACAAAGGCTGATTCCACCTATTTATAGTGCTAAAATAGGCTAGCTGAATGGTCACAAACATTCAATTTAATGTGCCAATTAAAAGCTGAAATTTAACTCAAGTCTTTTCACATTCTTGAGCCAAATAACTCCATCCTTGAATTCACTTTAATTCAGCTGAATGAATGACTTTAAGTACTTGAAAAATGACTCTTGAGTTAGCCCTAGGTCAGCCGAATGGACACCATCTTCTTAATCAGCTTCTTAATGATGTTTGAATACTTGAAATAACCTTTGAAAAGGCAAAAATGGCTGGTAGTGGAAAGGTTGCTGCCAAAATTAATTTGGATGATAAAATGCTCCTTAAACCTCTTTTAAATGATGTATAAAGCTTCTTTATAACAGCCCTCTTGCTTTGTAACTGAAATCTCTTGAAAAGTCACCTTATTGAATGCATAACAGCCTTTAAATGTAATGGATGTGAGCTGAAAAGTCACCTGCAATTAACACATGTAACCGACACATTTATTCAATTATTAAGGTTAAAAAAAATTAACAACTAACTTAAATAAATGAACTAACACTTATGCATCATTTATTCTAGCAACTAGTTTAATTAAGAGAAGCATTATTAAATGAACTTTAACTCATGCATCAATAAATAATCTTAGGAACTAGATTAATTAAGAGTAGCAGTTATTAAATAAAGTTCAACAAAAACACTTATTAATTAAACTAAGATGATTTGAATAAATGCCCAGCAACTCATTTATTAAACTAAGATGCTTAAATGCATGGTTTTAAAATGTAAACTAAATGAACAAATGAGTTACTTTATGCAAGACTTAATTTAAGGAAACTGACTTAAACTAACATGGGAGTTACGTAATGCATGGCTTTATTAAATGCAGAACACATAATGCATGTCATAATTAAAATATCTAGATCAATAATTCATAACATTAACTAAAGACGCATTTAATTAAACAAGGCATAATTAAAGACTAAAGTATTGAGCTGATTCGAGCTCAAATGAGCTGAATTTGAACTGGTCAGAGCTCGTGGAGCTGGAAACGAACTGGGATCAGCTTGCCAGTTATGCAAGGTTCGACTGAGAAGACTTAACTGAGGGGGTTCGATGGGCGCGCTCGCATCACCGGTCGAGGGAAATTAAATGTTTTAAGTGTCTTGAAAGAGGGCATATTGTAAGTCAATGTCTGAACCGGAGCACCATGGTGGTTCGACCCAATGGCGACATTGAATCGGAAGAGGAGGAAGACGAAAGAGTTTAAAATGATGTCGAAAACCCTTCTGAAGCCGAGGAAGAATTGGAGTATGCGGTCGAAGGCGAGATGCTTGTTGTTAAAAGAAGCTTAGGTGCGCAAGGTACCGAAATTGATCCACAATGAGAGAACCTTTTTCATACCCGTTGTTTTGTTCGTGGAAAGGTATATAGCTTAGAGATTGATGGAGGAAGTTGTACAAATGTTGCGAGCACCCTCCTAGTTGAAAAGCTTGATCTGTCGACAAGTGTACATCCGAGTCCTTACAAGCTACAATGGCTTAATGATGAAGTTGAGGTAAAGGTAACCAAGCAAGTCCTTGTTCCATTTTCAATTGGAAAATATGAAGATGAAGTTCTTTGTGATGTGGTGCCCATGCATGCGGGCCATATATTGCTTGGAAGGCCGTGGCAATTCGACCGAAGGGTGAAGCATGACGGGTTCGCAAATCAATATCCTTTCAAGTACCATGGTTGAAATTTCACTTTGGCACCATTGGCACCAACATAAGTTGTGGAGGATCAACAACGATTGAAACAATCTTTGGAGCGAATGAGAGTGGAAAAAGAAAGTGAAAATGAAAAAGAAAGAAAAGAGAATGAAAGAGAAAAGAAAAAGAGTTGTGATAAAAATAAGACCAAAGTGAGAGAAAAGGAAATACAAAGAAACATGAGTGAAGAAAAGAAAAGAGTTTTGATTAACCAAAGTTTTCTTGTTTCTAATTCTTTTCAGGTTGATTCAAATCCTTTGTTGCTGTTGCAATACATTCTCGAAGAGAGAAGGTTTGTAATGGTAGGAAAAGGTAAAATTAATCCTTGTTTACCTGCTCAAGGTATGGTTTCTGGAATTTCTATTACATCTTTGTCCAATTTGATTGATGAAGAAAACAATAACGATGAAGATATAACTATTTTGATTGATGGACAAAAGATCCTTGGTATGCGTGATATTGTTGAGTTTGATGAGCATTTGCTGTCCAAATTGCATTGTTTAAGTAAACAAAAACATGAATTAAATCTATCTTTCCCATTGTTTGTTTATAACGGACATTTGCAATTTTTGAACTGTTGCATGAATTCCTGTCAAAGTCACTATGCTTTGCGAATAAAACTTGAGATGCCCGAGCGAATTACGGACATTATGTTTATAAAACCCTTGTTCGTTAATTTCTTAAGTTGCAATGAACATGTTTATTTGATAGTGAAAATGGGATATTGGCATTGTCTTGTTGTAATTATTTTAAGCGTAAGATGACTTGCTTTTATATCCATTTTAATAAGTTTATGCTCTATAATGATTCTCAATTGGTTGCAAGTTTTGAAACATTTTTACACCAAGGCATGATGCGACAATTAAACACATTTATCCAAGAACGAACAAGTAGACATCCCTGTTTCAAAATTAACAGGCGACTCGACTTGAGGACAAGTTGCTTTGAAGACGGAGGGAATGATGTAAGAACACCTGGGGCATTCTCGAATACAAACCAAGATCTAATCAAGCTTCTAAAAGGCGCCATGACTCGAGCTCCAACCAAACAATTTCAAGACACTTTATCAGCTTTGGTGAAGCGCATTTGGGAAGAGAACAACACTCTAGACGTTGAAGAAGCTATGGACAGCTCCTTGAAGGCTCATTGCACTCTTTTGCAATCCAATTTTATCTCCTCTCCAGCTTCCCCAGCTCAATTCAACTCTAACCAGCTCACTTGAGCTCGTTCGAGCTTGATTTTAGCTCGTTTCAGCTCATTTCTATTCCATTACAATAAACTAAGCTTAAACTTTGTTCTTAACCTGATTTGCTACAGCTCATGTCGAATTCCCTAGCTCAATTTAGTTCATTAAGTGTTTTGATTAATTGAGCTAGCCGAATTTAATATGCTAGTTGAATCTTAATAATGTGTCCAAATTTAGTTAGTGTCATTAAGTTGTTTAGTTGCTGTTTTAAATTATGATTATATGAATAATTATATTTTTTAATTATGTGTTTAATTCTTGTAGGTTCAGCCGAATGTGGAGGTACATTAATGGCAAGGTGCATGTACGGGTTTGTTCATTGAATGAGAAGGTTCATGCATGGTTCGGTTCAATGTTTAGAGGACTTATATTCATGTACATGGAGGATTAATTGCATGCAATCGATATTGAAGAATACATCTCCTTTGGACGGCACACATGCATGAATAGAGGACAATTAATGCAAGTTCATGTACGGCTAGGATCAATTTCCCTTCCAAGTTCCATGTATAGCCGAATGTATGTGGGAGGACCCTTGGAGTTTCTATGCAGCTATTCGGCCAAGAGATACCTCTTGGAAGCTTCATGCACCCCATTAAGCTTCCAAAGGTTCACATTCATTCAAGGTGTTTATGCTCATACATGAAGCTGTCCAATACACTCCCATCAGCCGAATCAAGACTTAGTTAATTAATGTTTTTATTCTAGAACATTCTAGTTAGTTCATGACCGAATTTGCTTAGTATTTAAGCTAGCTAGTTTGTCCATTCGGCTACTACATGATAGCCTATAAATAGTTTATTTATTTCATTGTAAAGGGACTTTTTTTTGGCCAATTTATTAATGAACATTGTTCTTGTGAGGTTGCTTCCTCTCATATTTCGCACAAGTTTCGAAAGACTTATCTAGTTTGTGCTAGTGACGTCAATTGACCTTGTTTGAACTTATCACCATTCTTGGTGTGGCGTTCACCTATCCTTCTATCCATCTTTCCACCATAACAATATATGAATCGGGGTGACACTTTTTAGTGTTGAATCATTCCTGACGTTAAGTTCACTATTCCATCCCCACCTTACATTATCTCTTTCTTATTGTTTCAAAATCGAACCATCCCTTCAACATCCTTTCTTGTTTCCTTAGCCAAACCTATCACTACCCTTTTGCATATCTTTTGAAAACCTTCTGCTAATTCAAACCTATTCTTTTAATTCTATTTTTTGGGACCGAGGCACGAACGACCCTTCTCGTCTACGATCAAGCAACTACGTGAATTTGACTCAATCACTCGAGCCGGATCACATCAATACTTGAGATAAAAGAGTTTATAGTACTGGTTGAGCGAGCCTGCAAACCTGAAGAGCTCGGGAAAGAGAAAAGAAGAGTTGATTTTGAAGCCACAGATTCCCGTAAAAGATCATCGGATAAGACTTTTCACTTAGCATCGAAGAAGTTCAAAAATGATTCTAGTCGATCTAAGGATACTTCAGACTTTTCTAGACGAGATCGAGACCGACCTCCTGTGAGTTCATGAGCCACTTCAATTGCTAGTGTTGGCAATGTTTGGCAGAATAGACTTGAGTGTAAGCATTATGGTAAATGGCATTCCAAAAATTGCAGATTGCATGATCAGTCTTGTTTTAAATGTGAATCGATGGATCATTTTATCCGAGATTGCCCAATGTTAGTTGAGCAAAACACTGTTCAGAACGTGAGACCGAGTAATATGTCGGTCATGGGCGAACCACCCGAGCATTCGGAAATGTGAGTGGCGATCGAGAGAGGACAAAAGATACAAAGATTCGATCGAGGCTCTTGCACCTGCCAGAGCCTATGCTATTTACGCACGCGAGGAGGCTTCATCCCCAGATGTTATTACTGGTACATTCACTTTCTGTGATACTAGTGTAATTGCATTGATTGATCTTGGTTCGACTCATTCTTATATATGTGAAACTTTAGTATTCAGTAAGACTTTGCCTATTGAGTCTACTGAGTTTGTGATTAAAGTATCGAACCCCTTGGGCCGGTGTGTTATGGTTGATAAAGTGTGTAAGAATTGCCCCCTGATGATTCAAGATTCATGCTTTTTGGATGATCTGATGTTGTTGCCATTTGATGAGTTCGATATAATTTTGGGTATGGACTGGTTGACCTTGCATGTTGCTACTGTAAATTGCAAAAGAAAGACTATTGATTTACGGTGACAGAACGATGAGAAAATTTAGATTGAATCTAATGATCTGAATGGGTTATCGGCAGTGATTTCTTCGATACTAGCTCAGAAATATGTGAGAAAAGGCTGCGAAGCTTACTTTACATATGTGCTTGACAGTAAAGTGACCGAAAGAAACATTGAATCAGTACTTGTCGTGTGCGAGTATCCAGATGTGTTCTCTGAAGAACTACCAGGTTTGCCACCTATTCGGGAGGTAGAGTTTGGTATTGAGTTAATGCCTGGGACAACTCCAATATCCATAGCTCCGTACAAAATGGCACCTACAGAATTAAAAGAATTGAAAGCTCAGTTGCAAGAGTTGACAGATAGAGGTTTCGTGCGACCAAGTTTCTCCCCCTGGGGTGCGCCTGTGTTATTTGTGAAAAAGAAAGACGAAACTATTAGAATGTGCATCGATTATAGACAAATCAATAAGGTGACCATAAAGAATAAATATCTATTACCATGGATTGATGATTTGTTTGATCAATTGAAAGGAGCCACAGTGTTTTTGAAGATAGATTTGAGATCCAGCTGCTACCAGTTGCGAGTTAAAGACTTCGATGTACCAAAGACTGCTTTTCGAACTAGGTACAAACATTATGAATTTTTGGTTATGCCTTTTGGACTTACTAATGCACCTACTGTTTTCATGGATTTGATGAATCAGATCTTCAGACAGTACTTGGATCGATTTGTGGTTGTGTTTATAGATGACATTTTGATCTATTCTCATGATGAGACTGAACATGCCAAACATTTGAGACTTGTGTTACAGATATTGCGAGATAAGCAGTTGTATGAGAAGTTCAGTAAATGTGAGTTCTGATTAAGTGAAGTTAGTTTTCTGGGTCATGTTATATCAGCATTGGGTATTCAGGTGGATCCGAGCAAAATTTTAGCTATACTTGATTGGAAACCTCCGAGAAACGTTTCTAAAGTCTGAAGTTTTCTGGGACTTGCTGGTTACTACAGACGGTTTGTGAAAGGTTTCTCTAGGATTGCAACCCCAATGACGAAACTATTACAAAAAGATGTTAACTTCGAATGGTAAGAAAAGTTCCAGAAAAGCTTTGATCAGTTGAAAGCCCTTTTGACAGAAGCTCTAGTATTAGTTTAGCCAGAATCGGGTAAAGAATTTGTTATTTATAGTGATGCATCTTTAAATGGTTTGGGCTGTGTTTTCATGCAAGAAGGCAGAGTTATAGCTTATGCCTCAAGACAGTTAAAGCCGCATGAAAAGAACTATACCATGCATGATCTAGAGTTGGCAACTATTGTGTTTGCATTGAAAATATGGCGCCACTACCTGTTCGGTGAAAAATGTCATGTTTATTCCGATAAAAAAAGTATGAAGTACTTGATGACTCAGAAGGATCTGAATTTGAGACAGCATCGATGGTTAGAGTTGCTAAAAGATTACGAGCTAGTGATTGACTATCATCCGGGAAAGGCTAATGTTGTTGCTGATGCTCTAAGTCAAAAATCCCTATTTTCTTTGCGTGCAATGAACGCACATATGGTTATGTCATATGATGGTGCGATAATAGTCGAGTTAAAAGCAAGACCATTATTTATTCAGTAGATTTGTGAAGCTCAGAAGGTCGATAATGATTTGATAGTAAAGCGGGGTCAACGTAATTCGAACGTTGATTCAAAATTTCAAGTGGATGTTGAGGGATTCTGCGGTTCAGAAACTGAATATGCGTTTCAAAAAATACAGAGTTGATTCAGATGATTTTGAATGAAGCTCATAACAGTCGGTTATCTGTTCACGCGGGTAGTACGAAGATGTATAATGATCTGAAATAGCACTATTGGTGGCAATGTATGAAACAAGACGTTTCTGACTTTGTATCAAAATGTTTTGTCTGTCAGCAAGTAAAAGCTGAGCATCAGGTACCTTCTGGATTGCTACAGCCGATCATGATACCTGAATGGAAAGGGACAGAGTCACGATAGATTTTATATCCGATTTACCGATGACATCGAGCAAGAAAGATGCAATCTGGGTTATTGTGGATAGATTGACTAAATCAGCTTACTTTGTTCCTGTTCGTACAGATTATTCACTCGATAAACTTGCTGAGTTATATGTTTCTCATATTGTGAGACTACACGGAGTACCTATTTCTATTGTGTCAGATAGAGATCCGAAGTTTACATCGCGGTTTTGGAAGAAACTACAAGATGCATTAGGTACTAAACTGCATTTTAGGACTACTTTTCATCCCCAGACAAATGGTCAGTCTGAGCGAATCATTCAGATACTTGAGGATATGTTGAGATGTTGCATTCTTAAGTTTGAAGGTACGTGGGAATATTACCTACCTCTGATTGAATTTGCGTACAATAATAGCTTTCAATCGAGTATCAAAATGGCACCTTATGAGGCTTTGTATGGTCGTAAATGTTGTAAACCATTATATTGGACTAAGCTCAGTGGAAATAAGATACACGGGGTTGATTTGATTAGAGAAACTGAACAGAAAGTGAAAGTGATCCGTAAAAGTCTAAAAGCAGTATCAGATCATTAGAAATCATATGCGGACTTGAAACGTAAATATATAGAGTTTCAGATCAAGGATAGAGTATTTTTGAAAGTCTCACCATGGAAGACAATACTCAAATTCGGTCATAAAGGCAAATTGAGTTCGAGATTTATTAGGCCGTATGAGGTTATAGAGCGGATGGGGTCGGTTGCGTATAGACTGTTATTGCCACCTGAGCTAGAAAAGATCCACAATGTATTCCATGTTTCGATGCTTCATAGATATCGATCTGACCCTTCACATGTGATTAGTTCATCAGCCTGATTTAAAGTATGAAGAAGAACCGATTCGCATTCTAGCTCGTGACATTAAAGAGTTACGAAATAAGAAAATTTCGTTGGTTAAAGTACTATGGCATAAACACAGAGTTGAGGAAGCAACGTGGGAATCAGAAGATGTAATGATAGAACGCTATCCAAACCTATTCACTGGTAAGATTTTCGGGGACGAAAATCCCTAAGGGGGAGAGTTGTAACAACCTAATTTAGACCCTAATCAGAACGGTGGTTTTGGGACCACAAATCTGAGTCAGAAAAATATTTAAAAATTATTTTCTGTGTTTATTTTGTGTGAATTTATATTCGTGAAATTTTCGTAATTTAATTTTGTCGTTTGAGTGTCCGAATAAATAAACGGGCTTAATCGCATAAAATCAAAACTTAATAGTTTAATGTGTAAAGGTCGAATTGTTGTTGTCTTTTTAAATGGAAGTACTTATGTTGTAAATAGGCTATTGGTTATATGAGTGAAGTAGACATGTTTTATAAGGTTTTCTAATTAAATTTTAAAGGTTAAAATAGTAATTAGCATATTATAATGAAATTAAATAAAAAAATCATAAAATAGCCATGCATTTTAGTTCATTATTGACCGAAAATTAAAGAAAATAAAGCTTTAGAAAGTTTCAAGCATTCAGCACTTTGGAAGCTTGATTCAAAGTAAGTTTTTGTTCGGTTTTTGATAATTTTTACGTTTTTTGGATCGTTGCTTCGAATACTATCCGACCCATGCTAGAATTTTTTATTTTGATGAATATTTTGAATTATGCCATTGATGAATATTTGTGTTTTATGATGTTTGAGGATGAATTATGAAATATAAGTTTTGGATTAATATGTTTTGTATTGGAATTTTTGATAAATTTGAGTAATTAGGGCTAAATTGAAAAAATAAAAATTTGAGGGACTAAAATGTGAAATAAATGAAATGTGTGTATTTGTATGTACTAGAGGGACATTCGGCCTAAGCATGTTACATGGAGATTTTGTGTATTTTGTGTTTTATGCAATTAGGACTAATTTGTAAAAGTATGAAATATTAGGGGTAAAATGGTAAATTACCTATTTATGTGTTGTTGGATTAAATTATATGAAATGGTGTTTGAATGAGATTAATTTGAAATTGTATAGATCAAGAACAAAAGAAATCAGACTTGGTTCGGGGGAAAGTAAAAATAGTCGAATAGTTGATTTACATTGTTCGTTGATATCCGAGGTAAGTCTATAAGTAATAAACATCATTAAATTTGAATGTATATGATCTTTATATGCTGAATTTAATTGTGTGAATTTCTATTAGCTATATCCGAATGTATAAATGTTTATGAGATTAGGGAACAAGTTTGATTCAATTGAGATATGATGCACGAAAAGCTTCGTATGAACCTTAAGTAATGATTAGGATTTCTGAAATATGAATTATGTGTAAGATCGGCTTTGTATCAGTGATATTCGGGCTTTATTGCCTAGCAGGCTTTATGCCGGTGTATTATATCGGGCTTTATTGCCTAGCAGGCGTTATGCCGGTGTATTATATTGGGCTTTATTGCCTAGTAGGCTTTATGCTGGTGTATTATGTCAGGCCTATTGCCTAGCAGGTTCTATGTCGGTGTATTATACTAGGCTTTATGCTTAGCAATTTTATGTAGGCAATGGTAAAAGTAATTAAAGGTGTTAAACAAGCTAAAGTGATCAGGTATGTGTATGTGGTTTGCTTATTTGAAGTGAAGATAAATTGACTGAAAATTTTGTGATAAAAATGTTATGTGATGCTATTGAAAATGTATATAATTATGGGTAGTGTATTCGGTCTTGTGATAGATTTTAGGTATGTAATTTAAAAGTTTGATTTATGAGTATGTATAAATGAATGCATATGTATAATTGATTATATATGAAGTTATGACTTTGAAATTGGAGAATTCAATGGTAATGGATATATGTGTACATTCGGCCAGGGTATATTATGAGTATAAATATATGTTTGATTTGGTTTTATGTTATTGATCTATCAAGATCATTAATTTGTTTAAATTGCTTATAACCTACTAAGCTAAGTTAGCTTACTCTGTGTGTATGGGTGTTTCTGTTTTATAGATTTTGGATTCAAGTTACGAGCTCGGGGATCGTCAGCAAAGTCCATCACACTATCTACTGTTTCGATATTTAAATAGTTAAACTCGAATTATGGCATGTATAGGCTGTATTTCATTTAGAAATATTGGATTTTGGCTGTGTGAAATATTGCCATGCGAAAATGGCTTAAGTGTTATGTTTGAGTTTGGCTTTATTTAGATTATGGCTTGAGCTCATATTCGATTATCATGCTATATGCCATGGATGGAATGTAAATATGGTATGTGTTTTTGAGCATTGAATTGCATTAAAGACCTTAAATGTGGCATGAATATTTTGGCCTATGTATACAAATTAGGTATATTTAGATAATTTGAATGTGGGTCATTCTTGTGAAGTTGCATATAAAAAAATAAAAAAAATAAATATAAATATAAATAAGCTTAGTTGTTAAGTATGCTCGGTTATTTGCTGAAATTTAGATAAAGTAATTAATTGACTTGTAATTTGGTTATTGCTCATAATGGTATGCTTTGGTACATGGCGTGGCAATGATTTGTGCAACTGCATGATCTCTAGGTATATATGTATATAATGTTGTTTAAACATGTGTTTTGGTTATGAAGTAGAAATGGATGTGTATTGTGTTACAACATGAAATGCCTTAGTAAATTTAAAACACATGACATTAGTATGAGGTGAATTTTTGGTATGAGTTTATTATGTAAAATAAAAATATGCTTGGCTATGTGACTTGATAGCTCACCGAAATCAATAAGTATGTATAGGTAAATTTTGGGTATCCGAATAAATAAAAGGTTAATGTAGTTTTTGTTCAATTCCTAATGGTATATTATTTGTAAATTTTGGTTTAATTATTTGAGTAGTTTAATTAGTTGATTTAATGTTATGTATACATATATAATTATTTATTCATGAAATGCGAATGTAACAAGGTAACAAATACTTTTACAAAATATATATATCATATGTATGAAAAGAAATAATGTGTAATTGTTTGCAATAAGTATACACATGACTCATATAAAAATAGATTTAATATTCAAGAATGATGTTATTGATGTGTTATATGATCTGCATGTATATAAATTGTTTTGACATATTTTGGATTTAGTTTTATTTATGCCATATATTAAATGATTAAATTTAATATTTGATAGATTGAAAATGATGAGTAATGATGTGGTTTCAATTTTTTAAAGTTAAAAATGTAATGTATATTTGTCTGAATTGTGATATGTTTGGTAATGCCTCTTAACTTTAATCCGGTGACGGATACGGGGAAGGGGTGTTACAACCCAAAATCATATTTTGGCAAAATTACCATTTTGCTCCTATATTTTTAATTGCTTTGCTTAGTCCCTAGCTCATAAGATGGAAATTTATGAAATTTCACCATAACCCACTATGGCCGAATATCAATTAAGTCCCTATAAATCCTTATATTTTAATTATTTTACAATTTCAGCATGTAAAATTTCTATTTTTCAATTTAATCCTTATTTGACAATTTCATCAAAAATCTCTTAACAAAAGTTGTTTATCTAACAACAGCCATCCATTTTCTATCATCAAACTTCAAAACTTATGTACATGCATTAATGGTAAAGCCCTAATAGTTTTAACAGTTTCACAAATTAGTACTTGGGCTAGCTAGATTAAGCTACAACGATCCCGAAAACATAGAAATAATTAAAAACGAAACAAAAATACATACCAATCATGCAAAAATGGAGATGGCCAAACCCTAGCTTAAGGAGAACAATGAATTTTTGATGGTGGCTTGATGAAATGAAGAAGATGAATGCCTTTTACTAATTTTAATTATCATTTAATTACTAAATTACTATTATAACCTTTAAAAACTTTAAAAATTACACAAAATGCCAAGCTATCGTTTTCCACTATCTTCTTTATGGTCTAATTACCATATAAGGATTTCCACTTTAATGTTCTATAGCTATTTAATACTTTTAGCTACTATAACTCAACTTTTACACTTTACATGATTTAGTCCTTTTTATCAAATTGAGCGTGTAGACGGTAAAATTTCTTAACAAAATTTTTATACGATATTACTATCATGTTGTAGGCAATAAAATAATAATAAAATAAATTTTTTGACTTTAGATTTGTAGTCCCGAAACTACTGTTCTAATTTCACTAAAAATGGGCTGCTACACGCACTTTATGGTTGAAACGAACAGAATCCAAACATAGTTGGTATTGTTTTTAGCTGTCACATGAATTAAATTGATTATAGAATTAATTTATTGGGCAGTTAAATATCGAACGAATTATATGTACAAGTATGTTGTACCCATAATGAGAACATGGTTAAATTAATATATATGAATTTGATTTGTATAAAATTTAACTAAACATAATTTATTGAAATCCTTGTTATAATTATTATAATTATAATTTTTGATTGAATGTTATTATAATTATTGCAATTGTAATTTTTTTGGGTCAAACATCATTATAATTATGGTAATTATAATTATAATATTTGGTTAATTATTAAAATATCAACTATTTCCAAATTAGGAAATATACAGTTTTTAAGAAAACCTAATATACCCTAAATAAAAAGGAGTGAGGTTTAGCAGCCGTCATAGAGTGAATTATCTCTGAAAAATTTTTAGAGAGTTCTTGTCGTTCATTGTCACACCGGGTGGATTATGTAGAGGCTAAAACTTTTCGTAGCTGCTTGGAATCGAGATACAATTGTGTAATTAGTTTCACAATAGTTATCTTCAATTTTTCAGATGATTAAAGGTAATCGTTCATATCCTTCTCGCCCTGGTTCGTTCCTTATTCATGTATTCCTATTTTGGATCGCAGGAATTTTTACCTGCTGTGCCACGGGGTATCCCGGCGACCCAATAATTTGGGGTACAACCCGATTACCATAGCTTCTACTGGTCAAGAGAAAACCACATTCACTTATGGAACTTTTTCATTCCGGTGAATGTCGTTTGGATTATGCAATGCCCCTGCAACATTTCAGCGTTGCATGATGGCAATATTTTCGGACATGGTGGAGAAATTTTTAGAAGTTTTTATGGATGACTTCTCGATGTTTGCTGTTTAAAAAATCTAGAGTTAGTTCTTTGTTGGTGTGAAGAAACCAACCTTGTTCTTAACTAGGAGAAATGTCATTTCATGGTCTGTGAAGACATTGTTCTGAGACATAAAATTTCGTAACAAGAGATTGCCGTCGATAAAAAAAAGTTAAGGTTATTGAGAAATTGCCACCACCCTTCATAGTTAAAGGTATTCGTAGTTTTCTTGGCCATTCAGAATTCTTCAACGATTTATGAAAGATTTTTTAAAAATATCCAAAACCCTATGTACATTGTTAGAACACAAAAGATCTTTCAATTTTGATGAGCCGTGCTTACAAGCATTTGAGGAGTTGAAAAAGTGACTATTCACAACACAAATAGTTATAGCACCAGATTAGAGTTTACCTTTTGAACTTATGTGTAATGCTAGTGATTTTACTGTAGGGGTAGTACTTGGGCAAAGAAAGGACAAGGTATTTCATGCTATCTACTATGCAAGTTGTACGTTGATAGATTCACAGCTTAATTATACCACCACTGAGAAGGTGCTATTAGTTATGGTATTTGTCTTCGAAAAATTCAGAGCTAATTTAGTGGGCTCCAAAGTTACAATTTATATGGACCACTCTACTATTAAGTACTTGGTGACCAAGAAAGATGCCAAGCCGAGATTAATTCGATGGATACTACTACTACAAGAATTTGATCTGAAAATTAGAGATGGGAAAGACACAGAAAATCAAGTGGCTGATCACTTGTCTCAAATTGAAGTAGGAAATGGATATGGTAATATTCAGCGTATTCAAGATGATTTCCCAAATGAGCAACTATTAGTTGTCATTACATTACCGTGGTATGCCGATATCATAAATTTTTTGGTTAGTGGATTGCTGCCACCTAAGCTCACCAATCAAAGACAAAGGAAATTTATCCATGATGGCAAGCAATATTATTGGGATGAGCCGTTTTTATTCAAACACTATGCAGACCAGATAATTCGGAGGTGTGTTCCAGATGACGAGGTTCAAAGCATTTTATACCATTATCATTTAGCACCGTATGGAGGATACTTCGGGGGCATGAGAACTACTGTAAAAGTTCTCCAATCTGGTTTTTATAGGCCAACCATGTTTAAAGATGCTCATGAATTTTTCCAAGCTTGCGATCGTTGTCAAAGAACTAGGAATCTATTAAGGAGGTATGAAATGCCTTGCAGCTATTTTAGAAGTGGAACTATTTGACGTATGGGGAATTAATTTTATGGGTCCTTTTCCACCTTCTTGGAGCAATGTATACATACTTGTAGCTATTGATTATGTCTCCAAGTAGGTTGAGGTTGTTGCTCTACCAACAAATGATGTCAAATCGGTACAGAAATTTCTACATAAGAATATTTTTACTAGGCTTGGTACCTCTCATGATCTGATTAGTGATTAAGGTTCACACTTTAACTACAAATTAGTTGCTAATGCTCTGAACAGGTATAGAGTTAAACATAAAATTGCCACGGCATACGATCCCCAGACAAATGACAACCGAAAGTCTCTAATAGAGATATTAAACAAATTTTGGAGAAGGTAGTTAATCCCACTCACAAATATTGGTCATCCAGATTCGATGAAGCTTTGTGCGCATATTATATTGCATTCAAGACACCATTGGGGATGTCGCCTGTCGTTTTTAGCTAAATCAGAACAATGGTTTTGGGACCACAAATCTGAGGCTATAAAATTATTTTAATATTATTTTTGGTGTTTATAGCATGTGATTATATATGTGTGAAAATTTCGTGTAATAATTTTAGCATTTGAATGCTTAATTTGACGAAAGGACTAAATCGCGTAAAATGCAAAACTAGCATGCTATAAGTTAAAAGTGCTTAATTGCTATGAGACATTAAATGAAAGGTCCTTATGTTGATATTAGACCATTGATAGTGGGAATGGACATAAATGGACATCCATTAAGTTGTTTTTAAATGGTTTAATTAAGGTTAAATTTGTAAAATGGTTATTAATGGTAATAAAATAAAACAAAAGGTGAAAACATGTTCATCTTTATTTGTTTCAAAGAAGCCATTTTAGGGCTTTGGTATTCGGCTAGCATATTCCTTGATTAAGGTATGTTCTTTGCTCTATTTTTGATAATTTTTATGTTTTTGAGATCATTGCTTCGTGTTCTAGCTAGCCCATGTACTAATTTTTGATATTTTTGATGATGTTGTGAATTTCCATTGATGAATTCATGTGTTTTTTAATGTTTGATGATGAATTATGAAAGCTTAGTGATAGATATCTAAGTTTTGTAAAGTGATTTTGAGTAAAAATGCATATTAGTGATTAAATTGTGAAAAGATGAAAATGTAGGGTTAAAAGTGTGAATAAATGTGAAATATGGGCTGCTAGGGGTACTATAGTGATTCAACACACATGGGTTTGAATTGAATTGGTGTAATTTTGTGTTTATTGAAATAAGAACTAAATTGTAAGATATGTGAATGTTTAGGGCCAAAGTGCAAATTGGCTTAAATTGTGTGTTTTGGATGAAATTGAATGAATTGATGAGTAAAAGAGTTAATTTTGAATGTATATAGATCAAGAAAGAAAGAAATCGGATTTAAATTGGGAAAAATTGAAGGTTATTGAATAGTCGATTCAGTCCCTTTATTTCAACTACGAGGTAAGTTCATATGCAAATAAATGTCTTTAAATTAAATTGTACATGTTTAATTGTCATTGAATTGCTATGAATGTTGAATGAGCAAATACAAGTAAGAATCGACAGAGTTACGACATCCGAAAGTCTCGTACGAACCTTAGGAATAGTATAGGATACAAATGTCATGACATTAGGTTACCGAGATGTGATTACATGTAAGACCATGTTTGGGACATTAGCA
This sequence comes from Gossypium anomalum, assembly GCA_025698475.1. NCBI lineage: Eukaryota > Viridiplantae > Streptophyta > Magnoliopsida > Malvales > Malvaceae > Gossypium > Gossypium anomalum. Next base: position 23,227,456 of record CM046962.1, on the reverse strand, counting down.
TTGTATTGTGATTACATGTAAGACCATGTCTGGGACATTGGCATCGTTATTCAATTTCGTGTAAGACCTTGTCTAGGACAGTGGCACCGATATGTGATAACATGTAAGACCATATCTGGGATATGGCATTGTACGAGCTTTATGTGATTTCTGAGTATCCTTAACGATTCTGAATGGTTCAACGGGCAAAGTCAAGTTAAGAAAGAATGTATGAATTAGTTAAATGGCTCAGGTACGTACGAGATTCATACAAGTAATGAAAGGGAAGTAGTTGATGAATTTAATTATAATATTGAATATGTGTACAATGAGAAAGTTTTGTGATCTTATAAATGTTTACTCATAGTTGCCTATTGATGGAAATGATATTGATTCATGTGATAATTTATTTAAATATGGCTTTCTAAGCTTTTAAAGCTTACTTTGTGTGTTCTTTCTTTATTTTATAGATAATTGAAGCTAACTTAGATTTGGGGATCATCAGGAACATCATCACACTATCGATCAACTTGTTGGTACTTTTGAAGCTTTGTAATGGCATGTATAGGCTGGTATCATTTTGGTATGTTTTGAACTTTGAATTCAGCCATGTGAGTTGGCTTGTAAATGGTGTTGTTGATGAAGTTGAATTTGACTTATGTTATGAGTTAATATGTGATATGTGATGTATTTACAATGCCTTATGTTTTAGTAGACATGATGTGGTAATTTTGATGGGTTGATAAATAAGTATTTAGTAGATTGTTAATGATGGGTTATGTGTTGAGAAATGGTAAGCTTTGGTATATTTTAAGATGATGTTTGGATGCTATTTTGGTTTAGTAAATGCTTGATGATTTGAGTTATGTCTAAATGTGGATATTAGTTAAAGTATCAATTTGATTTAACATGTTTTTGGTTGTGGAATTGAGTAGTGAAAAGGATGATGTATAAATGGTATGAAATGTGTATGAAATAGCATGTTTTGGTTGCCTATTAATGTATTGAAATGGTACCATTTTGGTTGCTAGGTGTGCATGAGGAAAGGGTGGCAAATTGGCTTTGCAAATAACATATTTTTGTCTACACGGGCAGAGACACGGGCGTGTGTCTTAGCCATGTGTGACACACAGTCATGCTACACGGTCGTGTGTCCCCTAGGGTACCCTTCAAATTTAAGTCAGTATACCCTACAGGTTTGACACGGTCTAGACATATGGGCATGTCTATTTGCGGTGTGTGCACAGGGGTTGGCACATGGGCGTGTGGCTGGCCGTGTGACCCAAGTCGATAACCCCTCTAGTTTTCCCACAGCCATGGCACATGGGCATGTCTCTGGCCATGTGGTACAAGTCAATATGTATGCCCTGTTTTTACACGGGTGTGTCTTGTGGTCATGTGAGGCACACGGCCTGTTCACACGGGCGTGTGAACCCTGTATGCATGAAAATTTTATAAGTTTTCCAAAGTTTGTAAATGTTATCAGTTTAGTCCCGAACATCGTTTAAGCATGTTTTAAGGTCTCATAGAACCTTATAAGGGAAAATATGATTATGTTGGGTTGATATTTATGTGAAATTGAATCATGTATGAGAAATGTATATTATATGTTGTGCTTTGATCGGTAATGCCTCATAATCCTATTCTGGTGAAGAATATGGGTTAAGGGTGTTATATTTTATTGGTATCAGAGCTACGGTTTAGTCGATTCTAGAACTAACGTAGCCTGTGAGGTTCTAGCTATACATGCCATATATATAAACTGCAATAGTGTGATGATTCTTGACAGCTTAAAAATGTGTTTTCATATAGTAAATGGATACCAAATGAGCAATAGCTGATGATGTGGAAAGTAATGCACCCGCTCCCACTCAAGGGGCAGCGCCAGCTGATTCTAGACTGAGTTTCTCGCCCTGGGGTGCTCCTGTATTGTTTGTGAAAAAGAAAGATGGCACGATGAGAATGTGTATAGACTATCGATAGCTCAACAAAGTTATGATCAAGAATAAATATCCTCTGGCCAGAATAGATGATTTGTTTGATCAGTTAAAAGGGGCTACTGTAACACCTCTAACCCGTAACCTTCGCCGGAATTGGTTAAGAGGCATTACCAGACTTGTAACTCAATTCAGAACAATCATTTCTCAATTATCATCTTATTTCAGTAACTATCATTCATTCACATTCAATAAGTACTTAAATCGAGCATACGAAGCTTAAAACATACATTCGGGATTAAATCGGTGACATATTAAAATTTTTGAAACTTATAAAAATTTCAACATTTCAAGTGCCACACACCTGTGTGAACAGGCCGTGTGCCTCATACGAGTAGTAGACACACCTGTGTCTTAGATCGTATGAATACAGGGCATACATACTGGCTTATGTCACATGGCCAAGGACACGCTCGTGTGGCAGACCATGTGAAAACTGGAGAGGATACTGATTTGGGTCACACGGCCAACCATAGAATTGTGTGTCTAGCCCGTGTGCCCTTTGAAATGGCCACACACTCCCGTGTATCGAGCCGTGCCAAAACTGTAGGGTATATTGACTTCTCAACATTGCTAAGTCACATGCCTGTGTGCTAAGCCGTGTGCCATAAGAGGGGTATCGGTCACACGCCCGTGTGTAAGGCCATGTGGAGCATACTGTGTAACACCCCAAACCCAGCCTGGAAGTTTGGCTCGAATTTGGTGTGTCACATTGAAGTATTTTTCGAAACCATGTTTCCATTAAAAAAAACGTATACCCTTTTTAAACCTTGTTAGAAAACCTCAGCTGAATAACATTCTTAACAACTTTGTAAAAATCTTGGCAGTTGCGGAAGCTTAATTTAAAACAATTGCGGATACGTGATGTTTTGAAAATAGTAGTTGCTTTGGAAAACCGTGTTCTAATACTAGCAATTATAAGAACAATTAATAAAATTCCAAATTAGAAATCCAAAAAATTACAACAGCTTTACTACAACCCACATAAAAACATTTAAAAGTAATAATCAAAACTGTAACATAAACAGTGTGTGCGGCTTCCTCCGAGCCCCTTGCAGCTCCGATCCGTCTAAGGCTAGAAATTACCTGAAAGGTTAATAAACGGGGTGAGTTTACGAAAACTCAGTGTGCAACGAGCCCCTTTCAGAGCCAAACTAATATCAGCATACTGGGCCTAAGCCCTAATTCAGTCTCGACATATACTGGGCTGAAGCCTTTCGTTTAACGGTTACTGGGCTAAAGCCTTTTCATAAATCATATCACTGGGTCGAAGCCTTTACTGTAAACGGTATGGCCCATAGGCCCATTTCAATATCACATGCAATATCAATGGATGTATGCAAGCCCATTTGGGGAGACTACTCAACCACCATCCGCTAGTCTCCACCCGTACCAGCCAAACTCTCCATGTAGGGAATAACTCAACCCACCCAACCAAAATCTCCACTGGTAGCATAGCTGCATTATCATATAACTGGAGGGCTAGCCTCTTTTAATAACTGGGGCAAAGCCCTTTTCGCACTTCCGCCATCTATATAAAACCCAACCCATGCATATAATGAGTATATCATAGCATATCATGTGCATCTCATAACATATTATGTGCATATCATGTCATATCATGTATATCAAAATCTCATGCAACAGATATATACATGTCATGGCGTACAACATACAGAATCAGAATACCATGCCTATATTTGAATCAAACAATCACAGTCAAGTCATCCATATATTCACAATCAAATCTGTCAACCACACAGTCCAAGTCAGTCACTTGCACACAAGGGCAAAATAGTCATTTAACACCCTAGGGGCAAAATGATAATTTTACCCCACAAGGGTATCTCGGTAATTCTACGCTATAGGGGTATTTTAGTAATTTTACAAACCAGGGGTATTTTGGTAATTTTGCAAACCAGGAGTATTTTGGTAATTTTATAATCTAGGGGTATTTTGGTAATTTTGTAAATCGAGGGTAAAACGGTAATTCTGTAAATCGGGGGTACTTTGGTGATTTTACAAGTCGAGGGTATTTCAGTAATTTGGTGAACTAAAATATTCTAAACAGGGATAACAATACGAATGGGCCTAAAGCCCTTTCTCGGCCCAAATGGACCCACACGCTCGTATGGCCCTGTTAGCCCAAATCTAACCACAGATATGAGATTCACCTAGCCTAGTCCAATATTTACTACACAATCAAACAACTTATCCAATTGGGCCCGTACGCCCATTGGGCCCTCATGGCCTCTTTTGGCCCATCGCGGCCCGAAGTAGCCATCCTACAGCCAGAGGAAATACACACCTGATAGGAGACTGGAGTTAATCCACGCTCCGAGCACTTTTAGCCGACGCCCAACCCAAACGAGCACGCCATAAAGCGAAAGGGATTAGCCAAGAAAGGTACCTTCACTCTCCTCATGGTTCTCCCTATTTAAAGCCAGCTTCACATCCACTCTTATGTTAGCTTCCCGATGTGGGATCCCTACATCATCAGAGTTTAAATTCAACACCAACTCTTGCCGCCCCCTGTTAGCAAAATAAATGCCCTTTGTTTGCCATGAGTTTCGAACCCTAGACCTCCTTGCCAATTCTATGACGCCACCTTCCTGCCTCTTATGTGACGCTACTTTGCCACTAGACCACAAGGCTTTTTATGGCACAATTTCTCCAACAATATTCTTAAGGCCTACCTACTACACCCAGGGTTAGATTCACCTTAAACCAAAATTTTTGCTAGATTCCAGGTTTGAACCCAAGACTTCTCCAACACTTCTCAGCACACTTAACCACTAAAACAAGCCTTCATTAACGAAATTTACATGCACAACAAAATATTATAAGCTGCCTTCAACTGCTCCCATACTTAAGGCCCAAAACTTCTAGGCCCAAATTCATGGTGTTACAACTCTACCTCCGTTAAATAAATTTCGTCCCTGAAATTTCTGTCTAACAGGGTAGTCGTGTAACATCTACCCCACTATGCTACCGCTGCGCACTCTGATCCTACTATCACTAACACACTTCAACTAGAACTTGAAACATCTCATACATACAACACTTATTCACTGAAGCAGACACATATTTATCACACATATATACAATTTTTATATCCAAACATCACATCCACATAAAATAAATACCAAATTTAAATTCAGACCAATATCTAAGGAATCTACAGTATTTCAATTTCTAAACAGACAAAAGTATTCAGAAGACTTACGGATTCGGCGCCGGAGACTCGGTGCGCCACACTTTTTAAGAGAAATACTTCAAACAGACCACGTGGTTGAAAATAATTTTCTAAAATTCAACCTTTGAAAACCCAAATCCACAGCCGAGTTGTTGCAACCCAGGCTCTGATACCACTAAATGTAACACCCCAAACTCAGCCTAGAAGTTTGGCTCGAATCTGGTGTGTCACATTGAAGTGTTTTTCAAAACCATGTTTCCATTAAAAAAAACTTATACCCTTTTTAAACTTTGTTAGAAAACCTCAGCTGAATAACATTCTTAACAACTTTGTAAAAAAATTGGCAGTTGCAGAAGCTTGATTTAAAACAATTGTGGATACGTGATGTTTTGAAAATAGTAGTTACTTTGGAAAACCGTGTTCTAATACTAGCAATTATAAGAACAATTAATAAAATTCCAAATTAGAAATCCAAAAAATTACAACAGCTTTACTACAACCCACATAAAAACATTTAAAAGTAATAATCAAAACTGTAACATAAACAGTGTGTGTGGCTTCCTCCGAGCCCCTCACAGCTCTGATCCGTCTAAGGCTGGAAATTACCTGAAAGGTTAATAAACGGGGTGAGTTTATGAAAACTCAGTGTGCAACGAGCCCCTTTTAGTGCCGAACTAATATCAGCATACTGGGCCTAAGCCCTAATTCAGTCTCGACATATACTAGGCTGAAGCCTTTCGTTTAACGGTTAATGGGACGAAACCTTTTCATAAATCATATCACTGGGCTGAAGCCTTTACTGTAAATGGTATAGCCCATAGGCCCATGTCAATATCACATGCAATATCAATGGATGTATGCAAGCCTATTTGGGGAGACTACTCAACCCACCATCCGCTACTCTCTGAGTTTACGAAAACTCAATGTGCAACAAGCCCCTTTTAGAGCCCAACTAATATCAGCATACTGGGCCTAAGCCCTAATTCAGTCTCGACATATCTTTGGGTCAAGCCTTTCGTTTAACGACATCGGGCCAAGCCTTTCTCAGAAACGGTATGGCCCATAGGCCCATTTCAATATCACATGCAATATCAATGGATGTATGCAAGCCCATTTGGGGAGACTACTCAACCCACCATTCGCTACTCTCCACTCGTACCAGCCAAGCTCTCCATGTGGGGAATAACTCAACCCACCCAACCAAACTCTCCACTGGCAGCATAGTTGCATTATCATATAACTGGAGGGCTAGCATCTTTTAATAACTGGGGCAAAGCCCTTTTTGGTAAACTGGGTCAAAGCCTTTTTCGCACTTCCTCCATCTATATAAAACCCAACCCATGCATATAATGAGTGTGACAGCCCTATTTTGACCCTAATTGGGAAGTGGTTTCGGGACCACAAAATCGAGTCATAAAAATAATTAATTGTTATATTCTATGCTTATTATATGTGTACATGCATATGTGAAAGTTTCATGCTTTAATTTTGTCATTTGTATGTGAAATTATTAAATAGGACTTATGTGAGAAAAATGTGAAAGGTGATAGATAATTTTAAAGGTGGTCTAATAATGCATGTATTGGAAAGAATGGTCTTGCATGTCAAATTCCTCATTTTTGATAGTGGCCGGCCATGTTGTTAGTTAGTATAAAATATATGAATTTTCTAGTAGTATTATTTTAATTAAATGGCTTTATAATATAGAGTAATAATAATTAAAAGTAGAAAATGGGTGAAGAAAACAAAGTATTCATCCTTGTTTCTTGTTAGCCGATTTTAAAGAAGGAAAAGAGCAAACCATTCGGTGATCTTGAACTTTAAATAAGGTAAGTAATTCATGTTAGTTTTTGGATTTTTAGCATATTTTGAGTTAGGTATTAAGTTCTTTATTTAACCCATGACAAAATTTTAAGTTGTGAGGTGTCTTGAGCATTTGGCCATGGGAGAAATTGAAGGGGATAGATTGTTGTTCTTACATTTTAATGAAGTTTGAGCTAGTTAATACTTAGTTGTTGGTATTTATATCTGAAATGGAATTGTTTAGTTACTTGAACACATGTTTGGTATTTAATTGTTAAAATTTGAGCAAATGCCGTTTGGGTGTTAGAAAAGGATGAATTAGAGGTTTGGCATTGTATATAAATTTTTAAGGGTATAACTTTGAATAATGTGAGTAGTGTTATGCATAGGTTTCGGCATTGATAGTATTTATATAAGTATATGTGTGTTCGGCCAAATGAAATTTAATTGAAGTTTTGATAGGTTGAGGAATGAATGGCCGAGTGAGCTATAGGCTATGCAAAGATGAATTTTGTTTATAAGTTATGTGTGTGTGTGTGTGTGTGGCTTTAATTGTTAATGACATTCGGCATTAATTTTATTTATTCATATACAAGTGCATTCGATCTTTGGAAGTAAATAGATGAAGTAAAATGATAAGGAATGTTTCTAATTAGACTTGTTAAGTCATTGTGGCTATGGTCGAATGTATGCTTTGTTAAAGGAAATTTTCAAATCATTTATGCATGTGTATGTGAGCTGAATATTTAATGAAAACTCGGCAAAATGGGGTTAAAGGTTAAGTCATAAGAATTTTTGAGTGGTATACATATTTGGACATTAAAGTTATATGTACTTTGGCTATGTGAGTTAGGTGTTAAGTAACCTAATTATTTAATATGCATATTCGGTCATTGTTTGGGAATAATGTAACCTATGTGTAATTTTGCTACATTGGATCATGAGATGGAATTTGTATATAAGAGCTAAGTTTGAGTGGCTAGGGCCGAATGGTGTATATAAGGTATTAAAGTATGCTATAATTATATATTGGTGTATACGTGGTTGTAACTAATTCTCTACTTGAATTTGGTTAAGTATGGTCATGGTATGAGCTCATTAGGGTTAATATCTTATAAGTGAATAGAGTTTTAAACCTTATGTGTTATGTTCGTTAAAATGGTTGATGATTTGGGTGTTACTAAATGCATTTAAGCTAATGATTTTTCGGCTATGTTTTATATCTATGAAATAATCAAAATGGATAATATGTAAGAGTAAATTCGGTTTGTTAATTATGCGGTTTGTGTATGGCAAATTGTATAAACATAATGCATTGAAGTTACCTTATAAGATAGAAATGGGGAATGAAATTATTGGTGTGCATGTATTTCTATTCATTGTAACTTGGCATGTGAGATGGGTGTATGATAGTTAATATGTGTGCTTATGATGATGTGTTAAAATAATTAGGTATATGGTTCGGTTTCATTATTGGTATAAGGATTATGTACTTTAAAATTTCCTTTAATGTTCGAAATAATTAAAACAAATTCAATTGTTTGAATTAAAGCTCAAGAGCAAAGAGGAACCATATCTGATAAGGGAAAGGAGAAAGCAATCGAATAGCCTATCCGCAACTGTTCGAAAATACAAGGTAAGTTTTAAGTAATTGCAGTTATTAGATAATTGATATAATGAAATAAGTATGATAAATAAATTGAATATATGGCATATGACTGAATGAATAGTAAGAGTTAAGCTGAGACAAATAAATGGTTATGTGTTATTACGTATAAGTGTTGAACCGAGGTTATATCGAAGGTGTGTTTTCTTTGTGTGTTTATATTCAAATGAAGTACAAATGTGATATGTTATGTGAGCCGAATTATCATGTGAGTAAATATGCTTAGCGCTCGATATGCAAAATATTTATTCGGGTTAAATCCCGTAGGCTTCGTGCTAGTAATATATACATCCGGGTTAAATCTCGCAGGCTTCGTGCTGGTAATATATATATATCTGGGTTAAATCCCGCAGGCTTCGTGCTAGTAATATATATATCTGGGTTAAATCCCGCAGGCTTCGTGCTGGTACTATATCTGGGCTTAAAGTCCCGCGGCTTTGTGCTAGAAACTGGATTCGGGTTTGTAAACCTAGCAGGCTTAACGCTGGTGATTCGAGAGGGATTACAAATTCGAATGTTCAAAGTAAACTATTATTGATTAGGAATGATATATGGTAATGTCTAGGTACGTATTATGTACTTATATGTGAATTGAATTCTAGGTAAATGAATAGTATCAAATAACGATATAATTGTGTGAAAGGTTATTACATCTATGAATAAGAGTATGACCTGTTCGGTCGATTTCTGTCATTTTACGAAAATATGTGAAATGAATCAGTTGTTTGAGCTATAAAGTTAAGTAAAGCTTATATTGAAGAATTTTTCGTGTATATTCATATATTCGGCCTAGTGATTGTAAATTGAATACGAGTTGTGTAATATTTGTTTTTCATTTTAAATGACATGCTTTAATTATTGAAATGCTTAAAACTTACTAAGCCACGAAAGCTTACTTTGTTCTTTATTTCTTTGTTTTATATATTGTAGATATTGGCCACCGACTCGGGGATCATTGCAGTTCATCATACTATCGAATCTTTTGGTATAGTTGCATTTTGGCCCTGATATGGCATGTATAGGTTAGATCGGTAATAGTTATGTTTTGTATTTGTAAATATTTTGGCCATGTGAAAATGGCGTATATATTTATAACTAGAAGATCTATATGTTTTCAGCTCGATTGATGTCTTTAGTAGCTAAATTATATGAATGGAAATAAATGTTTAGCTCAGTAATACCTCTTAGCCTAAACCGACTATCAGACTCGGGTTAGGGGTGTTACATTTTATTGGTATCAGAGCTACAGTTTAGCCAATTCTAGGGCTAACGTAGAGTGTTTGAGTCTAGCTATACTTGTCATATAGTATTAAAACGATAGTATGATGAATTCTAACAGTTAAAAATGTGTTTTCGTATAGTAATGGATCTCGATCCCAATCGAGCTGTAGCTGATGATGTTGAGAGTGTAGCTCTTGCTCCCGCGCATGGGACAGCGCCAATGGACTCTCAACCTATCGCAAGCAATCAGAACGATGAGGCTAGACAGGCTTTTCATAGTGTGATGAATGATTGGTTCAACCAATACATTCGAGCTAATACCACTGTTCCACAACCCCCACTCTCAAATAATGCACCCCCTGCACCTACAATGCCTCCGGTAATTTATCAAACAAGGTTAAATAAGCCCCCAGTTGATAGAATCTGAAAGCACGGGGCTACTGAATTTAAGGCTACAGATAATGATGATGCTGAGCAAGCTAAATTTTGGTTGGATAACACTATCCGAGTGCTTGATGAACTATCTTGCACACCCGATGAATGCTTGAAGTGTGCTATATCTTTGCTACGTGATTCTGCCTATTATTGGTGGAATACTTTGGTTTCTGTTGTACCCAGAGAGCGGGTGACGTGGGAATTCTTCCAGGCTGAGTTCCGAAAAAAGTATATCAGCCAGGGATTCATTGATCAGAAACGAAAAGAATTTCTTGAACTTAAACAAGGTTCCATGTCGGTTACTGATTATGAACGAAAGTTTGTGAGGCTGAGCCGGTATGCTCGAGAATGTGTTTCTTCAGAAGCTATAATGTGTAAACGTTTTGAAGATGGATTGAACAAAGATATAAAACTATATGTTGGCATTCTAGAAATCAGAGAATTTGTAGTACTTGTCGAGCGAGCTTGCAAAGCTGAAGAGCTCAGTAAGGAGAAAAGAAAAGCTGAAATGGGAGCAAGAGAGTTCCGTAAGAGATCTTCGGGAAAGCCCTTTCAATAATCATCGAAGAAATTTAGAGATGATTCAGGCCGATCTAAAGACACTTCAGGCTTTTCCAGACGAGACCGTGATCGACCCCCTGTGAGTACGTGAGTCACTTCGGTTGCCAGTGTTGGAAATGATCGTTGGGACAGGACAGAGTGCAAGTGTTGTGGTAAATAGCATTCGGGGAGTTGTGGATTTCATGACCGCTTCTGTTATAGATGCGGGTCAGCCGACCACTTTATCAAAGATTGCCCGAGATTATCGGAACAAAATATGAATCAGAGTGGGAAACCGAGTAATACTACAGCACGAGGTAGACCACCTAGGAATACGGGGAATGCTAGCGGCGGTCAGAGAGGGTCTAAAGATGCTACAACCAGATCCGAGGCTCGTGCTCTTGCTAGAGCTTATGCTATACGTGTATGCGAGGATGCTTCATCATCAGATGTTATTACCGGTATATTTACTCTCTTTGATACTGATGTGATTGCTTTAATTGACCCTGGTTCTACTCATTCTTATGTATGTGAGACTTTAGCATCCAGTAAGACTTTACCTGTTGAGTCTACTGAGTTTGTTATTAGAGTGTCGAATCCCTTGGGTCGATCTATGCTTGTTGACAAGGTGTGTAAGAAATGCCCCTTAATAATTCGAGGTTCTGGTTTCCGGCCGACTTGATGCTTTTACCGTTTGATAAATTTGATGTTATTCTCGGTATGGATTGGTTGACCGTACATGATGCAGTTGTGAATTGCAAAAGTAAGACCATTGATTTGAGATGTGCAAATAATGAGATAATCCGGGTTGAGTCTACTGATTTGAATGGATTGTCAGCAATAATAATATCCTCGATGTTGGCTCAAAAATATATGAGAAAGGGGTGTGAAGCGTATCTTGCATACGTACTTGATAATAAAGAATCAGAAAAGAAGCTTGGATCAGTGCCAGTGGTTTGTGAATATCCGGATGTTTTTCCCGAAGAATTACCGGGGTTACCACCTGTTCGGGAGGTAGAGCTTGGCATTGAACTTGTACCTGGGACTACACCAATTTCGATAGCTCCGTATCGTATGGCACCAGCCGAATTAAAGGAATTGAAAGCTCAGTTGCGAGAGTTAACGGATAGAGGTTTTGCTCGATCGAGTTTCTCACCTTGGGGTGCACCAGTATTGTTTGTGAAAAAGAAGTAAGGAACCATGAGATTGTTCATCAACTATCGTCAGTTGAATAAAGTGACAATAAAGAATAAATATTCGTTACCGCGTATTGATGATTTGTTTGATCAACTGAAGGGAGCCTCAGTGTTTTCAAAGATAGATTTGAGATCGGGTTATTATCAGTTGCGAGTTCGAGACTCAGATATACCTAAAACTACTTTCAGAACGAGATATGGTCAGTACGAGTTCATAGTGATGCCGTTTGGGCTCACTAATGCCCCTGCAGTATTTATGGACTTGATGAATCGGATCTTCAGACCGTATTTGGACCGGTTTGTAGTTGTGTTTATCAACGACATTTTGGTCTATTCGCGAGATGAAACCAAACATACTGAGCACCTGAGATTAGTGTTGCAGATTTTACGGGATAAGCAGTTATATGCTAAGTTCAGTAAATGTGAGTTCTGGTTGAGAAAAGTTAGCTTTTTGGGTCATGTGGTATCCGCATCGGGTATTCGAGTTGATCCGAACAAAATTTCAGCCGTACTTAACTGGAAGCCTCCAAGAAATGTTATTGAAGTTCAAAGTTTTTTGGGACTTGCCGGTTATTACAGACGTTTTGTAAAGGGGTTCTCGATGATAGCCACACCAATGATGAAACTACTTCAGAAATATGTTAAGTTTGAATGGTCAGAGAAATGTCAGAAAAGTTTCGATCAATTGAAAACTTATTTGACTGAAGCTCCAGTACTAGTGCAGCCTGAATCCGATAAAGAGTTTGTCATTTACAGTGATGCATCCTTACTTGGGCTGGGTTGTGTGTTGATACAAGAAGGTCGAGTTGTAGCTTACGCATCGAGGCAATTAAAGCCGCATGAGAAAAACTATCCGATCCATGATCTCGAATTAGCTGTCATCGTATTCGCTTTGAAAATATGGTGACACTACTTGTTTGGGGAAAGGTGTCATGTATATTCGGATCACAAAAGCCTCAAATATTTCATGACTCAAAGAGATTTGAATCTGCGACAAAGATGTTGGCTTGAGTTGTTGAAAGATTATGAGCTCGTCATTGACTATCACCTAGGAAAGGCTAACGTGGTTGCTGATGCTTTAAGTCATAAATCACTGTTTACTTTGCGAGCGATGAATGTACACCTGTCCGTTTCATCCGATAATGTGTTAGTAGCAGAGTTGAAAGCTAAACCATTATTGATTCATCAAATTCATTAAGCTCAGAAAGTCGATGATGAATTGGTTGTTAAATGAACCGAATGTGTCTCAAGTGTGGAAATAGAGTTTCAAATTGACGATAACGATTGCAAGAGGTTTAGAAGTCAATTGTGTGTTCCAAGAAATTCGAAACTTATTATAATGATTTTGAGCGAGGCTCATAGTAGCCGAATGTCAGTTCACCCGGGTAGTACGAAAATGTATAACGATCTAAAACGTCAGTTTTGGTGGCCGGTATGAAACGAGACATTTCTGACTTTGTTTCAAAGTGTTTGATATGTCAACAAGTGAAAGCGAAACATCAAGTGCCTTCGGGATTACTGCAACCAATCATGATACTCGAATGGAAATGGGATCGAATCACGATAGATTTTGTATCTGGGTTGCCATTGTTGTCAAGTAAGAAAGATGCGATTTGGGTTATTGTTGATAGACTGACAAAGTTAGCTCATTTTATTCCTGTATGTACGGATTATTCACTGGACAAACTAGCTGAATTGTATGTTTCTCAGATTGTAAGGTTACACGGGGTACCTATTTCTATTGTGTCAGATAGAGATCCGAGATTCACATCACGATTTTGGAAGAAATTGCAAGAAGCTTTGGGTACCAAATTGCATTTTAGCACCTCTTTTCATCCCCAGACTGATGGTCAATCCGAGCGGATAATTCAGATACTCGAAGATATGTTAAGATGTTGCATCCTTGAGTTTAGTGGTTCATGGGAATGGTATTTGCCTTTGATTGAATTCACTTACAACAATAGTTTTCAATCAAGCATTAAGATGGCACCTTACGAGGCTTTATACGGTCGCAAATGCCGTACACTGTTGTTTTGGACCGAACTTAGTGAAAGTAAAATTTTTGGAGTTGATTTGATTAAAGATGCTGAGCAGAAAGTAAAAGTAATCCGTGAAAGTCTGAAAGCGACTTGATCGCCGTCGATCGTATGCGAATTTAAAACGAAGAGACATTGAATATCAGGTCAGAGACAAAGTGTTTCTTAAAGTTTCACCTTGGAAAAAGGTGCTCAGATTTGCTCGTAAAGGAAAATTAAGTCCGAGGTTCATCGGGTCGTATGAAATATCCGAACGAATTGGGCCATTCACATACAGATTGATTTTGCCCCTTGAACTTGAAAAGATTCACAACGTTTTTCATGTCTCGATGCTTCGACGTTATAGATCCGATCCATCGCACATAATTAATCCATCAGAGGATGAAATATAATATGATTTGAGTTATGAAGAAGAACCGATTCGTATCCTAGCTCTCGAGGTGAAAGAGTTACGAAGCAAAAAGGTTCCGTTAGTAAAGGTGTTATGGCTTAAGCACGGGATTGAAGAAGCTACTTGGGAACCCGAGAACTCTATGAAAGAACAATACCCAAATCTATTTACTGGTAAGATTTTCGGGGACGAAAATTCCTTAAGTGGGGGAAAGTTGTGACAGCCCTATTTTGACCCTAATCGGGAAGTGGTTTCGGGACCACAAAACTGAGTCATAAAAATAATTAATTGTTATATTCTATGCTTATTATATGTGTACATGCATATGTGAAAGTTTCATGCTTTAATTTTGTCATTTGTATGTGAAATTATTAAATAGGACTTATGTGAGAAAAATGTGAAAGGTGATAGATAATTTTAAAGGTGGTCTAATAATGCATGTATTGGAAAGAATGGTCTTGCATATCAAATTCCCCATTTTTGATAGTGGCCAGCCATGTTGTTAGTTAGTATAAAATATATGAATTTTCTAGTAGTATTATTTTAATTAAATGGCTTTATAATATAGAGTAATAATAATTAAAAGTAGAAAATGGGTAAAGAAAACAAAGTATTCATCCTTGTTTCTTCTTAGCTGATTTTAAAGAAGGAAAAGAGCAAACCATTCGGTGATCTTGAACTTTAAATAAGGTAAGTAATTCATGTTAGTTTTTGGATTTTTAGCATATTTTGAGTTAGGTATTAAGTTCTTTATTTAACCCATGACAAAATTTTGAGTTGTGAGGTGTCTTGAGCATTCGGCCATGGGAGAAATTGAAGGGGATAGATTGTTGTTCTTAAATTTTAATGAAGTTTGAGCTAGTTAATACTTAGTTGTTGGTATTTATATGTGAAATGGAATTGTTTAGTTACTTGAACACATGTTTGGTATTTAATTGTTAAAATTTGAGCAAATGCCGTTTGGGTGTTAGAAAAGAATGAATTAGAGGTTTGGCATTGTATATAAATTTTTAAGGGTATAACTTTGAATAATGTGAGTAGTGTTATGCACTGGTTTCGGCATTGATAGTATTTATATAAGTATAATTGTGTTCGGCCAAATGAAATTTAATTGAAGTTTTGATAGGTTGAGGAATGAATGGCCGAGTGAGATATAGGCTATGCAAAGATGAATTTTGTTTATAAGTTATGTGTGTGTGTGTGTGTGTGTGGCTTTAATTGTTAATGACATTCGGCATTAATTTTATTTATTCATATACAAGTGCATTCGGTCTTTGGAAGTAAATAGATGAAGTAAAATGATAAGGAATGTTTCTAATTAGACTTGTTAAGTCATTGTGGCTATGGTCGAATGTATGCTTTGTTAAAGGAAATTTTCAAATCATTTATGCATGTGTATGTGAGCTGAATATTTAATGAAAACTCGGCAAAATGGGGTTAAAGGTTAAGTCATAAGAATTTTTAAGTGGTATACATATTTGGACATTAAAGTTATATGTACTTTGGCTATGTGAGTTAGGTGTTAAGTAACCTAATTATTTGTTATGCATATTCGGTCATTGTTTGGCAATAATGTAACCTATGTGTAATTTGCTACATTGGGTCATGAGATGGAATTTGTATATGAGAGCTAAGTTTGAGTGGTTAGGGTCGAATGGTGTATATAAGGTATTAAAGTATGCTATAATTATATGTTGGTGTATACGTGGTTGTAACTAATTCTCTACTTGAATTTGGTTAAGTATGGTCATGGTATGAGCTCATTAGGGTTAATACCTTATAAGTGAATGGAGTTTTAAACCTTATGTGTTATGTTCATTAAAATGGTTGATGATTTGGATGTTACTAAATGCATTTAAGCTAATGATTTTTCAGCTATGTTTTATATCTATGAAATAATCAAAATGGATAATATGTAAGAGTAAATTCGGTTTGTTAATTATGCGGTTTGTGTATGGCAAATTGTATAAACATAATACATTGAAGTTACCCTATAAGATAGAAATGGGGAATGAAATTATTGGTGTGTATGTATTTCTATCATTGTAACTTGGCATGTGAGATGGGTGTATGATAGTTAATATGTGTGCTTATGATGATGTGTTAAAATAATTAGGTATATGGTTCAGTTTCATTATTGGTATAAGGATTATGTACTTTAAAATTTCCTTTAATGCTTGAAATAATTAAAACAAATTCAGTTGTTTGAATTAAAGCTCAAGAGCAAAGAGGAACCAGATCTGATAAGGGAAAGGAGAAAGCGATCGAATAGCCTATCCACAACTGTTCAAAAACACGAGGTAAGTTTTGAGTAATTACAGTTATTAGATAATTGATATAATGAAATAAATATGATAAATAAATTGAGTATATGGCATATGACTGAATGAATAGTAGGAGTTAAGCTAAGACAAATAAATGGTTATGTGTTATTACGTATAAGTGTTGAACCGAGGTTATATCAAAGGTGTGTTTTCTTTGTGTGTTTATATTCAAATGAAGTACAAATGTGATATGTTATGTGAGCCGAATTATCATGTGAGTAAATATGCTTAGCGCTCGATATGTAAAATATATATTCAGGTTAAATCCCGCAGGCTTCATGCTGGTAATATATATATCCGGGTTAAATCCCGCAGGCTTCGTGCTGGTACTATATCCGGGCTTAAAGTCCCGCAGGCTTTGTGCTAGAAACTGGATTCGGGTTTGTAAACCTAACAAGCTTAACGCTGGTGATTCGAGAGGGATTACAAATTCGAATGTTCAAAGAAAACTATTATTGATTAGGTATGATATATGGAATATCCAGGTACGTGTTACGTACTTATATGTGAATTGAATTCTAGGTAAATGAATAGTATCAAATAACGATATAATTGTGTGAAAGGTTATTATATCTATGACTAAGAGTATGATCTGTTCGGTCGATTTTTGTCATTTTACGAAATTATGTGAATTGAATCAGTTGTTTGAGCTATAAAGTTAAGTGAAGCTTATATTGAAGAATTTTTCGTGTATATTCATATATTCGGCCTAGTGATTGTAAATTGAATACGAGTTGTGTAATATTTTTTTTTCGTTTTAAATCACATGCTTTAATTGTTGAAATGCTTAAAACTTACTAAGCCACGAAAGCTTACTCTGTTCTTTATTTCTTTGTTTTATAGATTGTTGATATTGGCCACCGACTCGGGGATCATTGCAGTTCATCATACTATCGACACTTTTGGTATAGTTGCATTTTGGCCCTGATATGGCATGTATAGGTTAGATCGGTAATAGTTTTGTTTTGTATTTGTAAATATTTTGGCCATGTGAAAATGGCGTATATATTTATAACTAAAAGATCTATATGTTTTCAGCTCGATTGATGTTTTTAGTAGCTAAATTATATGAATGGAAATAAATGTTTAGCTCAGTAATACCTCTTGGCCTAAACCGGTGATCGGACTCGAGCTATGGGTGTTACAATGAGTATATCATAGCATATCATGTGCATCTCATAACATATCATGTGCATATCATGTCATATCATGTATATCAATATCTCATGCAACAGATATACATGTCATGGCCTACAACATACAGAATCAGAATACCATGCCCATATTTGAATAAAAAAATCACAGTCAACTCATCCATATATTCACAATCAAATCCGTCAACGACACAGTCCAAGTCAGTCACTTGCCCACAAGGGCAAAACAGTCATTTAACACCCTAGGGGCAAAATGGTAATTTTACCCTACAAGGGTATCTCGGTAATTCTACCCTACAGGGGTATTTTAGTAATTTTACAAACTAGGGGTATTTTGGTAATTTTGCAAACAGGGGTATTTTGGTAATTTGGCCAACTAGGGGTATTTTGGTAATTTTACAAATTAGGGGTATTTTGGTAATTTTGTAAATTGAGGGTAAATAGTAATTCTATAAATCGGGGGTACTTTGGTGATTTTACAAGTCGAGGGTATTTCAGTAATTTGGTGAACTAAAGTATTCTAAACAAGGATAACAATACGAATGGGCCTAAAGCCCTTTCTCGGCCCAAATAGGCCCACATGCTCGTGTGGCCCTTTTAGCCCAAATCTAGCCACAGATATGAGATTCACCTAGCCTAGTCCAATATTTACTACACAATCAAACAACTTATCCAATCGGGCCTGTAGGCCCATTGGGCCCTCATGGCCTCTTTCGGCCCATCGCGGCCTGAAGTAGCCATCCTACAGCCAGAGTAGTGAGAAATACACACCTGATAGGAGACTGGAGTTAATCCGCGCTCCGAGCACTCTTAGCCGACGCCCAACCCAAACGAGCACGCCATAAAGCGAAAGGGATTAGCCAAAAAAGGTACCTTTACTCTCCTCATGGTTCTCCCTATTTAAAGCCAGCTTCACATCCACTCTTATGTTAGCTTCCTGATGTGGGATCCCTCCATCATCAGAGTTTAAATTCAACACCAATTCTTGTCGCCCCCTGTTAGCAAAATAAATGCTCTTTGTTTGCCATGAGTTTCGAACACTGGACCTCATTGCCAATTCTATGATGCCACCTTCCTGCCCTTTATGTGGCGCTACTTTGCCACTAGACCACAAGGCTTTTTGTTGCACAATTTCTCCAATAATATTCTTAAGGCCTACCTACTACACCCAGGGTTAGATTCACCTTAAACCAAAATTTTTGCTAGATTCCAGGTTTGAACCCAAGACTTCTCCAACACTTCTTAGCACACTTAACCACTAAAACAAGCCTTCATTAACAAAATTTACATGCACAACAAAATATTATAAGCTACCTTCAACCGCTCCCATGCTTAAGGCCCAAAACTTCTAGGCCAAAATTCAGGGTGTTACATACTGACTTCAATTTCATTTCAACACCAAGTGACACACAGCCGTGCAATATAACCGTGTGTTACACACGGCTGAGACACACGCCCGTGTCCCTGCCCGTGTGGACAAAAATAGGCTATTTGCAAAGCCATTTTGCCACCCTATAATCACAAGCATTCACAAGCATAAATGACCATATTTCATAACCTAATTAGCAAACATTCCATAACCATTTCGATGCACACTATTTGCCATAACAATCTTAATATTCACATACCCAAATTACCTAATCAACATCATGCATAGTCTATTCGTATGTCAACTACATATCAAGGCATCTTTTGCACATTTCTATTCCATCCATTCCTTGCCAAAACATATCATAATTGAACACTAAAATTCAACCAAAACATAGTACCAAAATAAGCCAAATCACATAGCTTAACTTATACTCAAAATATACCAAAGTCATGATAACAAGTAACATAACAACATCTTTCAAACTAGCCTATACATGACATATTTACATATATCCATAAGATAAAAAGTAACAATCGAAAATTGGATAGTGTGATATGCAACTCCGACTTGTCCAAAACGAGCGAGCTAACGAACCTCTATAAAACATAGAAAAAGAAACAGAGTAAGCTTTACAGCTTAGTAAGTCCTTATAATACAGAATTAAACTTACTATTTATACATAATCAAAGCAATACTAAAAATGCAACCAATTCAATTAACCAAAACCTAATCACAAGTATTCATCACATGTTAGTCATTGTAAAAAAATACATGAAACCATCCATTAGTACAATACTTTGCATCACTCCAAATTCATATATCATATATAACATAGTAACAATTATAAACCGTAATTCATCTATACAAACAGTTTCTGTACGTGTTGAACCTATTAGAAATTCAAAGGATAGTAATCCGTCAATTCATTATCATTTATGCTCTTTCGAGCCAGAATCGATAAGCTCCTCCTGAGCTGATAAACAGTAAGCTCTATTGAGCTAAACAGTAAGCTCATACGAAATGAGCTGAAAGTAATGAGCTCTTACGAGCTGATATATCAGTAATCTCATATGAGCTGTGGTGAGTCCACAGCAACTGCAGGAACTGGGCCAAAACGGTAACCTTAGTGACAAGTCACTCGTATCCTATGAATTCATATAGTTCAAACGGGGCTCGGTAACAAATATAATATATTAATAAGACATTGATATTTAAAGTACATCAATTACTCAATCACAAATATTCATTTCAAATATTATCAAATATATAGAAGTTCGATTCTAACTATACGAACTTACCTCGTATCCTCAAATAAAACTATCAGCTATTCATCGATCTTTCTTTTTCCCTGATCTAGACTCAATCTTGGCTTATCTTGATCTTAATTGCTCACTATAGCTTGGTTGAATGAAGAAAGAAAAAATGGTGTTTTATTCACCCTAATTTCAGTTGATGATGATGAATGGAGAAGGAAATTTTGTTTTGTTTTATTATAATTAACCTTAATTAACCATTTACATCTTTAACCTTAAAATTAACTCAAAATTACACCAATTGCCATGATATCATCCTCCACTAACCATAAATGGCCTGTTTATCACTTAAGGACCTTTACTTTAATGTTCTATAGCTATTTGACACTTTTAGCTAATAGAACACAAGTTTTACGCTTTATGCGATTTAGTCCTTTTTACCGAATTAAGCATTTAAACAGTAAAATTTCTTAACAAAACTTTCACATAATTAATCTATCATGCTGTAGAACTTATTAAAATAATAAAATAAATATTTTTATTCCAAATTTGTGGTCCCAAAACCACTGTTCTGATTTGACCTAAAAACGGGTTGTTACAGCTATAATGTTTTCAAAGATAGATTTGAGATCCGATTACTACCAGTTGCGAATTAAAGACTTTGATGTGCTGAAAACCACATTTAGAACGAGGTATGGTCATTATGAATTCTTAGTTATGTAACATCCCGAAATAGGGCCTAAACGGAACAGTGGTTGCGAAACCACAAATCTGAGGTAGGAAAATTTATTTTATTATTATTTTGAGGTTCATGATATGATTGCATGATTGTGTGAAAAATTCGTGATGGAATTCTATGTATAAAGTGCTTAAGTTGAGATTAGGGACTAAATCGAATAATTTGCAAAACTTGCATTCTAGAAGTTTTTAGTATGAAATTGCTTTGGAATATTAATTAGGAGGGTTTAAATAACAATTTGACCAATTTCTAAGTCTATGGACAAAAATTGGACATGGATGGAATTTTTGGAAAGTTTAGTAGTAAGGGCATTTTGGTCATTTAGTTATTAAAATGAATTAAAAATAAAATTAAAAGCCAATTTTTGTCCATCTTCTTCATTAGGCCGAAATTTCAAGGGTTCTCCATGGCTAGGGTTTGTTCCAAGCTTTCAAGCTCCATAGTAAGTGATTCCAAGCCCCGTTTTTAATGTTCTTTACGTTTCTGAGTCCCTGAGTCTCGATAAAGCTTATGCTAGCAATAATTTAAGTTAGGGTTCATATTTGGAAAAATACCCATAGGTGAAAAATGTTTATTTTGATGTTTTATGATGGAATATGAGGTCTTAGATTATGTTAGACAACTTGTGCTACTCGGTTTTAGGTAAAAACGAGTAAAATGGCTTAATCGGTAAAAATACCTAATAGTCATAAGTATATGTTAGAGTGAGAATTTGATTTTGCTATAGAAGGGAAAAACGATCAGCATGTCATAAAACATAAGAAAATATGCTGAAGTTTAATTTACGAGATTTGGGGCAAAAGTGTAAATATGCAAAAGTTTAGGGGCAAAAATGTATTTTTCCAAAGTTTGAGTAAAGGACTGTTTTGATAAATGTGAATACTAAATAAATTAAATTTGCTATTATAGATCAAGAAGAGCGAAATTCGGGAGTAGATCAGGGAAAAGAAAAAGTAAAGACTAAATTGTAAAGTTTAGTCACATTTTGTATCGAGGTAAGTTTACAGTAAATAAATGCAATATTCTTTTATTTTACATTATTATTGTCAATTTCCAGCATTTATATACTTATTTTATGAGAATATTTAAAGTTGAATTAAAGGCGAAGTGACAGAGAAAAAGCATTAGGAGGCCCCGTTTGAACCTTAGGAATGTTAGGATATTGGGGTTGACAGGACAGGACAGGACAGAAATGAGCCATGTAAGTCCATATCAGATATATGGCTTTGGAAACAGGAATGAGCCATGTAAGCCCATATTAGATATATATATATGGCATTGGAGACAGGAATAAGTCATGTAAGTCCATGTCGAAGACATGGCATTGGCAGGATATTGATAGACAGGAACGACCCTAGTATCCTTAGTATTCCGAGTGGTTCAATGGGTCATTGTACACGTTAAATTACAATGAATTATCAGCAAAAGGGAAGGTAGATTATATTTATGAATAGTGAAAGGTCAGGTAAGAAAGAAGGTAAGTGAGTAAAGAAGAAGGTAGAAAATGAGAAGTAAAAAAAAAGTTTATGAGGCTAGGTGACATTATGTATAATTATTCATTATGTTGAATGTTGTAATTTATTTGCTTGTAAGCTTACTAAGTCTAGTGCTTACTCTCTTTATTTTCTTTTTCTTATAGTTTTTATCAAGCCACTCGGGGATCGAAGGAAACGTCGGAGACCCGATCACACTATCGAAGGAATCACATTGGTATAGTTAGACGTTTCGTTTTGTGTATGGCATGTATAGGAACTTGGTTTCTTTTGATCAATGAATGATGTGTAAATACTTGCTAGTGATTAGCTAATAGAATGGCTGATGATATACATGTTTAATAGTATGTATGATTAAGTAGTAACTATCACATGAAAACTATGAAAAATGTGAAAGTAACTTAAAAATGGATTCAAGTATTAGAAATAATGTGACTTTGAAAAATCACTAAAAATCATAGAGACATGGTTTGATGGTGAATAATATATGAAATTAAAAATCGTTGTGTCTATTTTCATATGGAATAAGCAAAACAGGTAAAGGTTTTGTATTTTATAGGATATCTGAGTTTTAGTGAAATAGGGCTAGAGCAAT
Source organism: Gossypium anomalum (assembly GCA_025698475.1). Taxonomy (NCBI): domain Eukaryota; kingdom Viridiplantae; phylum Streptophyta; class Magnoliopsida; order Malvales; family Malvaceae; genus Gossypium; species Gossypium anomalum. The sequence continues at coordinate 23,204,066 of CM046962.1, read as the reverse complement.
TTCTGGATCCCCTGTTTTAAATTTAGAAATTCACTATAAATTTTATAAATATAATTAGGTGGTGTAATTTATATGGTTAGAATCCTTATTTAATCTAGTTTTAATAGAAGTAAACGGTATAGTCATATGAATTTTGTAGAGGGAGAAAAGTGGTTCGTAGTAAGTAGAGGTCAGTGCAGTTGAATTCTGAAATAGGGGTAACTTTAACTAATAAACTGTACTAATTGGCTAAGTCAAAAATTATAGAAAAAAATTACTAGATAGATATATGAGTCTAGTTTCAGGAAAAATTTACGAATCTTAATTTTGAGTTTTGAAACTCGTGAAATGAATTTTTAAGCAACCATGACGCAGAAAAATAGTTTTTTTTCCGAAAATTAAAATCAGTGGTTTAGAGTTGTTTAAAAGGTAAGATAAGTTTAGTAACACCTCAAGCTTGACTTCGGTGACGGTTTCGGGCGTGGAGGCGTTACATTTATTGGTATCAGAGCATGTTTAGTCGGTTCTCGGAACAGTTAGTGTGAGTAAAAGTCTAGCTATACATGCCATACCTGTATTTTGATAGTGTGACGACTCCTGACGATTTTTAAATATTTTGTTTTATAGTAATGGATCCCGAGCGAGTAGGTGATGATGATGTAGAAAGTAATGCGCTGCTCCCGCGGAAGGGCAAACGCCATCCGAGAATAGGCCATGTAGCTTGATCGTGGAGGAATGACTCGAGAAGCTCTCTTCCAAGCTTTGAATGATTGGTTTGCCGAGTTCGTTCGCACGAATCGCGCTTAGACCTCCACCCCTCATGATTCTCAAAGGCTACCCATGTAGCTCAAGCTCCCCATCACAGTGTGCAAGAATAAGAGAAAAGCCACCAGCTTGATAGAATCAGAAACAAGGGGCGAAAGAGTTCCGAGCAACAAAAGATGATGATGCAGAAAGAGCGCAAATTTTGGTTAGAAAATACTATCAGAGTCTTTGACGAATTATCTTGTACACCCGAGGAATGTATGAAATGAGTAGTATCACTTCTTAGAGACTCAGCCTACCACTGGTGGAAGACACTTGTATCAATTGTACCAAAGGAGAGGATCACTTGGGATTTCTTTCAGGAGGAATTTCGTAAAAATTACATTAGTCGAGAGTTTATTGACCGTAAGAGAAAGGAATTCTGGAATTGAAACAAGGTAATATGACGGTGGATCGATTATGAGCGCGAATTTGTCAGGCTTAGTAAATATGCTCGAGAATGTGTGTCCACAGAGGCTATCATGTGTAAAAGGTTTGAAGATGGGTTAAATGATAATATTCGATTGTCAGTGGGTGTCCTAGAAATAAAAGAGTTAATTATTTTAGTTGAGAGAGCTTGTAAGGCAGAGGAGCTGTTAAAAAGAAAAGGCAAAGTTGAAACAGAGACACAAGATACAAAGAAGAGACAGATGAGCAGGTCATTCCAGGCTACATCCAAAAGGCCAAAGGAGTTTTCTACCAGATCTAGTTTCTCAGCCGGGTATTCTAGTCAGAATAGAGGCAGCAGATTTAAGGATCCGAAGGCTCAGACCACCTCAACTGCGAGTGTAGGTAATGTTGGACAGGGTAGATCAGGGTGTCCACGGTGTGGTAGACTTCATTATGGTCCTTGTCGGGCAGGCAAAAATGTTTATTATAAATGTGGTGCTCCAGATCATTTTGTACGAGAATGTCCAGAGGTGGCTAACCGAGAAGTAACACAGAGTGCTAGATCAGGAAATGCTCCTACTAGAGGCAGATCACCGAGGCAACTGGGAGTAGGAGCAAGTAACAGAGGTACCTCAAGAGATTCGGCTGTGAGACCAGATGTTAGAGCCCCTGCAAGGACTTATGCTATCCGTGCTCACGAAGAAGCATCCTTCCCCAATGTGATTACGGGTACATTTTCTCTACATGATATTAATGTCATTGCTTTGATTGATCCTGGTTCAACTCATTCTTATGTTTGCAAGAAATTAATGCCTAGTATAAGTATGCCTATAGAATCTACAGAATTTGTGATTAAAGTATCGAATCCATTAGGCAAGCATGTATTAGTAGATAAAGTATGTAGAAATTGTCCTTTGATGATTAGAGGCTACTGTTTTCCGGCCGATCTCATGCTATTGCCATTTGATGAGTTTGATGTGATTCTTGGTATGGATTGGTCGGCTACACATGATGTGATAGTGAATTGTGGAAAGAAATTCATTGAGTTGAAGTGTGAAAATGGTGAAATTCTTCGGGTTAATTCAGAAGAGTCAGATAGTTCATTTCCCATAATTTCATTATGTTTGCTCGTAAATGTTTGAGAAAAGGGTATGAAGCTTATCTTGCTTTTGTGTTGAAACACTAAAGATCCGCAATTGAAAATTGAATCGATTGCTCGTGGTATGTGAGTTTCCCGATGTGTTTCCTGAAGAACTACCAGGTTTACCTCCTATTAGAGAAGTTGAGTTTGGTATTGAGTTGATTCCAGGTACCACGCCCATTTCTATTGCTCCTTATAGAATGGCTCAAGTTAGAATTGAAAGAATTGAAAGCTCGATTCTGTGAATTAACAGATAAAGGCTTTGTAAGACCCAGAGTTCACCATGGGGTGCACCAGTGCTATTTGTGAAAAAGAAAGACGGATCGATGAGATTGTGCATAGATTATCGACAATTGAACAAGGTAACAGTAAAGAACAAGTATCCATTGCCTAGAATTGATGATCTGTTTGATCAATTGAAGGGAGCTACTGTGTTCTCCAAGATAGATTTGAGATCTGGATACTATCAATTGCGAGTTAAAGAGTCAGATGTCTTGAAGACTACTTTCCGGACTAGGTATGGTCATTATGAGTTCCTTGTGATGCCATTTGGCTTGACTAATGCTCCTGCCATTTTCATGGACTTAATGAACCGAATTTTTAGATCGTACTTGGATAAGTTTGTAGTTGTGTTCATTGATGATATCTTGATTTATTCTCATGATGAGACTGAGCATGCAGAGCATTTGAGAATAGTTTTACAGATTCTGAGAGATAATCAATTGTATGCCAAGTTCAGCAAAAGTGAGTTCTGGTTACGAGAAGTTGGTTTTCTTGGACATATTGTCTCAGGTGAAGGTATTAAGGTTGATTCGAGCAAGATTTCAGCCATTGTTGATTGGAAGCCTCCTAGAAATGTATCGGTTAGAAGTTTTCTTGGTCTTGCCGAATATTATAGACGATTTGTAGAGGATTTTCCATGACAACTACCCACGACAAGATTGTCATGAAAGGATATCAAGTTTGAATGGATTGAGAAGTGTCAACAGAGTTTTGACAAGTTAAAAGCATTGTTGACTAAAGCTTCTATTTTAGTACAACCAGAACCAGGTAAGGAGTTTGTGATTTATAGTGATGCGTCCATGAATGGACTTGGTTGTGTACTTATGCAGGAAGGGAAGGTAATTGCTTATGCCTCTAGACAGCTAAAGCCACATGAGAAGAATTATTCGACACATGATTTAAAGCTAGCTGCCATTATTTTTGCGTTGAAGATTTGGAGACATTATTTGTACGGTGAGAAGTGCCACATATTCACTGATCACAAAAGTTTGAAATATTTGATGACTCAAAAAGATTTGAATTTGAGGCAAAGAAGATGGTTAGAGTTGATTAAAGATTATGAGCTAGTGATCGATTATCACCCAGGTAAGGCAAACGTTGTTGCTGATGCTTTGAGTAGGAATTCTTTATTTGCATTAAGAGCTTTGAACACTAGTCTAGCCTTATCAGATGATGGTTTTATCTTAGCTGAGTTGAGAGCTAAACCGATGTTTCTTGAAGAAATTTTTGAAGCTAAAAAAAATGACAGTGAGTTGTTAGCCAAAAGAGATCAGTGTGAGTCGGATATAGAGTCAGATTTTTAGATCAGTTTTGACGGTTGTTTGATGTTCCGAGATAGGGTATGTGTACCGAAGAATGATAAGCTTATTCAAAAGATCTTACAGGAAGCACATAGTAGTTTTTTGTCTATTCATCCAAGTAGTACAAAGATGTATAATGATTTGAAGAAAATGTATTGGTGGGTAGTAATGAAAAGGGACATTTCAGAGTTTGTTTCTAGATGCTTGATCTGTCAGCAGGTAAAGGCCGAACATCAGGTACCTTCAGGTTTATTGCAGCCTGTGCTAGTCCCTGAGTGGAAATGGGATTGAGTTACTATGGATTTTGTGACAGGATTGCCGTTTACACCGAGAAAGAAAGATGCAATATGGGTTGTGATTGATAAGTTAACAAAGTCGGCTCATTTTATCCCAGTTCGTATGGATTATTCACTTGACAAGTTGGCTGAGTTGTATATTTCAGAGATAGTCAGACTACACGGGGTACCATTATCGATCATTTCAGATAGAGATCCAAGATTTACTTCACGGTTTTGGAAGAAATTATAGAAGGCTTTGGGCACAAAGTTGAGTTTTAGTACAGCTTTCCATCCTCAAACCGACGGTCAGTCAGAGAGAGTTATTCAGGTACTTGAAGATATGCTTAGATGTCTTGGTAATTTGAATTTCAAGGCAGTTGGGAAAAATATTTACCATTAGTAGAGTTTGCCTACAATAATAATTATCAGTCGAGTTTGAAGATGGCACCTTATGAAGCTTTGTATGGACGTAAATGTCGCACACCTTTGTATTGGACAGAGCTTAAGGAAAATCAGATTTACGGGGTTGATCTAGTTAAGGAAACAGAAGAGAAAGTAAAAATCGTCAGAGATTGCTTGAAAGCAGCTTCAGACAGACAAAAGTCGTATGCAGATTTGAAGAGAAAAGAGATTGAGTATCAAGTTGGTGACAAATTTTTTTTGAAAGTATCCCCGTGGAAGAAAGTTCTCAGATTTGGCAAGAAAGGCAAACTAAGTCCATGTTTTATTGGACCGTTTGAATTGATTGAGAGAGTCGGACCATTAGCATATCGGTTAGCTTTGCCGATTGAGTTAGAGAATATTCATAATGTATTTCATGTGTCTATGCTACATCGTTATCGTTCAGATCCGTCACATGTGATTTCTCAGACAGAGGTTGAGATTCAGCCAGACATGACTTACGGTGAAGAACCGGTAAAGATTCTAGCTCGAGAGGTAAAGCAATTAAGGAACAAAAGTATTGCACTTGTGAAAGTACTATAGAATAGACATGGGGTAGACGAGGCTACATGGGAACCCGAAGAGGCTATGCAAAAACAGTACCCAAATCTTTTCACAGGTAAGATTTTCGAGGACAAAAATCCCTAAAGGGGGGAGAAATGTAACATCCCGAAATAGGGCCTAAACAGAACAGTGGTTACGAAACCACAAATTTGAGGTAGAAAAATTTATTTTATTATTATTTTGAGGTTCATGATATGATTGCATGATTGTGTGAAAAATTTGTGATGGAATTCTATGTATAAAGTGCTTAAGTTGAGATTAGGGACTAAATCGAATAATTTGCAAAACTTGCATTCTAGAAGTTTTTAGTATGAAATTGCTTTGGAATATTAATTAGGAGGGTTTAAATAACAATTTGACCAATTTCTAAGTCTATGGACAAAAATTGGACATGGATGGAATTTTTGGAAAGTTTAGTAGTAAGGGCATTTTGGTCATTTAGTTATTAAAATGAATTAAAAACAAAATTAAAAGCCAATTTTTGTCCATCTTCTTCATTAGGCCGAAATTTCAAGGGTTCTCCATGGCTAGGGTTTGTTCCAAGCTTTCAAGCTCCATAGTAAGTGATTCCAAGCCCCGTTTTTAATGTTCTTTACGTTTTCGGAGTCCCGGTAGCTCGATAAAGCTTATGCTAGCAATAATTTAAGTTAGGATTCATATTTGGAAAAATACCCATAGGTGAAAAGTGTTTATTTTGATGTTTTATGATAGAATATGAGGTCTTAGATTATGTTAGAAAACTTGTGCTACTCGGTTTTAGGTAAAAACGAGTAAAATGGCTTAATCGGTAAAAATACCTAATAGTCATAAGTATATGTTAGAGTGAGAATTTGATTTTGCTATAGAAGGGAAAAACGATCAGCATGTCATAAAACATAAGAAAATATGCTGAAGTTTAATTTACGAGATTTGGGGAAAAAGTGTAAATATGCAAAAGTTTAGGGGCAAAAATGTAATTTTTCCAAAGTTTGAGTAAAGGACTGTTTTGATAAATGTGAATATTAAATAAATTAAATTTGCTATTATAGATCAAGAAGAGCGAAATTCGGGGAGTAGATCGGGGAAAAGAAAAGGTAAAGGACTAAATTGTAAAGTTTAGTCACATTTTGTATCGAGGTAAGTTTACAGTAAATAAATGCAATATTCTTTTATTTTACATTATTATTGTCAATTTCCAGCATTTATATACTTGTTTTATGAGAATATTTAAGGTTGAATTAAAGGGGAAGTGACAGAGAAAAAGCATTAGGAGGCCCCGTTTGAACCTTAGGAATGTTAGGATATTGGGGTTGACAGGATAGGACAGGACAGAAATGAGCCATGTAAGTCCATATCAGATATATGGCTTTGGAGACAGGAATGAGCCATGTAAGCCCATATTAGATATATATATGGCATTGGAGACAGGAATAATTCATGTAAGTCCATGTTGAAGACATGGCATTGGCAGGATATTGATAAACAGGAACGACCCTAGTATCCTTAGTATTCTGAGTGGTTCAATGGGTCGTTGTACACGTTAAATTACAGTGAATTATCAGCAAAAGGGAAGGTAGATTATATTTATGACTAGTGAAAGGTCAGGTAAGAAAGAAGGTAAGTGAGTAAAAAAGAAGGTAGAAAATGAGAAGTAAAAGAAAAGTTCATGAGGCTAGGTGACATTATGTATAATTATTCATTATGTTGAATGTTGTAATTTATTTGCTTGTAAGCTTACTAAGCCTAGTGCTTACTCTCTTTATTTTCTTTTTCTTATAGTTTTTATCAAGCCACTCGGGGATCGAAGGAAACGTCAGAGACCCGATCACACTATCGAAGGAATCACATTGGTATAGTTAGACGTTTCGTTTTATGTATGGCATGTATAGGAACTTGGTTTCTTTTGATCAATGAATGATGTGTAAATACTTTCTAGTGATTAGCTAATAGAATGGCTGATGATATACATGTTTAATAGTATGTATGATTAAGTAGTAACTATCACATGAAAACTATGAAAAATGTGAAAGTAACTTAAAAATGGATTCAAGTATCAGAAATAATGTGACTTTGAAAAATCACTAAAAATCATAGAGACATGGTTTGATGGTGAATAATATATGAAATTAAAAATTGTTGTGTCTATTTTCATATGGAATAAGCAAAACAGGTAAAGGTTTTGTATTTTATAATATATCTGAGTTTTAGTGAAATAGGGCCAGAGCGATTTCTGGATCCCCTGTTTAAACTTTAGAAATTCACCATAAATTTTAGAAAAATAATTAGGTGTTTTAATTTATATGGTTAGAATACTTATTGAATCTAGTTTTAATAGAAATAAACGGTTGTAGAGGGAGAAAAGTGGTTCGTAGTAAGTAGAGGTCAGTGCAGTTGAATTCTGAAATAGGGGTAACTTTAACTAATAAACTGTACTAATTGGCTAAGTCAAAAATTCTAGAAAAAAAATTAGTAGATAGATATATGAGTCTAGTTTCAGGAAAAATTTACGGATCTTAATTTTGAGTTTTGAAACTCGAGAAATGAATTTTTAAGCAACCATGATGCAGAAAAATAGTTTTTTTCCGAAAATTAAAATCAGTGGTTTAGAGTTGTTTAAAAGGTAAGATAAGTTTAGTAACACCTCAAGCTTGACTTCGGTGACGGTTTCGGGCGTGGGGGCGTTACAAGTTATGCCTTTTGGACTAACGAATGCACTTACTGTCTTTATGGACTTAATGAACCAGATTTTCAGACCGTACCTAGATCGGTTTGTTGTTGTGTTTATTTATGACATATTGATATATTCACAAAATGAATCTGAGCATGCCGAGCATTTGAGAATTATTTTACAGACTCTGCGTGATAAGCAATTATATGCAAAGCTTAGAAAATGTGAGTTCTGGTTGCACGAGGTTGGTTTTCTAGGTCATATTGTGTTAGCATCAGGGATTCAAGTCGATCCAAGCAAGATATCAGTGACTATAAATTGGAAGCCTCCGAGAAATAATTTTGAGGTCCTTAGTTTTTTGGGACTAGCGGGATATTATAGACAATTTGTGAAAAGCTTTTCAATGATTGCGACTCTGTTGGCGAGATTGCTTCAGAAAGATGTAAAGTTTGAATGGTCTGAGAAATGTCAAAAAAGTTATGATCAGCTGAAAGCTCTTTTGACTGAAGCTCTAGTGTTAGTACAACCAAAATCGATTAAAGAATTTGTGATCTATAGTGATGCATCGTTGAATGGTTTGGGCTGCGTTTTGATGCAGGAAGGCAAAGTCATAGCTTATGCCTCGAGATAGTTGAAGCCACATGAAAAGAATTACCTGACGATGATTTAGAGTTAGCAGCTATTGTGTTTGCTTTGAAGATTTGGCGCCATTATCTGTTTGGTGAGAAATGTCATGTTTATTCTGATCAAAAGAGTTTGAAATATTTGATGACTTAGAAAGATTTGAATTTGCAATAGCAGAGATGACTAGAATTGCTAAAAGATTACGAGCTAGTGATTGACTACTATCTAGGAAAAGCAAATGTTTTTACTGATGCATTAAGCCAAAAATCTTTGTTTGCTCTTCATGTAATAAATACTCAGTTGGCTCTATTTGACGATGGCTCGGTTGTAGTTGAGTTGAAAGTAAGACCGTTATTTTTATAGTAGATTTATGAAGCTCAAAAAGTTGATAATGAAATGTTACCAAAACGAGCTCAATGTGATTCTAACCTTGATTTAGAGTTTCAAGTTGATTCTGATGATTGTTTAAGATTCAAAGGCCGAATATGTGTTTCGAGAAATTCAGAGTTGATTCAGATAATTTTGAATGAAGCACATAGTAGTCATTTATCTGTTCATCTAGGAAGCACGAAAATGTATAATGATTTGAAACAGCTTTATTGGTGGCACGAAATGAAACGTGATATTTCGAAATTTGTTTTGAAATGTTTGATTTGTCAGCAAGTCAAAGCTGAGCATCAAGTACCCTCAGGTTTATTATAGCCTATTATGATTCATGAGTAGAAATGGGTTAGAGTGACTAAGGATTTGTGTCAGGATTGCCCCTATCTCTGTTGAAGAAAGATACGACCTGGGTTATAGTTGATAGATTGAAAAATCAGCTCATTTCATTTCGGTATGAATGGACTATTTGCTTAAAAAGTTAGCTGAGTTGTATATCTCTGAGGTTGTGAGATTACACGGGGTACCTATTTCCATTGTTTCGGATCGAGATCCGAGGTTCACATCGCGGTTTTGGAAGAAACTACAAGACGCACTGGGTACAAAGCTACATTTTAGCACTGCATTTCACCCGTAAACTAGTGGACAATCCGAGCGAGTTATTTAGATACTTGAGGATTTGTTGTGTTGTTGTATTCTTGAGTTTGAGAGTGGCTGGGAGAAATATCTGTTGTTGATTGAATTTTCTTATAACAATAACTTTCAATCAAGTATAAAGATGGCACCATATGAAGCTCTATACGGTCGTAAATGTCGAACATCATTGTACTAGATTGAGCTTAGTGAGAGTAAGATTCACGAGATTGACCTGATTAGAGAGACAGAGGAAAAAGTGAAACTAATTTGTAATAGTCTGTAAGTAGCATCAGATCGTCAGAAATCTTACGTAGACTTGAAAAGAAAAGGTATTGAGTTGCATATTGGGGATAAAGTGTTTTTAAAAGTCTCACCGTGGAAGAAAATACTCAGATTTGGCAGAAAAGGAAAGTTGAGCCCGAGGTTCATCGGACCTTATGAAATTATTGAGCGAGTTGGACCAGTGGCATATCGGTTAGCATTACCGTCAGAATTAGAGAAGATTCATAATGTATTTCATGTATCGATGCTACAAAGATACAGATCTGATCCCTCGCATGTTATTTCCCTGACTGAAGTTGAGATTCAGTCAGATTTATCGTACAGTGAAGAACCGATCTGAATTCTAGCTCGTGAGATAAAAGAATTGAGAAATAAGAAAATTGCATTAGCAAAAGTATTATGGTATCAACATGGGGTTGGAGAAGCTATGTGGGAACCCGAGGATGCTATGAGAAAGCAATATCCAAGCCTAGGTAAGATTTTCAGGGACGAAAATCCTTAAGGGGGGAGAGTTGTAATAGCCCGTTTTTAGCTAAATCAAAACAATGGTTTTGGGACCACAAATCTGAGGTCAAAAATTTATTTTAATGTTATTTTTTGTGTTTATAGCATGTGTTTATATATGTGTGAAAATTTCGTGTAATAATTTTAACGTTTGAATGCTTAATTTGACGAAAGGACTAAATCGCGTAAAATGCTAAAGTAGCATGCTATAAGTTAAAAGTGCTTAATTGCTATGAGATATTAAATGAAAGGTCCTTATGTTGATATTAGATCATTGATAGTGAGAATGGACATAAATGGGCATCCATTAAGTTGTTTTTAAATGGTTTAGTTAAGGTTAAATTTGTAAAATGGTTATTAATGATAATAAAATAAAACAAAAGATGAAAACATGTTCATCTTTATTTGTTTCAACCGAAATTGAGAAAAAAAAGAAGCCATTTTAGGGCTTCGATATTCGTCCAGCATATTCCTTGATTAAGGTATGTTCTTTGCTTGGTTTTTGATAATTTTTACATTTTTGAGATCATTGCTTCGTGTTCTAGCTAACCCATACCCTAATTTTTGAAATTGATGATGATGTTGTGAATTTCCATTGATGAATTCATGTGTTTTGAATGTTTGATGATGAATTATGAAAGCTTAGAGATAGATATCTAAGTTTTGTAAAGTGATTTTGAGTAAAAATGTATATTTGGGTTTAAATTGTGAAAAGATAAAAATGTGGGTTAAAAGTGTGAATAAATGTGAAATATGGGTTGCTAGGGGTACTATAGTAATTCAGCACACATGGGTTTGAATTGAATTGGTGTAATTTGTGTTTATTGAAAAAAGGACTAAATTGTAAGAAATGTGAAAGTTTAAGGCCAAAGTGCAAATTGGCTTAAATTGTGTGTTTTGGATGAAATTGAATGAATTGATGAATAAAAGAGTTAATTTTGAATGTATATAGATCAAAAAAGAAAGAAATCAGATTTAGATCGAGGAAAATCGAAGGTTATCGAATAGTCGATTCAGTCCCTCTATTCCGACTACGAGGTAAGTTCATAAGCAAATAAATGTTTTTAAATTAAATTATACATGTTTAATTGTCATTGAATTACTATGAATGTTGAACGAGAAAATACAAGCAAGAATCGACAAAGTTACGGCATCCGAAAGTCCCGTATGAACCTTAGGAGTAGTATAGGACACAAATGTCATGACATTAGGTTACCGAGATGTGATTACATTTAAGACCATGTCTAGGAATAGTATAGGGAGCTTGAACCTAGCCGTACATGAACTTGCATTAATTGCCCTCCATTCATGCATGTGTGCCGTCCAAGGGAGATGTATTCTTCAATATCCATTGCATGCAATTAATCCTCCATGTACATGAATGTGAGACCTCCAAACATTGAACCGAACCATGCATGTATCTTCCCATTCAATGAACATTCCCGTACATGTACCTTGCCATGAATGAAACTCCACATTTGGCTGAACCTACATAATTAAATAACATAATTAAATAAAATAATTATTCATTAATCATAATTAAAAATATTGACTAAACAACTTAATGACACTAACTAAATTCAGACATATTAATTATAAGTCAACTATCATATTAAATTCGGCTAGCTCAAATAGTCAAAAACACATAGTGAGCTAAGTTGAGCTAGGGAATTCAGCATGAGCTGTAGCAAACTTAATTAAGAAAAAAGTTTAATATTAGTTTATTGTAATGTAAAAGAAATGAGCTAAAACGAGCTAAAATCAAGCTCAAACGAGCTCAAGTGAGCTGATTGGAGCTAAATGGTGCATGGGGAGCTGGAGAGGAGCTGAGATCGGATTGCAAAAGAATGCATTGAGTCTTCAAGGAGTTGTCCTTAGCTCTTCCAACGTCATGGACCTCGTTATCATCCCAAATGTGCTTCACTAAAGCTGATAAAGCATCTTGAATTTGCTTGGTTCGAGCTCTAGTCATGGGGCCTTTTGGAAGTTGCTTTCAAAGTCTTTTCAAGTCTCCATGACCAACCAAAAAGACACCAGTTTCTTTGATGGAAAATTGAATGCATGTAGTGATTACTCATGAAGCAAACGGTTATGGAAGATGAAACAAAGATGCTGCCAAATTTAAAGAAGAATAATGCTCTCCTTTAATTGATAAAACAACTTCTTAATGATGTATAAAGCCTCTTTGTAACAGCCCCCTCTTTTGTAACCGAAATCTCTTGAAAAGTCACCTTATTGAATGCGTAACAGCCTTTAAATGTAATGGATGTGAGCTGAAAAGTCACCTGTAATTAACACATGTAACCGACACATTTATTCAATTATTAAGCTTAAAACAAATTAACAACTAACTTAAATAAATGAACTAACACTTATGCATAATTTATTCTAGCAACTAGATTAATTAAGAGAAGCATTATTAAATGAACTTTAACTTATGCATCAATAAATTATCCTAGTAACTAGATTATTTAAAGAAGCAACTATTAAATCAAGTTCATAAAAAAAACTCAATTAATTAAACTAAGATGAGTTGAATTAATGACCAACAACTCATTTATTAAACTAAGATGCTTAAATGCAAGGATTAAAATGCAACTAAATGCAAAGCTGAAAAATAAATAAAAAGTTCAATTTAGTTGGAACGGGTTCAAAGAGCTAGAATTGAGCTAAAATCGATTTGCAATATGTTGCAAGGAAACTTTATTGAACTGGTCCCAATTCGTTTTATTTCTCCAACCAAAGCCTCGCCCCATAATTGGTTAACTAAGGCTGAAATGGCCTCTTAGAATTGCTTAGCTCGAGCTCGCGTAATTGGTCCTTGTGGCAGCACCGTTGAATCCTTGCTCAAACTTGGTACACTCCGAGAAGCGATCGTATCATTTGGGTTATGTCAAATGTCGATATTAGTTAAAGTATCAATTTGATTTGGCATGTTTTTGGTTGTGGAATTGAGTAGTGAAGAGGATGATGTATAAATGGCATGAAATATTGATACGATCCGCTTTGGGGAGAGTCGAGTCGTCATTTGTGTACTTACCTTTCTCGAATAACTGAAAACATCTCTCGTTTGGAAGGTAGTGAAGTTGGAATTGGTCGTACAAGACTTTAGGAACCTAAAAAGTTACATCACAAGAAGATCGAACAGGTAGGTTAGTGGAAACAATCTTTGCTTGCTCACTTTCTTTTTCACTTGATTCTTTTTTCTCGAGATCTCTCGTTTCTTTTTCCTCAATCTCTTTTTCCACTCGTTGTTCTTGTTCAACTTATTTTTCTCTCTCAAACTCTTTTTTATTCTCTTTTTCAATTTCTTTTTCTTTTTCATCGGCTTTTTCAATGACTTTCTCGAGCTCTTTCAAGAATCTCTCATTTTCTCTCTTATTCGCCTCTTGCCTCTTATTTATTTCTTTTTCTTTTTCTTCTTTTGCTTTTCTTGTTTTCTTTTTACAAGAAGATACAAAAGAATCATGAAAATAATGATTTTGTTTAAGAGAAGGAAAATTATTTGCATATGAATCTTGATCAATGCTTCGTGAAAAATACTCCGAGTAGGATTTCTTTGAAGATCGGATCTATCTCTTCGGATGTCATCTTGGACGGGTTCAAAATTGAGGTCAAACTCTTGTTGTCTTGAATTCCTTGACGAAAAGAAATCTCGATTGAAATCTCTTGGTCTCGAAGTCGATGACGAATAGGAATCACAATGGAAATCTTTTCTCAAATGATCATTGAATGTATGTCTTCGTGATATTCTTGATTCCACTTTTTGACTTGAAGATATTTGTTCCCGTCGGTCTCTTTTCTTCACACGGTCTATTCTCTCTTGCAATTTGTCGAATTTAGAATTCACCATTCTTCGCATTTCTTGCACCAAATATTGGAACTCTGATTCAGTAAATTCTTCGTGAGACATGATTTGTTAGCTCGTGTTTATACTCATTTGGCTTTTACCTCTACTTGAATGCGCTCACTCACTCATGCCTTTTACCTCTCAAACTTTCTCTCGTAATTTCATATTCAGACTCGCCAAAGCCTTATCGTAGGCTTAGGGGTCGGTTACAATTTGGGAAACAAGGGAAATAATGAAGAGGGATAGGGTAGGCTGAAAGAAAGGTGAAAAGGGCTTTAAGTGTGGCGTGAATGGTATATGAAGATGATAGAAATGGGATTTGATAATTAAGAAACAAGAAGATGAACACAAACCTCTTTGATCACTCTTTTTTTTTTAATTCTAAATTTTTTTTCAATTTCTATTTGTTTTCCAATACATAGAAACTCAATACAACTTGAATTACACTAAATTTTTTTTGTCAAATTTTTTTTTGTACTTACTCTGGCACTTCACAAATTATTCCGAGATAGTCATGAACATCCGTATTTCTCATTTTTGTAACTCTGATATCAAATGATACGATCTTTTTGGGGAGAGTCGAGTCGTATGCTAGTTTGCTCGATCGTCTATGAGAAGGTTTCGTTCAGCTTGTTTAGAGATGATACTTTTAAGTTAATGAATGCGAAAGCTATTGAAAAGGGTTTCTAAGATAGGTTTATGGATATGAATTTTATATATATTCGATTAAAGAAAATAAGGCGGGAAGGGCATATGGAATAGGAATGAAATGGATTTTAGGTTCAAGAAAGGAAATGGAAAATTTGGCTAACAATAAAATAAAGGATAGGGAAGGAATGGAGTGAAACGAGCTCAAAAGCAAGTAAGAACCAATACTAAAGAGTATTAACCCAAATACTTATAGGCTTTCAAGGTGGAAGGATGAAAGTGATAAAACCTCGACCCACTACTTAGAGAAGTAGTAACCTTGGTATAAAAGGTGAACGCCACACTATGAAGTAGTGATAAGTTTAGATAGAGAAGAAAACAGGTTGACGCCACTAGGCTTCCTAGATAAGCCAACAAGTATTCAACGAAATATGAGAGAAAGATTTCTCACAAAATGATGTAAATTTTCATTAAAGTGTCAAAAGTCCAAAAATTTCTCCTTGAAATGGCTGGTTACACTTATTTATAGGTATAGAAAAGCTAGCTGAAAAGTCACAACTTAAGGTGCTAATTAAATCTAAAATTAAACTCAAGACTTTCGAAATTCTTGTAACTAATAACTCCTTGCTTGAATTCATTTAAATTCAGCTAAATGAATATCCATGAATGCTTGTCTCTTGAGTTGTCCCTTGGCTAGCCGAAAAGGCACCAGCAACTAAATGGTGTTTTGAATGCTTGTTTTCATCTTTGAATGAGCAAAAACTGCTGGTAGATGAAAGGGTTGCTGCCAAATTTAAGAGGAGTTAAAATGCCTCTTAAAACTCCTTAATTGATGTATAAAACATCCCTTGTAACAGCCACTTCATTTGTAACCGAAAATGACTTAAAAAGCCACTTTATTTAATTTGTAATAGCCTTTAATTGTAACGGTTATGACTTGAAAAAACTCCTACAATAAACACATTAAAATAAGCTTATTAAACACATGTAAACACTTATTAAACATAACACACATTAATACTTAACTTAGGTAAAAGATCTATGCATCAATTATTCTAGCAACTAGTTAATTAAAGAAGCATCATTAAATAAACTTAACTCATGCATCAATAAATAATCCTAGTAACTAGATTAATTAAGAGCAGCACTTATTAAATAAAGTTCAACAAAAACACTTATTAATTAAACTAAGATGAGTTGAATAAATGTCCAGCAACTCATTTATTAAACTAAGATGCTTAAATGCATGGTTTAAAATGCAAACTAAATGAACAAATGAGTTACTTAATGCAAGACTTAATTTAGTGAAGCTGACTTAAACTAACATGGGAGTTACATAATGCATGACTTTATTAAATGCAGAAAACATAATGCATGTCATAATTAAAATATGTATTTAATAAACAAGACATAATTAAAAACTAAAGTAACTAAAAAAAATCAAGTCCTTATTCCAATAGCATAAATGAAATTAAAAGTCTCATTTTGCACTTGGGTCCCTTTGAGTTTAGGCCAATCTCGACGTCGCCATAGTGTATCAAAACATGATGCGGCCAGGTTCACATCAAATGTGCATGAAATATCACGTTTTGGTTGCCTATTAATGTATCGAAATGGTACCATTTTGGTTGCTAGGTTTGTGTGAGGAAAGGGTGGCAAATTGGCTTTGCAAATAGCCTATTGTTGTCCATACAGGCGGAGACACGGGCATGTGTCTCAGCCATGTGCGACACACGGTCATGATACATAGCTGTGTGTCCCCTGGGGTACCCTTCGAATTTAAGTAAGTATACCCTACAGGTTTGACATGGTCTAGACACGCGAGTGTGTCTACTGGCTGTGTGTGGCACACGGGCTGGCACATGGTCGTGTGGCTAGTCGTGTGACCCAAGTCAGTAACCCTTCCAATTTTCCTATGGCTGTGGCACACGGGCGTGTCTCCGGCCGTGTAGTACAAGTCAGTATGTATGCCCTGTTTTCACACGGCCTGTGACACAGGCGTGTCTGATGGATGTGTGAGGCACATGGCCTGTTCACATGGGCATGTGAACCCTGTATGCATGAGAATTTTATAAGTTTCCCAATGTTTGTAAATGTTATCGGTTTAGTCCCAAACCTCGTTTAAGCATGTTTTAAAGTCTTGTAGAACCTTATAAGGGACAATATGATTATGTTAAATTGATATTTATGTGAAACTGAATCATGTATGTGAAATGTGTATTATATGTTGTGCTTTGATCGGTAATGCCTCGTAACCCTATTTTGGTGACTGATACGGGTTAGGGGTGTTACATTGCCTTTCAAGCTTGTGTATGGGAAACCATGTCATTTGCCCGTTGAACTTGAATATAAGACGTATTGGGTAATTAAGAATTTGAATATAGATTGGAGTGTTCCTGGTACTAACCACCTATTGGAGTTTAATGAGATGGAAGAATTCATAACACAAGCTTATAAGAATGCCAAGCTATACAAAGAAAAGACCAAACAATGGCATGACAACAAGATTTTTCCACGAGAATATGCACCTAGACTACAAGTCCTATTATTTAATTTTAGGCTTAAATTGTTTCCAGAAAAATTAAAATCTCGTTGGTCTAGCCCTTTCAAGATAGCTCATGTCTCTCCTCATGGAGTTGTCTAAGTTAAAGATAGCAAGACTGGTTCTACTTTCAAAGTTAATGGCCAACAATTAAAGCATTACTTTGGAGCTCCTATAATTAGTGATAAAAATTCCATCACTTTTTGAACTGATTAATATTTCTTTTCTGCACCTTTTTATTCATTTACATTGTTTTTAATTTCTTTATTTAGTTTAATCAATAAGTTTACATACATATTATGGCCCAAGTTTGTAGAAATCAGCCCATTTAATATATCAGTTAATTTTAGTTTAATAATTATTTCTATTATTTTTCTTTTTCTTGCTCAATTTTTCCTTTTTCTATGTTAAGGCACAATCTCAGGTAATCTTATCCCCCATGTCATTGCTATATTTTCTCTCACATTTTACCCTAGTCGATTCACTTCTTTTCTAAGTTCCTTTTCGTTTAATCTTTTTCACCCTTCTTTGTTTTTAATTGATAAAACAATAAAGGTCTCACCTTTTTCATTTTCCAATCACTATTGTCTCTCAAATGGCTCACCAAGCACCATCATCTTCCACCTCTGTGCATCCACAGACATTCTTTAGCCAAATTGCGAAAGAAAAGTATATCCAAAACATATCAAAGAGGCTATTTTGTCTAGAAAAAGGTTTCTTTTTCCAAGATGCCCCCTTTATAGTCTATTCTGAAGTGATCTATTCTGTCGTAGAGAAACATGGATGGAAAATCTTTTGTCACCACCACGATGAAGATGCGTGCTCGTAATCGTGAATTTAATTACAAGATGCTAAATTTCTTGATCGTCTAATTTTAGTATCGTTTCAAGTTGGAATTCAAAATGAAATTATGAGTAATGGAGAATATGTTGAATAAAAACATCAAAGAAGGTTTCGAAAGAATGACTTGCTCAAATTAAACGCTTAGAAAAGAACCACCGATATAAATGATCGTGACTCAATTTCTATATAGTGAAATAAAAAACAAGTTTTTGAAGAAGGAGAAGTAAATTGTGACCCACTATTTAGCAAAATAGGAACCAATAGTGTGTTAAAATGCCACATTTCAAAAAATAAAGAAAGAATGGAAGTGATAAGTTCAAAAAGAAAGGGTTTGACACCACAAGGAGAACCTTGATAAGTCCAAGAAAGTTAGACCAAGAACAAAGAGATAGAATTCTCACACAAAACTCAGAAAAATTCAATTAACTATCAAAGTTCTATTTACAGGAAATTTATAGGAACTTTTGTGGCTGTTCAAATGCCTATGTGAGATTTTTCATATTCAGCCATTAACTAGTATTATTACAAGTAATAATTTTGTTTTTAACTCTTGTAAGGAAGCCAATGAGTCATGTCTCTTCATTGGAATTTGATGTAGTTGAAAAGGAATGTCAATTCTCCTTAATAAAGACCTTAAAATGTCCTTAATGTGTTTGATTGATTTCCTTTCAGCTCCCTTCTAACCACTTGATAAAAGCTTGTGTAACATCCTCTTAAATGGCACCATGACGAAGACTTAAGACTCCAAAAATGTTTAGACTTGAAGAGTCTCTTTTGGTCCATTAAATAGCCTCCTTAATGTTCTTTTAAATGCTTTAAAACTATCCAACTTTAAAGAGTATTTAATCATATGAAAAGTCACCTGCAAAATATATATTTAAGATTAAATAATTACTTAAAAAACCAATAAAAACAACATATTTAATAACTCTCATGCGCAAAAATTAAATGAACATGCAACTTAAACCATACTTGAAGTAAATTAACAAATGAGATGATTTAATGCATGACTTATTAAATATGAAAAACACATAATGCAAGTCTTAAATAATGCTAATGTATTAATGTAAAGCATTAACTAAATACACATTCAATAAACAAGAAACATAATGCACATTTTTTAAAAGATGTAGATGTATTAATGCAAAACATTAAATAAAGATGCATTTAAAAAACAAAACACATAATGAAGCAGATCATTAAACCAAGATGCATTTAACAAACAAAACACATGATTAAAATTTGAAAATTTTGTTCAAACTAATCAAACTATCATATGCAACACATTGTATGAAATTGTATCATTATATTGAGTCCAATAAAAATTGGACTTCTCATGCTCTACCCAAACTTGCTGAATCAACCATAACATCGCCTCTTTGAGCTTCTTGGATCTAGCCCGAGTCATAAGCCCAACGAGAATTTCAATTGGATTTCTTCTTGAATTCTCTTCATCTTTCAACCCAGTTGGTACTGACATAGATGACTTTAATTTTGTTTCAATCAATTCTTCATTAGACGCTCCCATACATGTATCATCCCCTCCCTCTTCAAAACAATTTGTCCTCAAATCGTCACCTGTATCATAAGGAGATAAATCTGATACATTAAAGCTAGCACTAATGTTGAACTCACCTGGTAGGTCTAGCTTATAGGAGTTGTCATTAATCATCTCTATAACTTGGAAGGGTCCATCTCCTCTTGGAAGAAGTTTTGACCATCATTGGGCTAAAAGTCTTTCTTTACGCTTGTGCACCCAGACCCAATCTCCAGGTTCAAAAAAATTTTCTTGTGGCCCTTGTTTGCTTCATCTCATATTGCCTAATTCTTCTCTCGATATTGTCTTTCACCTTTTGATGGAATTCCTTAACAAATTATTCTTTCTTTTGACCATCTAAATTAACAATCTCATTAGAAGGTAAAGCAATTAAATCTAAAGGTGTAAGAGGATTAAAACCATATACAACCTCAAATGGTGAAAACTTCGTAGCAAAATAAATAGTGCAATTATAAGCAAACTCAACATGGGGTAGACAATCTTTCCACATCTTCAAGTTCCTTTGTATGATTGCTCTCAATAATGTAGACAAAGTTCGATTAACTACTTTAGTTTGTCCATCTGTTTGTGGATGACAATTAGCTGAGAACATTAGCTTTATGCCTAACTTACTCCACAAGGTCTTCCAAAAGTAACTCAAAAACTTAGCATCTCGATCTGAAACTATACTTCTTAAAATTTCATGCAATCAAACTACCTCCCTAAAAAACAAATTTGCTATTTGCATATCATCATCAGTTTTGTGGCAAGGTATCAAGTGTGCCATTTTAGAAAATCTATCAACCACCACAAAAATAGAATCTCTACCATTTTTCAATCTAGGCAGTCTTAACACAAAGTCCATCGATAAATCAACCTAAGGTTCTATAGGTATGGGTAAGGGTGTATACAAACCATGAGCTTTAAGTCTAGGCTTAGCCTTTCTACATGTGATACACCTTTCATAAATTCTTTTAACATCTTGTCTCATATGTAGCCAAAAGAAATTTTCTTGCAACACATCTAAAGTTTTGATCATGCCAAAATGACCCATAAGTCCATCTCTATGTGCTTCCTTCACAAACAGCTTATGAATGGATCCCTGTAGAACACAAAGCTTGTTTTCTCTAAAAAGAAAACTGTCATGTCTAAAAAATTTTCCAAAAGCTCTTTTTTCACAAGCTTGATATACATTTCCAAAATCAACATCAGAATCATATAAGTCTTTAATATACTCAAATCTAAGCAATTTCGCGTGTCGTTTGTTCAACTTATGCTGCCCCTTCAAATACTTTAATGACTCATGATCAATGTTAATAATGAATTCTTTTGGCCAAAGGTAATGTTGCCATGTTTCCAAAGCTCTTACTAAGGCATACATTTCTTTGTCATAAGTCGGGCAATTCAAAGTAGCACCATTCAACTTCTCGGTAAAGTATGCCACAGGACGTCCTTCTTGATACGATCATGCCCAAGACTACTGCTGGCGAACCCATTGAGCTTCCCTTAGGTTCGATCACTCGTCTACGAGCCAAGAAGTTCAAAGAAGCTATTTCATGCTACATTGATCAAATATGGGGAGAAGCAATTGCGGTTATGGACCAGCTCTTCATGCGTCCCATGCAGCTTGCTCAAAGTTGAACTTTAACTTTCATTTGTTTTAGCTACAATCGGTTGCTGGAATAAAACATTAATTATATTTAGTTATTTTTAGTTATTATGTTTGGGTATTTAATGTTTGTCATAAATTAAGTAGAGTTTAACTATGCATTAATCTGAACATCTTTAGTGTGTCTTGAGTTTATTAATTGAGTTTTATTTAGTGCAGTAATTTAATGTGTCTTAAGTCTATTAAATATGTTCTATTTAGTATAGCTTTTTAATGTGTCCTAGATAAAGGCATCTTAATTGTGTCTAAAGTTTAGACAAATTGAATGATGTTTAGTTTGTGTCTTATTACTGAATTAAGCTAAATTTAATTGTGTTTGTAGGGTGTTCACACCAACTGATCAACTAGCTAAATACAATGGCCAGCATTAAAGGAAGGACTTTTGATCATTTTATGAACTTTATCATATTGGTGAGTGTTCAACTCCCTTTTTTCTCTCTTCACTTTATTGACTTATTAAGACTTTCTTGTGGCATCAATCCTGTCATTTTTCTAAACTTAGCATTTTTCCAAAGTGTGGTGCTCAACTGATGTGAGCACGCCCGGGGCATCCTCAAACACAAATCAAGATCTAATCGAGCTTCCAAAAGGCCCTATGACTCGAGCTCGAACCAAGCGAATTCAAGACGCCTTATCAGCTTTGATGATGCGCATTTGGGATGACAACAAGGTCTATGACGTTGGAGGAGATAAGGAAAATGCCTTGAAGACTCCATGCACCATTTTGCAATTTGATCTCAGCTCCTTTTCGGCTCCCCATGCACCAATCAGCTCCCATCAGCTCACTTGAGCTCGTTTCAGCTCATTTCCTTTTCATTCCAATAAACTAAGTTCTAATTTAGTTTTTAATCAAGTTTGCTTCAGCTCATGCCGAAACCCCTAGCTCAACTTAGCTCACTAAGTGATTTCGATTATTTTGAGCTAGCCGAATTTACTTGATAATTGACCTATAATTAATATGTTTGAATTAGTTAATGTTATTAAGTTGTTTAGTTATTAATTTAAATTATAACTATATGAATAGTTATATTTTATTTAATTATGTGATTAATTCATGTAGGTTAGCCGAATGTGGAAGATTCATTCATGACAAGATGCATGAACGGGAAAGTACATTGAATGGGACGATACATGCATGGATCAGTTCAATGTTTGGAGGCCATACATTCATGAACATTGAAGATGCATCTCCCATGGACGGCACACATGCATGTATAAGGGACCTTAAATGCAAGTACATGTACTGTGACATCCCTAATTTGACCCTAGTCGAAAAGTGGTTTCGGGACCACAAAACCGAGTCATAAAAATAATTAACTGTTAAATTCTATGTTTATTATATGTGTAAATGCATGTGTGAAAGTTTCATGCTTTGATTTTGTCATTTGTATGTAAAATTCATAAGATAGGACTCATGTGATAAAACTTGAAAGTGTGATAGGTAAATTTGTAAAGTGTCAAATAATGCATGAAATGTTAACATGAGGGATTTGCATGTCAAATGGACCAATTTTGTTTAGTGGCCGGCCATAAATGATGGTTGATGTATAATATATGTTTTATTTAAGTATTATAATAGGTAATAGCTTTATTTTTGAAATAATTAATTAGTAAAATAATAAAAGATAATAAAAAAAGATAGATGTTCATTTCCTTTCTTGATTGCCGAATTTGGGAAAAAAAAAATGGTGAAGAATAAGCCAAGGCATTCGGCCATGGTTGTCTCCATTTAAAGGTATGTAATGCCATTTTTTTATTTGTAATTGATTACGAAATTAGATGGATGAATACATAACATAGATAACCCATGGTTTAAATTCATGAATTAATGAATAAGTGTCCATTCGGCAAGTGCTAAATTGATATTATTTTGATAAGTTTTTGGGAAGATGTTAGTTAGATGTTAAATAGCTTGAATGACGGCTAAATAAGTAAAATTCATGGTTGAAAAGTATGAATTGAAATTGCCGTATGTGTGTATGTGTATTTTGGAAAGAAAAAAATTGTTGTTGTTTAGTTGACTTTTATTTGGTGTGTACATTCGGTCAAAAAGGGGGAGGAATAAAAATAAATTTAAAATGTTATGGTTTGTTTTAAAGTTGGTTAAATGGTTGTGGTCATTGCCGAATGCTTTTGTATTAGGGAAAAATATGATTAAACATCAGTTGATGAGTTAAATATATAAGTATATTCGGTTATATAAATTTGATTTGTACTGGAAAATATAATAAGCCTTAAGAGATTGTGTTTGTGTATGTGAACTAGATGTTTTATGGATATTCGGCTAAAAAGGGGTAAATGGCTAGGTCATAGGAATTGGAGTGATATACATTCGTCATTAAGGTTATATGTACTTGGTAATGTGAGTTATATATTAAGTAAGTTATTTCTTCGAAATGTATATTCAGTCATTGTTTAGCATAGATGGAACCAATGTGCAAATTGCTAAATTTGATCATGAAATGAAATTTGTATATGAAAACTAAATTTGAATGGTTAGGGCCGAATGTGGTATATGAGATATTAAGGCATGTTATGATTATATATATATGTGTGTACGTGGTTGTGCATAAAAATGAGTAATTGATTAAATTATGTTAGTCACACATAGGTATATAAATATATGCCTTAGGTAAGTACCTTGTGACATAGAGACATTCAGTTATACATATATATATTATATATAGATAAGTTCGTGTAAATAATAGGCATGATATCGAGTCATAGTACATTTTATAAAACTTAACATGTATGGAGGTTATATGATTATCAAATGTGATTATTAAAGAATTAAAGTTGAGTAGGTAATTAAACAAATTCAATTGTTTAATTTTAAAGCTCAAGAGCAAAGAGGAACAAAATCAGATAAGGGGAAGGAGAAAGCAATCGAGTAGCCTACCCGTAACTGTTCGACAACATCCGAGGTAAGTTTCTAGCATATAAGTTTAGTTATAATGAAGAATGATATGGAATACGGGTAAAGATGGGACTATGAATTGGTGTAATTACCTATAGTAAAATGATAAGGAATAAGTTACTTCTATGAGCCTTAGCCGATTGGTTATTAGAAAAGTGATATTTAAATTATGATATGTATGTGATAATAAGAAGTACTTATATATGATGATATGTTTTAAACTCAAATGGTAAGTTCTTAAGTGTTTGGACTTGGAAATTTAAGAGCAAATTGTAATAATCTGCTTAGGACAGTAGCAGTAGCATGATTTTTGAAAATCACCATAAATTGTTGGAGTGGAATTAGAGATTGAATAAAATATGTAATCAAAGCTAAATGAGTCTAGTTTCTTATAAAATAAACAGTGAAAGCAAAGGAATTTCCTATAGAGAGATATTTAAAGTTGTGTGTGACAGTGTCAGAATGAATCTGAAATCCCCTCTTCTGTTTTTAGAAAATCATTATAAATAGTAGAAAAATTTTTATAAGATAAAATTTATATTATAGACTCCTTAATGAGTCTAGTTTCAAATTAAATAAACAAGAACATATTTCAAAATCTGTACAATGAGAAATCTGATTCGTAGTGAAGAGTGGTCAGTATAGTCGATCAGTGAAATAGGGGAAACTTTAAGAAAATTCTGGTTTTTATTGACCAAACCAAAAATCCTGAAAATTTTATGGATATAAGATATATGAGTCTATTTTCGGGAAAAATTTACGGCACTTCATTTGGAGTTCCGTAGCTCCAGTTACAAATAATTTAATGATTGTTGCTCAAGAAAACAGCTTGTAGTAAATCTGTGATTTTGTTGTAAACATTGATGAAACTAATTGAGTTGCTTATAAGCTATTGCTGAATTGATGTACAAGATAAATATATAGGTGGTGAGGCCAAAATGGCTAAAATTTAAATGTGTGTAAGTTATCCGAATGGCCATTTTATAAACGTAAGCAATGTATATGAAATATGTGTTGATAGTTTTATAAATTGAAGGTGTAGTGACTATATGTTGTTTAGCCGAATGGTTGTCATGAGAAGAATGTAAGTCATGTGTGTATTTTCTTATTTAGTTGGAAGTTTATTGAAAGGGATATATATATATATATATATATGTATTAAAGTCAAATGATATTATGACATGAAGTTAAGGTACATGCTATATGCTTATATCCGAATGAGGTTAATGAATTACAATGGTGATAGTTTGTGTGAAATGTGGTAACATGTGATTAAATATACATGGAATTTGGAAAGTATCCGGGTTAAGACTCGCTGACTACGTGATGTGGCCTAATGGCTCTTGTGAAATGAGACTAGCTATATTAAGATACAAATAAGTTCGAATGAAGTGATACCTTATTAATGTGTTTCCATGTTGGAAAAATAGAAGGTATGTGAATTGATGTGTATACAACTTTGTAAATTAACTATGATGATATATCCGGGCTTAAAGTTCCGCAGGCTTGGTACTGGTAACTGGATTCAGATTTTTTTTTAAAACCTAGTAGGCTATGGCTAAGTGTCTTGAATTATTTCAAACCGAAGACCATTTGTATATCTTTAAGATAAGGATTTAATTAGTTTCATAAATATTTATTAATTTGAGTTGTATTCGACAGGATGTGCAAATACAAGGTATGGATTGCATTTGGTCATTTATGTATATGTGATAAGGAATATGTTCAGTCCCTTATATACGTATACGAAACTTTAATACTTGTCATGATTTGATTATTTGAAATATTAATGTGAATATGAACTAAAGAACTAAGCTCCTAAATACATGTATACATTTATGTATGTGCACTAAAATGAGTGCATATGATTAAGTGGTTAGAGGTATTGAAAGATTGAATTGATAATTGGTAACTATGGAAACGGTAAGTGTACAAAGGTTAAGTACATGGTAAGTGATACTTACTTGCTATGTGAACTCGATTTTGTTTGTATTACAAATGTACTTTGGGAATCACTTATGAGATGGTTATAAGTTATATTCAACGAGTATTGACTCTATCAAATTGTTTATGTAATATGAAAACATGAATATGTGTTTCCAAATATGGAAACCGATGTGATTATAGTGTTATGTGTTAGTTCGACTGATTAAACTAAAAATAGTGTTGATATTTTTTTTTAAATGCGAAGGGGTATATACTCTTAAGTTTGGATGAAATAGATGAATTACATGTGCATACATAGGGTTTAATCTATTTGACCGAATGGTGATATATCTTGACATTGCAAAACGTGATTTGTGTAAGGTCTAATCTTAAGCGACTTAGTAATAAATCAACAATTACGGATGTTCAAAGACATTAAGTTGGCTGTATGTATTATGTACTTGTGTAGGCTTATTAAGCCCATCGAGACTTCACTTGGATTTTGTAGAAGTTATAAATGTATTTAATCCAGCAAAGTTAATTGTTTTACTTAAGACTTACTAAGCCTTGAAAGCTTACTCTGTTGTTACGTTTCTCTGTTTTATAGATTATCAAATTTGGCCTTTGCTCGGGGATCGTCAATAACTCGTCACACCATCACTATTCACTGTTTGGTACTACTATGTTTTGGATTATTTTATGGCATGCATAGGATAGACTAGTAGCGGAATAATACTCTGGTTAATGTATATAAGCCATGCGAAAATGGCATCCTTTAAATGTGTACTTATAAAAGTTTAATTTTATCCCTGGCTGTATTTAGCATTTATCTAAATGAATGATCTTTATTTCAAGAAAAGTTTAAAATTTTACTGTTCTGACATGAGTTACAAGTCTGGTAATACCCCTTTCCTATTCCGACGACGGTTACGGGATAGAGGTGTTACATGTACGGCTAGATTCAAGCCTCCTAAGAAGTTCCATGTACAGCCGATGCATGTGGGAGGACTCTTGGTGTTTCCTAAGCACCTATTCAGCCAAGAGACACCTCTTGGAAGTATCATGCACACCTTGGCCGAACCTAGACAATCTATTGAGCTCCCAAAGGTATACATCCATCAAGTGACTTAAGCTCATGCATGAAGCTGTCCAAACATACTCCCATTAGCCGAATCAAGACTAGACAATTAATGTGTTCATTCTAGAATATTCTAGCTAGTTCATGACTTAATTTGCTTAGCCTTTAATGTAACGGCCCTAGATTGACCCTAGTCGGGAAGTGGTTTCGGGACCACGAAACCGAGTATTAAGTAATTAAAAGTAATTATCTTAGTGATACGAGCACGCCCCGCGAGCTTCATCGAACAAGTCTGTCAAACCGAGCATTGACATGTTGGCAAGCTGATCCCACTGCTTTCGGCTCCACGAGCTCCGTCCACTCAAATCCACTTATATCGAGCTCGATCCAACTTGGCTGAGCTAAACCGAGCTCACTCCTAGCTCATATTCAGCTCTCGAGCTAAACCTTAGCTCAACTTCAGCTTAGGAGTTTAGCCTCAGCTCAACTTTAGCTCACGAGCTAAAGCTTAGCTCATTTTAGTTTAAACTCGGTTTTGTCTTTAATACATTAAATAAAAATTTGCACATATTCATTTAAGCATTAAACTTGTTTTATATTAATATTTGTTATTAATATGTCATTGTCATTATATAAATTGATTATGTTCACATAGCCGAATTAATGCATGACATTAATGTGTTCACATCATGCCGAATTTATGAGGGTTCATGAGATGTCTTAATGACTTGTTTATTTCATGTAGGTACATTTCTCTGGACGGTACAATGAATGGATGAAGAAACATCTCTTTTGGGCATTCCACACTCATGAATGAAGAAGTATTAAATGTTGGTGCATGTACGGTTAGATGCAATGTTTCTACAAATTCATGCATGTGTCTAATGCATGTATGGAAATTAAAGGCTAGTCCATGAATGGATCAAATGCATGGGATGATAGAATGCATGAATGGCTTAAGTGCATGTATGGTAGCTGTCTCCTAACTTTCCAAGGCACTTATTTGGCCAAGAAGTAGCTGTTCACACTTTGAATTGACCTATAAGCTACTACACATGCATGGATGGGTTCAAGAACGTCCAAAGGAAGGAATTAACTCAATAATTCAACACATTGATTGAATTAAGTGCATGCACAAAGGGGAGAACGAATTTACTAGGTTCATGCTGCCATTTATGAACTTACATGCCATTAAAGTGTTTAATTATGAAGATACATGTTCCATACAAGTGCATGAACGTCCCAAGAAGATGAATGCAACCTTTTGGTGCACATACAAGTCACTTGAAGCCTTTCTTTATGACTAAGCATTCTGCACAAACCAAGGGGGAAGAAAGTGTCCATTCAAATAGTGCATGAATCGCCGAATTTATGAACTATTTTAATACATTAGTGTGAACGTTTTTATTATTGTGTGAACACCTAGATGCCAAATTTGAATGGTCATCTATGTGCCTATAAATATTTGTTTTCTTTCATTTGTAAGGGGACTTTTGCCAAAATTGTTAATGAACATTTGTTCTTGTGAGGTTGCTTCCTCTCATATCTCGTAAAAGTTTCGAAAGACTTATCTGGCTTGTGCTAGTGGCGTCAATCGTTTTGTTTGAACTTATCACCAACCTAGTGTGGCGTTCATCCCTTCCATTATACCTTTGGTTCTTACTTTTCTAAGTAACGGGTCAAGGTCCATCCATCTTTTCACCTTAACACTATAGGAACTGGGGTGACACTTCTTAGTGTTGAATCATTCCTGATGTTAAGTTCGTTTTTCCATTCCCCATCTTTTAACTTTCCTTCTTGTAACCAAACCGACCCATTTATCCATCACCCATCTTTGCTACACATAACTGAACCTATTACTAAACTTACCCTGCTTGAAACCTTCCGCTTATTCTAATCCATTATTTTTACTTTTATTACTAAAATCAAAGACACGAACGACTCTCTCGAACTACGATCGGGCAACTACGTGAATTCGACTCATCTACCCGGGCCGAATCGCATCATTTGGTATCAGAGCTTATAAATCGAGAGGCACCGACGTTCGTATCAAGATCGAACTAGGTTCGTTGTGAAAAAGAATTTGAATTAAAAAAAAAATTTCAAGTTGTAAATTTTCGTTCTCTCTTGTAATGGTGATATTGTGAAGTATAAAAAAAAAAAAAGACAAAAAAACAAACGAAATTATAAAAAAAAAAAAGTGAAGTGATCAAGTTCTTCTTTTGTTTATATTTTGACCCGATCGACAAAGTGTTCTTTTCATCAACTTTGCAACCCATTTCCAAAACGCCACACTACACCAAAAAAAAAAAATTCTTTTAGCTTACCCATAACCTATACATCTTATCCCTTGTAATCGATTTTGAAGCCGACCCCAAAGCACCAAGACGAGTCAAGAGAAACAAAATACGAGGTTACGAGAGTAAGCTTGAGTGGTAAAAGGCTAGAGTGTGTGAGAACATTTGAGAGATTGAAAAAGCCTAAAAATGAATACAAACACGAGTGGAGTGTTCATCAATATTTCTTTGCGAGTGAAATAGTGAGATTTGTGGTGAGCAATAAAAATCATGTCACGCGAAGAGTTCACCAAATCGGAATACCAATACTTGGTTCAAGAAGTGCGAAGAATGGTGACTAAACGAGTCCAAAGTGATCGAGTTTCTTCAAGTCGTAAAACGGAACCAAGAACCCCACAGAGATATACCCCCGACTACTACTTAAGAAAAAGTTCCTATCGTGATTCCTTTTCGCCATCTACTTCGAGACAAAGAGATTCATACTATGACTCATATTCATCAGTGAATTCGAGAAGTGACTTCGATCGAAAGTCCTTTTCATCAAGAAATTCGAGAAGACGAGAAGTCGATTACGATTTTGATTCGTTCCAAGATGGCGTTCGGAGAGAAAGACATACTCCTACTGGATCGTCGACGAAATCTTACTCGGAGTATTCTTCACGAAGTTTTGATTGTGAATCATATGCAAATAATTCTTCATCTTTCGAACAAGATTTGTGTTCTCATCGTTCTTTTGTACATTCTTGTAAAGAAGAAAAAGAAAAAGAAATAAAAAGAAAAGAGAGGCAAGAGGCAAGTAAGAGAGAAAATGAGCGAATCTTGAGGGAACTTGAAAAAGCCTTTGAAAAACAAAAAGAAAAAGAAAAAGAAAATGAGAATGAAAAAGAGTTTGAGAGAGAAAAAGAATGTGGACAAGAAAAAAAAGTGGAAAAAGAAATTGAAACAAAAGAAACGAGTGATTCAGAAGAAAAAGAATCGAGTGAGAAAACAAGTGAGCAAGTGAGGATTATTTCTACTAACCCACCTGTTCGATCTTCTTGTGAATTAACTTTTCAGGTTCCTAGAAGTTTGTGCGACCAATTCCATCTACATTACCTTCCAAACGAGAGGTGCTTTAGGTTGTTCGAAAAAGGTAAGTTCGCGAATGACTACCACCCACTTGCGATCAAAGGTAAGGAAGGTAAGGATTCTTTGTTTATCGAATCAAAGTCACTTGATTTGGATAATTTAAAAGGTGCCATATACAGCTTTTCTTATGACGATTACTACATTGGCAAATTTGTTGACAACATTGGATTAGTTTTCTCTAAGCGAATTTTGAACATGTTTGATCAAAGTCTGTCACGTAAAAATTCTGATGTGTTTGACCCTGCAAACATTTTGAACTCGTGCGTTAAATCTTTATGTTTAAATATGCCTGCTCAATTGATTTGTGATAAACCTGCCTGTTTGAAAAGTTGCATGTTCGTCAAAAATTCTTTGTTTGGCATCCATGTTAAAAGATCTTCACATGATATGTGCAATTGTGTTCTTCATGAACAATATTTGAGTTTTTGTGCAAAATTTCCATGTAGTGATTTGCATTCCCGATTAATACTCTTGAAGTATGAACCATTGCATATTGGTATGCTCAGTTTTGTCAATTCAACATGTGTGTTTAAACTAGTGAAATATAATTCGTGTGGTGAGTTGATTATATCTTCTTCTAATATGTTGCTTGTTGGGATTCCTAATCAAGTTCGTGTGTTCAAGCTCAGTATTTGCTACATGAGTTCATTTTATGGAAACATTAAGCACTTTGCATCATTTGCATTAAAATTATGTTTGCTTGATGTTCAAACTTTTGATAAGAAGGTGAAATTCAATGATTTGGGTTTCAATTTTGATTCATTTACTAATCACCTTGTCCGCCACATTTGAAATTTTCGTTCCATTTTGAGAAGGTAAGATCGACTTATGCTTTGGGACTTGAATCAAATTTCAACGATGATTTATTTTCTTCTTTTCAGTCTATACCTCCTATTGAAACTAACCTTTTACATTTTTGTGAATGTAATCCTTTAAAAAGCACGAGCTGTCATGGTGCTTCGTCACCCACCCAAGTTGATCGAGATAAAGGTTTGTTTTACATTACTGTCCAAGAGAGAAGATTCATCTTGTTTGAAAAAGGTAAAACCGATCATAAATTTTCTTCTCTTCAAGATCGACAAGGTAAAGTTTACAAAAATTTTCAAATAACTTTACTCTATTCGAATATTGTTGAAAATCTTTTTGATGGTTTGATGTTTGGAAATTGTTTGTACCTTGTTGTGATTGATTGTTGTTTTTGGCCTAGTAATGATCAGTTTGTATTGGAAAATCATTACACAAATCATGTTGTTAATAAGCAAAAGAGTGAGTTAGTTTTCAATTGGCCATGGTACACTTTGCGTGTACATTCCCATGAATTGTTATTTTGAATAAACATATTAAAAAGTTTTGGTTGTGGATTAACGTATTTGAATCTTTACAAATGTTCATGACTAATTACCCTTGATTCACTAAGTTCACATGTTTGTAAAGATGGCTTATCAAGACTTTTTGATAAATTTACGTATGCCTGCTTTTACACAATTAAGACTCGGGCATATGATCGGTTGAATGCGTTTTCCTTGAATTTTGATTGTCATGTGTCTCTAACTTCTTTGAGTTACTCTTTTCCAAAAGTGGTGAGACTTTTTCAGGTTTGTGTGACATCTTCTATCCCATTTGACCGAGGAAAACCATGCTCGAGGCAAAGTTCTCCCATGGACAAACAAATTTCGACTTGAGGACAAGTCGCCTAAAAGAGGGGGAATGATACGAGCACGCCCGCGAGCTTCATCGAACAAGTCTGTCAAACCGAGCATTGACATGTTGGCAAGCTGATCCCACTGTTTCGGCTCCACGAGCTCCGTCCAGCTCAAATCCAAATTATTCGAGCTCGATCCAACTTGGTGAGCTAAACCGAGCTCACTCCTAGCTCATATTCAGCTCTCGAGCTAAACCTTAGCTCAACTTCACTTAGGAGTTTAGCCTCACTCAACTTTAGCTCACGAGCTAAAGCTTAGCTCATTTTAGTTTAAACTCGGTTTTATCTTTAATACATTAAATAAAAATTTGCACATATTCATTTAAGCATTAAACTTGTTTTATATTAATATTTGTTATTAATATGTCATTGTCATTATATAAATTGATTATGTTCACATAGCCGAATTAATGCATGACATTAATGTGTTCACATCATGCCGAATTTATGAGTGTTCATGAGATGTCTTAATGACTTGTTTATTTCATGTAGGTACATTTCTCTGACTGGTACAATGAATGGATGAAGAAACATCTCTTTTGGGCATTCCACACTCATGAATGAAGAAGTATTAAATGTTGGTGCATGTACTGTTAGATGCAATGTTTCTACAAATTCATGCATGTGTCTAATGCATGTATGGACATTAAAGGCTAGTCCATGAATGGATCAAATGCATGGGATGATAGAATGCATGAATGGCTTAAGTGCATGTATGGTAGCTGTCTCCTAACTTTCCAAGGCACTTATTCGGCCAAGAAGTAGCTGTTCACACTTTGAATTGACCTATAAGCTACTACACATGCATGGATGGGTTCAAGAACGTCCAAAGGAAGGAATTAACTCAATAATTCAACACATTGATTGAATTAAGTGCATGCACAAAGGGGAGAACGAATTTACTAGGTTCATGCTGCCATTTATGAACTTACATGCCATTAAAGTGTTTAATTATGAAGATACATGTTCCATACAAGTGCATGAACGTCCCAAGAAGATGAATGCAACCTTTTGGTGCACGTACAAGTCACTTGAAGCCTTTCTTTATGACTAAGCATTCATGCACAAACCAAGGGGGAAGAAAGTGTCCATTCAAATAGTGCATGAATCACTAATTTATGAACTATTTTAATACATTAGTGTGAACGTTTTTATTATTGTGTGAACACCTAGATGCCAAATTTGAATGGTCATCTATGTGCCTATAAATATTTGTTTTCTTTCATTTGTAAGGGACTTTTGCCAAAATTGTTAATGAACATTTGTTCTTGTGAGGTTGCTTCCTCTCATATCTCGTAAAAGTTTCAAAGACTTATCCGGCTTGTGCTAGTGGCGCTCAATCGTCTTGTTTGAACTTATCACCAACCTGGTGTGGCGTTCATCCCTTCCATTATACCTTTGGTTCTTACTTTTCTAAGTAACGGTCAAGGTCCATCCATCTTTTCACCTTAACACTATAGGAACTGGGGTGACACTTCTTAGTGTTGAATCATTCTGACGTTAAGTTCGTTTTTCCATTCCCCATCTTTTAACTTTCCTTCTTGTAACCAAACCGACCCATTTATCCATCACCCATCTTTGCTACACATAACTGAACCTATTACTAAACTTACCCTGCTTGAAACCTTCCGCTTATTCTAATCCATTATTTTTACTTTTATTACTAAAATCAGAGACACAAACGACTCTCTCGAACTACGATCGGGCAACTACGTGAATTCGACTCATCTACCCAGGCCGGATCGCATCACTTAGTGCTTACAATGTGAGTAGATGCGTGAATGAAAGTTTTATGCATTAATTTGATCATTTCTAAGTGAATTTATAAAGAAAGGACTTATATGAAACATTGTAAAAATGTGATAGGTTAATCTTATAATGGTCTATTAGTACATGCATGGAAAGGAGTGGTTTTGCATGTCAATTTACCCATATTAAACATAGTGGCAGGCCAAGAAATGATGATACCCCACTAATTTTAAATTTAAAATAATTTAATATTACAAATGATTTAATAAATGTAAATAGATGAATTAAAAAAAAAAGAAGAAAGAAATGGTGTTCATCTTCTTCTCTTTCCTTTCTCAAAACTGAAATAAAGATGAAACATAGAGGAGATTTTACTTAGGGCAATTCGGATTTCTTCCTTAGCTATTAGAAGGTAAGCTTTGAATTTGTTGATTTGGTTTCATGTTATGCTAAGTTAAATTATGAATATACTCTTGGTAATGTCAAGAAAATGGAAGTTTCTTATGGTGATTTGGAGCAAATGCCGAAAGATTTAGTGTTAGAATTAGGGGTTATTTGTAAGTTGTATGAAACAATAAGTGAATGTTTAGAATGAAGTAAAGATTTTTGAAGAAGTAGATTAGAGGCACCTTGTACATTCGGTCAAAAATTCGAGTTTGTTTAGAATATGAAATTCTTCATCCATGATTATTTACTTGTATGTTAAATAGTTCTTGATAGGGTCAAATGAATTATGAAAGTCATTATAAATGTAGGAAGTGCAAGGTCCAAATTTCGGTCTTAATATTATGAGCCATTCGGTTAAACTATGGAGAATGGGAGTGTCATTTAGGTTAAAAAAATCAAAGGCATGATCAATAAGTAATAAAGGTTTAAGTAGGTGAAAATTAAGGTATAAGAACCTATAGGAAATTACATAGAAAATGTTAAAATTTAGGTGGTATATTCGGCCATGTAGACTATATCATTAATATATTATATGTAATACCCTATAATCGGCTAAATGAGAGATAATGGGTTATAATGTTGAATTGAATTATGAATATGTATATATATATATTAGATTTAGACATAACAAAGACTATGAAAATTTGAATGTATTATTACATTCGGCCTTGAAACATCGGATGAATAATTGTGGAAATCTCAAGTCTCGAGTAATAGTGAGTGTAGGATGATGAAAACATTATTGAATTATACGTATAAGTATTTAGCAAAGTGATTAAACTACCGTATTTGATTATTCTAGATCACGAACCCAAAGGAGGGGAGTCGAGCAAAGGCAAAAACAAAGAAATTTGAATAGGTGATTGGGAATCATTTCGAACTATAAGGTAAGTCCATAAGTTTTATGAGACCGATTATATATATTCATATATATATGCATGCGTTTATACTTGTGGCTGAATATGCAAATTGAGTTAATTAAACTGTCGTATTATAAGGATCGATACTAGCACTATGTGTGCGAAGTTGAAGGGCACTATGTGTGCTGAACTGAATGCTAATTCGTGATTGAGTTTTGAGGCACTGAGTGTGCGGAATATCTTGGCACTATGTGTGCGAAAAATCTTTGTGCACTAAGTGTGCGAATGTGATTAATGGTCTAAGTAGTATATGGAAGATATGGTGTTTGTACTATTATTTGAGATATCAAATTTAGGCATAAACTGAATATGTATGTATGCAAAGGAGTTGACACTGTTTTACATATATTGAGTGAAGCTTTAAAGTCATTTGGTTGTTTGACGGATAATTGATAGCCATTCTTTGCCTGTGGTTAGGTAGTAAATTATGTGATTGAAACATAATCTGGCACGACCGAAATTGGCGAATTTTGTATAACCTTTTTTTTTAATTTATTTTCTCATATCAATGGTATGTGTAAAATTTCTTATGACTTACTGGGTTGAATACTCATTAGATGTTTTTTTGTTTTGTTGCTCTCTACCTAGATTTCCCTGACCCATTTTGTGTGTTTGGATCATCGTCAAAGTCATCACGCCCGCGCACAACATTTTGGTACCTTTTCTTAGTTGCATAGGTGAACATTACGGCATGTATAGGCTTAAATATATGTTTTGAAGTGTATATTTTGATTATGTGCTAGAAGCCATATGAAAATGGCTTGATACATTAAATATATATATAATTAGATTCGGTTTTATATGTAATCGAAGGTGATGTTTTTATATATGTAAATTTTGTTTAATGAATATGTCTATGGCATGACAATACAATATCATAGTATTAGTTTTGGAAGCATAAGTGAGTATTTAGATATGTGATAAAGTAATCATGGTTCGGCTGTTGTGTATAATTGATGCTAATATATGCATGTATGTGATGTACTATCCTATTGATTTTAAATGAATTTTTTTTATTTTATATAGTTCTCTTGT
The DNA here is from genome assembly GCA_025698475.1 of Gossypium anomalum. Taxonomy (NCBI): domain Eukaryota; kingdom Viridiplantae; phylum Streptophyta; class Magnoliopsida; order Malvales; family Malvaceae; genus Gossypium; species Gossypium anomalum. Next base: position 23,167,524 of record CM046962.1, on the reverse strand, counting down.
GAATAAGGCCCTTATACTTTGGTTGATTCGATAGTCAAACTTTTGCATGCTACATGGGTGTTACATTTTATTGGTATCAAAGCTACGGTTTAGTCGGTTCTAGGACTACCGTAGCGCGTACGAGTCTAGCTATACATGCCCTAATGTTAGTATATGATAGTGTGATGGCTTTTGACGGTTGAAATTATTATTTTGATTAGTAAATGGAACCCAATCTAGAGAGAGCCTTGGCGGATGATGTTGAAAGTGTAGCGGCTGCTCCTGCGCAAGGAACACCGCCTGCTGAACCTCAATCATCTACAAATAATCAAGATGATGGGGCAAAACAAGCCTTCTTTTCTATGATGAATGAATGGGTCGCACAATATGCCCGGACTAACCTGGCTGCTCAACCGTTTCCAAACTTAAATAATCTGCCTCAGGTTCCTATCATACCAACGACTATTGATCCTTTGAGGCTGAGTAAACCTCCTGTAGATTTGGTGAGAAAGCGCGGGGCTGAGGAATTTTGAGCTACAGCTACTGATGATGCTGAAAGGGCCGAGTTTTGGCTTGATAACACCATTCGCGTTTTTGAAGAGCTTTCGTGCACACCTGAAGAGTGCCTAAAGTGTGCTATATCCTTAATGCGGGACTCGGCCTACTATTGGTGGAGAACTCTGATTTCTATTGTTCCGAAGGAACGTGTTACTTGGGATTTCTTTCAGGAAGAATTTCGAAAGAAGTATATTAGTCAACGATTCATTGACCAAAAGCGTAAAGAATTTTTAGAGCTCAAACAAGGTCGTTTGACAGTATCTGAATCCGAACGCGAGTTTGTAAGACTCAGTCGATATGCTCGGGAGTGCGTAGCTGATGAAGTCGCTATGTGTAAAAGATTTGAAGAAGGATTGAATGAAGATTTAAAACTACTGGTGGGTATTTTAGAAATAAAGGAATTTGTAACACTGGTTGAACGGGCATGCAAGGCTGAAGAGCTCGGGAAGGAGAAAAAGAAAGCTGAATCTGAAGCCAGAGACTTTCGTAAAAGAACGGCGGGTAAAACTACTTTCTCGACTCCAAAGAAAGTCAGGGACGATACTAACAAATCAAAGACGGCTACAGGAATTTCTATTAGGGAGCGACCGTCAACGGATTCTCGAGTTACTTTGGTTGCTAGTGTTAGTAATAGCCGACAAGAAAAACCTGAATGCACATAATGTGGAAGACGACATATAGGTGGATGTTGGGGTAAGTCTATTAATCGAGCCTGTTATAGATGCGGATCGTGGGATCATTTTATTCGAGATTGTACGGAACCTGATGAGAAGAATAAGGTACAAGGTACGAGATCGACAGGCGCAACAGCTAGAGGTAGACCATCGAGAAATACCGGAGGTAGGAGTGGTGGTCAGAGAGGGATTTCTGATACAGCTGATCGATCTGAGACTCGTGCTCCTGCCAGAGCTTATGCCATCCATGCACGAGAGGAAGCTTCTTCTCCTGATGTTATCACTGGTACTTTTACTCTCTTTAATACTGATGTCCTTGCTTTGATTGACCCTGGTTCTACTCATTCATATATATGTGAGACTTTAGTATCCAGTAAGACTCTACCTGTCGAGTCTACTGAGTTCGTAATCCGAGTGTCAAATCCATTGGGTCGTTATGTACTTGTGGACAAGGTGTGTAAGAAATGTCCCCTAGTAGTCAGAGGCTCCTGCTTTCCAGCTGATTTGATGCTTTTACCGTTTGATGAATTTGATGTTATCCTTGGTATGGATTGGTTGACTGTCCATGATGCAGTAGTGAATTGCAAAACAAAGACTATTGATTTGAGATGCGCAAACGATGAGATAATCCGAGTTGAGTCTACTGATAGGATCGGGTTACCAGCAGTTATATCATCGATGTTGGCTCAAAAACATGTGAGAAAGGGGTGTGAGGTATACCTAGCGTACGTGTTTGATGACAAAGAGTTAGAAAAGAAGCTTGAATCAGTTCCAGTGGTCTGTGATTATCCGGATGTTTTTCCCGAGGAATTACCGGGGTTACCACCTGTTCGGGAGGTAGAGTTTGGCCTTGAACTTGTACCTGGGACTACACCGATTTCTACAGCTCCGTATCGTATGGCACTAACGGAATTGAAAGAATTGAAAACTCAGTTGCAAGAGTTGGTGGATAGAGGTTTCGCTCGACCAAGTTCCTCACCTTGGGGTGCACCAGTATTGTTTGTGAAAAAGAAGGATGGAACCATGCGATTATGCATCGACTATCGTCAATTGAATAAAGTGACAATAAAAAATAAATATCCATTACCGCGTATTGATGATTTATTCGATCAACTGAAAGGGGCCTCTGTATTTTCGAAGATAGATTTGAGATCGGGTTATTATCAGTTGCGAGTTAGAGACTCAGATATACCCAAAACTGCTTTCAGAACGAGATATGCTCACTATGAGTTTCTAGTGATGCCGTTTGGGCTTACTAATGCCCCTGCGGTATTTATGGATTTGATGAATTGGATTTTCAGACCATATCTGGATCGGTTTGTAGTTGTGTTTATCGATGACATTTTGGTCTATTTGAGAAATGAAACCGAACATGCTGAGCACCTGAGATTAGTGTTACGGATTTTGCGGGATAAGCAATTGTATGCTAAGTTCAGTAAATGTGAGTTCTGGTTGAGAGAAGTTAGTTTTTGGGTCATGTGGTGTCAGACGGTATTCGAGTTGATCCGAGTAAAATTACAGCCATACTTAATTGGAAGCCTCCGAGAAATATTACTGAAGTTCGGAGCTTTTTGGGACTTACCGGTTATTACAGACGTTTTGTAAAGGGTTTTTCAATGATAGCCACACCAATGACAAGACTACTCCAGAAAGATGTTAAGTTTGTTTGGTCAGAAAAATGTCAGAGAAGTTTCGATCAACTGAAAACTTATTTAACTGAAGCTCCAGTGCTAGTACAACCTGAATTCGATAAAGAGTTTGTCATCTACAGTGATGCGTCTTTGCTTGGGTTGGGTTGTGTGTTGATGCAAGAAGGTCGAGTGGTAGCATATGCATCAAGACAGCTGAAGCCGCATGAGAAAAACTATCCGACTCATGATCTCGAGTTAGCTGCAATTGTTTTCGCTTTGAAAATATGGCGACATTACTTGTTTGGAGAGAGGTGTCATGTATACTCGGATCATAAAAGCCTCAAATATTTGATGACTCAGAGAGAATTGAATTTGCGACAAAGACGTTGGCTCGAGTTGTTGAAAGATTATGAGCTGGTCATCGACTATCACCCGGGAAAGGCTAACGTAGTTGCCGATGCGTTAAGTCACAAATCACTGTTTGCTTTAGAGCAATGAATGTACACTTGTCCGCTCTATCCGATAGTGCGTTAGTAGCAGAATTAAAGGCTAGACCACTGTGGATTCATCAAATTAATGAAGCTCAAAAAGTTGATGGTGAATTGGTTGCTAAACGAGCTGAATGTGCCATGGGTATGGAATCAGAATTTCAAATTGATGACGACGACTGTTTAAGGTTCAGAAACCGATTGTGTGTTCCAAGAAATTCAGAACTTATTTCGATGATTTTAAATGAAGCTCATAATAGCCGAATGTCGATCCATCCTGGTAGCACGAAAATGTACAACGACCTAAAATGTCAGTTTTGGTGGTCTGGTATGAAACGAGACATTTTTTATTTTGTTTCGAAGTGTTTGGTATGTCAACGAGTGAAAGCGGAACATCAAGTACCTTCAGGATTACTTCAGCCGATCATGATACCCGAATGGAAATGGGATCGAATAATGATGGAGTTTGTATCTGGGTTACCGTTGTCGTCAAGCAAGAAAGATGCGATCTGGGTTATTGTAGATAGATTGACAAAGTCGGCTCATTTTATTTCCATGCGCATGGATTATTCACTTGATAAACTAGCCGAGTTGTATATTTCTCAGATTGTGAAGTTGCATGGAGTACCTATTTCTATTGTGTCAGATAGAGATCCAAGATTCACATCGCGATTCTAGAAAAAGCTACAAGAAGCTTTGGGTACTAAGTTGCATTTTAGCACCGCTTTTCATCCCCAGACTGATGGTCAATCGGAACGGATTATTCAAATACTCGAGGATATGTTGAGATGTTGCATCCTTGAATTTGGTGGTTCGTGGGAACGATATTTACCTTTGATTGAATTTGCTTACAACAATAGCTTTCAATCAAGCATTAAAATGGCACCATACGAGGCCTTATATGGTCGAAAATGCCGTACTCCATTGTTTTGGACCGAACTTAGCGAAAGTAAAATTTTCGGAGTTGATTTGATCAAAGACGCTGAGCAGAAAGTAAAGATAATCAGTGAAAGTTTGAAGGCAGCTTCAAATCGACAGAAGTCGTATGCAGATTTGAAAAGAAAAGACATTGAATATCGGATCGGAGACAAGGTATTTCTTAAAGTCTCGCCTTGGAAGAAAGTACTCAGATTTGGCCGTAAAGGCAAATTGAGTCCGAGGTTTATCGGACCGTATGAGATATCCGAACGAATTGGACCAGTCGCATACAGATTAATTTTACCCCCTGAGCTTGAAAAGATTCACAACGTTTTTCATGTTTCGATGCTTCGACGTTATAGATCCGATCCATCGCACATAATTAGTCCAGCAGAGATTGAAATTAAATCCGATTTGAGTTAAGAAGAAAAATCGATCCGTATCCTAGCTCGCGAAGTGAAAGAGTTACGAAACAAAAAGGTTGCGTTAGTAAAGGTACTATGGCTCAAACATGAGATTGAAGAAGCTACTTGGGAAACCGAGAACTTTATGAAAGAAAGATACCCAAACCTTTTCACTGGTAAGATTTTCGGGGACGAAAATTCCTTAAGTGGGGGAGAATTGTAACGGCCCTAGATTGACCCTAGTCGGGAAGTGGTTTCGGGACCACGAAACCGAGTATTAAGTAATTAAAAGTAATTATCTTAGTGTTTACAATGTGAGTAGATGCGTGAATGAAAGTTTCATGCATTAATTTGATCATTTCTAAGTGAATTTATAAAGAAAGGACTTATATGAAACATTGTAAAAATGTGATAGGTTAATCTTATAATGGTCTATTAGTACATGCATGGAAAGGAGTGGTTTTGCATGTCAATTTACCCATATTAAACATAGTGGCCGGCCAAGAAATGATGATACCCCACTAATTTTAAATTTAAAATAATTTAATATTACAAATGATTTAATAATTGTAAATAGATGAATTAAAAAAAAGAAGAAGAAAGAAATGGTGTTCATCTTCTTCTCTTTCCTTTCTCAAAACTGAAACAAAGATGAAACATAGAGAAGATTTTACTTAGGGCAATTCGGCTTTCTTCCTTAGCTATTAGAAGGTAAGCTTTGAATTTGTTGATTTGGTTTCATGTTATGCTAAGTTAAATTATGAATATACTCTTAGTAATGTCAAGAAAATGGAAGTTTCTTATGGTGATTTGGAGCAAATGCCGAAAGATTTAGTGTTAGAATTAGGGGTTATTTGTAAGTTGTATGAAACAATAAGTGAATGTTTAGAATGAAGTAAAGATTTTTGAAGAAGTAGATTAGAGGCACCTTGTACATTCGGTCAAAAATTCGAGTTTGTTTAGAATATGAAATTCTTCATCCATGATTATTTACTTGTATGTTAAATAGTTCTTGATAGGGTCAAATGAATTATGAAAGTCATTATAAATGTAGGAAGTGCAAGGTCCAAATTTCGGTCTTAATATTATGAGCCATTCGGTTAAACTATGGAGAATGGGAGTGTCATTTAGGTTAAAAAAATCAAAGGCATGATCAATAAGTAATAAAGGTTTAAGTAGGTGAAAATTAAGGTATAAGAACCTATAGGAAATTACATAGAAAATGTTAAAATTTAGGTGGTATATTCGGCCATGTAGACTATATCATTAATATATTATATGTAATACCCTATAATCGGCTAAATGAGAGATAATGGATTATAATGTTGAATTGAATTATGAATATGTATATATATATTAGATTTAGACATAACAAAGACTATGAAAATTTGAATGTATTATTACATTCGGCCTTGAAACATCGGATGAATAATTGTGGAAATCTCAAGTCTCGAGTAATAGTGAGTGTAGGATGATGAAAACATTATTGAATTATACGTATAAGTATTTAGCAAAGTGATTAAACTACCGTATTTGATTATTCTAGATCACGAACCCAAAGGAGGGGAGTCGAGCAAAGGCAAAAACAAAGAAATTTGAATAGGCGATTGGGAATCATTTCGAACTATAAGGTAAGTCCATAAGTTTTATGAGACCGATTATATATATTCATATATATATGCATGCGTTTATACTTATGGCTGAATATGCAAATTGAGTTAATTAAACTGTCGTATTATAAGGAATCGATACTAGCACTATGTGTGCGAAGTTGAAGGGCACTATGTGTGCTGAACTGAATGCTAATTCGTGATTGAGTTTTGAGGCACTGAGTGTGCGGAATATCTTGGCACTATGTGTGCGAAAAATCTTTGTGCACTAAGTGTGCGAATGTGATTAATGGTCTAAGTAGTATATGGAAGATATGGTGTTTGTACTATTATTTGAGATATCAAATTTAGGCATAAACTGAATATGTATGTATGCAAAGGAGTTGACATTGTTTTACATATATTGAGCGAAGCTTTAAAGTCATTTGGTTGTTTGACGGATAATTGATAGCCATTCTTGGCCTGTGGTTAGGTAGTAAATTACGTGATTGAAACATAATCTGGCACGACCAAAATTGGCGAATTTTGTATAACCTTTTTTTTTTATTTATTTTCTCATATCAATGGTATGTGTAAAATTTCTTATGACTTACTGGATTGAATACTCATTAGATGTTTTTGTGTTTTGTTGCTCTCTACCTAGATTTCCCTGACCCATTTTACGTGTTTGGATCATCGTCAAAGTCATCACGCCCGCGCACAACATTTTGGTACCTTTTCTTAGTTGCATAGGTGAACATTACGGCATGTATAGGCTTAAATATATGTTTTGAAGTGTATATTTTGATTATATGCTAGAAGCCATATGAAAATGGCTTGATACATTAAATATATATATATAATTAGATTCGCTTTTATATGTAATCGAAGGTGATGTTTTTATATATGTAAATTTTGTTTAATGAATATGTCTATGGCATGACAATACAATATCATAGTATTAGTTTTGGAAGCATAAGTGAGTATTTAGATATGTGATAAAGTAATCATGGTTCGGCTGTTGTGTAATTGATGCTAATATATGCGTGTATGTGATGTACTATCCTATTGATTTTAAATGAATTTTTTTTATTTTATATAGTTCTCTTGTGAATAAGGCCCTTATACTTTGATTGATTCGATAGTCAAACTTTTGCATGCTACATGGGTGTTACATTTAAGCTAGCTAGTTGTCCATTCGGTTACTACATGATAGCCTATAAATAGTTTGTTTATTTCTTTGTAAAGGGACTTTTGCCAAATTATTAATGAACATTGTTCTTGTGAGGTTGCTTCCTCTCATATCTCGTACAAGTTTCGAAAGACTTATCTAGCCTGTGCTGGTGGCGTCAATCGTCCTTGTTTGAACTTATCACCAATCTTGGTGTGGCATTCACCTATCCTTCCATCCATCCTTTTCACCTTAACAATATAGGAACCGGGGTGACACTTTTTAGTGTTGAATCATTCCTGACGTTAAGTTTGATTTCCATCCCCATCTTTCAAATTTCTTTTTGTTAACCAAACCGGGCCATTTATCCATCATCTATCTTTGCTACCCTTAGCCGAACCTATTGCTACTTCTACACTTCTTGAAACCTTTCGCTTATTCAAACCTATCCATTACTTCTACTTCCAAAACCGAGGCACGAACGACTCTTCTCGTCTACGATTGGGCAACTACGTGAATTTGACACAATCACCCGAGTCGGATCACATCATTTAGTATCAGAGCTAGTAAAACAAGAAGTTCATGCGATGAAATCATCCCCGAGCTAGTCTAAGTGTATGCAAGTAAGTAGGATCCAAAAAAAAAGAGTATAAAAAAAATTTTTGTATACCGAAGTTTTCTCATTTTGATTAGTTTGTTGCTGTTACTACAAAAACAAAAAAAATCTACGCAGCTGAAGAAAAAAAATCGCGTACAGAAGTGTTCCTATTGTATTTAGTTGTTGATATGGTACAAAAAAAAAGTTATATAAGTTTAAAAAAAATCCAAAAAAAAAATTGCAATTCAGTTGTTATTTGATCGTCAAGCTTTGATTTGATATAGTTCCCGATCCATTTTCTATTCTACTCTCCCAAAACGCCATACTATACCCAAAATTTTCTTTTAGCCTACCCGTACACCATCTTATCCCTTGTAACCAATTTCAAAGTTGACCCCAAAGCACCAAGACGAGTCAAAAGAAACAAAATACGAGGTTACGAGAGTAAGCTTGAGTGGAAAAAGGCTAGAGTGCGTGAGAACATTCGAGAGTTTGAAAAAGCCTATAAACGAGTGCAAAACACGAGTGGAGTGTCATTAATATTTTCTTTGCGAGTGAAATAGTGAGATTTGTGGTGAGGATTCTAACTATTCTTTTTGTTCAACATGGCGCAAGACAAAAGGCTCCTCGTTGTTAAAAGAAGTCTCAGTATTCAAAGTCCTGAAAATGAACAACAATAGCAGAATATCTTCCATTCTCGATGCCAAGTTCAAGGAAAAGTCTGTAGTTTGATCATCGATGGTGGAAGCTGTACCAACGTGGCAAGCACTTTGATGGTGGAGAAACTAGGTTTGACCATCACCAAACATCCGAGCCCCTACAAACTCCAATGGCTCAATGATGGTGGTGAAATCAAGGTAACCAAACAAGTACTTGTTTCTTTTTTAATTGGTAAGTACAAGGACGAGGTACTTTGTGATGTTGTTCCCATGCACGCGGGACATCTGTTGCTTGGGAGGCCATGGCAATATGATCGAAGAGTCACCCATGACGGGTACACCAATTGGTATACATTCAAATATCAAGGAAAGAATATCACTTTGGCACCATTAACGCCAAAGCAAGTTTTCGAGGATCAAATGAGAATGAAGTCTGTTGTAAATCAATTGAGAGAAAATGAAAAAGGAAAGAAAGAACAAGTGAGAAAAGAAAAAGAAGTTGAAAAAAAAAGTATGTTTGCAAAAAAAAGAGAAGTTCGGAGAGCAATTCTGTCAAAACAAACCATTCTTGTACTTCTGTACAAGGAAATTTTTTTTGTAGTAACGAACTGCCTGATGAATTGCCTTATTCTATTTTGAGTCTTTTGCAGGATTTCCAAGATGTTTTCCCCGAAGAGACTCCGAGTGGATTACCACCTCTACGAGGAATTGAGCCCCAAATCGATTTTGTGCCCGGAGCGGTAATTCCAAATCGACCTGCCTATAGAACGAATCCCGAAGAAACTAAAGAACTACAACGGCAAGTCAACGAATTGATGGAAAAAGGCTATATTAGAGAGAGTCTTAGCCCCTGTGCCATGCCAGTCCTCTTGGTGCCGAAAAAGGATGGTACTTGGCAAATGTGTGTAGATTGTCGTGCTGTGAATAAAATCACTATCAAATATCGACATTCGATTCCTCGACTAGACGACATGCTAGACGAACTAAGTGGAGCTAAACTGTTCTCCAAGATCGATCTAAAAAGCGGATATCACCAGATTCGTATGCAAGAAGGCGACGAGTGGAAAACTGCCTTCAAAACGAAACATGGTTTGTATGAGTGGTTGGTCATGCAGTTTGGCTTAACCAACACTCCCAGTACTTTTATGAGACTCATGAACCATGTGTTGAGATCTTTTATTGGTAAGTTTTGTGTTGTTTACTTCGATGATATTCTCATATATAGCAAGACTTTGGAAGATCATGTAATACATCTTAGGACTGTTCTTGACACACTGCGTAAGGAACTCTCTTTGCTAATCTTAAGAAATGTACTTTTTGCTCTGACGAGGTCATCTTTCTTGGTTTTACGGTTAGTGCACAAGGTTTGGAAGTCGATCAAGAGAAAATAAAGGCAATACAAGAGTGGCCGAGACCTACATCCATTAGCCAAGTTTGAAGCTTCCATGGATTGGCGAGCTTTTATCGGCGATTTGTGCCCAACTTCAGCACAATGGCCGCACCCTTAACAAGCGTGATCAAAAAGAACTCCACGTTCCATTGGGGAGATGGGCAAGAGAGGTCTTTTATTGAGATTAAAAATTATTTTACTAATGCACCTTTACTTGCTTTGCCAGATTTTTCGAAGACATTTGAACTTGAGTGTGATGCATCCGGTGTGGGAATTGGAGCTGTCTTAACCCAAGATGGACGACCCATTGCCTATTTTAGTAAGAAGCTTAGCGAAGCCCCACTTAATTATCCGGTCTACGACAAAGAAATGTATGCGTTAATACAAGTTCTAGAAACCTGGCAACATTATTTGTGGCCTAAAGAGTTCGTGATTCATTCTGACCACGAATCCCTGAAACATATAAAGGGTCAAAACAAGTTGAACAAGAGGCAAGCTAAGTGGGTCGAGTACCTTGAGTTGTTTCCCTATGTAATTAAGTACAAAAAAGGTAAAGACAACGTGGTAGCTGATGCCCTATTGTGGAGGTACACCTTACTTTCTACTCTTGAATCAAAACTACTTGGGTTTTCTTTCCTAAAAGAATTGTATGCTAACAATGTTGATTTCGAAGAGATCTATTCTACTTGTGAGCATGTTGCACTTGAGAAATTCTATAGGTTTGACGGGTTTTTGTTCAAGGTAAGCTTTGTGTTCCACAAAGCTCTGTTCGGGATTTGCTTGTGCAAGAAGCACATAGTGGAGGACTCATGGGACATTTTGGAGTTGGCAAGACGCTAGCCACCCTTAACGAACATTTTTATTGGCCTAGGATGAGGCGAGATGTGGAGCGGGTGTGTGAGCGATGTTTGGCCTGCAAACGAGCAAAATCCAAGATTCAACCCCATGGACTTTACACGCCATTACCAATACCTGAAACTCCTTGGACGAATATATCTATGGATTTCATCCTTGGTTTACCCCGAACCAAAACGGGAAAGGATTATATATTTGTAGTTGTAGATCGTTTCTCTAAAATGTCACATTTTATTGCTTGTGCAAAAATTGATGATGCTGTCCACATTTCTAATCTCTTCTTTAGGGACATTGTTCGTTTACATAGAGTGCTGCGAACTATCGTGTCAAATTGAGACGCAAAATTTCTTAGCCATTTTTGGAGGTCTCTATGGGGTAAACTCAGAACCAAATTATTGTTTTCAACTACCTGTCATCCTCAAACGGATGGTCAAACTGAAGTGGTCAACCGAGTGCTTTCTACTCTTCTGCGGGCTATCATTCGTAAGAATTTAAAATCATGGAAAGATTGTTTGCCCCATATTGAGTTTGCCTATAATAGAACGGTCCATTCAGCAACCAAGCATTCTCCTTTTGAAGTGGTCTATGGGTTTAATCCAATAACTCCTTTAGACTTAGTCCCTTTGCCTAATAACCAATTGATTCATTCTAATGCTAGGAAAAAGGCCGATTACGTGAAAAGACTACATCAACAAGTGTGAGCTAATATAGAGGCGAGAACTAAGTCTTACGTGCAGTAAGCAAACAAGGGATGAAAGAGAGTCATATTTGAACCCGGTGATTGGGTTTGGGTCCATATGCGTAAGGAATGATTTCCAGCCCAGCGACGATCCAAGTTACTTCCTCGAGGAGACGGACCCTTCCAAGTGCTCGAACGCATTAATGAGAACTCATATAAGCTTGACTTACCGGGTGAATACAACATAAGTGCTAGTTTTAACGTTTCCAACTTATCCCCTTTTGATGCAGATTCTGACTTGAGGACAAGTCGCTTTGAAGACGGGGGGAATGATGTGAGCACGCCCGAGGCATCCTCAAACGCAAATCAAGATCTAATCGAGCTTCCAAAAGGCCCTATGACTCGAGCTCAAACCAAGCGAATTCAAGACGCCTTATCAGCTTTGATGATGTGCATTTGGGATGACAACAAGGTCTATGATGTTGGAGGAGCTAAGGACAATGCCTTGAAGACTCCATGCACCATTTTGCAATTCGATCTCAGCTCCTTTTCAGCTCCCCATGCGCCAATCAGCTCCCATCAGCTCACTTGAGCTCGTTTCAGCTCGTTTGAGCTTGATCTTAGCTAGTTTCAGCTCATTTCCTTTTCATTCCAATAAACTAAGTTCTAATTTAGTTTTTAATCAAGTTTGCTTCAGCTCATGCCGAAACCCCTAGCTCAACTTAGCTCACTAAGTGATTTCGATTATTTTGAGCTAGCCGAATTTACTTGATAATTGACCTATAATTAATATGTTTGAATTAGTTAATGTTATTAAGTTGTTTAGTTATTAATTTAAATTATAACTATATGAATAGTTATATTTTATTTAATTATGTGATTAATTCATGTAGGTTAGCCGAATGTGGAAGATTCATTCATGACAAGATGCATAAACGGGAAAGTACATTGAATGGGACGATACATGCATGGATCAGTTCAATGTTTGGAGGCCATACATTCATGAACATGGAGGGTTAATGAATATTGAAGATGTATCTCCCATGGACGGCACACATGCATGTATAAGGGACCTTAAATGCAAGTACATGTACGGCTAGATTCAAGCCTCCTACCAAGTTCCATGTACAGCCGATGCGTGTGGGAGGACTCTTGGTGTTTCCTAAGTATATATTCGGCCAGGAGACACCTCTTGGAAGTATCATGCACACCTTGGCCGAACCTAGACAATCCGTTGAGCTCCCAAAGGTGTACATCCATCAAGTGACTTAAGCTCATGCATGAAGCTGTCCAAACATACTCCCATTAGCTGAATCAAGACTAGACAATTAATGTGTTCATTCTAGAATATTCTAGCTAGTTCATGACCGAATTTGCTTAGCCTTTAAGCTAGCTAGTTGTCCATTCGGTTACTACATGATAGCCTATAAATAGTTTGTTTATTTCTTTGTAAAGGGACTTTTGCCAAATTATTAATGAACATTGTTCTTGTGAGGTTGCTTCCTCTCATATCTCATACAAGTTTTGAAAGACTTATCTAGCTTGTGCTAGTGGCGTCAATCGTCCTTGTTTGAACTTATCACCAATCTTGGTGTGGCGTTCACCTATCCTTCCATCCATCCTTTTCACCTTAACAATATAGGAACCGAGGTGACACTTTTTAGTGTTGAATCATTCCTGACGTTAAGTTTGATTTCCATCCCCATCTTTCAAATTTCTTTTTGTTAACCAAACCGAGCCATTTATCCATCATCCATCTTTGCTACCCTTAGCCGAACCTATTGCTACTTCTACACTTCTTGAAACCTTCCGCTTATTCAAACCTATCTATTCACTTCTACTTCCAAAACCGAGGCACGAACAACTCTTCTCGTCTACGATCGGGCAACTACGTGAATTTGACTCAATCACCCGAGCCGGATCACATCATCAACTTTATATCGTTGGTTCCTATCTTTCATAGATAGTGGATCACGATTAGCTGTCATCTCCATTCTTGAGATACTATAAGATTTTGGGTCAATATTGCATATAATATTGGTTCTATCTTTAGCCTAGAAACTGAAACCTATCTTTACATCTTAAACACTTAGACCTTTTCTTGTTTCTAGCCAACTTGTTCTTTTACAACCTAATTCAAAAACTTCAATTTATACTTCTTAATTTTACGATCGGGCAAGCAAGCGACTCGAATCAAATCACAAAAATGAGTTTGTATCATTTGGTATCAGAGATAGTTAAAATTAAGTATATCATTTTTATCACTCTTGGGTTGTAATTAGTAAAAAAATGAGAAAAAATTGTTAAAAAAATAAAAATAAAAACCAGCATCAATTTGTAATTTTCAAGATTAGAAGTACTAAAGGGAGTTCTAGTTTTGTCATATTTAAAAAAAAAAAAGAAGCTACCCTATAAGAGTTCTTATTGCCCAATTCTACTTCATTTTCCATCTAACCAAATTCGGCCACACTTTAAGCCATTTCAATTTGTTTCTAGCTTACTTTTTCATCCCAACAACTACTCTCGCTCTTACATTAAATTTTGTAGCTGACTCCACGTAGATTACTGATTCATCTAAGGAAGTCAATTGAAAACTTAGAGAAGCGAACTTGAGTGGAAAGAGGCAAGAGGGCTATGAGATCATTAGAGCTTTTAAAAAGCCAATAGAGTGCAAATTTTCTTTTTGAGGGTATTTCTAAGGTTTGTTGTGAGAAAAAATACCATGTTAAGAAGTCTGAAAAGAGATCCTGTGGAAGGCAGAGACTTACGTTCTGTTCGAAATGTTGCTACCGATGGAGGAGTGATACGATCCGCCTCGGAAGAGTCGAGTCGTATTAGTGTGCCCGATCGTCTACAAGAAGTTACGTTAGGGTTGATTAAAAAAGGTCAGATGAAGGAAAGAAGGGTATTGGTTTTGGGTTCGGATTAGAATAGGTAAGAAGAGTTTGAAAATTCGGGTTTGGAGTCCGAATAGGTATGGATGAAGGAATTGGTTCAATTAGGTAAATGGAGAAATGGGGTTGAACAAAAAGTGCAAACAAGAACCAATACCGATTTGGTATCGACCCGTTGTTTATAAGCTCTTTTAGTTTGGTTTGGAATTGGTAAAGGAAAGACCTCGACCCACTATCTAACAAGATAGGAACCTTGGTATGTTTGAACGCCACACTACGAGTAGTGATAAGTTCGGTTTCGACAAAGAGCAACGGCTGACACACTAGAACGCTAGGAAGCCAATCGAATCTTTGAACGAAATTTGAGAAAAGTTTTTGCCTAAAAAATTTGGCAGCATAACATTAGCAAAAGTCCAAAAAAGTCCTTTACAAAGTAACACAAGCCACAATTTATAGTGAATGCAAGGGATAGCCGAATAGGCTCTTGAGGTAGCTAAATGGTTTCTGAAAATTCCAGAATTTTTTATGAAGCTTCCTTGAAGTTTCTTGTGCATGGAGAATGGTAAGGGGCAGCTTCTAGATGCCTTGATTCAATAGAAAAATTGAATGAATTGTTTGGGAGCTGAAATGCCATCAATAGGTTCGGCCAAATGCTTGAATTTGGAATTAATGCTGCTGCTTGATTCAGCCAAATGTTCATGTGATTAAGGAGCTGTCTAGAGCACTTCAATAGTCTTAGAATGTGAACAAACCGATTTGAACAGCCACACATGTGTGAACAAACAAAACCGAACAGCCCTAGGTGTGAAAGGAATAATCAGGTGGGTGTGAACAGCCTTAATTTGTCTTGGGCAGCCAATCGGTCTTCTTGAAGAGTTGTAAGGTTTGGCTGAATGGTCACTTAGGGAACACCAAAGATCAGCACACCAATTTTAAATCATCCATGCACCTATGCCGTCCAAGGGGTAATGTACCTACAACATTTAATTCAGCAAATTAAATCCCTTTTAGACACATTAAATTCGGCAACATAAATAAATCTTGCACCATAAATTAGGCTGGACATAATTAATCTTTGTAATAGTTAAGACATATTTAATTGGTCCTAATTAATTAAGTATTTAATTTAGAACATAATTAAAACATGTCCAGATTATGACAAATTAATTATTAAAACAAATAACTAATAAAACTAACAGCAACTTAAATGATTTATTCCAGCATAATAAACGCAATAATGAAATGAGCTGAAACGAGCTCGTTGAGCTAAGTTAAGTTGAAGTTGAGCTGATTTGAGCTTGAAGGAGTATGCATGGTTTGCTTGGCTTGCTGGTCCAAGAGCTTTCAAGAAGTCCAGCAACGGTTTCACTCCAAACTCTATCAACTAAGGTTGTTGTTGCGTCTTTGAATCTCTTCGCTCGAGCTCGGGTGATCGGTCCTACGGGCAATTCGAGAGGATCTTCATTGGCAGCCGACAACTCGGGAGGTGTGGTTGTATCAAGGAGTGCCCGATTTAATGCTTCAAGCACTTCTGTGTAAGTTTGATCGAATGTTCAATCAGAAATTACAGCCCATACAAGAACGATTGGATCGAATCGAAGAGAGGGGCCATCGAGAAAAAATGCCCCAAAGTCCAAGAAGGGAACAAAGCCGACCGAGGCTCAATCAAGATGATCTCAATGATCCTAGTGACGTGGAGAGTGATCAAGGGTCAAACCAAAGTGAACGACGGAGAGGCCATAGAAATCGAGTTCATCTTAGTTAATAACTCATCTTAGATTAATAAATGAGTTGCTGGTCATTAATTCAACTCATCTTATTTTTAATAATTGAGTTATTATTGAACTTCATTAATAGATGCTTCTTTAATTAATCTAGTTACTAGGATAATTTATTGATGCATGAGTTTATGTTTAACTAATTATGCTTCATTTAATTAAACTAGTTGCTGGAATAATTAATGAATAAGTTTTAGTTCATTTATTAAAGTTAAGTGTTTAATGTGTTTGAGTTTAATTAGTGTTTGATTGTGTTTAATAAGTTTAATTTAATGTGTTTATTGTAGGTGTCTTTTCAGCTCACAACCGTTACAAATTCAATAAAGAGGCTTTTCAAGTGTTTTCAGTTACATGCTGTTACACATTCAATGAAGTGGTTTTTCAAGTCATTTTTGGTTTTAAGCAAGGGGATGTTACAATGAAGATTTAACACATCATTTAAAAGAGTTTAAAAAGTGGATTTTTGCTTCTTTAAATTTGGCAACAAGCTTTTCAACTTCCAACCATTTTGCTGCTTCAAAAGAATTAATTCAAGCATTCAAAACACCATTAAGGTACTGGTGACTATTCGGCTAACCAAAGGACACTTCAAGAGTCACTTTTCAAGCATTCAAGGTCAATTGTGTAGCTGAATTGAAGTGAATTAAATGGTGGAGTTATTTGGTTCAAGAATTCCAAGAGACTTGAGCTTTATTTCAGCTTTTAAGATGAATACTTGTGACCACTCAGCTAGCCTTTTCCTAGCCTTATAAATATGTGTGTAATCAGCCTTTTGAAGGGACTTTTTGGCTGAATATTTGAAATATATTTGAATTGTGAGTTATCCAATTCTCTTTGTCCTTTTGGAATTGATTTGACTTATCAAGCTTAGCTTGTGGCTTCTATCTTTTTCTTGTTACTGAACTTATCACTTCTAAAGTGTGGCGTTCATATTTCTTTGGTTCTTATCATCCATTGATAAAGGGTCAAGGTCCATTTATACCAAGGTTCCTATCAACCATTGATAGTGGGTCAAGGTTAGTTATCAAATTATCTATTTTTCAACCATTTTAAAACCTAAGTGCTTGTCTAAATTTTGGGTCAACACGTCCAATTGTGATGGTTCACTTTTAAGCCTTAGTCGAATCCCATTCTTTGCTTCCATAACCATTTCAAACTATTCCATTTGAGGCTATCTTTCATCATTTTAAGCCTATTTTTACCAAGCCGTTTAGATTTACTCAAATTCATGATCGGGCAACATTACAACTCGAATCATTCCGAGACGAGTTCATATCACTTAGAGAGTAAGAAAGTCAAGCTTGCTGTGATAGAATTCTCCAATTATGCCATCATTTGGTGGGACTAGCTTACGACGAGCCGGAAAAGGAATAAAGAGCGACCCATTTCCACTTGGGCCACAATGAAAGCTATAATGTGAAAAAGCTTTATACCTGCCTATTATCACCAGGAATTGTATCAAAGATTACAAAATCTCACCTAAGGTAGCCGGAGCGTCGAAAATTATTACAAAGAAATGGAGGTGGCCATGATTCGAGCCAATATCTAGGAAGACTGAGAGGCAACCATTTCCTTGCTGGATTAAACTGGGACATCTACAATGTAGTGGAGTTGCAACACTATGTTAAGATTGTAGACATGGTTCATATGGCAATCAAGGTGGAAAAATAATTGAAGCGAAAAGGAGCCACCTGACCCTTTTCCAATTCCACTACAACTATAAAGTGGGGACAAGGAGCCAACAAAAGAGAAGCCTCCATTCGAGCTAGAGAACCCGTGGGAATCACAAATTCTAATCAGCCTAGTGGTGAAATGAGTAGAGGTAAGAATGAGCTTGTTCCTAATCGATCACGGGACATTAAGTGTTTTAAGTGCCAAGGGAGGGGACACATTTCTAGTTAACGCCCCAATCAAAGAGTTATGGTGGTTAGGGCCGATGGAGAAATTGAATCTAAGGAAGAAAAGAAGGGAGAGACGCAAATAGCCACCGACGAGGAAGAAGATTTAAAATATGCTATTGAAGGTGGAATTCTTATTGTTAAATGGATTTTGAGCATTCAAAGTGCTGAAAATGAGCAACAACAAGAGAACATATTTCGCACTCGTTGCCATGTCCAAGGCAAGGTGTCTAGTATGATAATTGAAGGAGGAAGCTACACGAATGTTGCGAGCAGCATGCTGGTGGAGAAACTTAGCCTAATCCCTACAAGTTGCAATGGCTCAACAATGGAGGAGAACTCAAGTTTACCAAGCAAGCCATCGTTGCATTTTCCATTGGTAAGTACCAAGATGAAGTAGTATGTAATAGCTTGATTTTAGCCAAATCAGAATAGTGGTTTCGAAACCACAAATTCGAGGTCGTAAAATTATTTTAATATTATTCTTGGTGTTTATAGCATGTGAATATATATGTGTGTAAAAATTTCGTGAGCTAATTTTATTGTTTAATAGCTCAATTTGATAAAAAGACTAAATCGCGTAAAATACAAAAGTAGCATGCTATAAGTTAAAAGTGTTTAATTGCTATGGATTATTAAATGAAAGGTCCTTATGTTGATATTAGACCATTGATAGTGTAATTTGACATAAATGGGCATGTATTTGATGTTTATTAATGTTTTAAACCAAGGTCAAATTAGTAAATTAGTAAATTAGTAGTTAATATATGTTTTAATAAAACAAAACATAAAATCATCTTATTGTTCATCTTTTACAACTGAAAATTAGCAAAAGAAATAGGGTTTTGAGTTTTCAACCATTCGGCCATTGCTCATCTTAATTGAGGTATGAAATTTGTTCGGTTTTTGATGATTTTTATGTTTTTGTGATCGTTGCTTTGACTATACTAGCTAGCCCAGCCTCAATTTTTGAAAGTGTTGATGATTTTGAAAGTTTCCATTGATGAATTCATGTGTTTTATGATGTTTGATGATGAATTATGAAAGCTTGGTGCTTGATATACATGTTTTGTAAAGTAATTTTTAGTAAAAATGCATATTAGGGATTAAATTGAGAAAAGTGTAAATTGAGGCATTAAATTGTGAAATAGATAAAAGTTTTGGGCTGTTAGAGGTCCCTAAGAAATTCAGTTAGGCTTGGGTGTAATTAAATTTTGTGTAATTTTTATTTTTGTGAAATAAGGACCAAATTGTAAGAAATGTGAAACTTTAGGGGCTAAAGTGAAAAATATCCAAATAGGTATTTTTGGGTTAAATTCATTGCGTAGATGAATAAAAAAGTTGAATTTGATATTATATAGATCAAGAAAAGAAGAACTCGAACTAGATCGAGGCAAGAACAAAGTACTTGATTAATCGGCTAGTTCCGTTGTTTCTACGATCGAGGTAAGTTCGTAGGTTTTAATTTCATTATAAATGAATGTTATATGCTTTGATATTGCATAAAATGTGTTTATGAGATTGTGGATAATGTTTAAATTGTGATTACAACTATTCAGAAGTGTTCGACAATGAAATAGACAAGCAAAACTTCTCGGTTAAACCTTAAATGCAGTTATGATGATAATGTAATGTCATTAAGCTAACGTATTGGTTTTGGGGCATGATATCAACACTTCGAGTGCGAATAATACCTTGATTTTCCTACGGGCCATGATATAGGTATTTTGAGAGGAGTTACCTTGATTTGGCTACGGGCCATGGTATAGGTACTTCAAAATAAGTTACCTTAATTTGGCTATGGGCCATGGTATAGGTACTTATCGATTGTTATTCTTGAGTATTCAATTTCTATACCTAATGATTCAACGGATAAATGTATGCCGTGGTTGAAAAAGAGGTTAGTACGAGGTGATACGGGTACTATTCAAGTATTACATTGAGAAAATTTAATGAAATGGTATTTAATCATGTTTGAGACATGAATAAGGTTTGTATTAATGTACTGTTGATTTGGTATTGTGCAAATAGTTGAGCTATATATATATTATTTAACGAACTGAGTTATTTACTTATGAACTTACTAAGCTATGAAGCTTACTGTGTGTTATTTGTCCATGTTTTATAGATAATTAAAGCTAGCTCAGACTCGGGGATCATCAGGAAATGTCATCACAAAATCAATCATTTTGTTGGTACTTTTAAAACTTGTATATATGGTACATGGCACGTATAAGCTAGTATCTTTGTGATATGCTTTGGAAACTTTACATTAGCCAGGAGATTTGGCTTGTAAATGTGGTATGTATAGCCATCTAAGTTGGCTTGAATTATGTATTTGGTAAGTATTATATGTGATGTATATAATGCTTTATGATTTGGTTTGGTTTGAGATGATGATATGATGAGTTTTGTGATATGAAATAGATGATATTATGATGAATTAGTGAATATAGAGTATATGCAAGTTGTGATGATTTTGACACAATGATTTGGTATATTTTGAATGTGGAATTGAGTAGTTTAAATGGTTGATGATAGATGGTATATTATGTGTGTGAATTTGGTATGCTTTGGGTTGCTTATAAGTGCATGGAAATGGTGCCAAATTGGTTATTATTTGTGCATGAGAGTAGGGTGGCAAATTATCTTTGCAAATGACCTATTTTTGTCCACACGGGCAAAGACACGGGCGTGTGTCTCAATCGTGTATGACACACGATCATGTTACACGGTCGTGTGTCCCCTAGGGTACCTTTCGAATTAAGTCAGTATACCCTATAGTTTTGACACGGCCTAGACACACGGGCTGGCACATAGGCGTGTGGCTAGCCGTGTGACCTAAGTCAGTAACCCTTTTAGGTTTCACACGGTCTAGAACACGGGCGTGTCTTCGACCGTGTGGTATAAGTCAATATGTATGCCCTATTTTCACACAGCTTGTGGCACGGGCATGTCTGGTGGCCGTGTGAGGCACAAGGCCAGTTCACACGGGCATGTGACCCTGTAATTAAAGAAAATTTTATAAGTTTTTTAAAGTTTGTAAATGTTATCAGTTTAGTCCCAAACCTTGTTTAAGCATGTTTTAAGGTCTTGTAGGACGGGTAAGGGACAAAATGATTGAAATGAATGGATTATAATTATGATTGGACAAATATATGATTTATGTTGTAGTTGTTTTGAAAATGCCTCGTACCCCTATTCTGACGACGAATACGGGTTAAGGTAAGGGTGTTACATAGTATGTGATGTGGTGCCGATGCATGCCGGCCATCTACTTTTGGGAAGACCATGGCAATTCAACCGACGTGTGATCGACGATGGCTATATGAATAGATATACATTCAAACACTTAGGAAAGAATGTAACATTAGCACCCCTCACCCCAAAACAAGTGTATGAGGACCAACTTAAATTGAAACATTCCGTATGAGGACCAACTTAAATTGAAACATTCTGTGGAAAACTAGAAAGAGAAAGATTAAGAGAAAAATAATAAGAAGGAAAAAGAAAAGAAAATAGAAAAAAAGAGAGGAAAAAGTGAAAAAAGTGAATCAAAAATTCGAGTGGAGAAAGAAAAACAAAAAGAGATTGAAACTAAAAAATTAAGTGTTTATGTGAAAAAAAGAGAAGTGAGGAATTATTACTGTTGAAACAGCCCGCTCTTATACTCATGTCCAAGGAAGGACTATTTGGAACTAACGAACATGATGACACTCTACCCTATTCGATTGTTTCTTTGTTATAGGAATTTGAAGACGTGTTTCTGGAGGAAGTTCCAAGTGGATTGCTGCCTATTCGAGGCATAGAACATCAAATTGACTTTGTGCTTGGAGCCATAATTCTGAACCAACCAACATATCAGAGTAACCCCGAGGAGACTAAAGAGTTGCAACGGTAAGTGACTGAATTGATGGAAAAAGGTTACATCCGAGAAAGTTTGAGTCCATGCGCTGTACCCATTCTATTGGTGCCAAAAAAAGATGGTTAATGGCACATGTGTGTTAATTGTCGAGCAATCAACAAGATAACCATCAAATATAGGCATCTTATTCCACGCCTAGATGACATGCTAGACGAGGTAAGTAGAGCTCAGCTCTTCTCCAAAATCGACCTAAAGAGTGGCTATCATCAAATCTGTATGAGAGAAGGAGACGAGTGGAAAACAGCATTCAAGACTAAATATGGATTGTATGAATGGTTAGTTATGCGGTTCGGCTTAACTAATGCACCGAGTACGTTCATGCGTTTAATGAACTATGTACTTCGTGCCTTGATTGGTAAGTTTTGTGTGGTTTACTTTGACGACATTCTGATATATAGTAAGTATTGGAAGACCACATTCAACATTTAAAATCGGTATTGGAAGTATTGCGTAAGGAAACTCTTTTTGCTAACCTTAAAAAGTGTTCTTTCTTTACTAATAAAGTTGTCTTCTTAGGATTTGTCGTGAGTGCGGAAGGACTCGAAGTTGACAAAGAGAAGGTCAAAGCAATTCAAGAGTGGCTGCGCCCTACAAGCATTAGCTAAGTAAGGAGTTTCCATGGACTCGCAAGTTTTTATAGAAGGTTCATACTAACTTTAATTCATTGTATGCTCCTTTAACAGGGATTATAAAGAAAAATTCTCAATTTTATTGGAGTGAGGAGCAAGAAAATTCTTTTAAGAAAATTAAGGATTGTTTGACTAACGTTCCTTTATTTTCATTGTCTGACTTTAGATGATGCATAATGCTCTTCTTTAAATGTTGTAACAGCCCCTTGAATGTAACCGATTCCAACTAAATAGTCACATTTAACACTTTGTAACAGCTCCCTTGGACTTAACTTATTCCAGCTGAAAAGTCACCTACAAGAATTAACAAACACATTAAAAACACATTTAAACACACTATACTTAATAAACACTTTTAACTCTTAACTTAATTTAATAAACTGTAAATAAACATATTTAAAACATGTAATAGGTTGGACAAATTAAAAGCATGTGATAATTAAGGCACATTTAAATTCAGCTGAAACATATTAAAACTATGTATGAACTAACACTTAAAATGGCCAGAATTTAGACACATTTATTTAGACTAAACTATATTAACTAACTTAATTAAATAGCTAGCAGCTTTAGAACGCATGGACTAATTGAGCTGAACCAAATTAACTAATTTAGCTAAGTAAGTAATTATTCCAGCAACTAAAATGAAATAAATAAAAAATAAATTCAAAATGAGCAAACAAGCTTATTGAGCTGGAAATGAGCTGAATTGAGCTCAACAAGTTGTGATTAAGCTTCATTTTGCACTTCGGCCCCTCAAGCTTAGGCCACTCTCGATGACGTTGAGTTGTGTCGAAACATGTTGCAACCACTTTCGCATCACTTTGACTTTGTGAAGTATATAAAGATTGTGCATAAGGTGCTTTTGAAAGGTATTATCAGCATGAAGGCTCCCTATTTGATAAGGTAAGCTATGCATACGACAAGGATCTGTTTGGGAAGTGCTCGTCAATGAGGCACATAGTGGAGGCCTCATGGGCCATTTTGGAATAGCTAAGACTTAGCTATACTTCAAGAACATTTCTATTGGCCGAAGATGAAATGGGATGTAACAAAACTGTGTAAACAATGCATTGCTTGCAAGAAGGCTAAATTGCGAATAAAACTACATGGACTGTATATACCTTTGCCAATACCCGAAGAACAGTGGGTTGACATATCCATGGACTTTATTTTGGGATTTCCCAGAACCAAAAGTGGAAAGGATTCTATTTTCGTATTTGTAGATCAATTCTCTAAGATGGCTCATTTTATTACCTGTCACAAAACTGGCGATGCCTTGAATATTGCTAACTTGTTTTTTAGGGAAGTAGTTCGGCTGCATAGAGTTCCAAGGACCATTGTGTCTGATCGGGATGCAAAGTTCCTTAGTCAGTTTTGGAGGACTTTGTGGGGGAAACTCGGCACTAAGCTTTTATTTTCTACGACGTGCCACCCACAAATGGATGGCCAAACGGAGGTTGTGAATCAAGTTCTATCTACTCTTCCAAGAGTGATCATTCGGAAAACTTGAAAACGTGGGAAGAATGCTTGCCACACATTGAATTTGCATACAACCGTTCGATCCATTCAGCCACCAAGCATTCCCCTTTCGAAGTTGTCTATGGGTTCAATCCTTTAACTCCATTAGACTTAATTCCTTTACCTTCTAACCAACTTGTGAATGTAGATGGCAAATAGAAGGCTGAGTACGGGAAGCAGCTACATCAAATAGTAAAGGAGAACATAGAAAAGAGAACCGAGCAATATGTGCATAAGGAAAACGCAAGCCAGTCATATTCAAATCTGGAGATTGGGTATGGATTCATATGAGGAATGAGAGATTCCCCATACAACAAAGGTCCAAGTTGCTGCCAAGGGGCAAGGTTCCTTTTCAAGTTTTGGAGAGGATCAATGATAATTCGTACAAGCTAGATCTCCGAGGTGAGTATAGTGTAAATGTTAGCTTTAATGTGGCTGATCTTTCCCCTTATAATGTAGGTGACGATTTGGGGACAAATTGCTTCGAAGAGGGAGGGGATGATACGATCATGCCCAAGATTGCTGCTGGCGAACCTATTGAGCTTCCCTTAGGTCCGATCACTCGTGCACGAGCCAAGAAGTTCAAAGAAGCTATTTCATGATACATTGATCGAATATGGGGAGAAGCAATTGCGGGGCTTATCGATCATTCATGGACCAACTCTTCATGCGTCCTATGCAGTTTGCCTAAAGCTGAACTTTAACTTTCATTTTTTTAGCTACAATCGATTGCTAAAATAAAACATTAATTATGTTTAGTTATTTTTAGTTATTATGGTTTGAGTCTTTAATGTGTGTCATAAATTAAGTAGAGTTTAACTATGCATTAATCTGAACATCTTTAATGTGTCTTGAGTTTATTAATTGAGTTTTATTTAGTACAACAATTTAATGTGTCTTAAGTCTATTAAATATGTTCTATTTAGTACAACTTTTTAATGTGTCCTAGATTAAGGCATCTTAATTGTGTCTAAAGTTTAGAAAAATTGAATGATGTTTAGTTTGTGTCTTATTACTGAATTAAGCCAAATTTAATTGTGTTTGTAGGGTGTTCACACCAGCTGATCAGCTAGCTAAATACAATGGTCGGCATTAAAGGAAGGACTTTTGATCATTTTATGAACTTTATCATATTGGTGAGTGTTCAACTCCCTTTGTTCTCTCTTGACTCTATTGACTTATCAAGACTTTCCTATGGCATCAATCCTGTCATTTTTCTGAACTTATCACTTTTCCAAAGTGTGTCGTTCAACTTTATATAGTTGGTTCCTATCTTTCATAAATAGTGGGTCACAGTTAGCTATCATCTCCATTCTTGAGCTACTATAAGATTTTGGGTCAATATTG
Organism: Gossypium anomalum; assembly: GCA_025698475.1. Classification (NCBI taxonomy): domain Eukaryota; kingdom Viridiplantae; phylum Streptophyta; class Magnoliopsida; order Malvales; family Malvaceae; genus Gossypium; species Gossypium anomalum. Next base: position 23,141,939 of record CM046962.1, on the reverse strand, counting down.
CATATAATATTGGTTTTATATTTAGCCTAGAAACCAAAACCTATCTTTACATCTTAAACACTTAGACCTTTTCTTGTTTCTAGCCAACTTGTTCTTTTACAACCTAATTCAAAAACTTCAATTTATACTTCTTAATTTTATGATCAGGCAAACAAGCGACTCAAATCAAATCACGAGAACGAGTTCGTATCACTTCTTGCATCAATATAGGGCTAATGCCTAAACCTGAAGCATCACACTCAACTTCAAAGGTTTTAGTAAAATCAAGTAAAGCTAATAACGGAGCATTGGTGAGTTGTTCTTTTATCAAGTTAAAGGACTTTTCTTGCTCATCTCCCCACTGGAAGTTCGAATTATTTTTAATGGTTCCAGTTAAAAGTGTGGCCAAAGTACTAAAATTCTTAACAAATCTTCGATAAGAGCTAGCTAGTCCATGAAAGCTTGTAACTTGACTTACACTTGTCGGTATTGGCCAATCTCGGATAGCACTCACATTTTCTTGATCAACTTTGAGGCTTTTGGAAGCCACACAAAACCTAAGAAAATAAGTTTTTCAGTACAAAATGAGCATTTCTTAAGATTAGCAAATAACTTCTCCTTGCATAAAACCTCTAAAATCGAACCTAAGTGCTGCACATGATCATTTAAATTCTTACTATAAATCAAAATATCGTCAAAATGAGCAACACAAAATTTACCAATGAAGTGTCACAACACATGATTCATCAACCTCATGAATATGCTTAGTGTGTTAGTTAGGCCAAATGGCATGACTAACCATTCAGACAAACCATATTTCGTTTTGAAGGCTGTCTTCCACTCATCACCATCTTGCATTCGAATTTGGCAGTAACCGCTCTTCAAATCAATCTTTGAAAAAACACTCGAACCACTCAACTCGTCCAACATGTCATCGAGCCGGGGTATCAGATGCCTATATTTAATAGTTATCTTATTAATAGCTCGGCAATCAACACACATACGTCACGTACCATCTTTCTTTGGAATAAGCAACATAGGTATGGCACAAAGACTTAGACTCTCACGAATGTAGCTTTTCTCCATTAATGCTTCAACTTGTCTTTGCAACTCCTTAGTTTCTTCAGGATTGCTTCAATATGCTGGTCGATTTGGTATAATGGCACCGGGAATAAAGTCAATTTGGTGCTCAATTCCTCGAAGGGTTGGTAATCCATTCGGCACATCATCAAGAAAGACATCTTAGAATTCCTGTAACAATGAAACAATAGAAGATGACAGTCTCATCGAGTTCATTAGTATTAAACAAGTATTCCTTGTGCACAAGTACAAGCAGGAAAGACATCTTAGAATTCCTAAACTCTCTCTCATTGACATAAAAACTCACTTTTTCAGTTTCTTTCTCCTCTTTTTTCTTAATTTCTTTTGATTTTACCTCAGACTCTTTTTCCTTTTTATTGCTCTTTTCTTTTTCACTCTCATCATTCTTTTTATTTTTTCTTTCGATTTTGTTTTTTCACTCTCTTCTTTCAAACGAATATGATCTTCATAGACTTGCTTTGGTGTCATTGGAGCTAAGGTAATAGCTTTCTCATTGTTCTTGAATGAATAGAAGTTGGTGTAGCCATCATGCACCACTCGTTGATCGTATTGCCAAGGCCTCCCTAGCAAAAGATGTCCAGTATGCATGGAAACAACATCACAAAGCACTTCATCGCTATACTTGCCAATGGAAAAAGGAACTAATACTTGCTTGGTCACCTTGATCTCCCCACCATCGTTCAACCATTACAACTTATATGGCTGAGGATGTTTAAGTGTTGGTAATCCAAGTTTTTCCACTATTGCATTACTTGTGACATTAGTCCAACTCCCACCATTAATGATTACACTTCATATGTAACACCCCTAACCCATAACCATCGTCGGGATAGGTTAAGAGGTATTACCAGACTCGTAACTCAGATAAAAAAATCAAATATCAAATATCATTTCATATCAATAAATATAAGTCATTCATATTCTATATGAACTTAAATCGAGCATAAAAAGTCTAAACCATGCATTCAGGACCGAATTGATAACATATGAACTTTTCAGAACTTAGAAAATTTTTCAACTTTTCAAAGGTCTCACGCCCGTGTGAATAGGCCATGTCCCTCACACAGTATTAGACACGCCCGTGTGTCTAAGCCGTGGCAAAAAAGGGCATACATACTGCCTTGTCCACACGGCCACAAGACATGCCCGTGTGCCAAGCCGTGTGAAAATTAAGGAGGCTACTGACTTGGCCACACAGCCGACCACACGCTCGTGTGCCAGCCCGTGTGCCACACACGACCAATAGACATGCCCGTGTGTCTAGGCCGTGTCAAAACTGGAGGGTATACCGACTTTAATTCGCAAGGTACCCCAGGGGACACATGACTGTGTAATGTGACCGTGCGTCACACACGGCTGAGACACACGCCCTTGTCTTTGCTCGTGTGGATAAAAATAGGTCATTTGAATAGCCAATTTGCCACCCTAACTGGGTCAAACCTACAAGCACCAAACTAAGCATATTTGTACACTAATTTCAGCCAATCTCAATACTAAAACATTCATTATTCATGACTTAATATTATCAACAAATTCCAATCTCAATTTATCAATCAATTCATACTTAAACTTAAACTATAATCATACCTAAACATATGTTTCAATTTCATGATCAAAACTTATCAATTACCATAGCTAACACATACCAAAAGCTTACCAATCTTACCATTTCTTATATCCATACATAAACATACCAAATATATCATATTGCCTCATAATTCATATACCAAAACCATATCATAATCACAACCATACCAAGCCATACCACATGGCTAAATATACATCACAAAACATAATCTAAACACTTCTAGTCTATACATGCCATACTTCAATATATACATTTCCAAAAGTACCAAAATAAGGTTCGATAGTATGGTGATGATCCTCGATGATCCCCGAGCTTACATAGCTTAGATATCTACAAAACAATGCAAGCACACACGAAGTAAGCTTTCAAAAGCTTAATAAGCCATATACAAATAAACATATCATTTAAAGCATATAAACATCATCAAATCATTTATACTTTGTAGCCAAATGCCAACACAAATCTCATATTCATATTCTTAGATCATAGATGAACAATTGTTCACATGCTTACCTTTCATTCTCAAACATTGTATACAATGCAAACGTACCTGAATCGGATATGATTTCATAAAATTATTTACTTTCCCGAAATGCCCGTTTGAACCGTTCAGAAACATAAGGATACATGGATAGGTCAGAAAACATATACAATGCCAACGTCCCAGACGTGGTCTCACATGTAATCAAACATCTATACCACTATCCCGGACAGGGTCTTACATGAAATCAGATATGATGCCAATGTCCCAGACATGGTCTTACATGCAGAACAGAAGTCGATGCCAACGTCATAGACTTGGTCTTACACGCAGAACAGATATCAAAAATCCTATGTCATGACATATATATCCTAATTATTCCTAGGGATCATACGGGACTTTTTAGACGTCAGAACTTTGTCGATACTTTCTCAAATGACACCTATTTAGCTTGAACATTCATTCATCACAATTCAATAACATATGAATAATAAGAATTCAATTCAAACATGTTTATTGTATATCAACTTACCTCGTACGGATTCGGATGGATGGAATCGCTTACTCGATAAGTTTCGACTTTCCCCGATCTAATTCTGCATTCTTTAATTCTCGATCTATATAAATTCAAATTTAACTAATTCAATCACAAATTCATTCAAAACTATCTACAAAAACATATCTAGGGCATTTTGCAAACTAGCCCTTACATTTTCACATTTTTACACTTTAGTCCCTAATTCACAAAATCACAAAAAACACATAATTTGCATATACTCATGCTTGGCCGAATACATTTCATTTATTTCACATTTTAGTCCCTCAATTTATAATTTTCACAATTTAGCCCATTTTACTCAAAATCATCAAAAATCCAAAGACAAAATATATAAACCGAACATCAAACTTTCATATATCAACAACTAACTTCACAAAACTCATAGTTTCATCAATGGCTCAAAATCATCATAAAAATTAGAAATTGAGGCATGGGTTTGATAGATACGAAGCAACGATTACAATAACATAGAAATTATGAAAAACAGATCAAAGAACATACGTTAATCACAATCAAAAGGAGCCGAACCCTAGCATAGACTTTTATTTTTCTTTTCCTTGTATTTTTGGTCATGAATGATAGAAATAAGATGATTTTTAACTTTGGTTTTAACTAATATAACATTAATATGCTTTTTACCAATTTAACCTTATTATAATTCATTAAAATTCCACCAACTAATGCCCTTTTTTGTTATTTAATACATTCCATGGTCAAATAACCTCACAATCATAAGCCAAATCAAATAAGCACTTTTAACAAACAACATGCAACTTTTACATTTTACGCGATTAGGTCCCTTTATCAAATTAAGCACACAATTGATAAAATTTTCATATGCTAATTCATATATCATAAACATGGAAAATAATATTTAAATATTTTTCTGACTCAGATATGTGGTCCCAAACCACTGTTCCGACTAGGGTCTAAACTGGACTGTTACAATTCTCCCCCCTTAGGGATTTTCACCCCCAAAAATCTTACTGTTGAACAGATTCGGATATTACTGTCTCATAGCATCTGCAGGCTCCCATGTGGCCTCTTCAGTACCGTGTCGATGCCACAATACTTTTACTAATACAATTTTCTTATTTCGTAGATCTTTAACTTCGCGAGCTAAGATACGGATCGGTTCTTCTTTGTAAGTCATATTAGACTAAATCTCAATCTCAGATGGAGGAATCACATGTGAAGGATCAGATTTGTATCGACGGAGAATTGATATGTGAAACACATTATGAATCTTTTCTAACTCTGGTGGCAACAACAATCTATATGCTACCGGCCCAATATGCTCAGTAATCTCATACGGCTCAATAAACCTCAGACTCAATTTGCCTTTTCTACTGAACTGAAGCACTTTTTTCTATGGAGATACTTTCAAAAACACTTTGTCATCGATCTCAAACTCAATGTCTTTTCTTTTCAAATCTGCATAAGATTTCTGATGATCAGAAGCTGCTTTTAAGCTATCTCACATCACTTTTACTTTCTGTTCAGTTTCTTTTATCAAATCAATCTCGTGAATCTTATTTTCGCTGAGCTCAGTCCAATACAAAGGTGTACGACATTTACGACCATATAAAGCTTCGTATGGTGCCATTTTAATACTTGACTGAAAACTATTATTATAAGCGAATTCAATCAAAGGCAGATACTATTCCCACGCACCTTCAAACTCAAAGATGCAACATCTTAACATATCCTCAAGTATCTAAATAATTCGTTCAGATTGACCATCCATTTGCAGATGAAAAGCAGTACTGAAATGCAATTTCGTACCCAGAGCATCTTGTAATTTCTTCCAGAATCGTGATGTAAATCTCAGATTTCTGTCTGATACAATACATAATGGCACACCATGCAATCTCACAATATCAGAAATGTACAATTAAGCTAACTTATCAAGTGAGAAATCAGGTTGTACCAGAATAAAATGAGTTGATTTTTTCAAACGATCAACTAGAACCCAGATAGCATCTGCAACAACATTTGCCTTACTCGGATGATAATCTATCACAAGTTCATAGTCTTTTAGCAATTCAAGCCATCTTCTCTGTAACAGATTCAAATCTTTCTGAGTCATCAGATATTTCAAACTTTTATGATCGAAATATACATGACATTTCTCACCAAACAGATAGTGGCACCAAATCTTTAGAGCAAACACAGTCACGGCTAACTCAAGATCGTGTGTCAGATAGTTCTTTTCGTGCGGCTTCAACTGTCTCGAAGAATAAGCAATGACTTTGCCTTCTTACATTAAAACACATCCCAGACCGATCAACGAAGCATCACTGTAGATCACAAATTCTTTACCCGATTCGAGTTGTACCAATACCGGAGCTTCAGTCAACAAAGTTTTCAGCTGATTAAAGTTGTTCTGACACTTTTCAGACCACACAAACTTCACATCTTTTTGAAGCAGCTTTGTCAACAGAGTTACAATCATAGAAAAGCTTTTTAGGAATCTTCTATAATAACCAGCAAGTCCCAAAAAACTGCAAACTTCAGAGACATTTATCGGAGGTTTCTACTCCAAAATAGCTAAAATTTTACTCGGATCAACTCGAATACCAGATGCTGATACAATATGACCTAGAAAACCAACTTCTCACAACCAGAATTCACATTTACTAAACTTCACATACAACTGTTTATCTCGTAGAGCCTGTAGCATTATTCTCAGATGCTCGGCATGTTCAGATTCATCACGTGAATAAATCAATATGTCATCAATGAATACGACAACAAATTGATCTAGATACAGTCTGAAAATTCTATTCAACAAATCTATAAAGATAGCAGGTGCATTAGTCAATCTGAAAGGCATAACTAAGAATTCATGTGGCCATACCTTATTCTGAAAGCAGTTTTCGGAATGTCTGAATCTTTTACTTGCAACTAATAATAGCCCGATCTCAAATCTATTTTCTAAAACACAGCAGCTCCTTTCAATTAATCAAACAAATCATCATTTTGGGGCAGAGGATACTTATTCTTGATAGTCACTTTGTTCAACTGACGATAATCGATACACATTCTCATCATACCATCTTTCTTTTTCACAAATAGAACCGAAACACCCCAAGGTGAGAAACTTGGTCTAACAAACCCCCTATTGGTCAATTCTTGCAACTGAGACTTTAATTCTTTTAGTTCGGTCGGAGCCATTCTATACGAAGTTATCAAAATTGGAGTAGTTTTAGGCACTAATTCAATACCAAATTCAACTTCTCGTATCGGAGGTAATCCCGGAATTTTTTCAGGAAACACATTAGGGAACTCACAAAAAATAGGCACAGATTCAACTTTCTTTTCTAATACTCTCGAATCAATCACATAAGCAAAATAGGCTTCACAACCTTTTCTCACAATACTCAAAGCTTTCATCAAAGATATCACAGCAGGTAATCCATTCAAATCACTAGATTCAATTCGGACTATTTCATCATTCTTGCATCTCAAATCAATAGTTTTCCATTTGCAGTTCACAATAGCATCATGCAAAGTTAACCAATCCATACCTAGAATTATATCAAATTCATCTAAAGGTAACAATATCAGATCAGCCAAAAAACAAGTGTCTCAAAACATTAACAGACAATTCTTACAGACTTTATCAACCAAAACACATCTGCTTAGGGGGTTCGTAACTCTAATTACAAATTCAGTAGACTCTACAGGAAAAGTCCTAATGTTCACTAAATTCATGCATAGATAAGAATGTGTTGATCCAGGATCTATCAAAGCAATTACAAAAGTATCATAAAGAGTAAATGTACCCGTAATCACATCTGGTGACGAAGCTTCCTCACGAGCTTGGATAGCATAAGCTCTGGCAGGTGCACAAGCCTCGGATCTAACAGCTGTATCTTTTGTTCCCCTCTGACTTCCACTTACAATTCCTGTAAAGTCCAGTACCCGAGACCATCGCCGGATTCGACCACGAGGAGTTAACAGACTTAATTCATTACTTAAACCGCTCAAACAATTTATTTTTTTAAAATTTCCAGTCAAGCTAGCAATCTGCATCATAGTTGCTTAAAAATTCATATCTCGAGTTCCGGAACTTGAAATCCAATTCCATAAATTTCACCTGAAACTAGACTCAAATATATATTTAGTACTTTTTTTCTATAATTTTTGGTCAAGCCAATTAGTACAGTTTGTTAGTTAAATTCTCCCCTGTTTCAGGGTTTGATTGCTCTGCCCTCTGTGTATTACGAATCAGATATCTCTCTGTACAGAATTTCAATGTCTATGAAATTTATTTATCTTAAAACTAGACTCAATAATAAATCTGTACATATAAAACATGACTTCTAATTATTTTTTTACAATTTATTATGAATTTTTAAAGTCAGAACAGGGGATCCAAAAATCACTCTGGCCCTGTTTCACAAAAATTCAAATATCTCATAAAATATAATTCATGGACCTATTTTGTTTAATCCATATGAAAATAGACTCATTAATCTTCAATTTCATAAATTACTCATCATTTAATTCCATTTCTACTATTTTTAGTTATTTTTCAAATTTACATCATCTCACTCTTTGCGATTCTGCTTTTATGGCAAATTTCACTTTACTAAGGATTTTCATGGACTAAATATCATTTTAAACATACATAACATCAAATATGACTTAGATTGGCCATTCCAATGGCTAATCATTTACAAACCCTTTTCTTGCCAAACCATAGCCATATCATAAGATCATTTACACAAAGTGAGTATTTTTCCATACATGCCACATTCAAAACACACAAGCCATTTTACCAATTTAGGCCTTCGGATAGTGTGAACGAGTCTTCGACCTATCCCGACTCTCAAGCTGGCTTGTCAAAACTACAATGAAAGAAAAGAGGGAGTAAGCACAAATGCTTAGTAAGTTCACATGCAAATAGCAAGTAACATAATCACACAATCCCACAAAAACATTATTTGCATAAACAACACCAAGACATTCATGTTTCATTTGTATTTAATATCTTTCTATGATTTCAGCATACCAAGTTCTCAACCCAAGGGTTTAAGCACATACCTGTCAAATTTTCTCATTTACCATACTTACCAACATGTCACCTTCATTTTTGGGCCTTCTTCTTATTCACTTAAGATTCACCCGTTGCACACATCGGAATATAATTCGAATACACGAATGTCATGAACATAATAGCCATACCCGCAGCTAGACAAACTCAATAGCCTGCAGAACTTATGTAGCCAAGCTACCATGTAACCGCCCATAAGTGAACTCAACTCAACTCAATGAGCTCGAGCATTCGCATCCATAAGTGAACTCAGACTCAACTCAACGAGCTCGAATGCCTAGTTACATCTCACGAACTCGGACTCAACTCAACGAGTTTGGAACTCAACCATCCTAGTGACATGTCACTTGTATTCTAATCTATTCCCAAGGTTCAAATGGGCTTTTTCCTCAATCACACATCTTTGCCGTCTTCCACGGAATATCGAAAACTATACTCGGTAGCAATTCATATTTAACAAGTAATAAACATAATTTGCATATTACTCAACAATAACCACAAAGCATAATATTTCATAATAATAACCAAATTAATCCTATTTAATACATACATTCATCAAAACAACATTTAATACAAACTTTGGCAAAATTACATTTTTGCCCCTAAACTTTTGCATAATTACACTTTTGCCCCTAGGCTCGGGAATTAAACTTCATCCCTTATTCTTATGTTTTATGACATGCTGATCATTTTTCCCTTCTATGGTAACATCAAATTCACGCTCTAACATGTACTTATGACTATTAGGTATTTTTACCGATTAAGCCCTTTTACTCGTTTTCGCTTAAAAACGAGCAGTACAAGTTGTCTAACATAATTTAAAACCTCATTTTCTATCATAAAACACCAAAATACACAAATTTCACCTATGGGTATTTTTCCAAATATGAACCCTAGGTTGAATTATTGCTAGCATAAGCTTAATCGAGCTACCGGGATTCTAAAAACGTAAAGAACATTAGAAACGGGGCTTGGAATCACTTACTATGGAGCTTGGAAGCTTGAAACAAACCCTAGCTACGGAGAACCCTTGAAATTTCGGCCTAATGAAGAAGATGGACAAAAATTGACTTTTAATTTTGTTTTTAATTCATTTTAATAACTAAATGACCAAAATGCCCTTACTACTAAACTTTCCAAAATTCCATCCATGTCCAATTTTTGTCCATAGACATAGAAATTGGTCAAATTGCTATTTAAGACCTCCTCATTAATATTCAAAAACAATTTCATACTAAAAACTCCTAGAATGCAAGTTTTACAAATTATTCGATTTAATCCCTAATTTCAATCTAAGCACTTTAGGCATAGGAGTTCATCACGAAATTTTCACACAATCATGCAATCATATCATAAACATCAAAATAATTATAAAATAATTATCTCTATTTTGGATTTGTGGTCCCAAAACCACTATTCCGATTAGTCCCTAATTCGGGATATTACAACTCTCCCCCCTTTAAGGATTTTCGTCCTCGAAAATCTTACCGGTAAACAGGTGGGTATTGGTTTCTCATAGTTTCTTCAGGTTCCCATGTAGTCTTTTCTACCCTGTGCTTTTGCCACAATACTTTCACGAGAGCGACACTTTTATTTCTTAGTTGTTTGACTTCTCGAGCTAAAATCTTAATCGGTTCTTCTTCGTAAGTCATATTCGGTCGTAGTTCAATTTCTATCGGTGAAATTATATGTGAAGGATCCGAACGATATCGACGTAGCATAGATACGTGGAATACATCATGCATCTTCTGTAATTCAGATGGCAATGATAACCGATAAGCTACTGGTCCAACTCTCTCAATCACTTCAAACGGTCCAATAAAACGTGGACTTAATTTGCCTTTCTTGCCAAATCTGAGAACTTTCTTCCACGAGGATACTTTCAAAAACACTTTGTCACCAACTTGATATTCAATCTCTTTTCTCTTCAAATCTGCATACGATTTTTGTCTGTCTGAAGCTGCTTTCAAGCAATCTCTGATGACTTTTACTTTCTCTTTTGTTTCCTTAACTAGATCAACCCCGTAAATCTGATTTTCCTTAAGCTCTGTCCAATACAAAGGTGTGCGACATTTACGTCCATACAAAGCTTCATAAGGTGCCATCTTCAAACTCGTCTGATAACTATTATTATAAGCAAATTCTACCAACGGTAAGTACCTTTCCCAACTACCTTGAAATTCCAATACGCAACATCTGAGCATGTCTTCAAGAATCAAATTACTCTCTCGATTGTCCATCGGTTTGTGGATGAAAGGCGATCTTTGAAATTTAACTTTGTATCTAATGCCTCTTGCAACTTTTGCCAAAATCGTGAAGTAAATCTCGGATCTCTATCCGAAATGATTGACAAAGGTATTCCATGAAGTCTAACAATCTCACGGATATACAATTCAGCCAACTTAGAGAATAATCTATACGTACCGAAATAAAATGAGCTGATTTAGTCAGTCTGTCAACTATTACCCAGATGGCATTTTTCTTCCCCGGAGTTAACGGCAACCCTGATATAAAATCCATAGTAATCCGATCCCATTTCCATTCGGGAACCATGATAGGTGGGAGTAATCCCAAGGTACTTGGTGTTCAGCTTTCACTTGTTGACAAATTAAGCACTTTGATACAAACTCAGAGATATCTCTTTTCATTCCATTCCACCAATACATTTTCTTCAAGTCATTATTCATTTTCGTACTGCCCGGGTGAACTGCCAAGCAACCATTATGTGCTCCATGCAAAATCTTTTGAATCAACTCATCATTTTTCGGTACACAAATTCGGTGTTTAAACATCAAGCAATCATCAGAACTGATTCTGAAATTTGATCCTGTATCAGCTTCACACTGCTTTCTCTTGGCTTGCAAATCTTGGTCATTTTTTCGAGCTTCACAAATCTCTTGTAAAAACATCGGTCTTGCTCTTAACTCTGCTAGAATCAATCCATCATTTAGTATCTTTAACTAAGTGTTCATAGCTCTCAAAGCAAATAGCAATTTTCTGCTTAAAGTATTAGCAACCACATTCGCTTTTCCCGGATGGTAGTCAATAACAAGCTCGTAATCTTTCAATAACTCCAACCATCTTCGCTATCTCAAATTCAAATCTTTTTGTGACATTAAGTATTTAAGACTTTTGTGGTCGGTATATACTCGGCACTTTTCACCATACAAATAATGTCGCCAAATCTTTAAAGCAAACACTATAGCAGCCAATTCCAAATCATGAGTCGGATAATTTCTTTCATGAGATTTTAACTGCCTCGAAGCATAAGCCACCACTTTTCCTTCTTGCATAAGTACACATCCTAAGCCATTTCGAGAAGCATCACTATACACCACAAATTCTTTACCTGATTCGGGTTGTATCAACACTGGTGCTTCAGTTAATAACTTTTTCAATTCTTCAAAACTTTGTTGACATTCTTCTGTCCATTCAAATTTAACATTCTTTCGGAGTAGTCTAGTCATAGGAGCAGCAATTATAGAAAATCCATTTACAAACCACAGATAATACCCAGCTAGCCCCAAGAAACTTCTAACGTCGGTTACATTTTTCAGTGGTTTCCAATCGACAATGGCTGAAATCTTACTAGGATCAACCCGTATACCATCACCTGAAACAATATGACCCAAAAATCCAACTTCCCGAAGCCAAAATTCACTTTTACTAAACTTGGCATATAACTACTTATTTCTCAAAGTTTGCAAAACTATCCTCAAATGCTCAGCATGCTCTGTCTCATCTTTTGAATAAATTAAAATATCATCTATAAATACCACAACAAATTTGTCCAAGTATGGCCGAAATATGCGATTCATTAAATCCATAAACACAGCAGGAGCATTTGTCAACCCGAATGGCATAACTAAAAATTCATAATGACCGTACCTTGTTCTAAAAGCAGTTTTAGGCACATCTGACTCTTTTACTCGCAACTGGTAGTACCCAGATCTCAAGTCAATCTTTGAAAACCATGTCACTCATTTTAGCTGATCAAATAAATCATCAATTCTTGGCAACGGATATTTGTTTTTGATTGTCACCTTGTTTAACTACCGATAGTCAACACACAACCTCATAGAACCATCCTTTTTTTTCACAAATAACACAGAAGCACCCCAAGGTGAAAAACTCGATCTCACAAAGCCTTTATCAGTCAACTCTTGCAACTGCAACTTTAATTCTTTCAACTTTGCTGGTGCCATTCTATATGGAGCAATTGAGATCGGAGTCGTTTCCTGTATCAAATCAATACCAAATTCTACTTCCTCGATGAGGCAAACCAGCAATTCTTCCGAAATACGTCTGCAAATTCACACACAAAACCTGATTCAACTTTCTTCAACTTCTTTTGTATTAATTACATACGCCAAATAAGCTTCATAACCCTTTGTCAAATATCTCTGAGCTGACATTGAAGAAATCATACTAGATAATGCCTTTGATTTGTCTGGTTCAACCCACAAAATTTTACCACTTTCACACTTTAATTCTATAACCTTTTCTTTGCAATTTATTATAGCATCATGCAATGTCAACCAATCCATACCCAAAATAGCATCAAATTCATCAAACGGCAACAACATCAAGTCGGCCGAAAAGTAATGACCCCAAATCATTAAAGGGCATTTCTTGCATACTTTATCAACTATCACACATTTGCCTAACGGGTTCGACACTCCAATCATAAATTCTGTGCTCTCAACAGTTATATTCATACTAAACACCAGTTTCATGCATACATATGAATGAGTAGAACCGGGATCAATCAAAGCAATAACATTAACATCATAAAGAGAAAATATACCAGTAATCACATCGGGTGATGAAGCATCTTCACGTGCCTTTATAGCATAAGTTCTAGCTGGAGCCCTTGCTTCAGATTTAGCTGCTGAATCTCTGGCTACATTTTTGCTGCTTGCTTCATTTCCAGCTTTTCTCGAATATCTTCCCCTCGAGTCTGCACCACTAGCTTTTTACATTCTGAAATTTTCTTTCTCAGCTCTCTCTGGGTAGTCTATAATAAAATGATCCGGAGAACCACACCGAAAATATTCATTCGCTCTACATGGGCCAAAATGATTTCTGCCACACCGCTGGCACTCGGGCTTAACAAATCTCGTATTTCCCACACTAGCTGCAGAAGTAGTCTGAGATTTAGGACCCACATTTTGCTTCTTCAAATTTCCATATGATTTTCCAGCCGAAACCTGTGAACAAGGATTCATATTTCTAGATTTTCTGAATTGCTGTGAGAATGAACTGCTCGTCGATTTTTTCTTCCAATTTCTAGTCTCAGCCTCTACCTTTTTCTTCTCTTTAAGTAGTTCTTCAGCCTTGCAAGCTCGATCAACCAGTACTACCATTTCTTTTAATTCAAGAATCCTAACAAATACTTTGATGTCTTCATTGAGTCCGTCTTCAAATCGTCTGCACATTTTAGCTTCTGTAGGAATATATTCTCTAGCATACTTACTCAACCTGACAAACTCCCTTTCGTATTCGATGAATCATCATGTTCCCTGCTTTAATTCAAGAAACTCTTTACGCTTCGATCAATAAATCTTTCATCGATATATTTCTTCCAAATTCTTCTTGAAAGAACTCCCAAGTTACTTTCTCTTTCAATACTCATCAAGTCAATGTCTTCCACCAATGATAAGCTGAATCCCTCAACAATGATATAGCACATTTCAAGCATTCTTCAGGTGTACAAGACAATTCATCAAATACTTGAATAGAATTCTCGAACCAAAACTCTACTTTCTCGGCATCATCATCAATATTTACCCCGAATTCTTCACCCCTTGTTTACTGGATTTTGTCAACTGGAGTTCTGTGAAATTTCATCGATCTACACCTTGAGGCATCGAAGTACAGGTTGAGGAAACGGGGAGGTGGGGGAGGTTGTGCATTCGGGTTCGTACGAACAAACTCAGTATACCAGGCACTCATCATCTGGAGAAAGGCTTCCCGAGCCCCTTCTCCTCCTCCTTGACCGACAATAGGAGGTGGATTTTCAGTTGGCACCGCCCCTTCAGTCGGAGCTGGTGCATTACTCCCTACATCATTAGCCGCAACTGGATCGGGTTCCATTTACTATAAAAAAAATCATTTAAAAGGTCAGAAGTCGTCACACTATCACAATTTATATATATGGCATGTATAGCAAAACCCGTACATACAACACATTAGTCCGAGAACCGACTAAATCTACTCTAATACCACCAAATGTAATTCCCCGTACCCGAGACCGTCGCCAGATTCGAACACGAGGTGTTGACAGACTTAATTCATTACTTAAACCGCTCAAACAATTTATTTTTTTTAAAATTTCCAGTCAAGCTAGCAATCTGCATCATAGTTGCTTAAAAATTCATATCTCAAGTTTCGAAACTTGAAATCTAATTTCGTAAATTTTAACTGAAACTAGACTCATATATCTATTTACTAATTTTTTTCTATAATTTTTGGTCAATCCAATTAGTACAGTTTATTAGTTAAATTCTCCCCTATTTCAGGGTTTGACTACTCTAACCTCTGTGTATTACGAATCAGATATCTCTCTGTACAGAATTTCAATGTCTATGAAGTTTGTCTCTCTTAAAACTAAACTAAATAAGAAATCTTTACATATAAAGCATGACTTATAATTATATTTTTACAATTTATTATGAATTTTTAAAGTCAGAACAGGGGATCCAGAAATCACTCTGCCCTGTTTCACAAAAATTCAAATATCTCATAAAATATAATTCATGTACCTGTTTTGTTCAATCCACATGAAAATAGACTCATTAATATTCAATTTCATAACTTATTCATCATTTAATTCCATTTCTACAATTTTTAGTGATTTTTCAAATTTACATCATTCTTTCTTTGCAGATTCTGTTTTATGGCAAATTTCACTTTACTAAGGATTTTCATGGACTAAATATCATTTTAAACATACATAACATCAAATATGACTTAGATTGGCCATTCCAATGGCTAATCATTTACAAACCCTTTTCTTGCCAAACCATAGCCATATCATAAGATCATTTACACAAAGTGAGTATTTTGCCATACATGCCACATTCAAAACACACAAGCCATTTTACCAATTTAGGCCTTCAGATAGTGTGAATGAGTCTTCAACCTATCCCGATTCTCAAGCCGGCTTGTCAAAACTACAATGAAAGAAAAGGATGGAGTAAGCACAAATGCTTAGTAAGTTCACATGCAAATAGCAAGTAACATAATCACATAATCCCACAAAAACATTATTTGCATAAACAACACCAAGACATTCATGTTTCATTTGTATTTAATATCTTTCTACGATTTCATCATACCAAGTTCTCAACCCAAGGGTTTAAGCACATACCTGTCAAATTTTCTCATTTACCACACTTACCAACATGTCACCTTCATTTTTGGGCCTTCTTCTTATTCACTTAAGATTCACCCGTTGAACACATCGGAATATAATTCGAATACGCGGATCTCATGAACATAAGAGCCATACCCGCAGCTAGACAAACTCAATAGCCTGCGGAACTTATGTAGCCAAGCTACCATGTAACCCGCCCATAAGTGAACTCAGACTCAACTCAACGAGCTCGGGCGTTCGCATCCATAAGTGAACTCGGACTCAACTCAACGAGCTCGGATGCCTAGTTACATCTCACGAACTTGGACTCAACTCAACGAGTTCGAAACTCAACCATCCTAGTGACATGTCACTTGTATTCTAATCTATTCCCAAGGTTCAAACGGGCTTTTTCCTCAATCACACATCTTTGCTGTCTTCCACGGAATATCGAAATCGATACTCGGTAGCAATTCATATTTAACAAGTAATAAACATAATTTGCATATTACTCAACAATAACCACAAAGCATAATATTTCATAATAATAATCATCATATCATATAAATATCATTAAGTTAATTAAAATAACAATTATGTTACTACATTTACACCTGAACTTACCTTGGTACAAAATTATTAGCAATCGAGCCTATTCTTCGTAAACTTTGTTTTTCCCTCGATCGTGACTTGAATCTCTTTTCTCTTGATCTATAATGCCAAATTAATCTTATTTACATCAAAACAGCATTTAATACAAACTTTGGCAAAATTACATTTTTGCCCCTAAACTTTTGCATAATTACACTTTTGCCCCTAGGCTCGGGAATTAAACTTCATCCCTTATTCTTATGTTTTATGACATTCTGATGATTTTTCCCTTCTATGGTAACATCAAATTCACACTCTAACATGTACTTATGACTATTACGTATTTTTACCGATTAAGCCATTTTACTCGTTTTCGCTTAAAACCGAGTAGTACAAGTTGTCTAACATAATTTAAAACCTCATTTTCTATCATAAAGCATCAAAATACACAAATTTCACCTATGGGTATTTTTCCAAATATGAACCCTAGGTTGACTTATTGCTAGCATAAGCTTAATCGAGCTACCGGGATTCCAAAAACGTAAAGAACATTAAAAATAGGGCTTGGAATCACTTACTATGGAGCTTGGAAGCTTGAAACAAACCCTAGCTATGGAGAACCCTTGAAATTTCAGCCTAATGAAGAAGATGGACAAAAATTGGCTTTTAATTTTGTTTTTAATTCATTTTAATAACTAAATGACCAAAATGCCCTTACTACTAAACTTTCCAAAATTCCATCCATGTCCAATTTTTGTCCATAGACATAGAAATAGGTCAAATTGCTATTTAAGACCTCCTCATTAATATTCCAAAACAATTTCATACTAAAAACTCCTAGAATGCAAGTTTTACAAATTATTCGATTTAGTCCCTAATTTCAATCTAAGCACTTTAGGCATAGGATTTCATCACGAAATTTTCACACAATCATGCAATCATATCATAAACATCAAAATAATTATAAAATAATTATCTCTATCTCGGATTTGTTGTCACAAAACCACTATTCTGATTAGGCCCTAATTCGGGATATTACATTTCTCGTATTTTTGGGAGGTCTACCATGAGAAGCATTGCCACTTGGTCTCGAATTTTGCAAAATTTTTTGCTCGACAGATTCAGAGCAATCGCAGATAAAATGATCTAACAATCCACATTTGAAACAAGCCCAATCATACAGTCTACAATTATCGGGATGTCTTTTACCGCAATGCTTGCACTCACAGCGATTAGATTTAGGATTTCCAACACTGGCAATAGATGTAGTTGGAAATTTGAAGTTCTAATGTGATCTAGCACGATCTCTATCCGAATGTCCCACATTAGCTTTTGAACAGTTATTATCATCTCTAAACTTCTTTGATGCAGACTGAAATGATTTACCCGATGATCTTTTTCACACTTCTCTAGCTTCAAAATCAGCTTTTCTTTTCTCTTTCCCGAGATCTTCAGCTTTGGATGCTCTTTCAACAAGCACAACAAATTCTTTAATTTCAAGAATCCCAACTAGCAAATGGATATCCTCGTTCAAACCATCTTCAAATCTTTTGCACATTATTGCTTCAGTAGATACACATTCACGAGCATACTGACTCAGTCTTACAAATTCTCACTCGTATTCTGTAACAGACATATGACCTTGTTTAAGCTCAAGAAACTCTTTACGTTTTTGGTCGATGAATCTCTAACGGATATATTTCTTCCAGAATTCAGCTTGGAAGAAATCCCAAGTGACTCGCTCACTCAGAACCACGGATGTCAAAGTCTTCCACCAATGGTATGCCGTATCTCTCAGAAGTGAAATGGCACATTTTATGTATTCCTCAGAATTCAAAGACAATTCATTGAACACTCGTATTGTGTTCTCTAACCAGAACTTGACTCTTTCAGCATCATCATTCGTTATAGCTCAGAATTCTTTGGCCTCATACTTTCTAATCTTATCTACTGGAGGCTTACTTAACTACATCAGAGTCACTGATGGCATAGCAGGAGTTTGTGAAGGATTTACCGGGGGTGGAGGTTGTTGAACAGCCAGATTGGTTTTAATGTATTGGCTAAACCAATCGTTCATCATCTGATAGAAGGCTAGTCTAGTCTCACCATCATGGCTACTCGTAGCCGGTCTAGAATTGGATGGCGCCGCCCTTGTGCGGGAGCAGGCGCATTACTTTCGACATCGTCCACTACGACTCATTCGGGATCCATTTCTTATATAAAAGCAAATTTCAATGTCAGGATTTATCACACTATAACAGTTCATAAATATGGCATGTATAGTTAAACTCACAAACGCTATGGTAGTCCTTGAACCAACTAAACCATAACTCTGATACCAATAAAATGTAACACCCTTAACCCGTAACCGTCGCCGGGATAGGTTAATAGGTATTACCAAACTCGTAACTCAGATCAGAAAAAAATCAAAAATCAAATATCATTTCATATCAATAAATATAAGTCATTCATATTCTATATGAACTTAAATCGAGCATACAAAGTCTAAACCATGCATTCAGGACCAAATCGATAACATATGAACTTTTTAGAACTTAAAATTTTTTTCAACTTTTCAAAGGTCACACGCCCATGTGAACAAGCCATGTGCCTTACACGGCATTAAACATGCCCGTGTGTCTAAGCCATGGCAAAACAAGGCATACATACTGACTTGTCCACACGGCCGACCACACGCCCATGTGCCACACACGACCAATAGACATGCCCATGTGTCTAGGCCGTGTCAAAACTGGAGGGTATACTGAATTAAATTTGTAGGGTACCCCAGGGGACATACGACTGTGTAATGTGACTGTGTGTCACACACGGCTGAGACACATGCCCGTGTAGACAAAAATAGGCCATTTGAATAGCCAATTTGCCACCCCAATTGGGTCAAACCTACAAGCACCAAACTAAGCATATTTGTACACCAATTTCAGCCAATCTCAATACTAAAACATACATTATTCATGACTTAATATTATCAACAAATTCCAATCGCAATTCATTAATCAATTCATACCAAAACTTAAATTATAATCATACCCAAACATATGTTTCAATTTCGTGATCAAAACTTATTAATTACCATAGCTAACACATACCAAAAGCTTACCAATCTTACCATTTCTTATATCCATACATAAACACACCAAATATATCATATTGCCTCATAATTCATATACCAAAACCATATCATAATCACAACCATACCAAGCCATATCACATGGCTAAATATATACATCACAAAACACAATCTAAACACTTCTAGTTTATACATGTCATACTTCAATATATACATTTCCAAAAGTACCAAAATAAGGTTTGATAGTGTGGTGACGATTCTTGACGATCCCCAAGCTCACATAGCTTCGATATCTATAAAACAATACAAGCACACACAAAGTAAGCTTTCAAAAGCTTAGTAAACCATATACAAATAAACATATCATTTAAAGCATATAAACATCATCAAATCATTTATACTTTGTAGCCAAATGCCAACACAAATCTCATATTCATATTCTTAGATCATAGATCAACAATTGTTCACATGCTTACCTTTCATTCTTAAACGTTGTATACAATGCAAACATACTTGAATCGGATGCAATTTCATAAAATCATTTACTTTCTCAGAATGCCCGTTTGAACCGTTTAGAAACATAAGGATATGTGGATAGCTCGGGAAAACATACAATGCCAACATTCCAGACATGGTCTTACATGTAATCAAACATCGATGCCACTGTCCCAAACAAGGTCTTACACAGAATCAGATACGATGCTAATGTCCCAGACATGGTCTTGCACGCAGAACAGAAGTCGATGCCAACATCATAGACGTGGTCTCACACACAGAACATATATTGAAAATCCTATGTCATGACATATGTATCCTAACTATTCTTAGGGTTAGTACTAGACTTTTCGGACGTCGAAACTTTGTCGCTACTTTCTCAAATGGCACATATTTAGCTTGAACATTCATTCATCACAATTCAATAACATATGAATAATACGAATTCAATTTGATACGAGCACACCCCGCGAACTTTATTGCACAAGTCTGTCAAGCCGAGCATTGACATGTTGGCAAGCTGATCCCAGCTCGTTTCCAGCTCCACGAGCTCCGTCCAGCTCAAATCCAGCTTATTCAAGCTCAATCCAACTTGCTTGAGCTAAACCGAGCTCACTCCTAACTCATATTCAGCTCACGAGCTAAACCTTAGCTCAACTACAGCTTAGGAGTTTAATCTCAGCTCAACTTTAGCTTAAGGGCTAAAGCTTAGCTCATTTTAGCTCAAACCCGGTTTTAGACTTTAATCATTATATAAAATCTGAACATGATTATTTAAGCATCAAATTTGACTTATATTAATATTTGTTTTAATATGTCATAGTTATTACATATTTTAATTATGTTCACATTTTAGCCGATTTAATGCATGACATATATGTGTTCACATTGTGCTGAATTTATGTGTGTTCACATGATGTCTTATGAATTGTTTTATTTCTTGTAGGTGCAATGCTCATGGACGGCACAATGAATGCTTGAAGAAACATCTCTTTTGGACATCCCACATGCATGAATGAACAACATTTAATTAGGTGCATGCATGACCAGATTCAAGGTGTTTACAAGTTCATGTATTTGTCAAATACATGAATGCACAAAATACATGAATGTTTGGGTTCAAATGCACATTCAGTTACATGAATGATGAAGATTCAAGCATGAATGTATCTATAAGATCCAATCCCTTTGGACGGTACACAGTCATGTATGGAAGGAAATTAATGCAAGTTCATGTAGGACTTGGTGCAATGTATGAAGAGGTGCATGTAGAATTGGGGTTCAATAGACAACATTTAAGGAAGTCCATGTATTGGAGACGTTCATGCAAGTAGGGGATATTTAATGTTCATGTTTTTGAAGGTTCATGGACCGAATTTATGAAGGAACATACATTGGGACGTTTCATGCATGATCCATGCATTTTCAAGCTAACTATTCAAGTATTCAAGGTGTATTAAAGCTTCATTCAGCCAAGGGAGATGATGGAACATTAAAGGGCTGCACATTCATGGATATTCATGATTTTTCTTCTAGAATTATCTAGGTGTTTATGGCTGAATTTCTTAGCCTCTAAGCTTGTCCATTCGGCTACTTTTATTTAGGCTATAAATATATGTTATTTCATTTGTAAGAGGCAGACATTTTTTTTCAGACTTTTCAATTAATGAAACTATTTGGAGAGGATCTTTCTCCCATATTTCGTTGAAGACTTGTTGGCCTATCTAGTTCTTAGTTGGTGTCAGCCTTGTTCTTCTTTTGAACTTATCACTCAACCGAGTGTGGCGTTCACTCCTATACCGAGGTTCCTGCTTTGTTAAGTAGCGGGTCGAGGTTTATCACTTTCATTCTCCACCTTGAAAGCCTATAAGCATTTGGGTCGATATTATCTAATATTGGTTCGTGCTTGCTTTTAAGAACCCTCTCTTCCATATCCATCATCATTAACCTTTTTTTCACTTTCCCTTCCAATTTAACCGAGCCTATACATATTATTCTTATCCATAAACCATCATTGAACCTTTATACATTAGCTTCCGTCCTATTTTCCTATCAACTTTATTCCAAAAGTGAATTGAACGATACTTTCTCGTAGACGATCGGGCAACTCACATACAACTCGACTCATCACCGGGCCGATTCGTATCACAATTCAAACATGTTTATTGTATATCGACTTACCTCATACGGATTCGGATGGATGGAATCGGTTACTCAACAACTTTCGACTTTCCTCGATCTAATTTCGTATTCTTTAATTCTCGATCTATATAAATTCAAATTTAACTAATTCAATCACAAATTTATTCAAAACTATCCACAAACACATATTTAGGGCATTTTGAAAACTAACCCTTAGATTTTCACATTTTGACACTTTAGT
This sequence comes from Gossypium anomalum, assembly GCA_025698475.1. Classification (NCBI taxonomy): domain Eukaryota; kingdom Viridiplantae; phylum Streptophyta; class Magnoliopsida; order Malvales; family Malvaceae; genus Gossypium; species Gossypium anomalum. The sequence goes on along the minus strand of CM046962.1, from coordinate 23,119,252 downwards.
CCTTAATTCACAAAATCACAAAATAAACATAATTTGCATATACTCATGCTTGGCCAAATATTCATAGCTCTCATTCAAGTCCAAACATTTCATTTATTTCACATTTTGGTCCCTCAATTTATAATTTTCACAATTTAGCCTATTTTACTCAAAATCATCAAAAACCCAAAGACAAAATATATAAACCCAACATCAAACTTTAATATATCAACAACTAACTTCACAAAACTCATAGTTTCATCAATGGCACATTTCAAAATCATTATAAAAATTAGAAATTGAGGCATGGGTTTGGTAGATACGAAGCAACGATTACAATAACGTAGAAATTATGAAAAATGGATCAAAGAACATACGTTAATCACAATTAAAAAGAGCCAAACCCTAGATTAGACTTTTATTTTTCTTTTCCTTGTATTTTCAGTCTTGAATGATAGAAATAAGATGATTTTTAACTTTGGTTTTAACTAATATAACATTAATATGCTTTTTACTAATTTAACCTTATTATAATTCATTAAAATTCCACCAACTAATTTTTTTTATGTCATTTAATACATTCCATGGTCAAATAACCTCATAAGGACCTCACAATCATAAAGCCAAATCAAATAAGCACTTTTAACAAACAGCAGGCAACTTTTACATTTTACGCGATTAGGTCCTTTTATCAAATTAAGCACACAATTGATAAAATTTTCATACGAGATTTCCACACACGCTAATTCATATATCATAAACATGGAAAATAATATTTAAATGTTTTTTTGACTCAGATATGTGGTCTTGAAACCACTATTTTGACTAGGGTCTAAACTGGACTGTTACAACATACCTTTCCCTGAACATGGCATCGGGTGTGAAAGATGTTTTCCTATTGCTGTTCATCTTCTGAGGCATGAATATTCAAACTCATTTTTACCACAAGAAGTTTACAACGGATAGCATATTCCATTTCATTTGCATCATCTAGTGGTGGTAAAGACTCATCATCAGATTCATATTCAGTCTCAATTTTTTCATTGTCTCTAAGGACCATCGTACTTCGATTGGGACAATGGCTAGAAATATGCCCTCAGCCCAGGCACTTAAAGCACTTGACATCTAACAAATGATTTTGTTGCATTTCTGCCTTTCTTTTATATGCAACATCACTTGGCTTTTAGAATTTGGGTGGTCTGAATTTGTCTTTTGCTGGCATAGTTACATCCTTTTTAAAAGATGTTTGGCCCCATTTTGAAGCAGAACCAGTGTTGGATGCCATTCAAAACACTCCTTTCTTTTTGAGTTGCCGCTCAATTTTTATGGCCATATGAACCATATCAGTCAATTCAACATAATGTTGTAGTTCAACAACATTAGCTATTTCTCGATTTAAGCCAGACAAAAACCTTACCATGGTAGCCTCTTGGTCTTCATCAACATTGGCTCGAATCATAGCTATCTCTATCTCCTTGAAATAATCTTCCACACTCCGATTTCCTTGTGAAAGATTTTGGAGTTTTTGGAACAAGTCCCGCTGGTAATGACTAGGAACAAATCTTTTTCGCTTGAGTGCCTTCATTTCAGCCCATGTTTCCATGGGTCATTCTCCATTTCATCTCTTATTCATGTTTAGTTGATCCCATCATATAATAGCATAATCTGAAAATTTAATGGTTGCAATTTTTACCTTTTTTAGTTCTGAATAATTATGGCACTCAAATACCAACTCAATCTTTTTTTCCCATTCCAAATAAGCTTCAGGATCAGTTTTTCCTTGGAATGAAGGAATTTGCACCTTAATATTTTCAAGATTGTTATCAACTTGCTCTCGCCTCCTTGGCTCTTAATTTCTATGATCATTTCATCTCACACTTCATTCTAACACTTGATCACTTTCCACTTCACTATTGCCATAGTAGTCATTTTGGTAATTTCTTACAAGTGCTTGTTGCTGTTGAGCATTAGGAACATGAGGTGATTGGTCTTAAGGTAGAGGTGAACGACCTCATTATAAAGGTAAACGTCCTTGCTGTGGTTGTAAACGAGCTCGTTGTGGAGGTGAATGACCTCGTTCTACTCTCCCCTCTAACTGATCAAGCCACTCTTGGATGGGCTCCAATTGATTTTGCATCATGCTTTCCATCTCTCTTAGCAACGTTTAATAACCAAGTTTGGAACTCCCCTTCCTTTATTAGGATTATTCCTTATAGGACTCCTTGACATGATTTCTATTAACCATAAAATAATGTTAATAATGAAATATTCCTCACCAAATCAAACCTCACAATTTTCTCTCGAAAAAGAAAAAAATTCACTCCACTCGTGTTTCACTCAATTTTGGCTTTTTCTAGCTCTTTTAATCTCAACACTCGTGCCGTTTTCCTCTCAAGTTCTTCTCAAAGTTCTGGATCGAACTAGTTAGGACTTGAACAAGGAACACTTTCAATAGTCAGTTAGCAACAAATGATTGATATGTGGTAGGATAGGTTCAAAAAAAATAGAAAGGGAAAAGGTAACAAGGTTTTTTAATCGAAAGATTTTAGTAGTGTGACAACTTGTCGGATAATATAAGATATACTCCAGATATATATATATATATATATATTTACAATTTTTTTCAACTTCAAATTGTTATTTTTTCTAATTTTATTTTTCACTTCAATTTTTTTATTTTTTTAATATTTCAAAACTTCTAATATGATACCTGGTTTAGATTTTCATAGTTCTGACACCAAACGATACGTGCTCGTAATTTTGAATTTAATCACTAGACGTTGAATTTCTTGATCGTCTAATTTCTGTGTCGTTTCAAGTTGGAATTCAAAATGAAATTGTGAGTAATGGAGAATAGGTTGAATAAAAACATCAAAGGAGGTTTCGAAAGGATGACTTGCTCAAATTAAACACTTAGAAAAGAACCGCTGATATAAATGATCATGACCCAATTTCTATATAGTGAAATAACAAACAAGTTTTTTGAGAAGTAAACTGTGACCCACTATTTAGCAAAATAGGAACCAACAGTATGTTAGAATGCCACACTTCAGAAAATAAGGAAAGAATGGAAGTGATAAGTTCAAAGAGAAAGGGTTTGATGCCACAAGGAGAAACTTGATAATTCCAAGTAAGTTAGACCAAGAAAAAAGAGATAGAATTCTCATACAAAACTCAATAAAATTCAATTAGCTATCAAAGTTCTATTTACAGGAAATTTATAGGCACTTTTGTGATTGTAAAAAATCTATGTGAGATTTTTCATATTCAGCCATTAACTAGTATTATTACAAGCAATAATTTCATTTTTAACTCTTATAAGGAAGCCAATGAGTCATGTCTCTTCATTGGAATCTGATGTAGTTGAAAATGCATGTCAATTCTCCTTAATGAAGACTTAAAGTATCCTTAATGTGTTTGATTGATGTCCCTTAAACTCCCTTGTAACCACATGATAAAAGCTTGTGTAACATCCTCTTAAATGGCACCATGATGAGGACTTAAGATTCTAAAAATGTTCAGACTTGAAGAATCTCTTTTGGTCCATTAAACCTCCTTAATGTTCTTTTAAAGCTTTGAAATTGTCCAAATTTGAAGAGTCTTTAATCATATGAAAAGTCACATGCAAAATAGATATTTAAGATTAAATAATAACTTAAAACACTAATAAAAATAGCATATTTAATAACTGTCATGCACACAAATTAAATGAACATGCAACTTAAACCATACTTGAAGTAAATTAACAAATGAGTTGATTTAATGCATGACTTATTAAATATGAAAAACACATAATGCAAGTCTTAAATGATGCTAATGTATTAATGTAAAGCATTAACTAAAGACACATTCAATAAACAAGAAACATAATGCATATTTTTTAAAAGATGTAGATGTATTAATGCAAAACATTAAATAAAGATGCATTTAACAAACAAAACACATAATGAAGCAGATCATTAAACAAATATGCATTTAACAAAAAAAACACATAATTAAAATTTGAAAAGTTTGTTCAAACTAATTAAACTGTCACATGTAACACATTGCATGAAATTGGATCGTTATCTTGAGTCCAAAAAAAAAATTTTTGACTTCTCATGCTCGGCCAAAACTTGCTGAATCAACCCTAACATCGCCTCTTTGAGCTTCTTGGATCTAGCTTGAGTCATAGGCCCAACGGGAATTTCAATTGGATTTCTTCTTGAGTTCTCCTCATCTTTCAACCCAATTGGTATTGACATAGATGAGTTTAATTTTGTTCCAATTGATTCTTCATCAGATGCTCCCATGCATGTACCAGATGACGTCCTCACCAAGGTAGTGAAAGAATTTTATGCTCATCTCACCTCTCTTGATAATGCTTTTATATATGTACGCGATTTCTCGATAATGTTCGATGAAGACTCAATCAATGCGCAATATGGGTTATCTGTAACGCCCCAAATTTTTTATTTTTGGCTTTTGTGTTTATTGGGCTTGGAAGTGTCTGAATTTGTGCTTCGTGATATTTTGGCTTAAAAATATGTGGGTTTAAGTAGTTATGTGCTCTGGGGTGTGTTTGGGAGGTCCCAAGTGTAAGTGTTAACTTAGGCTAAATTTTGGGTCTTATTTGAATAAAGCCTGACTTGAGGCCAGTGGGCTTATAAGGATTTGGTGGTAAAACTTAACAGAATGGGCCTGCTGGTCTAGTGGTTAAGTGGCAATGGAATTATGCTTAGGATCAGGGGTTCGATTCCCTACAGTGGCAATGGGATTATTTTTACTGCAAGTTTCAGTTAAGTGTGGGTTTTATTAAAAGTCTGAGTTGTGGGTTTTAGGGAAAACTTAGGGTTTTCTTATTTTCCTCCTTTTTGGCAAAACACCTTTCTCTGCCGTCTTCTTTTTTTCCCTAATTTCCCCTTACTATCGAATTCTATTCTTTTTCCCCTTTCTCCTTCATTTTTCTTCCTTTTCGATAAGCTTTGGCATTTTGGTAGTGAGTTCGTCGATTCAATAAGTAACATTTAACTAAAGTTACGAGATTTCATTTGGGGATTACTTCAAAAGGGTTTTGGTTACTGTTTAGGGATTATTCAAGTCTCTGTAGATCAGTAATCGAGTTCTAAATAGTATGGAAACCCTGTTCTTTGTCAAAGGTAAGTAGATCTCTCATTTCGAAATTTGTCCATTCTTAGGTAAGTCAATTTAAGTGACTGATTTAGGAGTTTTGACAATCTTAGGCTTTAGAGTGCTCGTGATTGGATTACCAGTGAAAATGAACCAGGTGTGTACTCCGATTACGCAAAAAATAAGCTTCGGTGAAAGCCGAAAAGCTGACTGTCGATGCCACACGGGCTTATTGTCTGCCCGTGTGGTAGCCTGCATCGCAAGACATGGACATGTGATAGACGAGCCAGGCCGTGCGCGCGCCACATGGACGTGAAGGGCACGGGCGTGTGAGGCTGGCGAGGCTGTGTGTGAGACACGAGCTCGACCATTTGGGTTGTATAGGCCACACGGGCATGTGGGTCACACGGGTGAACCACACGGGTGTGTGATATTTGGGCCAGGCTAATTTGGGCCATGTGGGCCACACGGGCGTGTGGGCCCACACAGGTAGGGCACACAGTCATGTAAGCCCAATTAATGTGAAATGTTCTGTAAGTTTGCATGGGTCGCCTAAGTCGACTGTAACCTGATGTAGGGGCAGTAAGCGTTACTTAGACCCCATGCTCTGATTGATTACTGATTTGTATGCAAAAACATGCTAATATAAGCATGTGTATCTGTACGATTTTGTATATTTGTTATCTACACATAAGCATGCCATGATATTTATGATGCATTACATTGGGTTGGGATTGTTATGAAGAGAAGGAAGTCTGAAAGACAATTAGCCTAATATCTGGCAGCGACGCTGCACTTAACTGTATGTACTATTTTTTGGTACCATTTGGTGTGTAGGGTTGGATGGGTAGATTATATCCCCATACTTGTTGTGTAGGACTGGATGGGTCGATTTTATCCCCACATGGTGTGTTGGGTTGGACGGAGATGGTGTGCAGGGTTGGTGGGCATGATTTCTGATTTCTAATCTCTAATCTGTTATGCATGCAATATATGTAAGGCTAAGGCTGAATATCTGTATTCTGTTATCTGTTTGTATGCATGCGGCTTGTGAGGATGTACACATTAAGTTGTGAAAACTCACCCCTTTATTTACTTTATCTGTCAGGTAATCCTCAACAGTAGATGGATCGGTGCGACGGAGGGCTCGATGGTGACCACTGGTAGACACTTATGGATTTTTGAGTAACATTTATTCCATCTGCTTTATTTTTATATTTGCTTTGGGATTAATTATGTAGTTGAACTCGAACTATTTGTTTTGGGTTTTGGGATTTTAAACTGTTAAGGTTATTTTCTTATGAACCGTGACACTATAAATATGTTTTAGAAATTTAACTTATGGTTTTCGTAAAAAGGAATGACGATTTAGGTTCTGCTTTATAAGAGTGTTTTCAAGTAATAATTGGAATAGGGATTTCATGACTTAAGAAAAGATAATAACTTGGACGATTTTTAACTTGCTAAGGTTTTCTAAAAAGCACTCTCATGTGACGCCGCCAGATTTGGCCATAACGTCTAGGTTGGGTTTGGGGTGTTACATTTAGTGTATCAGAGCCAGATTTGCAAAAACTCAGCTGTGGATTTGGGCAGTAAAAAGTATGGGTTTTGAAATGTTTTTGATAAATAAGTGGTTCACCGAGTCTCCGGTGCCATCTTGTAAGTTCTCTGCAACTCTGATATGTATTGCTAAAGCATGCTTATACAGAAATATTGTTTGAGTTTGTCTAAAATACTGTGTATGAATTGTGAGACTACTATAGGTAGTACTTTGCTAAAACACTTTAGGTAGTGTAAGCTAAAAACTGTAGTGAGCTTATTACTCGCGATAACTGACTCTAAAAACTTTGATGCTGTTCTACATAAAATATCTGCTAATAATTATCAAAACTGTAAATTGATATGCATAAAACTTCTAAATACAGATTAATTTGGTAGTTACGATGAGCACACGAGGTACTCGTGGAAGGGGTACTAGAGGCCGAGGTAGATGAAATGATCGCATCCCGGAGTGCACCAAGTTCGAGCAAGGATTCAATGGTGCTGCCCCAAGGACCAATCACGCGAGCTCGAGCTAAACAATTCAAAGAGGCCATTTCGACCTTAATTATCCAGTTGTGGGATGAGACTTTGGTTGGAGGAATAGAACAAGTTAGGACCAGCTCAATAAAGTTTCCTTGCAATATATTGCAAACCGATTTCAGCTTAATTCCAGCTCTTTAAACCGTTCCAACTAAATTGAACTTTTTTTTTTATTTTTCAGTATTGCATTTAGTTGCATTTAAATCCTTGCATTTAAGCATCTTAGTTTAATAATGAGTTGTTGGTTGTTAATTCAATTCATCTTAGTTTAATTAATTGAGTTTTTTATGAACTTGATTTAATAGATGCTTCTTTAAATAACTAGTTACTAGGATAATTTATTGATGCATGAGTTAAAGTTCATTTAATAATGCTTCTATTAATTAAACTAGTTGCTAGATTAAATGATGCATTAGTGTTAGTTCATTTATTTAAGTTAGTTGTTAATTTGTTTTAAGCTTAATAAATGAGTAAATGTGACGGTTACATGTGTTAATTACAGGTGACTTTTCAGCTCCCATCTATTATTATTAAAGGCTGTTATGCATTCAATAAAGTGACCTTTCAAGAAATTTCGGTTACAAAAAAGAGGGCTGTTACAAAGAAGATTTAACACATCATTTAAAAGAGTTTAAAGAGTGAATTATTGCTTCTTTAAATTTGGCAGCAAGCTTTTCAATTTCTAGCCGTTTTGCTACTTCAAAAGAATTAATTCAAGTATTCAAACACCATTAAGGTGCTGGTGACTATTCGGTTAACCAAAGGACACTTCAAGAGTCACTTTTCAAGCATTCAAGGTCAATTATGTAGCTGAATTGAAGTGAATTAAATGGTGGAGTTATTTGGTTCAAGAATTCCAAGAGACTTGAGCTTTATTTTAGCTTTTAAGATGAATACTTGTGACCATTCATGTAGCCTTTTCCTAGCCTTATAAATATGTGTGTAATCAGCCTTTTGAAGATACTTTTTAGAAATATTTTTGTGAATGATATACTGCCAAATTTGTGAGGCAAATTTTTCTCTGTTTTCGTTCAAATATTTGTTGGCTACCTAGTGTTCTAGTTGTGTCATCCATTTTCTTTGTTGAAAATTGAACTTATCACTACTCGTAGTGTGGCGTTCAAACATACCGAGGTTCCTATCTTGCTAGATAGTGGGTCAAGGTCACCTTAACCACTCTTAAATCGAATTAAAGGGCTTATAAGCAACGGGTCATTACCAAATCAGTATTGGTTCTTGTTTGCACTTTTGGTTCAATCCATTTTTTTTTCTTACCATTTCGAACTAAAATAAATTCCTTCTTTCACATCCTACCCTTTTCATACCATATTCTTAAACCAACTACTAAATTGTCAAACAACTTCATTCCAAACCAGTTTCACTAAACTAAATTGTCAATTGCTTCTCGTAGACGATCGGGCATTTTTCATACGACTCAACTCATCTCGAGGCGGATCGTATCAGTAGAGGCCGATGAGGGATTCGAGCTGAGTCCTTCGCATCTGATACGATCCCTAATTTGGACTCTAGTGGGACACTAGTATCACCTGCTATTGAGACTGGCGCTGAGTCTGTTGACTATGCAGCTGGGGATGACACACTATCCCAGGCTATGCTGTAAAGTCTGGAGAGGGTCGCTGGGGCTAATGTTGGATCTGGAGGTCGTGGGTCAGTTACAGAACGACTTCGATCGAACGTGGCTGAGTTATTTAGGGGCATCGCTGGAATTGCTCCTAGCGTGGCTGAGTACGGGATGGAGGCCATGGAGTGTATCATGGACAATCTAGACTTTCTTGATGAGCAAAAGCTCAAGGGGGCTGTGTCATTGCTGCGAGATGAGGCGTATCAGTGGTGGCTGATCGTTAAGGAGGGCACTCAGCCCGACCGACTGACTTTGGATCTGTTTAAGACCACTTATCAGAGTAAGTACGTGGGAGCCAGCTATACTAACGCTAGGCGACGTGAGTTTCTGAATCACACTCAGGGAGACCGTTCAGTGGCTGAGTATGAGGTCGAATTTTTAAGGCTGAGTCGCTATGCGAGGGGCATGGTGACGACTGAGTATGAGTACTGTGTTCGATTTGAGGATGGTCTTCGTGATAGTCTGTGAGTTCTGATAGCTCCTCAGAGGGAGCGGGATTTTTCAGTCTTGGTCGAGAAGGCCAAGATAGTAGAGGAGGTGAAGCACTTTGAGTGCCAAAACTGTGAAAAAGGGAAGGCTAAGAGGGATACAGAGCCTTCGAATGCTAGGGTGAGGCCTAGGAAAAAGGCCAAATTTGATGGGCCCATGAGAGTTGGGCCTACTGTTGCACCTGCTGGGGTGGTGATTTGTCAGGTTTGTAATAGATGCCATCCAAGCGAGTGTTGGAGGTCTACTGGGGCTTGTTTGAGATGTGGTTTGACTAAACACTGAGTTAAAGATTGTCCGCTAAGGGGTAATCAGATGCAAGCTCCAGTTACTGAGACTGTACAGCCACCGAAAGGTGTACAACAACCACCTAGGGGCCGAGGATAGGCTAGAGGTGGTAATGGTATGGGTCGAGGTCAGAGAGCACCTGGCAGGGGTGCTGGGCCAACTGAGGCGAGGCAGACTGCACTTGTTTATGCTGCACGTCGTTGTGAGGATGGAGATGCTCCAGACATCATCACGGGTACAGTTTTATTCTTAATGTACCTTATGTTGCACTGATAGACATTGGCCTTACGCACTCTTATGTGGCATGTTTTGTGTTTGAGAATTCGGGGATTCCGCATGAGAGCACTTCTAGTGAGATTTCTGGGGTGAGTCCGTTGGGGCAATCCATTACGGTTAGTAAACTGTTCAGAGACGTTCTTTTGGAAGTCCAAGGTACAATATTTCTGGCTGATCTGATGGAACTTCCGTTTGGGGAGTTCGACTTAATTCTGGGGATGGACTGGTTGGTAAAGAACCGTGTGAGTTTGGATTGTGCTAAAAAGAGGTTGGTTTTATGGACCGAGGAGAATAATGAGGTAGTCGTGATTGGAGAGCGACGAAATTATCTGGGTAATGTGATATCTGCTATGGTAGCAGAGAAGCTTGTGAAGAAAGGATGTGAGGCGTACTTGGCCTACATCAGTGTTTCTAATTTTATGGACTCTTCAGTTAAGGACATTCATACTATGAGGGACTTTCTAGATGTCTTTCCAGAGGAATTACCAGGGTTGCCTCCGAGTCGTGAGGTGAATTTTGGGATTGAGTTGATTTTTGGTACAGCTCCGGTGTCTATCGCCCCTTATCGAATGGCACCGAAGGAACTGGCAGAGCTAAAGTGATACGATTCGCCTTGGGGTGAGTCGAGTCGTATGCGAGTTTGCCCAATTGTCTACGAAGAAGTATCATTTGGTTTGTTCAAAGGATTATGGATATGAAGTTTATGTAGGTTCGATTATAGAAAAATAATAAAAGATGGAATTAAATATAGTAATTGGATAACAAACAACAGATGTGAAGTGACTTGATGATTCGATTATGATGAAACAAAAGGATGGAATGGAGTGGAATGAAAATGATCTCAAAAACAAACACGAACCAATATTAGAAAATACTGACCCAAATGCTTATAAGTTTTCAAGGTGGTCGGATGGAGAATAGGAGAACCTCGACCCGCTACTTAGCAAAGTAGGAACCTTGGTATAAGGGTGAACGCCACACTATTTGATAGTGATAAGTTCAGGATAAAGAAGAAGGCAGATTGACGCCATTAGTGACCTAAATAAGCCAACGAGTTCTTCAACGAAATATGAAAGAAATAAATCTCACAAATTTCATATAAGTTCAATAGTGTTTTAAAATAAGCAAAAAGATCTCCTTACAAAGACTGATTTCACCTATTTATAGTTCTAAAATAGGCTAGCTGAATGGTCACAAACATTCAACTTAATGTGCCAATTAAAAGCTGAAATTTAACTCAAGTCTTTTCACATTCTTGAGCCAAATAACTCCATCCTTGAATTCACTTTAATTCAGCTGAATGAATGACTTTAATGCTAGAAAAATGACTCTTGAGTTAGCCCCAGGTCAGCCGAATGGACACCATCTTCTTAATCAGCTTCTTAATGATGTTTGAATGCTTGAAATAACCTTTGAAAAGGCAAAAACGGCTAGTAGTGGAAAGGTTGCTGCCAAAATTAATTTGGATGATAAAATGCTCCTTAAACCTCCTTTAAATGATGTATAAACCTTCTTTATAACAGCCCTCTTGCTTTGTAACCGAAATCCCTTGAAAAGTCACCTTATTGAATGCATAACAGCCTTTAAATGTAATGGATGTGAGCTGAAAAGTCTCCTGCAATTAACACATGTAACAGACACATTTATTCAATTATTAAGGTTAAAAAAAATTAACAACTAACTTAAATAAATGAACTAACACTTATGCATCATTTATTCCAGCAACTAGTTTAATTAAGAGAAGCAACATTAAATGACTTTAACTCATGCATCAATAAATAATCCTAGGAACTAGATTAATTAAGAGCAACAGTTATTAAATAAAGTTCAACAAAAACACTTATTAATTAAACTAAGATGAGTTGAATAAATGCCCAGCAACTCATTTATTAAACTAAGATGCTTAAATGCATGGTTTTAAAATGCAAACTAAATGAATAAATGAGTTACTTAATGCAAGACTTAATTTAATGAAACTGACTTAAACTAACATGGGAGTTACATAATGCATGGCTTTATTAAATGCAGAACACATAATGCATGTCATAATTAAAATATGTAGATCAATAATGCATGAAATTAACTAAAGATGCATTTAATTAAACAAGGCATAATTAAAGACTAAAGTATTGAGCTGATTCGAGCTCAAATGAGCTAAATTTGAACTGGTCAGAGCTCGTGAAGCTGGAAACAAACTGGGATCAGCTTGCCAGCTATGCAAGGCTCGACTGAGGAGACTTGACTGACGGGGTTCGCTGGGCGTGCTCGCATCATGAAGGCTCAAGTTCAAGAGCTATTAGATCGTGGGTTTATTCGTCCTAGTGTGTCTCCATGAGGAGCACTGATTCTGTTTATGAAGAAGAAGGACGGTACGATGAGGATGTGCATCGATTATCGTCAGTTGAATAAGTTGACGATCAAGAATAAATACCCACTTCCGACATACTTAATAATTTAAATTAAAATGTCTAGATTTAAACAAATTTATTAAACCTTAACTAATTAGCTTAACTTAATTAAAACGAAATAACTAATTTATTCCATCTTAATAAAATGCAAGAATTAGAATTTAAAGATGAGCTCAAATGAGCTTATTTAAGCTAAACCAAGCTCGTTGAACTGAAATCAAACTTCATCTTACACTTGGGCCCCTCGTGCTTAGGCCATGCTCGATGTTGCCGAACTGATTTGTAACATGACGCGACTAGGTTTGTATCATTGGCACTTAGGTCGACAAGAGAACCTTGACCCGCTAACTATAGAGAGTTAGGAACCAAAGATATGTTTTGAACACCACACCGGAGGTGATAAGTTCGGAATAAAATAAAGGAAAGATAGACGCCACGAGACGAAATCTTGATAAGTTAGATTAGTCCTAAAGTGAATAAAGAGAATTGAATTCTCACTAGAACAATTAAGTTTATATAATTAACAAAGTCTAAAATTGTCTAACCTTTACAAATGAAATTTAACACATATTTATAGCCTAAAACATGGGGTAACCGAATGGACTATTAGGGAGGCTGAATGGACATTTTTAATTTAGCTCAAATGAGCTGAAGCTTCTTGGAATGATCCTAGCTACGTCCTTGAAGTTTCCAGCTGCTTTGGGGATGCCAATCATCAAACAATTAAGCTCCTTAATTCATCTAATTAATTGAGCTGAGTACTTAGCTGAAAGAATTCAATGGTTGAACCAATTTAACAATTATGTTCAGCTTTTAATCTTTATTGGGCAGCCGAAAGTTCATCAGCAAAGTTAATGACTTTGAGGCGCATGAAAATTCCCATTGGTGTGAAAACTTAGCTCCCAACAGACTCTTAATGTGAAAGGACGAAATGATCAGCTTCTTTGTGTGAAAACATTATGTGAACAGCATCTTGGCTGTTGAAAAACACGAGCAGACTTTTGGGGAAGAGTAAGCAATGGCTGGAATTAAATTCACTTGGAAAATTGAATGTTCAGCCACTTTTTGGCCGAATGGCCACTTGGGAAACACAACTAGCAGCCTTCTAGCATTAATTACATTCTCATGCTCCTAGGCCGTTCATGGAAAGTGTACCTTGTATTAAAGTCAGCCATTCATGGTAGACAACTCCTTTAATGCTGTTCTTTGCACCAACAACTCTTTAATGTTGTTCCATGCACCAGCAACTCAATTAATGTGTTGTCCATGCCTTGTACACTAATTAATTTGGCTGTAGCAAGAAGCACATTAAATTCGGCATGCTTGCTTCTTTAATGTCAAAAATAGTTGCACATTTAAACCAAAATTAACCAGCTTTGAACATATTAAATTGGCAGCAAATTATTAAAACCACATTCGGCTAGATAAGAAACTCCAAGACACATTTAAAACATGGCTAGGCTAAGAAACACTCACTAAAACATATTTAAGCTAATTAAATGACCAGATTCTAAACACATTAAAAGCTGTAGAAAAAAACATATTAAAACATGTATTAGATTTAACAAACTTAACTAAAATTATTAAATATCAAATTTGAACTTATCTATGAGCTGATAAACTAATTAACTAAAATAAGTTTATTCTAGCAACATAAACGCAAGAATTAAAATAAACTCAAAATGAACAAACGAGCTCATTGAGCTATAATTCGAGTTGAATTGAGCTCGATGAAATTAAGATCAGGTTTTATTTTGAACTTGGGCCCCTCGAACTTAGGCCATGCTCGATGTTGTCGAATTGTGTCAAACCATGATACGATGGGGTTCGTATCATTCCCTCCCTCTTGAAGACGATTTGTCCTCAAATCGGGCCACTTGCTTGAAATTTTTTTTCCAAGATCACAAACCATCTTGTTCATGATCGGTTCGAAATCATTTCCAAAACCCAAGGAATCACAACTGGTTCAAAAAGGAAATGGGTTATTTCCATGCCCTCCCTCTTTAGGGGGATGCCATCTCCAAGTGTCACCTTCAAAAGAGTAAAACAAATTAGTGACACTAGGAATAAAAATCTCTAAAGAACTTTTCTCAATCTCATTCACGAATTTATTGTAAAAACGAATACTAGGGTCAAAGATGGAAAACGTCCTCACTGTTTCACAATGGATAAAAAGGTCAAGCATAATCATCGGAACAGAACCATTAAGCACTCAAAAATTATGGTTTTGGACAACAAAAGTACTTGATTCAAGTCTTTTGGAAAACTTAATACCAAACGATGTAAGACAATAATCTCTGCTGTCGGAAGCAAAGTTTTCTCTTATTGTTTGATTTTGACTTGAAGATTTCATTGAGAACAACACAGGGGAAATATGAAACAATGGCAAGTTAATGATACGATCCGTCTCGAGATGAGTCGAGTCGTATTAGAGTGCCCGATCGTCGACAAGAAGTTACGCTAGGTTTACTTGAAAGGTCAGGTAAGAGAAAGAAGGATATGGGTTTTGGTCCGAATTAGGATAGGTAAGAAGAATTGAAAGTTCGAGTTTAGGGTCTGAATAGGTATCGATGAATGATTTGGTTCAATTAGGTAAAGGGAATTGAAGTAATGATAGTAATGGTTAAAAAGGTAAGAACGGAATGGTACTATGAAATGGTACGAATGGAATGAAGGGTTTGAACAAAAAGTGCAAACAAGAACCAATACCGATTTGGTATCGACCCGTTGTTTATAGGCTCTTTTAGTTCAGTTTGGTTTTGGTAAAGGAAAACCTCGACCCACTATCTAACAAGATAGGAACCTCGGTATGTTTGAACGCCACACTACGAGTAGTGATAAGTTCGGTTTCGACAAAGAACAACGGTTGACACAACTAGAACTCTAGGAAGCCAATCGAATCTTTGAACGAAATTTAAGAAAACTTTTGCCTTACAATTTTTGGCAGCATAACATTAACAAAAATCCCAAAAAAAATCCCTTTACAATGAAAGTGAACAACTATTTATACTAGTAACCTATGCTAACCGAATGGTCAAGTTCATAGGCTTAACAACTAAGCAATGTAACTATTAATGGCTATGAAAATTCTAGAAATGACTTTCAATGTGCATGTCCATGTTCGGCCGAATGGGAGGTGGATGGAAGACTTCATGAATATGCATTGATGTATTTGGATAAATGTTCTTCATGCATGCATGGCTAGATTCTAACTAACTCCTTTAATGGGGCATTTAATTCATGTTGTTTCACCATGAGTGGCTTAATTAAAGAGGCCTCATGAAGGGTCAAACTTGGTGTGAACAAGGAGCTTGAGTAGACTCTTGTGTATGAACAATGGCTGAATGGTCATCATGGTATGAACACAAGGTGTGAACACATGATCAATACATGAACCGTCCAATGCATGTTCCTTCATTAATTTGATCCATGAATCTTCAAAATGCATGAATGACCATCATGAACATGCATATGCCTCTTTGATTGTCGTCCATTGAGCCTTTCTATGCATGCACCTGCAACATTAAAATCAAGCATTAATCATCAATGTGAACACATTAAGGTGGCAGCAATAAGAACATATTAAACACACTCATAAATTCGGCTAACATAATAAATAATTGTAGTAATCTGAGCACATTATATCCTAGTCAACCAAGACATATTAAATAAAACTAATGTGAACTAACTTAATATGTGGTTTATTAATTAACTATTTAATGAACTTATTAAATAAAAATTTAATAGTAGTCAAATGAAGTCAAAGTAGTCTTCATGAGCTAGAATTCAACTCATGAGCTAAAACCAAGCCGGACTTGGACTCTTAAGTCGGTAGTGAGTGGACTGAGTGAGGAACAGAAGTGAGCTCGATGAGCTGAGCTGGACTTGCAGGTAGTTGCATGGTGAGTTCAAAGAGCTGGAATCTACTTCCTCAGAATGTCCTAATAGTGTTTTATTCCAAGTTTGAGCTACAAAAGCTGTGATAGACTCCTTAAACTTCTTGGCTCGAGCTCGAGTAATAGGACCTTGTGGTAGCACCAAAGAATCCTTGCTCGAACTAGCTGAACCATGGGGCGCGATCGCATCATTCCCCCCCTCTTCAAAATGACTTGTCCTCAAGTCGAAATCTGCATTAAAAGGAGTTAAATCTGACACATTAAAAGTAGCACTGACATTATAATCTCTTGGCAAATCAATTTTATAAGAGTTTTCATTTATTCGCTCTAAAACTTGAAAAGGGCCGTCTCCGCAAGGCAGTAGTTTAGATTTCGTTGGGTCAGAAAATGCTCCTTGCGCATATGAATCCAAACCCATTCTTCGGGTTTAAAAACTACTCGTTTTCGGCCTTTGTTCGCATTACGTACATAGGACTCAGTCCTAGCCTCGATATTGGCCCGCACCTTGCTATGTAAATCCTTGACAAAATCTGCCTTTTTCTTCGCATCTGCATGGACAAACTGATCAGTAGGTAAAGGCAATAAATCTAAAGGAGTCAAGGGATTAAAACCGTAAACAATTTCAAATGGGGAGAATTTAGTCGCAGAATGGACAGAACGATTATACGCAAACTCAATATGGGGTAGACAATCCTCCCACGTCTTCAAATTCTTCCGAACGATGGCTCGAAGCAAAGTAGATAGAACTCTATTGACAACTTCCGTTTGGCCATCGGTTTGGGGGTGGCAGGTGGTCGAAAACAGAAGTTTGGTCCCTAATTTACCCCACAAAGACCTCCAAAAGTGACTTAAAAATTTTGTATCTCGGTCCGACACGATTGTACGAGGAATGCCATGTAGTCTAACGATATCCCTGAAAAACAAGTTTGCCACATGAACAAAGATCGCGGTCTTAGTACAAGCAATAAAATGAGACATTTTTGAAAATCTATCTACAACAATGAAAATAGAATCCTTCCCCGTTTTTGTGCGTGGAAGTCCGAGAACAAAGTCCATGGAGATGTCAATCCACGGTGCTTCAGGAATGGGCAATGGTGTGTACAAGCCATGGGGTTGCACCTTCGATTTAGCCTTTTTGCAGGCTATACACCTTTCGCAAACTTGCTCCACATCTTTTCGCATTCGTGGCCAATAAAAATGTTCATGGAGAGTAGCAAGCGTCTTATTGACTCCGAAGTGCCCCATAAGACCACCGCTATGTGCTTCGTGCACTAAAAGGTCTCGAACAGATCCACAGGGAATGCAAAGTTTGCCTTCTCGAAATAGATAGCCGTCGTACCTATAAAAATTTTCAAAAGAACCTTTCTCGCAAGCAGTAAATATCTCACCAAAATCAGAATCGTTAACATAAGCATCTTTTAATAACGTGAAACCAAGAATTTTAGAATCCAAATATAATAACAAGGTATACCTTCTCGAGAGCGCATCAGCCACGATATTATCTTTACCTTTCTTATATTTGATGACATATGAAAATGACTCAAGGTATTCAACCCACTTCGCGTGGCGTCAGTTCAACTTATGTTGGCCTTTGATGTGCTTCAAGGCTTTGTGATCGGAGTGAATAACGAATTCCTTAGGCCACAAGTAATTTTGCCATGTCTCAAGGGCTCGTATGAGCGCGTACATCTCTTTATCATACACCGGATAGTTGAGTACGGCTCCATTAAGTTTTTCACTAAAGTAAGCCATAGGACGTCCGTCTTGTGTCAGCACGGCCCCGATTCCAATGCCCGAAGCATCACACTCGATCTCAAAAGTCTTCGAGAAATCTGGAAGGGCAAGCAAAGGAGCGTTAGTGAGACAATCTTTGATTTTTATAAATGATTTCTCTTGTTCATCGTTCCAAATAAAAGAAGAATTTTTCTTAATGACACTCGTAAGTGGAGCAGCAATAGTGCTAAAATTTGAAACGAATCGTCGGTAGAAACTTGCTAAGCCATGGAAACTTCGAACTTGCGTAACGCTCGTAGGCCTTGGCCAATCTTGTATGGCCTTAATCTTCTCTTGGTCTACCTCGAGACCATCCGCACTAACTACAAATCCCAGAAAAACAGTTTTGTTAGAACAAAAAGAACATTTCTTTAAATTAGCATATAATGTCTCTTTTCGCAAAACTTCTAAAACAGATTTGAGATGACCTACATGTTCTTCCATGGATTTGCTGTAAATCAATATATCATCAAAATATACCACACAAAACTTACCGATGAAAGGCCTTAAAACATGGTTCATTAGTCTCATGAACGTACTTGGAGCGTTGGTAAGGCCAAAAGGCATAACCAACCATTCGTATAGTCCGTGCTTGGTCTTAAATGCCGTTTTCCACTCATCTCCTTCTCGCATCCGAATTTGGTGGTACCCACTCTTCAAATCAATTTTTGAGACCACTCTGGACCCACTAAGCTCATCTAACGTGTCATCTAAGCGAGGAATGGGATGACGGTATTTGATTGTTATCTTGTTAATGGCTCGACAATCCACACACATGCGCCATGTTCCGTCCTTTTTCGGTACCAATAATACGGGAACAGCACAAGGACTTAGGCTCTCGCGAATGTAGCCTTTTTCCATCAGTTCATTGACTTGTCTTTGCAACTCTTTGGTCTCCTCCGGGTTGGCTCAGTAAGCAGGTCGATTTGGAGTAACCGCTCCCGGCACGAAATCAATTTGATGCTCGATTCCACGAAGTGGTGGAAGACCACTCGGGGCTTCTTCCAGAAAAACATTTTGGAAATCCTGCAACAAAGAAAAAATAGGAGGGGGTAGGGTATCGGGTAAATCGTTAGTAGAAATTAATGTTTCCTTATACAAAAGTACAAGAACAGTTCGATTCATCACCAAAGCCTTCCTCACATCACTAACTCTTGCAAAAACACTCATTTTCTCAATTTTCTTTTCTTTTTCTTCTTTTTCTTGGATATTTTTCTTGTCACTCTCTTTTGTTTTCTTATTTTTCTCTTCTTTTATTTTTTTACAACTTTCTTTTTCTTTTTCTCTCATTTGCTCAACAGAAGCTTTTAGTTTGATTTGGTCATCATACACTTGTTTGGGAGTCAACGGCACCACTGTCACATTCTTTCCCATAAATTTGAACGTATACCGGTTGGTATACCCGTCGTGTTGAACTCGTTTATCAAATTGCCACGGTCGGCCAAGTAACAAATGCTCCGCGTGCATCGGTACGACGTCACAAATAACTTCATCCGAATACTTGCCGATGTTGAAAGAGACAAGTACTTGCTTCGTCACCTTAAGCTCTCCTCCGTCATTGAGCCATTGAAGTTTGTAAGGACTCGGATGCTTAGTTGTGGGTAGACCAAGCTTTTCAACCATCATCGTGCTTGCCACGTTGGTACAACCGCCCATCGATCGATAATAACACTACATACTTTGCCTCCGACTTGACATCGGGTGTGGAAGATGTTCTCTTGTTGGAGATCATTGTCCGCGCCTTGGAGACTTAGACTTCGCTTTACCACTAGTAGTTCTCCTTCCATAGGTTGTTCTAAGTCCTCCTCGACTTGATCGATTCGATTCTCTTTCTCTTCCTCGTCCTCCGTCTCGATCTCGCCATCAGCCCTCAACACCATGGTCCTTCGGTTAGGACATTGACTTGCTATATGGCCCCTTCCGAGGCACTTAAAGCACTTAATGTCCCGATTTCGATTGAAGGACGATTCGGGTGCCTTGCCTTTGTTCACTTCGGTGGTAGGCTTGTTGGTTTTCGAAGGAGCCGTGAACTCCTTTCCTCGAGAATTGGAAACACCTTTACTCGTTCCTTGGCCCCATTTGAGAGTGTTAGAAGTGGTAAATCCTCGACTCAGTCCCTTTCGTTTGAGTTGCTTTTTTACCTTGATGGCCATATGGACCATGTCAACCACTTCAAGGTAGTGTTGCAATTCAACAACATTGGCAATATCACGGTTTAAACCAGCCAAGAATCGCGCCATCGTTGCTTCAGTATCTTCTTGCACGTCTGCGCGGATCATTGCGATTTCCATCTCTTTAAAGTAGTCCTCGACACTTTTAGTCCCTTGCGTTAGATTTTGGAGTTTTTGGTGTAACTCCCGGTGATAATATGTGGGGATAAAGCGTCGCCTCATGGTCGCCTTCATTTCGGCCCAAGTGGAAATAGGACGTTCTCCGTTACGCCTTCGGCTAGTAGTTAATTGATCCCACCAGATCATGGCGTAGTCTGAGAACTCTATCGCCGCTAGTTTCACCTTCTTGTTCTCAGAATAGTTGTGACACTCGAACACCAACTCTATCTTTTTCTCCCACTCAAGATAGGCCTCGGGATCAGATTTTCCTTGGAAAGGAGGAATGGAAAGTTTAATATTCTTCAAGTCATTGTCTTCCCGCCTTCGATCTACTCGTCCACGGTTTCGGGGACGTCTCCTTTCTAGGCTTATGTTAGACTCTTGATCATTTTCATTTTCACTATCTTCGTTAACATCATCCTCTCGAGCCCTTGGTTGTCTTCTCGTTGGTTGGGACCTTCTCGTCGTTGCCTAGCAAATTCAGGATATTCATTGCGTTGTCGTTGGGCCTCGACTTGGTAGAGTCGATCTTCAAGAGGATTAAGCCTACGGTTAAGTAAGCGTTCCATCTCGCGCAAAAGGGCTTGCATTGGCAAATCCGGAACGCTTCTGACTGGTTGCCGCCCTTGTTGTTCCTCCATGTTTTGCCCACTATTTTGGGACATCTATTCGTTTTAAAATATCCTCACAAACAAAGCCTCTCAATCCGCTCAGAAAGAAAGAAGTTTGATGACACTCACACTCGTGTTTACACTCTTAGTTTGGCTTTTACCTCCCCTCGAATGAGCTCACACCCTCTTGCCTTTTACCTCTCTTAACTTTTCTCTAATTTCGTAAGCAGATTCGTTAGACTTAACCCTTGGCCTAGATGGTCGGTTCAAAAGGGGTATCAAGAGATTGATGTATTCGGTTTAGGGTAGGCTAAAAGAATAGGGAATTGGGTTAAAAGTGTGGCGAATTAGGAAAAGTAGATTAAAAGAAGGATCGGGAACTATATCAGATCAAGTCTTTGACGATCAAATAACAGCTGAATTGCTTGAATCACTTTTTTTTCGATTTTTTTCGAATTTTTTTCGAATTTTTTTAATTTTTTTTACTTGTATAACTTTTTTTTGTTCTATATCAACAACTAAATACAATAGGATCACTTTTGTAAACGATTTTTTTTCTCCGGCTACGTAGATTTTTTGTTTTTACAATAAAAACAACAAACTAATCGAAATGAGAGAACTTCGGTATACAAAAATTTTTTTATACTTTTTTTTTGGATCCTACTTACTCGCGTACACTTTGACTAGCCCGAGATTGATTTTTTCGCACGAACTTCTCGTTTTAGTAGCTCTGATACCAGATGATACGATCCGTCTCGAGATGAGTCGAGTCGTATTAGAGTGCCCGATCGTCGACAAGAAGTTACGCTAGGTTTACTTGAAAGGTCAGGTAAGAGAAAGAAGGATATGGGTTTTGGTTTGAATTAGGATAGGTAAGAAGAATTGAAAGTTCGGGTTTAGGGTCCGAATAGGTATCGATGAATGATTTGGTTCAATTAGGTAAAGGGAATTGAAGTAATGATAGTAATGGTTAAAAAGGTAAGAACGGAATGGTACTATGAAATGGTACGAATGGAATGAAGGGTTTGAACAAAAAGTGCAAACAAGAACCAATACCGATTTGGTATCGACCCGTTGTTTATAGGCTCTTTTAGTTCGGTTTGGTTTTGGTAAAGGAAAACCTCGACCCACTATCTAACAAGATAGGAACCTCGGTATGTTTGAACGCCACACTACGAGTAGTGATAAGTTCGGTTTCGACAAAGAACAACGGTTGACATAACTAGAACTCTAGGAAGCCAATCGAATCTTTGAACGAAATTTAAGAAAATTTTTGCCTTACAATTTTTGGCAGCATAACATTAACAAAAATCCCAAAAAAAATCCCTTTACAATGAAAGTGAACAACTATTTATACTAGTAACCTATGCTAACCGAATGGTCAAGTTCATAGGCTTAACAACTAAGAAATGTAACTATTAATGGCTATGAAAATTCTAGAAATGACTTTCAATGTGCATGTCCATGTTCGGCCGAATGGGAGGTGGATGGAAGACTTCATGAATATGCATTGATGTATTTGGATAAATGTTCTTCATGCATGCATGGCTAGATTCGGCTAACTCCTTTAATGGGGCCTTTAATTCATGTTGTTTCACCATGAGTGGCTTAATTAAAGAGGCCTCATGAAGGGTCAAACTTGGTGTGAACAAGGAGCTTGAGTAGACTCTTGTGTATGAACAGCCAACTGAATGGTCATCATGGTATGAACACAAGGTGTGAACACATGATCAATACATGAACCTTCCAATGCATGTTCCTTCATTAATTTGATCCATGAATCTTCAAAATGCATGAATGACCATCATGAACATGCATATGCCTCTTTGATTGCCGTCCATTGAACCTTTCTATGCATGCACCTGCAACATTAAAATCAAGCATTAATCATCAATGTGAACACATTAAGGTGGCAGCAATAAGAACATATTAAACACACTCATAAATTCGGCTAACATAATAAATAATTGTAGTAATCTGAACACATTATATCCTAGTCAACCAAGACATATTAAATAAAACTAATGTGAACTAACTTAATATGTGATTTATTAATTAACTATTTAATGAACTTATTAAATAAAAATTTAATAGTAGTCAAATGAAGTCAAAGTAGTCTTCATGAGCTAGAATTCAACTCATGAGCTAAAACCGAGCTGGACTTGGACTCTTAAGCTGGTAGTGAGCTGGACCCGAGCTGGGGAATGGGAAGTGAGCTCGATGAGCTGAGCTGGACTTGCAGGTAGTTGCATGGTGAGTTCAAAGAGCTGGAATCTACTTCCTCGGAGTCTCCTAATAGTGTTTTATTCCAAGTTTGAGCTACAAAAGCTGTGATAGACTCCTTAAACTTCTTGGCTCGAGCTCGAGTAATAGGACCTTGTGGTAGCACCAAAGAATCCTTGCTCGAACTAGCTAAACCATGGGGCGCGATCGCATCAGTTAAACTCATGCAAGACATGCTCGAATCCTTCAAATCCTACTATCGTGTAATTTCTAGAATCAAAGATTTGATTTTACATTCGCATATTATCACGATACAACGAATTTGTTTTTAGATTTAGAAACACATCATCAAGTAAGCAAAATTTGTTCACGCATATATTTAAACAGAAATTATGATGCTCACCTTTGCTTGGCAAAAACTTAAGATGACTTGCTCCGGGCTTAAACACACAATTTTGGTCATTCATTGTTACAAGCGACAATGGCCTTTCTTTCATCAACAACTCACACAAGTGAGACAAAGAAAATTTGAGCATGCATATTTTCAAACACTCATACATCGTAATTCCCATTTGATCAGACTTACACAAACATGCACAACGATATAGAGAATTCACATTACCATCACAAACAAACGAATTAGGCATTTTACGTGACAATTATTTATCACATAAGATCAAATTCTGTTTGTACCAACTTAATCTTACTTCATCAACAAGCTTGCCAACGCCGTACTCATTACAAAAAAAACTTTTCATACCACTTTTTAAAACAAAATCTTCAATAATCAGAGAATGGCAATTAATCGACATAGTGAGCGGCGATCTTTCAAAAATTAAGTCATCGGTACCTTTTTCAACAATGTTCAAATCAATTTGTCGTGATGTAATTGTTAAAGACTCC
The DNA here is from genome assembly GCA_025698475.1 of Gossypium anomalum. NCBI lineage: Eukaryota > Viridiplantae > Streptophyta > Magnoliopsida > Malvales > Malvaceae > Gossypium > Gossypium anomalum. The sequence goes on along the minus strand of CM046962.1, from coordinate 23,095,246 downwards.
TTACCTTGCTTGCCTTTAAGCTCTTGAGGGAGAATTTCATTTTCGATATTACCTTTCTCGATCATTCGAAATCGTCTCTTTTCGGAAAGATATTGAAGTTGTAGCTTGTCATTGGAATCTTCAGGAACCTGAGAAGAAACAATACAAGGAGAACTCATAGAACGGTTAGTTAAAACACTCCTCGTTTTTTCTTGTTCTCTCTTGTCTTCTCCATTCATTTCTTTCGCAATCTCATGTTCAAGCTCTTTCTCTTTTTCAATTGTTTCTTTCAAAGACTCACTCTCAATCTCTTTTTCAATTTTCTTTTCTCGTTTAAGTTCTTTTTCTTTTCTTTCACTCTCTTTTTCCACCTCACATGATTTTTTGATCTCATTACAAGAGGAAGAAAACATAGAAGAATCAAGATGAGAATCTTTTTGTTGAAAAAAATATGAAAGATCCGTGTATGAAATACGATCATCTCTTCGCAAGCGTTCCCCCGTGGATGAGTACCTTCTTGCATATGAATACTTTCTCGGACCTTCTCGTTTGTCATCATAATGGGTTTCACACTCGAAGTTTACTTTGCTTCTTCTTGAATTCCTAGTAGAATAGAAATCATGGTATGAATCTCTTCGAGAATAACTATCCGCAGGTGAATACTTAGACATAACATGTTCTCTTTTTCGTGAAGATTTCTCCACAAATGAAAACTTTAAGTGACTTGAAGAGGATTTCCTACATTCTCGTTTTTCATCTTGAAAGATTTCAGATTCGGGGATTACTTCATACCGTCTCAGTTTTCTTGTTAGATAAGAATCTCGGTCTGAGTCGCTCCTTGAATGATCATCAGATGTAGGTCTCCGTGACGACCTTGATTCCACTTTTTGACTCAAAGAAAGTTGTTATCTTCTGTCTCTTTCCTCGATTCGATCCAAACGCTCATGTAACTTGTTAAACTTGGATTTCACAATTCTATGCATCTCTTTCATCAAATATTGATAATCGAATTCTGAAAACACTTCTTGGTTCATGATTTTAGTGAGGGCAAAGGACAGTGATTAAAAACAGAAACAAAAAATTCTGTCAATAAAAACCTCACAAATTCTCTCAAAAAGAGAAAAAAATTGCACACTTTTGGCTTTTACGCACTTGAATAGTCTCACCACACACTCGTGCCTTTTTCCACTCTATTCTCTTCTCTCGATTCACGATGGACTACTTAGGCTTAGCGGTCTCGTTGGTGTGGAGTCGGCTTACAAAAATGATAATCGGTTTGGGTTGGAAATGATGTTGGGACAAGGGAGGGCTAGAAGAAAAAAAATAAAAGGTGAAGGTGTGGCCATTTGGGTAGATGGTGATAGTAGCAGGAAGTTGACGATCGGGATTTACAAAAGATGAATACAACTTTCAGCACTATCAACAGAACTCTTTTTTTTTTTTTGAAATCAAATGACAAAGGAACTGAACATTTTTTTTATTTCAAATTTTTTTTCTCTCTCCCTTTTTTTTGAGAATTTTTTTCACTATTTCTGATTTTTTTAACTAAATATATATATTTTTTTCTTCACGATTTTTTTTTCAATTTTTTTTCAATTTTTTTCTAAAGATACGATACCGAAACTTCCAAAAACGTTGATACTTAAGTCAATTTAACTAGCTCTGATACCAAATGATACTCGCCTCAACTTGATTTGAGTCGTAATAGTTGCCCGATCGATAAATTGGGTAAGTTTGAATGGTTTGCAAATTGGGAATGAAAACAAGGAAGATAGGTTCAAATGGTTAGTTTCGTAATGGATGTGGAAGCGAATTGATGGTTTGATTTCAAGAAGGCTGAAAGAGAGATGGATAAATGGCTATCAAAGGTATCAAACAAGGTTAAAGGAAATTTGATGATAGGTGAATGAAAATCGGCTAAGGCCAAGATTGAACCAACGTTATAGGAAAAGTTGACCTGAATCTTAAAGTAGGCACTTAGGTCGATAAGAGAATCTTGACCCGCTAACTATAGAGAGTTAGGAACCAAAGATATGTTTTGAACGCCACACCGAGGTGATAAGTTCGGAATAAAACAAAGGAAAGATAGACGCCACGAGACGAAATCCCGATAAATCAGATCAGTCCTAAAGTGAATAAAGAGAATTTAATTCTCACTAGAACAATTAATTTCATATAATTAACAAAGTCTAAAATTGTCTAACCTCTTACAAATGAAATTTAACAAATGTTTGTAGCCTAAAACATGGTCAACCGAATGGTTTCAAAAACTAGTTGAATGGTCACTTAATTCAACCTTTAGATGAGCTGAAATTTCTATAAAAATTTAGGAAAATTCTAGGATGCTTCCTCCAGCCTTGAGAACATATTTGGACAGCTTTCAAGGTGTCTTCATGTAGCTGGAATCATTTAAGCTGATCAGCCACCTAGAAAGCCGAATGGTCACCTTGTAATTCAACTAGAAGAGTTGAAAATTTCTTAGAAGTTGCCAAGAAAGTTCCTTGAAGTTTCCCCATCAGCTGGAGAATTAAATGAGCTAAAAATTCCCCTTATTGTATTCGACCAAGTGAGTGAACAAGTCTAGGTGCTGCTTTGGTTAGCTGAACGGTCAAAGGGCATTTAAATAAGCTTACAAAAATTTCAAGGGACAGCAATATTCAGCTGATATCTTAGTGAAGAAGCATGACCATTGAGATGTCCAAGGCGTCACTTTAAAATAGTGTAATTGCTGCAGCTGGAAATTAAATCTTCAAGGCTATGGTTGCATTAAATTCATCCATGCATGTTTTCTACAGCAGCTTTTAATGCCTTTATTGTTCACGAAAAAGGAGTTTTGAAAATGCTGGACTATTCCCTCACTTAATGTGCCGTCCATTGTATGTACCTGCACCGAGTTAATGAAGCAAATTAATTCAGCTCAAGTTGTCATTAATTTCGTCTGAAGCATGAAACACATTAAATTAGCTCATTAAAAAAAATTTCGGCACATTAAAACCAGTAGCAACTTAAGACATACTAACACACTCATTAAAATCAGCAAAGACAAATTGAGAACATGTTTGAGCTAAGACACATTAATACCTACCATTAAGTCGGCTAGGACAAATTCAATATGGGCTGGACAAATTAAATCAGCAGCTAATTAAATTTGTCCCTAAGATAGACATATTAAATTGATGTCCTAAACTAGACATATTAAAACTATGTATTAATATAAGACATACTTAATAATTTAAATTAAAACGTCCAGACTTAAACAAATTTATTAAACCTTAACTAATTAACTTAACTTAATTAAAACGAAATAACTAATTTATTCCAGCTTAATAAAACGCAAGAATTAGAATTTAAAGATGAGCTCAAACGAGCTTATTTAAGTTGAACCAGGCTCGTTGAACTAAAATCAAACTTCATCTTGCACTTGGGCCCCTCGTGCTTAGGCCATGCTCGATGTTGCCGAACTGATTTGTAACATGACGTGCTAGGTTCGCATCACTTAGGGTCAGGGGTTCGATTCCCTAAAGTGGCGATGGGATTATTGATGCGAGCGCGCCCAGTGAACCCCGTCAGTCAAGTCTCCTTAGTCCAGCCTTGCTTAGCTGGCAAGCTGATCCCAGTTCGTTTACAGTTCCATGAGCTCCGACCAGTTCAAATTTAGCTCATTTGAGCTCGAATCAGCTCAATTTAGTCTTTAATTATGCCTTGTTTAATTAAATGCATCTTTAGTTAATGTCATCCATTATTGGTCTACATATTTTAATTATGACATGCATTATGTGTTCTGCATTTAATAAAGCCATGCATTATGTAACTCCCATGTTAGTATAAGTCTGCATCATTAAATTAAGTCTTACATTAAGTACTCATTTGTTCATTCAGTTTGCATTTCAAACCATGCATTTAAGCATCTTAGTTTAATAAATGAGTTGCTGAACATATATTCAACTCATCTTAGTTTAATTAATAAGTGTTTTTGTTGAACTTTATTTAATAAGTGTTGCTCTTAATTAATCTAGTTCCTAAGATTATTTATTGATGCATGAGTTAAAGTTCACTTAATAATGCTTCTTTTAATTAAACTAGTTGCTGGAATAAATGATGCATAAGTGTTAGTTCATTTATTGTTAATTTGTTTTAAGCTTAATAAATGAATAAATGTGACAGTCACATGTGTTAATTGCAGGTGAGTTTTCAGCTCCCATCTATTATTATTAAAGGCTGTTATGCATTCAATAAAGTGACCTTTCAAGAAATTTCAGTTACAAAAGAGAGGACTGTTACAAAGAGGCTTTATACATCATTAAGAAGTTGTTTTAATCAATTAAAGAAGCTAGTGCCTTTTTGGTTGATCATGGAGACTTCAAAAGACTTTGAAAGCCATTTAATTGAAAAAGTAAATCATATTGAAGGCCAGCAGCTAAATTTAATGGACAAAAGAGTTACAAGGAGTTATTTTCACAAACCAATAAGCTTCCAAACGTTTTCTTCATAATGGTGGCTGTTCATTTACACTTTTGGTTGTTTAAATTCAGCATTTACACAAGGAGGACCGTTCATGTGCCAAAAGATACTCATTCTAGGTGATGACCATTCAAATGTCCAAAGAGGAATTAAAAGGCATTATGACCTTTTAAATGATCAAGCATTAAAACTAAATTTATTTAGCTCATTAGAGCTCATTATTAGCTTCATTAAAAGTGACCATTCAGCTAGCCTTCCTTTTTGACACTATAAATTCATGTAGCCAGCCTTTTGAGAAAAACACTTTGGGATATTTTTGTTAATGTTATACTGCCAAATTTGTGAGGCAAACTTTTCTCTGTTTTCGTTCAAAGATTTGTTGGCTACCTAGTGTTCTAGTTGTGTCATCCATTTTCTTTGTTGAAAATCGAACTTATCACTACTCGTAGTGTGGTGTTCAAACATACCGAGGTTCCTATCTTGCTAGATAGTGGGTCAAGGTCGCCTTAACCACTCTTAAACCGGACTAAAGGGCTTATAAGCAATGGGTCATTACCAAATCGGTATTGGTTCTTATTTGCACTTTTGGTTCAATCCATTTTCTTTTCTTACCATTTTGAACTAAAATAAATTCCTTCTTTCACATCTTACCCTTTTTCATACCATATTCTTAAACCAACTACTAATTTTTTAAACAACTTCATTCCATACCAATTTCACTAAACTAAATTGTCAATTGCTTCTCGTAGACGATCAGGCATTTTTCATACAATTCGACTCTCCCCGAGGCAGAGCGTATCATTTGGTATCAGAGCTACAAAAATGAGGAGTACGAGCATTCAAAATTACTCTCGGGATAGTCCGTGACTCATCAAGTAAGTGAAAAAAAAGAAAAAAATTCAAAAAAATTTGAAAAACAAATAAAAATTCAAATAAAATTAAAAAACGAAAAAAATAATTTCGAAACCTGAACATTGTTTTTACTTATTCTCTATTTTTTGATCCTAAAACTCTTACTCTCTCATCCATTTCCATCTTTGACCTTTTCGCCACACTATACCCGAATTATTTTCTTTCTTGTAAGCCTACCCTGTCTTAAATCACATCATCCCTTGTTACCCATTTGAAACTGACCACCTAGACTAAGGTTAAGCCTTGGCGAATCTGCATACGAAATCATGAGAAAGGTAAAGAGAGGTAAAAGGCACGAGAGTTGTGAGAGGAATAGAGTGGAGATAAAAGCTGATCTCGAGTGCAAACACGAGTGTGAGTGCCATTCAAATTTTCTTATGAGTGACTAGTAAGGTTTGTGGTGAGGTATTCATTTTCTGTTTTGTTTTATTCACTTTTCTTTTCATCTATTAATCATGTCTCGAGAAGAGTTTTCAGCCTTTGAATTTCAATATTTGTTGAAAGAGATGGAGTGCATGCTCTATTGAAAAATCAAGCCTATCCAAGAAAAGCTAGACCATCGAGCAAGAGCTCAACAAAAGCAAATTGTACCAAGCCAAAAGATGGAATCTAGATCATCACGGAGACACACTTCCGATGATTATGTGAGAAGAGATCCATACCGAGATTCATATCGTAATTCCTATTCGTCAAAAAATTTGAGACAAAATGAGGCGAGTTACGAGTTTGAAACCTTTCGAGGTGACAAACGAGAACGTAAAAATTTTTCTTCAAACGCTTCAAAGTATTTGTCCATGAAGGATCGTTCGAGAGGAAATGATCATATTTCAAACGTGGATCTATCACACTTGTTCCAACGAAAAGATTCTCATCTTGATTTTTCTATGTTATCTTTCTCTTGTGATGAAATCAAAAAGGCATGTGAGAAAGAAATAAAAGAGAGGCAAGAGGCTAGTAAGAGAGAAAATGAGAGGATTTTAAAAGAGCTCGAAAAATCCTTTAAAAGAGTCTTCAAAAAAGCCTTTGAAAAAGCCTTTGAAAAACAAAAAAAAATGAAAAAGAAATTGAGATTGAGATTGAAAAAGAAATTGAAAAAGAGTTTGAGAGTGAAAAAAAAGTGGAAAAAGAAATTGAGATGAAAGAAAAAGTGGAAGAAGTGAGCAATCTCGAAGAAAACCAATCGAGTGAAAAAGAAAGTGAGCAAGCAAGGATTGTTTCCACTAACCCACCTGTTCAATCTTCTTGTATTATTTTTCAGGTTCCTAGAAATTTGTGCGACCAATTCCAACTTCACTACCTTCCAAACCAGTGGAATTTTAGGTTATTCGAGAAAGGTAAGTACGTGAATGACAACCACACACCTGAGATCAAAGGTAAGGAAGGTAAGGATTCCTTGTGTATCGAATCAAGGCTGTGTGATTTCAAAGTTGCTCATAAAGATTTTGATGACTTATTTCCTGAAAGACTTGCATCATTTGATTTGATTAGTCCTTGTTCATCTCTTGATGACCCTGCTTCGAAAAGTGCCATGAAAAGCATTTCCTATGACATGTCTTATAATGGCAATTCTGTTGATTCTTTTTGATCTAATCAGTTGATTTGCGAAAGGTTTCTGCATGAAACATTTCATCTGATTGATTTTTATCTTCAAGTTAAATCCTTAAATTTTTGTGTGAATTCTCCATGTTTTGATTTGCATTCCCGATTGAGATTCTTGAAGCGTAAGTTTTTGTTTATTGGTCTGCCTGGTTATCCCAACTCTACGTTCTTGATTGATCGAGAAAGGTTTGAATCACGTGATGGACTCGGACGTTTGAAAAGTTGTATGTTCACTACTTTAATTGTTCGAGTGGAATTTCAGTCATGTGGTGAGTTGATTATATTTTCTTCTAACATGTTGCCAGTTCGAATTCATGATCAAGTACATGTGTTCAGGCCTGGCATATGTTCTGTAGATTTGTTTTATGGAACATTTAAGTATTTTTCATCTTTTGCATTCAACTTATGTTTGCTTGATGTTCAAACTTTTGTTAAGGAAATGAAATTTGATGATTTGGTTTCCAATTTTGATTTTTTCTTTAATCATTTTGCTTGGCCACACATAAAGGATTTGTTTCATTTTGACAAGGTAAGGTTGACTTATGCTATGGGACTTGAATTAAATTTCAATTATGATTTATCTTTTCCATTTAAGCCCATTATTTTTGTTAATATACTAACCCCTCTCATTCTTGTGAAGTCCACCCGTCAAGAAGCATGAGATGTCGTGGTGCCTCATTGTCCATTCAAATTGATCGAAGTAAAAGGTTTGTTTTACATTACCTTTTCAAGGAGAGAAGATTTGTTTTGATTGAAAAAGGTAAAACTGTTCATGAGATTTCTTCTCCTAAAGGCCGTCAAAGTAAAGTCTCTGAAAATTTTCAAATACTTTTGCTTCATTCAAATGAAGATAAAAATTTTGTTGATGGGATGTTTGGAAATTATTTGAATCATGATGTGTTTGATTGTAGTTTTTGGCCTAGTATTGATTCGTTTGTGTTGGATTGTAGCAATGGACATAATGTTAACACAAATTATGATAATAAGCAAATGATTGAAAGGTGTTGGCCATGGTACACTTTGCGTGTACAATCACATGAATTTTTATTTTTGAATAAACATATTGAAAAGTTTTGGATGAGGATTAGTATGCTTAACTTTTTGCAAATATTCATGACTAAGTACCCTTTTATCCAATTGAATCCACATGTTTGCATTGATGGAATAAAGAAACTTTTTAATAAATTGAAGTATGTTTGCTTTGCCCAATTGAGATTATTGCCATATGATCTTTGGGCTACATTCTATAAGAGCTATTTGGATTTGAATACTTTGCACTTGTCATTGTCAAAATTGATAAGTCATTTTGGCAAAATAAAATCAGTTTTTTGCTTAGCATTTGGATTATCTTTAGGTTTTTGTTGTCTACTTATCTATGATGGTGATGTGTTTTCTTATCCATTGATAAACCATTTCCAATATTGTGTGATATCTTCCATTCCGTTCGATCGAGGAAAGATGAACGAGAGCAAATATTTTCCAATAGATGAACAGCCCGACTTGAGGACAAGTCATCTAAAAGAGGGGGGAATGATGCGACCGCGCCCAGCGAACCCCGTCAGTCAAGTCTCCTTAGTCAATCCTTGCTTAGCTGGCAAGCTGATCCCAGTTCTTTTACAGCTCCACGAGTTCCGACCAGTTCAAATTCAGCTCATTTGAGCTCGAATCAGCTCAATACTTTCGTCTTTAATTATGCTTTGTTTAATTAAATGCATCTTTAGTTAATGTCATGCATTATTGATCTACATATTTTAATTATGACATGCATTATGTGTTCTGCATTTAATAAAGCCATGCATTATGTAACTCCCATGTTAGTATAAGTCTGCATCATTAAATTAAGTCTTGCATTAAGTACTCATTTGTTCATTTAGTTTCCATTTCAAACCATGCATTTAAGCATCTTAGTTTAATAAATGAGTTGCTGGACATTTATTCAACTCATCTTAGTTTAATTAATAAGTGTTTTTGTTGAACTTCATTTAATAAGTGTTGCTCTTAATTAATCTAGTTCCTAGGATTATTTATTGATGCATGAGTTAAAGTTCACTTAATAATGCTTCTTTTAATTAAACTAGTTGCTAGAATAAATGATGCATAAGTGTTAGTTCATTTATTTAAGTTAGTTGTTAATTTGTTTTAAGCTTAATAAATGAATAAATGTGACAGTCACATGTGTTAATTGCAGGTGACTTTTTAGCTCCCATCTATTATTATTAAAGGCTGTTATACATTCAATAAAGTGACCTTTCAAGAAATTTCGGCTACAAAAGAGAGGGCTATTACAAAGAGGCTTTATACATCATTAAGAATCAATTAAAGAAGCTGGTGTCTTTTCGGTTGATCATAGAGACTTCAAAAGACTTTGAAAGCCATTTAATTGAAGAAGTAAATCATATTGAAGGCCAGCAGCTGAATTTAATGGACAAAAGAGTTACAAGGAGTTATTTTCACAAACCAATAAGCTTCCAAACGTTTTCTTCATAATGGTGGCTGTCCATTTACACTTTTGGTTGTTTAAATTTAGCATTTACACAAGGAGGACCATTCATGTGCCAAAAGATACTCATTCTAGGCTGATGACCATTCGGCTATCCAAAGGGGAATTAAAAGGGCTGTTATGAACTTTTAAATGATCAAGCATTAAAACTAAATTTATTTAGCTCATTAGAGCTCATTATTAGCTTCATTAAAAGTGACCATTCAGCTAGCCTTCCTTTTTGACACTATAAATTCATGTAGCCAGCCTTTTGAGAAAAACACTTTGGGATATTTTTGTTAATTTTATACTGCCAAATTTGTGAGGCAAACTTTCTCTATTTTCGTTCAAAGATTTATTGGCGTTCAAATATGCCGAGGTTCCTATCTTTCTAGTTAGTGGGTCGAGGTCGCCTTAACCACTCTTAAACCGAACTAAAGGCCTTATAAGCAATGGGTCATTACCAAATTGGTATTGGTTCTTATTTGCACTTTTGGTTCAATCCATTTTCTTTTCTTACCATTTCAAACTAAAATAAATTCCTTCTTTCACATCTTACCCTTTTTCATACCATATTCTTAAACCAACTACTAATTTGTCAAACAACTTCATTCCATACTAATTTCACTAAACTAAATTGTCAATTGCTTCTCGTAGACGATCAGGAATTTTTCATACGACTCAACTCACCCCGAGGCGGAGCGTATCAATTATTTTTGCTGCAAGTTTCAGTTAAGTGTGGGTTTTATTAAAAGTCTGAGTTGTGGGTTTTAGGGAAAACTTAGGGTTTTCTTATTTTCCTCCTTTTTGGCAAAACACCTTTCTTTGTCGTCTTCTTTTTTTTCCCTTAATTTCCCCTTACTGCCGAATTCTATTCTTTTTCCCCTTTCTATGTCGTTTTTCTTCTTTTTCGATAAGCTTTGGCATTTCGGTAGTGAGTTTGTTGATTCGATAAGTAACGTTTAACTAAAGTTACGAGATTTCATTTAGGGATTACTTCAAAAGGGTTTTGGTTACTGTTTAGGGATTATTCAAGGCTCTGTAGATCAATAATCGAGTTCTAAATAGCAAGGAAACCTCGTTCTTCGTCGAAGGTAAGTAGATCTCTCATTTCGGGATTTGTCCATTCTTAGGTAAGTCGATTTAAGTGACTGATTTGGGATTGGTTTTGGCAATCTTAGGCTTTGGAGTGCTCATGATTGGATTAGCAGCAAAAACGAAATTGGTGTGTACTCCGATTACGCAAAAAATGAGCTTCAGCGAATGCCAAAAAGCTGACTGTCGAGGCCACACGAATGTGTAGTTTACCCATATGGTAGCCTGCATCGTGAGACACGGGCGTGTGACAAACGACCCAGGCCGTGCACGCACCACACGGGAGTGTGACAGACGAGGCTGGCGAGGCCGTGTGCAAGACACGGGCTCGACCATTTAGGCCGTATAGGCTGTACGAGCATGTGATATTTAGGCCAGGCCGTGTGATCCACACGGGTAAGGCTAATTTGGGCCGTGTGGGTCCACACAGGCAGGGCACACGGGTGTGTGAGCCCAATTTATGTGAAATGTTCTGTAAGGTTGCACGGGTCACCTAAGTCGACTGTGACCTGACTGTAGGGGCGGTAAGCGTTACTTAGTCCCCATGCTCTGATTGATTACTGATTTGTATGCAAAAGCATGCTTATATAAGCATGTGTATCTGTACGATTCTGTATATCTGTTACATGCACATAAGCATGCCATGATATTTATGATGCATTTCATTAGGTTGGGATTATTATGAGAAGGAAGTCTGAAAGGTGATTAGCCTAATATCTGGCAGCGACGCTGTACTTAACTGTATGTACTATTTTTCGGTACCATTTGGTGTGTAGGGTTGGATGGGTAGATTACATCCCCATTCTTGGTGTGTAGGGCTGGGTGGGTTGATTTTATCCCCATATGGTGTGTTGGGTTGGACGGAGATGGTGTACAGGGTTGGTGGGCATGATTTTTGATTTTTGATATCTAATCTATTATGCATGCGATATCTGTAAGGCTAAGGCTGAATATCTGTATTCTATTATCTGTTTGTATGCATGCGACTTGTGGGGATGTACACACTGAGTTGCGAAAACTCACCCCTTTATTTATTTTATCTGTCAGGTAATCCTCAGCAGTAGATGGATCAGTGCGATGGAGGGCTCGATGGTGATCACTGGTAGACACTTATGGATTTTTGAGTAACATTTATTCCGTCTGCTTTATTTTTATATTTGCTTTGGGATTAATTATGTAGTTGAACTCGAACTATTTATTTTAGGTTTTGGGATTTTAAACTGTTAAGGTTATTTTCTTATGAACCGTGACACTATAAATACGTTCTAGAAATTTAACTTATGGTTTTCGTAAAAGGGAATGACGATTTAGCTTCCACATTATAAGAATGTTTTCAAGTAATAATTGGAATAGGGATTTCATGACTTAAGAAAAGATAATAACTTGGATGATTTTTAACTTGCTAAGGTTTTCTAAAAAACACTCTCATGTGACGCCGCCAGATTCGGCCATAACGTCTAGGCTGAGTTTGGGGTGTTACATTATCTAATGGCCCTGATGAACACTCTCAATTTGTCAAGACCATGACAATTGAAGGACTCAACAAAGTTCTGATAGATTTATGTGTAGAGGGAACAAAGTCGATAGTTTCTCAAAATGATTACTACACCATTGACCGTGTATCATTGAAGCCTCATTGTAGGGTCTGGTGTCATTTCCTTAAAACTCGTTTCATCCCTTCTACTCATAACTCAACTATTTCAAAAGAACGGTTGTTATTATTGCACTCGATTATGACTGGCAAAAAGATCAATTTTGGAAACATTATCTTTAGAAAAGTCCACCACTGCTCCCAAAAGAATGTCGGTACCTTAAATTTTCGTCACTCATTACGGTACTTTAAAAAAGCCCAGCGAACCCCGTTAGTCAAGTCTCCTCAGTCAAGCCTTGCATAGCTAGCAAGCTAATCCCAGTTCGTTTCCAGCTCCACGAGCTCTGACCAGTTCAAATTCAGCTCATTTGAGCTCGAATCAGCTCAATACTTTAGTCTTTAATTATGCCTTGTTTAATTAAATGCATCTTTAGTTAATGTCATACATTATTGATCTACATATTTTAATTATGACATGCATTATGTGTTCTGCATTTAATAAAGCCATGCATTATGTAACTCCCATGTTAGTTTAAGTCAGTTTCATTAAATTAAGTCTTGCATTAAGTAACTCATTTGTTCATTTAGTTTGCATTTTAAAACCATGGATTTAAGCATATTAGTTTAATAAATGAGTTGCTGGACATTTATTCAACTCATCTTAGTTTAATTAATAAGTGTTTTTGTTGAACTTTATTTAATAAGTGTTGCTCTTAATTAATCTAGTTCCTAGGATTATTTATTGATGCATGAGTTAAAATTCATTTAATGCTTCTCTTAATTAAACTAGTTGCTGGAATAAATGATGCATAAGTGTTAGTTCATTTATTTAAGTTAGTTGTTAATTTGTTTTAAGCTTAATAATTGAATAAATGTGTCGGTTACATGTGTTAATTGCAGGAGACTTTTCAGCTCACATCCATTACATTTAAAGGCTGTTATGAATTCAATAAGGTGACTTTTCAAGAGATTTCAGTTACAAAGCAAGAGGGCTGTTATAAAGAAGGTTTATACATCATTTAAAGGAGGTTTAAGGAGCATTTTATCATCCAAATTAATTTTGGCAGCAACCTTTCCACTACCAGCCCTTTTTTCCTTTTCAAAGGTTATTTCAAGCATTCAAACATCATTAAGAAGCTGATTAAGAAGATGGTGTCCATTCGGCTAACCTAGGGCTAACTCAAGAGTCATTTTTCAAGCACTTAAAGTCATTCATTCAGCTGAATTAAAGTGAATTCAAGGATGGAGTTATTTGGCTCAAGAATGTGAAAAGACTTGAGTTAAATTTCAGCTTTTAATTGGCACATTAAGTTGAATGTTTGTGACCATTCAGCTAGCCTATTTTAGCACTATAAATAGGTGAAATCAATCTTTGTAAAGAGATCTTTTTGCTTAGTTTAAAACACTATTGAACTTATATGAAATTTGTGAGATTTCTTTCTTTCATATTTCATTGAAGAACTCGTTGGCTTATATAGGTCACTAGTGGCGTCAACCTGCCTTCTTCTTTATCCTAAACTTATCGCTATCAAATAGTGTGGCGTTCACCCTTATACCAAGGTTCCTACTTTGCTAAGTAGCGGGTCGAGGTTCTCCTATTCTCCATCTGACCACCTTGAAAACTTATAAGCATTTGGGTCAACATTTTCTAATATTGGTTTGTGTTTGTTTTTGAGATTATTTCCATTCCATTCCATTCCATCCTTTCATTTCATCATAATCGAACCATCAATTCACTTCACATCTGTTGTTTGTTATCCAATTACTATATTTATTTCCATCTTTTATTATTTTTCTATAATCGAACCTACATAAACTTCATACCCATAAACCCATCTTTGAACCCTTCTTACATAGCTTCCGCCATTATTCACTTAAAACATCTTTTGAACAAACCGAACGATGCTTCTTCGTAGACGATTGGGCAAACTCGCATACGACTCGACTCACCCCGAGGTAGATCGTATCAATTATTTAATATTTACGAGTCAAATATGGTATTAAAAAGTTTTTTGATATGGTAACTTATGTTATATGAATGAATAATTAGGTTTAAGTAGTAAGACCCTAAAGTCAAGTGGTTTTAGAAAATGAGGTATCGGGACCTCGTTTCTATAAATTGAGTCGTAAATATTTTATTAAATATTTACGGAGTGTTATTAAGGTTTTATTAAAGTTTAGTTAAGAAATTTTGATGTTTAAATGGTGAATTAAGTAAAGAAGGACTAAATTGTAAAAAAGTGTAAAAGTTGAGTTCTATTAGTTAAAATGGTTGAATGACTATGGAAATAAAAGTGAATGGACTTAAATGGTAAATAAACCATTTAAGGAGTTAGTTGACAAATATGGACATGGATTTGATGTTTTATTTAATTATTAACCAAGGTTAAAATTATAATTTGATAAATTAAATTAAATAAAAAAGTTTTCTATCATATTTTTCTAGTTCTTTATTCCACAAAAATTGTAGAGAAGAAAACCATTCCTATTTGTTTCAAGTTTTGGCCAACTTCAAAGCCTTGCATGGTATGTGAATTTAATTCTATTTTTAATGATTTCTATGTTTTTTAGATCATTGTAGCTTAATCTAGCCAACCCGAGGGTCAATTTGTTAAATTGTCAAATGTTATGGAAAGTGCCATTGATGAAATGGAAGTGTTCTTGAAAGTTTATGGTAAAATCTTAAGCTTGGTTGATAGATAGGACAAATTTGTAAAGTAATTTTTGGTAATTTTAATATTTAAGGACTAAAATATAAAAGTAGTAAAAGTACAAGGACTTTATATGAACTAACAGCAAATACGGGCTGTAATAGGGCTCCAAACAATTCAGTTAAGCTTGAAATTGAATAAAAGTGGTTAAATTGCATGTTTTAAGCTCATAGACTAAATTGAATAAAAGTAAAATGTTGGGGCAATTTTCTAAAATGTCAAAAAGAACTTAATTGAGTAAAATAAATTGGTTTTTCTATCTAAATTAATTAATTGAATGAAATTATTAATTTAGATCAAGAACGAGTGGAAAATCAAGGAGAAGAGAAAATTATCCCTATACTTTGACATTTCTGCAATTTAGTCAGGTAAGTTCGTATGAACTGTAATATTTAAATGTTGTTTAAATCGAATATTTATTATGTTGTTTGATGTAAATGAATCAAAATATAAACGTGTCAATGCTATGACGGATATTGAATCCCGGTGGAACCTTAGAAATTCTTAGGATACAAATGACATGTCATTAGGGATTTCATGTTTTGAGTGTTGGTCTTGAATGTCCTACCGATGGCTGAGGTCCTGTATTATTGCAGATTCTCCACAGCTCGTGTGAGTAACATCGTGTAGCTTACATTCCAACTCACAACTCGTGTGAGTAGGCCCATTTCATAGCTCGTGTGAGCATTCATGTCAAGGAACAGTTACAATTATATGTAAAGCCACACTTTGTGTGAGCTTTCCCCGAGTATCTAATGCAATTCTAGATGGTTCAATGGGTATGGAAAGGAAAGGAAATGGTAAGTGTTCAAATGGAATGTATTATGAACTTGTAAAAAGGAATGATGATCCAAATGATGTAGATGCATGTATAAATTACTTGTTATGGATGAATTCATTTTAACCATGTATAAATGTACTAACTTGTAAGTTGATGATGTTGTTTAGGCTTATGCTAAACATTTGGAATGGAATGGTAAGTAAGTAAATGGAATGGTTCATAATCTTATGAAAGGTTGATAATTATGTAATATGTCTTATAAAATCCTATTATGTTATGAATGAAATTATATGTGATGTTGATGAATCTACTCAATTGTGAGTTGAATGGTGTTCAATAGGCTTATACCAGGTTGAGAATTATGTAATATGTCTTATAAAATCCTATTACGTTATGAATGAAATTATATGTGATGTTGATGAATCTACTCAATTGTGAGTTGAATGGTGTTCAATAGGCTTATACCAGGTTGAGAATTATGTAATATGTCTTATAAAATCCTATTATAGTATTTAAGTGATAAGTTACGTTTAAAGTTTATACGAGCTTACTAAGCATTCATTACTTACATAGTTACTTTCCTTTACTTTACAGTTTATTAGAAGCTCAATCGATTGGAAGTTCGTCGAAGACCTATCACATTATCCAGTGGACAATTCGATAGTTTTCGATTAATTTGGTTAAGGTTTATAATGGCATGTATAGGACGATTTGTAATGGTATAGTGCATGTGATAATGATGTTTTGGTATGTGTAATCTTTGGAAAGCTATATTGGTTTGGTACACCTTGATACCTTTCCAAATTATGTGATGTTGATTACTTTAAAGTGCTTGTTGATAAGATTCACTTGGCATGTTGATGATAGTTTGAAAATGGTTACTTTTGACATGTTTTAGTTCATATTTGAACTAGGTTATTATGTTTGAAAATGGTTTGAAGGTGATTTGGTATGTATATATTATGTAAGTTAACTATGTTGGTACATTTGATGCCTGGTTAGTTTGTGTCATTGTGACTATATCATGTTGCATGTTTAGAATGGCTCAAATGGCATGCTTTGTGATGGAATAGTAATGGTCAAGTTGTGGTACGTTTGGTAAGTTTTGGAGCTAGTAATTGATGAGTGAAATGTGATAAAATATGCTTGTTTAGATAAGTGTTGTTGTATGTATTTGAGGTGCCTACAAATGGCATATTGGTTAGTTAAATTAAGGTCTTGAAATTGTACCCTAACCCGTATTCGTGCCAGAATAGGGTTACAGAGCATTACCGTACAAATGGAACATTAAAACATTCATTTCATACATTATTACAAACACAATCTAATTACATTCAATTACATGCATAATGTCCCTTAATCGAGCCCTCGAGGCCCTAAAAATACTTTAGAAATAATTCGGGACCAAATTGAAAAAAATCAGAAAGTATAAGAAAAAGTTAGAAAAATTAGACTATAGGGGTCACACAGCCATGTGCCTTACACGACTGAGACATACGCCTGTGCCTCAGGCCTTGTAACAATCGAAATAGGGACACACGATCGTGTCCCAACCCGTGTCCTCACCCGTGTAACTCTTTAATTTGGGTCACATGGTGAAGCCACATGCCCGTGTGCTAGGTCGTGTAACAGCCTGACTTGCATGCATTAAAACCTATAGGGGACACACGACCATGTCGCCAGGCCATGTGTCACACACAGTTAAGTCACACGCCCGTGTTTCAGGCCGTGTGGACAAGAAATTGGTTAAAATCAAGCCATTCCAACACCAACTCAAGCAACCACCTAAAAGCATTTTGTGCACATAATCAAGGCATCATAAAATGACCAAAACCAACATGAAATAACCAATTCAATAGTCCAAAATCATTCAATCAATATGCCATACTAGGCACTTCAAATGCAAAAATTCAAGCTTACCTAAACCTATATATATACTTGACTACATTTCATTCATACACATCTAGTTCAATACCATCTCAAAACATACCATATCTTAAGCATTAGTACTTCAACATAAACTTACCATTTGAGCCATACCATTCATGCATCACAAGTACCAAAATGACACCATTCAACTAACATCAATTGGTACCCAAAACAACTTATACATGCCAAAATCTTCAAACTAGATACCAATACAAATTCACCTATACATGCCATTATAACCTTAGCCAAAACATAAAAAACTACCAAAATTTCTACTAGATAGTGTGATAAACCTCTGACGAGCTTCCAAACTGATTAAGCTTCCAATTATCTATAAAACATAGGAAAGAAAACTAAGTAACCACATAATGCTTAGTAAGCTCGTAAAACATGAAACATAACTTACCATTTCAATACATAACATTAAGATTAAGCATAATATAATCCAACCACAAGCTTGGCACAAACCTAAGCACCATCAACACATGTTAGTGTATTCAAACATAATTCACTTGAATTTAACATAGGGTAAGCCATTATACATGTACTTCATTTGACTTCATCATTTTCATCAACGTAAGCATGCTTCCATTAAAGCTTACCTATAACATCCCAAACCCATATTCGTCACCGAAATAGGGTTACGGAGCATTAACGGACTAATCTCATAAACAATCATACAATTCAAGTTACAATTCTCATACTAATTAAAAACCATTCAAATACAATCATATATTCCTTAACACAAGCCCTCGAGGCCCAAAATGAGCATTAGAAGTGGTTTGGGACTAAATCAAATCTTAATAAATTTTTAGAAATACATAGAAAATTTTCAAGTGCAGGGGACACACACCCGTGTGGACAGGTCGTGTGTCTCACACAGCCAAGAGACATGCCCGTGTCACAAGCCATGTGGACATTCAAAATGGAATCACATGGCTGTGCCCCAGCCTATATCCGACCCCGTGTAACTCTCTAACTTGGGTCACACGGCCAACCACACACCCATGTGACTAGCCTGTGTAGCCTTTGAAATGGCCTCACATGCACGTATGCCAGGCCGTGTGCTAGGCCGTGTGAAAACTGGAGGGTATACTAACTTATGCCACATGGCCAAGTCACATGCCTGTGTGCTAGGCCATGTTAAGCTACTGACTTGGTTTCCAAATAAGTACCAGGGGACACACGGCCGTGTCACCTTGCTATGTGTCACATACTGCTGAGACACACGCCCGTGTCTCTGCCTGTGTGGACAAAAATAGGCTATGTTTCAAGCCACATTTCTCACCCAAAATGTTGTCAACCTAGGTTCAACAATGCACAAACAACCAATGCACAAGCTGATGAGTAACCGCAACACATGCCGAAAAACTTAGCCACCAGTAGAACGTATGGACTAGCACCCAAAACACAATAACCCCTAATGACATGTCATTTTTATCCTATTTATTCCTAAGATTCAACTGGGATTTCACACGTCGCCAAATCTTTTTCGAATATTTTTGTGAATTCGTATTTATCAATAATGTAATAACAAAGCATTTAAAACACAATTACATTAATGTTTATTAACATACGAACTTACCTCAAATTTATACGGAGAGAATCGAGCTATCAATCCACTTTGTTTTTCCCCAGATCTAATTTTGAACATTGCTTTTCTTGATCTATATATAATCAAATTTAACTTATTTAAATATCATTCTATTCAATTTAACCCAATATTCATATTATGGTAAAATTACACTTTTTCCCCTTATGTATTAAATTCTTTACAATTTAGTCCCTAGCTCATAAAATGAAAATTCATGCAATTCCATTTCAACCCATACTAGCCAAATTCTATATAGACTCATAGCAGCCCAAAATTTTCATTATTTCACACATTTACCACATAATTTTCACATTTTACAAATAAATCCCTATTTGTCATTTTCAACAAAAATCACTTAACAAATATTGACTTTTAACAATTTTGCAAATTAGTCCCTGGGCTAGCTAGATTAAGTTACAACGACTCTAAAAACATAGAAATCATTAAAAACTGATATCAAAATCACTTACATGCTAGGAGAAAGGCTTGACTGAATGAAGAACCCTAAAAATGGATTCTTTCTCTTCAATATTTCAGTGGAGAAGATGGACTAAAAGATGACGCATTTGTTTTCTTTATTTTTGTTTTATTTTAATTTTTCTAATTACGGAATTAACCTTGGCTTTTAAAATAAAATTTACTTAGTCTTATGTCCATCTTTGTCCACTTACATTATAAATGGTCTAATTACCATCCAAGTCCACTCACATTTAAGTTTTATAGCTAATTGATACTTTTAACTAATAGAACTCCACTTTTGCACCTTTTATGATTTAGTCCTTTTATCGAATTGAGCATTCAAACAATAAAATTTCTTAACAAATTTTTTTACGTTACTAGTAACATGCTATAGACATTAAATAAAATAAATATTTTGACCTCGGATTTGTGGTCCCAATACCACTGTTCTGATTTGACTGAAAACGGGCTGTTACAACTCTCCCCCTTAGAAATTTTTATCCTTGAAAATCTTACCAGAAAATAGGTTAGGGTACTATTTTCTCATAGCTTCATCGGGCTCCCACGTAGCCTCTTTAACACCATGACATTGCCAAAGAACTTTTACTAAAGCTATGCTTTTATTTCTCAATTTTTTTTAATCTCTCGAGCCAAGATCCTGATCAGTCTTCGCTATACGACATATCGGGCTGAATTTCAGTCTCTGCCAGAGAAATTATGTGTGATGGATCCTATCGATACCGTCGTAACATTGACACATGCAACATATTATGAATCTTTTCCAATTCTAACGGAAAAGCTAGCCGATATGCCACTAGTCCTATTCTCTCGATAATCTCATACAGTCCAATAAATCGCGGACTCAATTTTCCTTTGCGACTAAATAAAAGAATCTTCTTGCATGGCGATACTTTCAAAAACACTCTGTCGCCAATTTGAAATTCAATATCTTTAAGTTTCAAATCCGCATATGATTTCTGTCAATCTAAAGCTGCTTTCAAATTGTCATGAATTGCTTTCACTTTCTCCTAGGTCTCTCTGATCAAATCAACCCGTGAATCTTTTTCTCGCTAAGCTCGGTCCAGTACAACAGAGTTTGGCATTTACGACCATATAAAGCTTTATACAGTGCCATTTTTATTCCCGACTGATAACTATTATTATACGCAAACTCAACCAACGGTAAATATTTTTCCTAGTTGCCTTCAAACTCTAATACACAGCAAAGAAGCATATCTTCGAGAATCTGAATCACTCTCTCGGACTGACCGTTGGTCTGAGGATGAAATGCAATACTAAAATGTAACCGCACACCCAAAGCTTCCTGCAATTTCTTCCAAAATCGTGACGTAAATCACGGATCTCTATCCAAAATAATAGAAACTGGCACCCTTTGCAATCTAACAATCTCAGAGATGTATAATTCAACTAATCTAATAAGTGAAAAGTTTGTACGTGCCAGAATGAAATGTGCAGATTTTGTCAATCGATCAATAACGACCCAAATAGCATCTTTCTTTTTCGAAGATAGGGGTAATCCCGATATGAAATCCATCGTAACTCTATCCCACTTCCACTCAGGTATCATTATTGGCTATAGTAGTCCCGAAGGCACTTAATGTTTGGCTTTAACTTGTTGACAAACCAAGCATCTCGACACAAATTCTAAAATGTCACTTTCCAGGCCCGACCGCTAGTACATTTGTTTCAGATCACTGTACATCTTAATACTCCTCGGATGAACAGTTAAGCAACCATTGCGTGCTTCATGTAGAATTTTCTGAATAAGCTTGGAATTTCTCGGTACACGAATTCTACCTCGGAATAGTAAATAATCATCAGATCTAATCTGATATTCTGAATCAATAGTTGACTCCAGTGTACTCTTTTAGCTTGCAATTCATTGTCACATTTTTTAGCTTCACTGATTTGCTGAAGAAACATCGATTTAGCTTTTAACTCAGCTAAAATTGAACCATCATCGAGTAATGTCAATCATGTGTTCATAGCTTTCAAAGCGAACAAAGATTTTCTACTCGAGCATCTGCGACTATATTTGCTTTCCCCGGATGAAAACCAATCACTAACTCATAGTCTCTCAACAACTCGAGCCAACTTCTTTGTCACAAATTCAAATCTTTCTGAGACATTAAATACTTCAAGCTCTTTTGGTCAGTAAAAATATAGCATTTTTCACAAAACAAATGATGTCGCCAAATTTTCAATGCGAATACAATAGCAACCAACTATAAGTCGTGCGCCAGATAATTCTTTTCATATGGTTTTAACTGTCTGGAAGCATAAGCTATCACTTTGCCTTCTTGCATTAAAACACATCCCAAACCGTTCAATGAAGCATCACTGAAAATCACAAACTCTTTACTCGACTCAGGCTGAACTAAAACTGGTGCTTTAGTTAACAGTGCTCTCAACTGATCAAAACTCTATTAACATTTCTTAGACCACTCAAACTTCACATCTTTTTGTAACAATTGAGTCATCAGTGTAGCAATCATCGAGAACCCTTTTACAAAATACTAATAATAGCCAGCTAATCCTAAAAAACTTCTGACCTCGAATATGTTTCTTGGTGGTTTCCAATCAACAACCGCTGAAATCTTGTTTGGATCAACTTGGATGCCTTCTGTTGAAACAATGTGTCCCGAAAATCCAACTTCTCAAGGCTAAAACTCACATTTATTGAATTTAGCAAATAGTTGCTTATCTCGCAGAGTCTGCAATACAATTCTCAAACGCTCGGCATGCTCAGATTCATCTCGAGAATAGATCAAAATGTCATAGAAGAAAACAACTACAAATTTGTCCAAATACGGTCTAAAGATTAGATTCATTAAATCCATGAATACTGCAAGAGCGTTAGTTAATCCGAACGGCATAACAAGAAATTCATAATGTCTGTACCTAGTTCTAAATGCAGTTTTCGGCACATCTAAATCTTTAACCCGCAATTGATAATAACCAGATCTCAGATCAATTTTTAAAAATATTGTTGCTCCTTTCAACTGATCGAACAAATCATCAATTCTCGGTAAAGGATATTTATTCTTAATCGTAACCTTGTTAAGTTGACGATAGTTGATACATAATCTCATTGATCCATCTTTTTTCTTTACGAACAGAACTAGTGCACCCTAGGGCGATAAACTTTGTCATGCAAAACCTCTATCTGTTAACTCTTGCAACGAGCTTTCAACTCTTTTAACTCCGTAGGAGCCATTCTATATAAAGCTATCAATATCAGTGATGTTCCTGGTACTAATTCAATAGTAAACTCGACCTCTCTGATCAGTGGTAACCCAGGTAACTCTTCTGGAAACACATCTGGATATTCACAAATCACTGGCACTGATTCAATCTTTGATTCAGACACTTTTGTATCCAGTACATAAGCAAGGTAAGCATCACAACCTGTCCTCACATATTTCTGAGCTAGCATCATCGATATCACAACAGGCAACCCACTCGAATCATCGGTTTCAATGCGAATAATTTTACTATTTAGACATTTCAACTCAATAGTCTTTCATCTACAATTTACAACAGCATCATGCAGAGTCAACCAATCCATACCCAAAATCACATCGAATTCATCAAACGGTAAAAGCATCAAATTGGCTGAAAAATAGTAACCCCGAGTCATGATACGAACTCGTCTCAAAATGATTCGAGTCGTAATATTGCCCGATCGTGAATTTGAGTAAATTTGAACGGCTTGGAAAAAATAGGCTTAAAATGATGAAAGAAAGGCTCAAATGGAATAGTTTAAAATGGTTATGGAAGCAAAGAATGGGATTTGGTTAAGGCTTAAAAATGAACCAACACAGTTGGACGTGTTGACCCGAAATTTAGACAAGCACTTAGGTTTTAAAATGATTGGAAAAATAATATAATTTGATAACTAACCTTGACCCACTATCAATGGTTGATAGGAACCTTGGTATAAATGGACCTTGACCCTTTATCAATGGATGATAAGAACTAAAGGAATATGAACGCCACACTTTAGAAGTGATAAGCTCGGTAACAAGAAAAAGATAGACGCCACAAGCTAAGCTTGATAAGGTAAATCAATTACAAAAGGACAAAGAGAATTGGATAACTCACAATTCAAATATATTTCAAATATTTAGCAAAAAGTCCTTTTACAAAGGCTGATTTCTCCTATTTATAGTGCTAGAATAGGCTAGACAAATAGTCACAAAAATTCATCTAAATGTGCTAATTAAAAACTGAAATAAAGTTCAAATCTTTTAACATTATTGAACCAAAAACAGCTGGCAGATGAAGAGGTTGCTTCTAAAATAAAAGAATGGTATAATGCTCCTTAAATGATGTATAAAACCTCACTTATAACAGCCTCCTTGCTTGTAACTGAAAATGACTTGAAAAGCCACTTTATTAAATGTGTAACAGCCTTGAATTGTAATGGTTATGAGCTGAAGAGTTACCTACGTTTAAACACATTAAATTGAACTTATTAAACACATTTAAGCACTTACTGAACAAGCACTCATTAAACACTTAACTTAGATAAATGGACTAAAACCTATGCAACAATTATCCCATCAACTAGTTAAATTAATAGAAGCATAATTAATTAAACTTAACCATGCATCAATAAATAATCCTAGTAACTAGATTAATTAAAAGCAACACTTATTAAATGAAATTCAACAAAAACTCTATTAATTAAACTAAAATAAACTAAGATGAGTTGAATAAAGTCCAGCAACTCATTTATTAAAGTTAGATGAGTTTATTAAAATTCAAGTTCAACTTGCAATAAGTTGCAAGTGACGCCAATTGAGTTGTTCCATGCATGTCTATTGGATTCGACTTCGTGTTCTCTCTAAGCTCGATCCACATAGCTTGCTAATGCTTCTTGAAATTTCTTAGCTCATGATCGAGTTATAGGTCCTCGTGGCAGCTCAATGGATTCGGTAGAGATTTCCCAAGCTATGGTCGCATCAAGTCATCAAAGGACAATTCTTGCAAACTTTATCAACTAGAACATACTAGCCTAAGGGGTTCGATACTTAAATCAAAAATTCAGTTGACTCAACAAGTAAACTCTTACTAGCCACTAAATTCATACAGACATATGAATGAGCCGATCCAAGATCAACCAAAATAGTTAGATCATAATGCGACCATAACCCGGGAAATCGCTACCGAATCCATTGAGCTACCACGAGGATCTATAACTGGATCACGAGCTAAGAAATTTCAAGAAGCGTTAGAAAGCTATGTGGATCAAGCTTGGGGAGAGCACGAAGTCAAATCCATGGAACAGCTCAATTAGCATCACTTGTAATTTATTACAGGTTGAACTTGAATTTTAATAAACTCATCTAACTTTAATAAATGAGTTGCTGGACTTTATTCAACTCACCTTAGTTTATTTTAGTTTCGTTAATAGAGTTTTTGTTGAACTTCATTTAATAAGTGTTGCTCTTAATTAATCTAGTTACTAGGATTATTTATTGATGCATGGTTAAGTTTAATTAATTATGCTTCTATTAATTTAGCTAGTTGCTGGAATAATTGTTGCATAGGTTTTAGTCCATTTATTAAAGCACCACTTATTATGGGGATCGAGACATTAAGTTTTTAAGTCATTTTTGGAGGACCTTATAGGGAAAACTTGTAACTAAGTTGCTATTTTCAACAACTAGTCATCCACAATTCGACGGCCAAATGGAGGTTGTTAATCGAGTTTTATCAACACTACTTCGAGCAATTATAAGAAATAATTTAAAGAGTTGGGAGGAATGTATACCCCACATTGAATTTGTATACAATCGATCTGGCTACTAAGAGGTAGTGTATAGATTTAATCCCTTAACTCTATTGGATTTGTTACCTTTACCTTCTGATAAGTTGGAGCATGTAGATGGAAAGAAAAAGGTAGATTTTGTTAAATAATTGCATCAGCGAGTTAGAGATAATATTGAGCGAAGAACGGAGCAATATGCTCGTCAATTTAATAGGGGTCGTAAACGAGTGATATTTGAACCTGGTGATTGGGTTTGGATTCACATGCGTAAAGAGAGATTTCTCGTTCAATGACGATCCAAGCTTCTGCCACGAGGAGATGGACCCTTTCAAGTCTTGGAAAGAATTAATGATAATTCATATAAATTGGATCTACCTAGTGAGTATGGGCTTAGTGCAACTTTAAATGTTGCTAATTTATCCCTGTTTGATGTAGGTGATGATTTGGGGACAAATCGCCTCAAAGAGGGGGGAATGATACGACCATAACTAGGGAAATCGCTACTAAATCCATTGAGCTGCCATGAGGACCTATAACTTGATCACAAGCTAAGAAATTTCAAGAAGCGTTAGAAAGCTATGTGGATCGAGCTTGGGGAGAGCACGAAGTCGAATCCAATAGCCATGCATGGAACAGCTCAATTTGTAACGCCTTAATTTTTGGGACTTCTGTGAATATTGGCAAATTTTAGAATTTCTGTGTTTTGACTGCTAGGTGTAGGTCTGAGTATGTTAGTGGGTCTCTAGAAGGCCCAAGTCTAAGTTAAAATCTGGTAGTTTTAACTAATTTTAATTCTAAAGGGAAAAAGAATTCTGGTATATTGGGCTTTTAAAATTCCATGGGTGAAATAAGCCACAAAGAAGGCTTATGGCAAAGTGGCATATGACGCAACTAGGATGCTAAAAAAGTGGTGTGTGGATGATTAGGGGGAGCTAAGGTTCAAGTCACAAGGTAAGCAAATTATAGTGTTATTTTTGTGAACAGAAAGGGGATGTGATGGAACTCAAGTGGGACTCTGCTAGGAAGAGTTTGATCTGTTCAGGAGATTGAGTAAGGAGGGGATAAGGGAGAAGATTTAGGAGCTGATTAAGGAGTGTGGCATTGGCCAAATGGTGGACTCTTGAGGAGCAAGAGTTGGCCGGCCAAGGGTTTTTAATATAGGGAAAATTCAGCTAGGAAGGGGGGAATTTCGGCATTTGGGTAGTACGATTTCTGACAATTCTTTTCCTTCTTCTCTTCTCCTCTCTTCTTCTATTTTCTCTTCTTCTTCTTTTTTCCTCTCTAGCCGAACCATCCCTACCATTCTACTCATCCATTCCCAATATTTCTAAACCTCCATAACCGATTGCCATAAAAGTTGAATTCCCAAAAACCTTTTTTTTGTGTCGATTTCTTCTAGCCAAACCCTTCTATCTTTCTTCATCTTTGTCGATTCTCTCATCCTCTAAACCCCAACTTCTATCGACAATATCATTGCAAAACCCCCATATCTAATCATCTTTTTCTTCACAGTTTCAAAAAGCCGAAAACACTATAGTCTTAGGGGCATATAGCCGAATCTTTAGATCTCTAAGATTCATTTTCTACTAGTGTTTGAGGGTTAGATCTACATCAGAACTGAATAGGAACTGAAGTGGAATCGTGTTGGCTGAAAGAATCGGTGGTAAGTACTCAAATCTATTCTTTATTTTGGGATTTAGAAAATCCGAAATCCCTAAAGGCATAGGGAGGCTGTCGATTGGAGCTTAAGGCTCTAAAAGGTTGTAACAATTGATTTGTTTTGGTGTTAGTGACCTAGAGGCTGCTGATCGAAGGCTTGGACAAGCGGAACGACTAGATCTAAACCTAGTCGCTAGTTTCGGCAAAGGTAGGATCGCTGTTGCCTAAAGTATTAATGGCCGATTTTTGGTAAGGGGTTTTGTATATAAGTTGCTTTTGGATTCATAGTTAAATATTAGTAATTGACTGTAGGCAACTCGTGTGTGGAACTCGTCAGCGTTTCGTTGCAAACTGGTGTGTAACTGACACCCTCTCATAGACTAGATCGGCAAAAGCTGAAAAGCCGAAATGCCAAATAGCTGATATTTTGTGAACTTGTGAGTGTGCGAATGCTCGTGAGATAGATTGATTAACAATTTTAGTAATCAAAGTGATAAGACTGCAGTACGCACAATTTCGTGTACTTCGATATATTTGGGCTTAATGGGCCAAAATCGGGATAATGGGCCAACGGGCCCAATTATGTAAGAACACTCGGTAAGTGTTTCTGTTAGTACGTAAATGGATGAAATATGCATGAAAACCCTAAAATAGTTAAATTACTAGAATTCCCCTAAGTATGGGAATTACCATTATACCCCTAGGTGCAAAATGACCATTATACCCTTAGGGTTAATTTTTGACTGAAATGCATGATGATCTGATTCTGTATGTTGTAAGCCATGACTTGTATATCTGTTGCATGGGGACATGGGTTATATTTATGGAGGAAGCGTCCTTGTGGCTATGCCACAATTATCTGATCTGGTGGCTCTGCCACAATTATATGTTCTGGTGGCTCTGCCACGATTATCTGTATCTGGTGACTTTGTCACATTAACTGGTTCTGGCAGCCATGCTACAAATTCTGTGGCGTGTAGCTGTTTGGTGGGTCGAGTAGTCTCCCCACAGGGTGTAAGGTTGGTACGAGGGTGCATATAGTTGGATATGGGTTGGGTTCTACATATATATATGAAATATCTGTTCTGTTTCTGTTATGGGCCTATGGGCTTCATTCTAAACTCTATTTTGGGTTAAGGCCCAACTTAATCTGTTTCTGTGGTTTGAGCTGAATTAGACTATGGTTGGGTTATTTTACAACTGAGTTTCCAAACTCACCCCTTATTTTCATCTACGCAGGTAATCCCCAACCATAGTGGGCTTGGAGCTGTGAGGGATTCGAAGTGGCCACACGTTCTGCAAATTCAGTTTTTTTCTAGTGAATTGGACATCTTTTCATTTACTTTTATGGTTTGGGTTTTAAGTTGTAATAAGGTCGCTTTAATTATTTTTAATTATTTTAATATGGTTTGCTAGAATAGATATGATATTATCTTAATCGTTGAAATTGAATGGCTTTAAGGCGCGTTTTCAAAAATAGTACTTGACTTCAAAATATCACGATAACAAAGCAAAACTTTCGCAACGGAAACGTTTTCCAAAATTAATAACCTTTTTAAATGGATTAAAACAAATTGATTTTCTATGAACATTCACTGAGTTAGGGTGTGGCAATGGTGGTGCGCATGTCTAGGATTGGATCCAAAGGGAGCTTGGTACTTAAGCAGTCTAATGGACTCACTTCCTCTTTTCTGGCATCCTACTTGGTGCACAGCTTCCATTCACTTTAACCCGTAGTGAAGTTATTCTTTAAGACACTAGAAGAGTTTTTAGATTAATAATATAAAAATGTTTTTAACGCTTCGATGTGGCACGTCGGATTCGGCCATAACATCTAGGCCAGGTTTGGGGTATTACATTTAGTGGTATCAAAGCCAAGTTGCAACAATTCTACTGTGGAATAGGTCTATAAAAACAAAAATTTTTGAAAATAAAATTTTTACAAAAATTACGAAACTCGATTTTCAAATTTGGATCCTTAAAAAGGTGGCACCTGAATCTCCAGCCCAAGTCTGTAAGTATCATTCTAAACTTTTTTGAATCTTTTTCTGAATTATCTGTCTGTACTGAAACCCTATTAGGATAATCTAGTAGGATGGTACTGAAACTATAGGAAATTTTGGTAATAAACTGAGACTGTAGCTAGACCTTGATTCTGGGGAAAACAAACTCTGAATTACTGTCTGTTCGTAAAACATCTGTAATAAACACTAAAATATGTAATTAATGTATAAAATTCGTAATCAGATAATACGATATGAGTACGAGAGCAGCTCATGTGAGAGGCCGGGGACGTGGCTGAGGTAGTGCTCGAGTAGGAACTTTATTTTTAGGGCGTATGCCGACAGCAGATGCACCGGTAGCACCGAAAACGGAAGTGAAGTCTCATGATCGTGGTGTTGGGGATGACGCCCTGTCTCAGGCAATGCTTCATGTTCTGGAAAGGGTTGCCGGGATGAGTACAGGTAATGGAATTCGAGGATCTATTTCTGAGTGACTCCGGGCTAACGGAGCAGAGACCTTTAGGGGCGTATCTGGTGTAGCCCCGAATGTGGCAGAATATTGGTTAGAGGCCACAGAACGGATTATGGATGATTTAGACTGCTCCGTGAGCGTGAGTCAAAAAGAGCTGCATCACTGCTGCTACGAGACGAGGCTTATTAGTGGTGGCTCACTGTGAGAGATGGAACCCCAGTTGATAGGGTAACTTGGGAGCTGTTTAAGACGGTCTTCAAAGGGAAATGTATTAGGGCAAGTTATGTGGATGCCCGTAGGAAGGAATTCCTAAATCTGGTGCAATGGGGTAAAACAGTTGCTGAGTACGAGGCTGAGTTTTTGATGCTGAGCCGGTATGCTGTGGGAATAGTCGCTACGGAGTATGAGCATAGTGTGCGCTTCGAGGATGGTCTTAGAGATGAACTTAGGGTGCTGATTGCTCCGCAGAGGGAGTGTGACTTTATGATTTTGGTGGAGAAAGCTAAGATAGCTGTGGAAGTAAAGCATGCTGAGAGGTAGAATCGTGAGAAGGATCAGAACCGTTTCTGGAAGGATTCAGGACCTTCGGGTGGTACAAGTAGGAATGTCAAGAGAGCAAGAGTGGAGGAGCCAATTCGAGCAGTTTCGATGAACGTTGTTAGACCACCATTCTGTGGAGACTGTGGTAAGGTACATCTAGGCGAGTGTAGGAAACGTTCTGGTGCTTATTTTTGGTGCGGATCTATGGAGCATAGAGTCAAAGACTGTCCTCAGAAAACAGATCCGGTTCAAGTTGCTAAATAGAGGGTTGCTCAACCGGTGAAAGGTGGACCACAACCACCGAGAGGACTTGGGCAAGGTAGGGGCAGAAATGGAAATGGTCGAGGTCGAGGAGCACCTGGTAGGGGTGCTAGAAATGCTGAAGCTCGACAGCCAGCATTGGTGTATGCAGCTCGTCATCGAGAGGAGGGCGATGCACCTGACATCATAACTGATACATTCTTGATTTCTAGCATACCGTACACTGTATTGATAGATATTGGATCTACTCATTCGTATGTTGCATGTGCCTTATCTGGGTCGTTGGGTGTGCACTCTAAGGAGACTGTGAGTGGGTTATTCGTACTAAGTCCTTTGGGTCACTCAGTTAGGGTAGACAAATTGTATAGAGACGTGCCTCTAGAAACTCAAGGTAAGATTTTCTCTGGAGACTTGATGGAATTACCGTTCGGAGAATTCAGCCTCATTCTGGGTATGGACTGGCTTGTTAAGCATAGGGCGACTCTGGTTGTGCTGCTAAACAAATGGTGTTAAGGACCACGGAGAGAGAGGAGGTTATGGTGATAGGTGAGCGAAAGGATTATTTGTCCAATGTGGTGTCGGCATTGAGAGCTGAAAAGTGGATTCGTAAGGGTTGTGAGGCCTATTTGGCATTTTTAAGTCAGTCGAAAGCTGAAGGACTGACGATGGATAAGGTTAGAATCATTAAGGAGTTCCAAGATGTCTTTCCAGAGAAGCTTCTGGGATTGCCTCTAAACCGAGAAGTCGAGTTTGGAATCGACTTGCTGTCTAGAGGAGCTTCTATATTTTCCAAGATCAATCTTCGATCTGGATATCATCAGTTAAGGGTCAAAGAGGTGGATATTCATAAGACGACATTCAGGAGTCGGTATGGTCATTACGAGTTTCTGGTTATGCCATTTGGACTGACGAATGCTCCTGCAGCATTCATGGATCTGATGAATTGGGTATTCCAACCATTTTTGGATCGATTCGTAGTCGTCGTTATTGACGATATTCTGATATATTCTAAAACTGAAGTAAAACATGATGAGCATCTCCGCATTGTGCTGCAAGTGTTGAGGGATAAGGAACTTTATGCAAAATTCAGTAAGTGTGAATTCTGGTTGAAGGAAGTGACCTTCTTAGGACATGTGGTCTCTGCTGAGGGGATCAAGGTGGACCCTCGAAAGATTGAAGCGATTTTGGAATGGAAGCCACCTGGGTCGGTGTCAGAAATTCAGAGTTTCCTAGGGTTGGTGGGATACTACAAAAGGTTTGTGAAAGGTTTTTCTGTGATGGCAGCACCTTTGACAAAACTCATAAGAAAAGGAGTACCGTTTGTTTAGACTGAGAAGCAGCAAGAAGCTTTTGAGAAGTTGAAGAAAGTTACATTGAAGCACACCATATTAATTCAAATTGAGTCTGGAAAGGATTTCACTTTGTGTCTGATGATCATCACATGTAGGTTTGGGCTGTGTGTTGATGCAAGAGGGTAAGGTGGTTGCTTATGCATCCCGGCAGCTTAAGCCTCACGAAGGAAACTATCCTACTCACGATTTGGAATTGGCAGCAGTAATCTTTGCACTTAAGATTTGGAGACACTACTTGTATGGAGAAAGGTGTGTTATATACACAGACCATAAGAGTCTCAAGTATTTGCTGACTCAGAAGGAGTTGAATCTTAGGCAAAGGAGATGGATAGAGTTGCTTAAGGATTATGACTATTGGATCGAGTATCACCCAGGCAAGGCTAATGTGGTAGCCGATGCTCTGAGCCGTAGAGTTGTATCTGATCTGAGAGTAATGTTTGCTCATCTGAGTTTGTATGAAGATGGTAGTCTGTTGGCTGAGTTGCAAGTAAGGCCAACCTGGGTGGATCAAATTAAGGAAAAGCAGTTGAGGGATGAGTCTTTGCTTGCTCATTTCTAGGAAGTTAAGAAAGGGGAAACTTCTGAGTTTGGGTTGAATAGTGAAGGAGTTCTGTGTTTCCAAGGGAGAAATTTGCGTTCCGAAGGACTCTGACTTAAGGCAGTCAATATTGAAGGAAACTCATGGGGGACTTTGTGCCATGCATCCTGGAGGGAATAAGTTGTATTACGACTTGCGAGAATTATATTGGTGGCTTGGGCTTAAACGAGAAGTAACGGAGTTTGTGGGGAAATGTCTGACATGTTAGCAAGTGAAAGCTGAGCATCAATGATGTAAGCACGCCTGGGGCATCCTCGAGTGCAAACCAAGATCTAATCGAGCTTCCAAGAGGATCCATAACTCGAGCTGATGCTAAGCATTTCCTACAAGCTGTTTTAGCTTCTAGTGCAACACCTTGGTTCGAAACAAGGCCCAGTGCTCACAAAATCAGCTTGAAGCAACTATCCAAAGAACCCATGCATTGTTGGCAAGCTGATCCTAGCTCGTTTCAAGCTCCATCCAGCTCAATTCAGCTCATTTGAGCTCATTTCAGCTCGTTTGAGCTCAACCGAGCTTACTTTCAGCTCATTCTTCATTTCAATAAATTAAACTAAATTTTAGTTTTATACAAATTAGTTTGCTACAGCTCATTAACGAAAATCCTAGCTCAAATAAGTTCATTAAATGTTTTCACTTAGTTTGAGCTAGCCAAACTTAATGCTACTAGCTAGTCTTTATTTAATGTGTTTAGTTTAGCTTAACATGATATTTATGATGTCTAGTTCATGCTCTTAACATGTTCAGCTGAATATACATTGGGATTTAATGTGCTCATGTTTCTTGTAGGTTCAACCGAATGTATTGAGTACATTAAATGAGATTCATGCACGGCCAGGTACATGGATTATGAGAGTTCATGCATGAACGAATTTTATGCATGGTGGGCTGGCTATTGGTGATTCCCAAGCAACCTTTTGGCCAAGAGTTAAGTTCCACAAAGTGACCGAATACATGAAGGAGCCATTAATGCAAGTACATGCATGGCTTAATACATCGTATGGAAGGATGCATGCCCAACTAGTGCTCAATAGATGGCATTTGAAGGAATTCATGTATTGGGGACGTTCATGCAAGTGGGGGCTATTTTATGTACATGTATTTGAAGATTCATGGATCGTAATTAAGGAAGAACATGCATTGGGACGTTTCATGCATGTATCATGCATATCCAAGATGTCCATTCAAGTATTCAAGGTACATTCAAGCTTCATTCGGCCAAGGGAGATGTATGTAACAGCTCGATTTAGACCCTAACCAGAACGGTGGTTTCGGGACCACGAATCTGAGTCAGAAAAATATTTTAAAATTATTTTCTGTGTTTATTTTGTGTTAATTTATATCTGTGAAATTTTCGTGATTTAATTTTATCGTTTAGGTATCCGATTTAATAAAAGGACTTAATCGCGTAAATTAAAAATCTGTAGTTTAATGTATAAAGGGTTGAATTGTTATTGGCTTTATAAAAGGAAGCCCTTAAGTGGTAAATAGCCCATTGGATTATTAAATGAACAGTAGTGGACATATATTATATTGTTTTGTTATAACTTTAGCATGGATAAATAAGTAAATTAAATGTTAAGTTCATAAAATATATTATAACATAAAACATAAATAATAATAAAAAGAAAGCCATGTCCATTTTATTTCTATCATGGCCAAACTAAAACAAGAGAGAAAAAGAAAATAAAACCTAGGTTCTGTTTGCTTTTCAAGCTCAATCAAGGTAAGAGTTTAACTCGGTTTTGATAATTTTACGTTTTTGAAATCGTTGCTTGAGTACTACAAAACCCATGCTTGAAATTTTGATTTTGATGAATATTTTGAGTTGTGCCATTATTAATAGCTTGTGATTTTTTTGTTTGATGATGAAAAATAAAAGATATGTTTTAGATTAACATATTTTGTATTGGAGTTTTTAATGATTTTGAGTAATAAGAACTTAATTGCAAAAATAATAATTTAAGGGACTAAAATGTGAAATAAATGAAATAAATGGGCTTGTATGAACACTAGGAATATTCGCCCAAACATGGGTACCTTGAAATTTTGCATATTTTGTGTTTTGTGCAATAGGGATTAAATTGTAAAATTGTAAATGTCAGGTAAAATGGTAATTTGCCCATTTACGTTTTTTTGGACTAAATTGAATGAAAATATGTTTGAATGAGCTTAATTTGAATATTTTAGATCAAGAACCTCATTGTCGAAATGAGTTTTGAACTTGTTAAATTAGGTATTAATGAATTGGGTTTGATGCTTCAAGTGATATATGCATCTGAAAACTAAAAGGTGAAGTAGATGATAGGCTAGAATCGGCTGGTGTGTGCTTAAGTATTTTAACATAATTGCCGAATATAGATTGGAGAATTTAGTTAAGTAAAATTAATGCTAAATCTTTGTATTCATGTGAGCAAATACCGAATGTACTAAATGGTTGAAATGAATTTATTTTGTTTCTATGTAATCTTGGTATAGTAAAATTTAGTTGAAAGTTCCAAGTAGATTATTATGGTAGTGACGAATGTGATATGTGATAGTAGTAACCAAGTGGATTCAACCGTTTAGGTTATATGTACTATGGCAATGTGGTATTTTAGTCAAGAAATGATTTGATCAAATTAGTATATAAGCTATGAGCATACGGTAAATTGGTATATAAATGATTTATATAAAGATTTGGTTATGAGTTTATATTTATGTTCGGTCATGAGAGAAATGCATTAGTTGGTGTTTTTGATGTTGCAATTGGAAGTATTAGAAAGATAAGGTTGAGTTGGCAAAATGGTTTTATATGTGTAATTTAAATATACCAAATAGTCGGCTAATGAAATTAAATGATTACAAGGTTTGATTTAATAGCTAAGTTAATGTGTAGTTGTGTGTTCGAATATAACTTATAAGTTCATGATTTTGAAAATGAAAATTGTATGTGAACATGAAAAGAAAACATATTTGGCTAAATGCATATGATATTAATGTATAAATTATATATAGATTTGGTTGTGAATAAATTTAGTTAAATGATGAACTT
The DNA here is from genome assembly GCA_025698475.1 of Gossypium anomalum. Classification (NCBI taxonomy): domain Eukaryota; kingdom Viridiplantae; phylum Streptophyta; class Magnoliopsida; order Malvales; family Malvaceae; genus Gossypium; species Gossypium anomalum. Next base: position 23,059,943 of record CM046962.1, on the reverse strand, counting down.
GTAGTTTTGGGAGTAGATCATTGAATGGTAAACTTTGTTTGCTTCTATTAGCTCGAGAACCAAGGACACCAAATTCGGATAGGGGAAAATGAAAGTACTCGAATAGCCGTATATAATCGTTCAACCACTTTTGAGGTAAGTTTTTTTTAAGTACTTGGGGTTGATTCTTTTATAAGTTTTAAGTGATTTATTAAGTGTTGTATTTATTTAATAACATAGTATATCGTGAAAAAGAAAGAAAGTCTTAGATGTTGGTATTTGATTTTATTATATGATTTGGTGTTATATCCGGGCTAAGCCCCGAAGGCATTCGTGGGTGTTATATCCGGGCTAAGCCCCAAAGCATTCGTGTGGTGTGTTATATCCGGTTAAGCCCCGGCATTTCGTCTTTGGTGTTATATCCGCTAAGCCCCAAGGCATTCGTGTTTGGTGTTATATCCGGGCTAAGCCCCGAAGGCATTCGTGCTGGTGTTATATCCGGGCTAAGCCCCGAAGGCATTTGTGCTGGTATTATATTCGGGCTTCAAGTCCCGCATGCTTTGTGGTGGTGATTGGATTTGAGTTTTAAACCTAGCAGACTTAATGCCGATGATTGGAGTAAGATTATGATTTCGAATATTCGTAGTAAACTACCATTGAATATGTCAAATACATTAAGTTGATCAGGTACTTTTATATATTAGATTGATCGGAATTGAATCATGATTGAGAAATGAGAAGTATATGTGAAAATCTCATATGTGTATTCGGTTATGGTGAAAGGTTATATGAGATTGATTTGGTGATATACATGTTAAATAATATAAATGCAAGAATGGGTAATAAATCTGCTTAGGACAGCAGCAGTAATGTGATTTCAGAAAATCACCATAAATGGTGGAAGTTGAGTTAGAAGCTGAATAAATCATGTCATGAAATCTTAATGAGCCTAGTTTCTTATAAAAGAAACCGTGTAAGCAAAAGAATTGCCAATAATGAGATATTTGAAGTGGCGTGGAATAGAGTCAAAATGACTTCGAGGTCCCCTATTCTGTCTTCAGAAAATCATTATAAATGGTACAAAAATGGTTATAAGATAAAATTTATATCCTTAGACTCCTTAATGAGTCTATTTTCAAATGAAATAAACGATAACATATTTCGAATTATGTATAATGAGAAAATTGATTTGTAGTGAAGAGTAGTCAGAATAGTCAAACAGTGAAATAAGGGAAGCTTCAATAAAAATCTGGTATTGATTGGTCAAACCAAAAATTCTGAAAATTTTATGGATGGAAGATATATGAGTCTATTTTTAGGGAAAATTAACGGCACTTGATTTGGAGTTTCTTAGCTCCATTTATAAATAATTTAGTGACTGTTGCTCAGGAAGACAGCTTGTAGTGAATTTGTGATTTTGTTGCAAACATAGTTAAAACTAGTTAATGAGATGCTTTTCGAGTTCTTATGATCTTATTTGTGATTTGAATATTTGGTTTTAATTGAGTTCAGATTTAAGTGAGATGAATTTGCTAAATATGCATTATGTTCATGGATACTTGGCCAAAATGGCAATTACCTAGGAATGATTTCTTGAAAATTTGAAATAATCGATCTATAAGTAAATTAATTGTTTGCATTGCTTAAGACTTACTAAGCATTGAAGCTTACTCCGTGTTCTCTTTTCCATTTCTTATAGGTTTACCCTTTAGTTCGAGTTGGAAGAGCCGGAGATATCATCACACTATCGAGTCATTATGTGAGTTGAGAAGACTGTATATCATCATGGTTTAAGGCATGTATAGGATAGACTATAGGTAGAATGATATTTCGACTTTGTATACATTATAGCCATGCGAAGATGGCTTGCTCATTTTGTTTAGAGAAGCCTTATAATTGAACTAATATGTTGAAATGTTTTAGTTATAACTTGATAGTAGTTATTTTGTCATTAGATATTCGGTTATGTTTTGATAGTTAGTCATTTTGGAAACTTATAATAGCTCTTATGTAAAATCAATGAGAGAGGTTTGCATTGTTGATAATACATGTTTGGTAAGTATCTTTGACCTTATAGAAGTTTTGTTCAGTCAAGTAATACCTCATAACCTTATTCCGGCAACGGATACGGGTTAGGAGTGTTACATTTAGTGGTATCAGAGCTATGGTTTAGTCGATTCTCAGACTAACCTAGCATATGTGAGTCTAGCTATACATGCCATATTACTACTCGTGATAGTGTGACATCTTTCGGCTCTAACAAAATTGTTTTGTAAGACAGATATGCTTTCCAACCGAGCTAATTCTGATAGTATAGAATGTTATACTCAAACGTTTGAGTGAAAATGTGTTGGTGATGAGTTGAAACTCATAAAAGGTATGAATCGAATGCATGATATTCTTGCTATTGATAAATGTTATAATTATATGAGTATATGAGTTGTGATGTTGGGTATATGATGGTTGTGTGAATATTTTGACTTAGAATTTATGATTTGAATTAGCGTATGAGCTATGTGTTAAGTACCAAGTGATCATAAGTAAATGATTGCTAGATGTTTGAGAATGCAGAATTAGTAATGAACTGTTCGTTCATAATAGTATGTGTGATGTGCATGCTTACGTAAGAGTTAAAATTGTTGGCTTTACAACCTTCACCCCATCATCAGTAAAGCATTGTAATGAGATCTGCATCTTGTATTGATTAAATACGCTTACGAGTGTGAAATTACAGAGTTTCGTGGTTGAAATATTAGTATTTTGATCAAATAAGAGAATGAGTCCACAAGTGAAGACGATGAATGTAAAAGATATTGGATCAAAGTTGAAGGCCATTCGTAATATGCCAATTCATCATTAAAGAAGAAGTTGAATTCGATGAGATGAAAGTATTCGTATGATGTCCAAAAACGTATTAATCGGAAGTTTTTCTCGAATTGATTTACATTTAGTAATGGAATATTGTGAAATCGGTGATGATAGAATTAGACAAGTAGGATAATGTTTGAATTGAAATGATAATCGAGTGCAATGATTATAGTCGAGGCAAGATTACTACATTTTCTTCCTCGGCATTCTATGTGTACATTTATCCTCGAGAGTATGTGTAATCAGATATTTCAAATGAAAATTCTTATCATATGAGAACGTCATCTATATATATTGATATATGAAAGCATTGTTGGGCTGTTCGGTTACAATTGACATTATTATATCTTTCTCTGTATCCTATTCCATTTTATTGAAAGAAAAAATCTAAGATAGAATCTGTGTGATGTTGGTATTTTGATCCTACTAGTTTTTGATTTACTTGGTATACATGAAGATTATATTGTTTCATTACAGATTAATTACGTGCATGTGAGTGATGTTTTACTACGGATTTCCTCTCGAGACATCAACGAGATATCTGTCATCTGATATGGGCGCTTTCTTAAAAAGATCAGTATAGTGATATATTTGAGATTACAGTATCTCTTCTTTCTTATGATTCTATATGGTTATCTGTGAAAAATATCTTTTGAATGATGTGATATTTATCAATAAAGTGGTAAACAGCTGAAGAAATTGTTATTGAAGCGCCAGCTCTCGTGTAAAGAGTTATTCGACACAAGAATTAAAGATGGTTTGAATCATGAAAGATTATGAGTCGGTGATTGATTATCAATCTGGGCAAATGATTATAGTCTTTGGGGTTCTGAAAGAGAATCTTTATGTGTTTCTGACCGACAATCATGTGATTAATCTTATCAAATGATGAGTAGTTATTGGCTGAGCTAGAAACTAAATTGAGGTTTAATCAGCAAATTTGTGAGGCTTTGTATGGTCGTAAATGCCGAACGCCATTGTACTGGACTGAGCTTAGTGAAAATAAGATACACGGAGTCGATTTGATCAGAGAAACTGAACAGAAAGTGAAAGTGATCCGTGAAAGTTTGAAAGTAATGTTAGATCGACATAAATCTTATGCGAACTTGAAACGGAAAGATATAGAGTTTCAGATCGAAGATAAAGTTTTCTTGAAAGATTCACCGTGGAAGAAAATTCGGTCGTAAAGGCAAATTGAGTCCGAGGTTTCTTAGGTCGTATAAGGTTATAGAACGTATCGGGCCGGTTGCTTATAGATTATTGTTGCCACCTGAGTTAGAAAAGATCCACAATGTATTCCACGTTTCGATGCTTCGGAGGTATCGATCTAATCCATCACATGTGATTAGTCCGTCTGAGATTGAAATTTAGCCTAATATGACCTACGAAGAAGAACCGATTTGCATTTTGACTCGTGAGGTTAAAGAGTTATGGAATAAGAAGATTTTGTTAGTTAAGGTATTCTGGCATAAGCATGGAGTTGAAGAAGCAACATGGGAGCTAGAGGATACAATGAGAGAACGTTATCCGAACCTATTCACTGGTAAGATTTTTGGGGACGAAAATCCCTAAGGGGGGGAGAGTTGTAACAGCTCGATTTAGACCCTAACCAGAACGGTGGTTTCGGGACCATGAATCTGAGTCAGAAAAATATTTTAAAATTATTTTTTGTGTTTATTTTGTGTTAATTTATATCTGTGAAATTTTCGTGATTTAATTTTATCGTTTAGGTATCCGATTTAATAAAAGGACTTAATCGCGTAAATTAAAAATCAGTAGTTTAATGTATAAAGGGTTGAATTGTTATTGGCTTTATAAAAGGAAGCCCTTAAGTGGTAAATAGCCCATTGGATTATTAAATGAACGGTAGTGGACATATATTATATTGTTTTGTTATAACTTTAGCATGGATAAATAAGTAAATTAAATGTTAAGTTCATAAAATATATTATAACATAAAACATAAATAATAATAAAAAGAAAGCCATGTCCATTTTATTTCTATCATGGCGAAAACTAAAACAAGAGAGAAAAAGAAAATAAAACCTAGGTTCGGTTGCTTTTCAAGCTCAATCAAGGTAAGAGTTTAACTCGGTTTTGATAATTTTACGTTTTTGAAATCGTTGTTTGAGTACTACAAAACCCATGCTTGAAATTTTGATTTTGATGAATATTTTGAGTTGTGCCATTATTAATAGCTTGTGATTTTTTTGTTTGATGATGAAAAATAAAAGATATGTTTTAGATTAACATATTTTGTATTGGAGTTTTTAATGATTTTGAGTAATAAGAACTTAATTGCAAAAATAATAATTTAAGGGACTAAAATGTGAAATAAATGAAATAAATGGGCTTGTATGAACACTAGGAATATTCGGCCAAACATGGGTACCTTGAAATTTTGCATATTTTGTGTTTTGTGCAATAGGGATTAAATTGTAAAATTGTAAATGTCGAGGGTAAAATGGTAATTTGCCCATTTACGTTTTTTTTGGACTAAATTGAATGAAAATATGTTTGAATGAGCTTAATTTGAATATTTTTAGATCAAGAACCTCATTGTCGAAATGAGTTTTGAACTTGTTAAATTAGGTATTAATGAATTGGGTTTGATGCTTCAAGTGATATATGCATCTGAAACTAAAAGGTGAAGTAGATGATAGGCTAGAATCGGCTGGTGTGCTTAAGTATTTTAACATAATTGCCGAATATAGATTGGAGAATTTAGTTAAGTAAAATTAATGCTAAATCTTTGTATTCATGTGAGCAAATACCGAATGTACTAAATGGTTGAAATGAATTTATTTTGTTTCTATGTAATCTTGGTATAGTAAAATTTAGTTGAAAGTTCCAAGTAGATTATTATGGTAGTGACGATGTGTGATATGTGATAGTAGTAACCAAGTGGATTCAACCGTTTAGGTTATATGTACTATGGCAATGTGGTATTTTAGTCAAGAAATGATTTGATCAAATTAGTATATAAGCTATGAGCATACGGTAAATTGGTATATAAATGATTTATATAAAGATTTGGTTATGAGTTTATATTTATGTTCGGTCATGAGAGAAATGCATTAGTTGGTGTTTTGATGTTGCAATTGGAAGTATTAGAAAGATAAGGTTGAGTTGGCAAAATGGTTTTATATGTGTAATTTAAATATACCAAATAATCGGCTAAATGAAATTAAATGATTACAAGGTTTGATTTAATAGCTAAGTTAATGTGTAGTTGTGTGTTCGAATATAACTTATAAGTTCATGATTTTGAAAACGAAAATTGTATGTGAACATGAAAAGAAAACATATTTGGCTAAATGCATATGATATTAATGTATAAATTATATATAGATTTGGTTGTGAATAAATTTAGTTAAATGATGAACTTGTAGTTTTGGGAGTAGATCATTGAATGGTAAACTTTGTTTGCTTCTATTAGCTCGAGAACCAAGGACACCAAATTCGGATAGGGAAAATGAAAGTACTCGAATAGCCGTATATAATCGTTCAACCACTTTTGAGGTAAGTTTTTTTTAAGTACTTGGGGTTGATTCTTTTATAAGTTTTAAGTGATTTATTAAGTGTTGTATTTATTTAATAACATAGTATATCGTGAAAAAGAAAGAAAGTCTTAGATGTTGGTATTTGATTTTATTATATGATTTGGTGTTATATCCGGGCTAAGCCCCAAGGCATTAAATCGTTGGTGTTATATCCGGGCTAAGCCCCAAAGCATTCGTCTTTGGTGTTATATCCGGTTAAGCCCGAAGGCATTCGTCTTTGTGTTATATCCGGCTAAGCCCCGAAGGCATTCGTCTTTGGTGTTATATCCGCTAAGCCCCCCGAAGGCATTCGTGGCTTTGGTGTTATATCCGGCTAAGCCCCGAAGGCATTTGTGCTTTGGTATTATATTCGGGCTTCAAGTCCCGCATGCTTTGTGGTGGTGATTGGATTTGAGTTTTAAACCTAGCGGACTTAATGCCGATGATTGGAGTAAGATTATGATTTGAATATTCGTAGTAAACTACCATTGAATATGTCAAATACATTAAGTTGATCGTGTACTTTTATATATTAGATTGATCGGAATTGAATCATGATTGAGAAATGAGAAGTATATGTGAAAATATCATATGTGTATTCGGTTATGGTGAAAGGTTATATGAGATTGATTTGGTGATATACATGTTAAATAATATGAATGCAAGAATAGGTAATAAATCACTTAGGACAAAGCAGTGATAATGTGATTTCGAAAAATCACCATAAATGGTGGAAGTTGAGTTAGAAGCTGAATAAATCATGTCATGAAATCTTAATGAGCCTAGTTTCTTATAAAAGAAACCGTAAGCAAAAGAATTGCCAATAATGAGATATTTGAAGTGGCGTGGAATAGAGTCAAAATGACTTGAGGTCCCCTATTACATCTTCGAAAAATCATTATAAATGGTACAAAAATGGTTATAAGATAAAATTTATATCCTTAGACTAATGAGTCTATTTTCAAATGAAATAAACGATAACATATTTGAATTATGTATAATGAGAAAATTGATTAAGTAGTGAAGAGTAGTCGAATAGTCAAACAATGAAATAAGGAAGCTTCAATAAAAATATGGTATTGATTGGTCAAACCAAAAATTCTGAAAATTTTATGGATGGAAGATATATGAGTCTATTTTTAGGAAAATTAACGGCACTTGATTTGGAGTTTCTTAGCTCCATTTATAAATAATTTAGTGATCTGCTGCTTTCGGGAAGACAACTTGTAGTGAATTTGTGATTTTGTTGCAAACATAGTTAAAACTAGTTAATGAGATGCTTTTCGAGTTCTTATGATCTTATTTGTGATTTGAATATTTGGTTTTAATTGAGTTCAGATTTAAGTGAGATGAATTTGCTAAATATGCATTATGTTCATGGATACTTGGCCAAAATGGCAATTACCTAGGAATGATTTCTTGAAAATTTGAAATAATCGATCTATAAGTAAATTAATTGTTTGCATTGCTTAAGACTTACTAAGCATTGAAGCTTACTCCGTGTTCTCTTTTCCATTTCTTATAGGTTTACCCTTTAGTTCGAGTTGGAAGAGCTGGAGATATCATCACACTATCGAGTCATTATGTGAGTTGAGAAGACTGTATATCATCATGGTTTAAGGCATGTATAGGATAGACTATAGGTAGAATGATATTTCGACTTTGTATACATTATAGCCATGCGAAGATGGCTTGCTCATTTTGTTTAGAGAAGCCTTATAATTGAACTAATATGTTGAAATGTTTTAGTTATAACTTGATAGTAGTTATTTTGTTATTAGATATTCGGTTATGTTTTGATAGTTAGTCATTTTGGAAACTTATAATAGCTCTTATGTAAAATCAATGAGAGAGGTTTGCATTGTTGATAATACATGTTTGGTAAGTATCTTTGACCTTATAGAAGTTTTGTTCAGTCAAGTAATACCTCATAACCTTATTCTGGCAACGGATACGGGTTAGGAGTGTTACAATGTAGGGGTATTAAAGGGCTGCACATTCATGAACTATGGTTTTTCTTCTAGGCTAAGTATGCATGAATGCATCAAGTGAAGCAACATGATGGTTCGGCCAATTCATGCACCATCTTCAAGCATGAACCAAATTTTAATGCTTTGGTGTAAACACGTTAAATACAAATGTGAACAGAATTTAAGTTAGTGTGAACATCATAGATGCCGAATATCAATAGACATCTTAGGCTTATAAATAGTTTGTTTATTTCATTGTAAAAGGACTTTTGCCAAATTATTAATGAACATTGTTCTTGTGAGGTTGCTTCCTCTCATATCTCGTACAAGTTTCGAAAGACTTATGTAGCTTGTGCTAGTGGCGTCAATCGTTCTTGTTTGAACTTATCACCAATCTTGGTGTGGCGTTCACCTATCCTTCTATCCATCCTTTTCACCTTAACAATATAGGAACTGGGGTGACACTTTTTAGTGTTGAATCATTCCTGACGTTAAGTTCGATTTCCATCCCCATCTTTCAAATTTCTTTTTGTTAACCAAACCGAGCCATTTATCCATCATCCATCTTTGCTACCCTTAACTGAACCTATTGCTAATTCTACACTTCTTGAAACCTTCCGCTTATCCTAACCTATTCTTTTACTTCTATTACTAAAATTCGAGGCACGAACAATTCTCTCGTCTACGATCGGGCAACTACGTGAATTCGACTCAACTTCTCGGGCTGAATCACATTATTTGGTATCAGAGCTTGTAAAATGAGAGGCACCGACGTTCGTATCAAGATCGAAATAGGTTTGTAGTGTAAAAAAAATTTTGAAATTAAAAAAATCGAAATTAAAAAAAAAAGAAAAAAAATTTCAAGTTGTAATTTTTGTTTTTTTCTCTATTGTAATAGTGGTATTGTGAAGTAGTAAAACAAAAAGGTACGAAATTTAAAAAAAAAGTGAAGTGATCAAGTTCTTCCGTTTGTTTATATTTAGTTCTGATCGTCAAGTGTTCTTCTTCTTCAATTTTTTTTGTACCCCCCCAAAATGCCACACTATACCAAAACTTTCTTCTAGCCTACCCGTACACCGTAACATCTTACCCCTTGTAACCATTTTTGAAGCTGACCCCAAAGCACGAAGACGAGTCAAGAGAAACAAAGTACGAGGTTACGAGAGTAAGCTTGAGTGGTAAAAGGCTAGAGAGTGTGAGAGCATTTGAGAGTTGAAAAAGCCTAAAACGAGTGCAAACACGAGTGGAGTGTTCATCTATTATTTCTTTCTGAGTGAACTCGTGAGTATTTTGTAGTGAGGAACTTAAATTTTTGTTTTGATCTAACATATTTTCCTTTCAGTAATCAAGATGTCTTGTGAAGAATTTACCGAGTCGGAGTTCCAATACTTGGTTCAAGAAGTGCAAAGAATGGCGAATTCTGAGTTTGACCAACTGCAAGTGAGGCTAGATCAATTGGAAAAACGAGACCAAAGTGATCGAGTTTCTTTAAGTCAAAAAACAGAACCAAAAACACCACGGAGATATACCGCCGAATACTACTTGAACAAAAAGTTCCTATCGTGATTCTTTCTCGCTATTGACTTCAAGGCAAAGAGATTCATACTATGACTCCTATTCGAGAAGAGACTTCGAACGAGAGTATTTTTCATTAAGGAGATTGAGATGACAAGAAGGCAATTATGATTTTGACTCCTTCCAAGAAAATGTGCGAAGAGATAGATATACTTCTTCCCGAACTTCAAAGAAATCATTCAAGGAGTGTTCTACATGAAGTCATGATTGTGAATTACATGCAAATAGTTCTTGGCCTTTCGAACATGATCTCTATTCTTATGATTCTTTTGTACATTCTTGTAACGAGAAAACAAAAGAAATAAAAAGAAAAGAGAGACAAAAGGCAAGTAAGAGAGAAAATGAGTGAATCTTGAGAGAACTTGAAAAAGCCTTTGAAAAAGAAAAAGAAAAAGAAAATAAGATTGAAAAAGAGAATGAAAAAGAGTTTGAGAGAGAAAAGGAATGTGAACAAGAAAAAAGAGCGGAACAAGAAATTGAGATAAAAGAAATGAGTGATTTAGAAGAAATAGAATCGAGTGAAAACGAAGTTAGTGAGCAAGTGAGGATTCTTTCTACTAACACTTCTACTCGATCTTTTTGTGATCTTTCTTTTCAGGTTCCTAAAAGTCCGTGCGACCAAATCCAACTCCGATACCTTCAAAACAAGAGACGTTTCAGTTGTTTGAAAAAGGTAAGTCTGTGGATGACCGCCACCCATTGGAAATCGAAGGTAAAGAAGGTAAGGAATCTTTGTTTATCAAAGCAAGGCCGCCTAATTTAAAAATTACTCATAAAGATTTTGATGGCATAACTTCTGAAAAACTTCCATCTTTTGATTTGGCTAATTATTGTTCACATATTAATGTTAACGATGTTGATTCCAAATATGCCATGAAGATTCCTGCTTATGACATGTTTTATAATGGAAATTCTGTTGATTCTATTGGATTGGTTCATCCTGTGCAAATTGTGAATGTATGTGATAAAAGGTTTTCACATTTTGATAAGTATGGCTATGTAAATTCTTTGAATTCATCTTTCTGTTTAAACATGCCTATTCGATTGGTCTGTGATGGATTTGAACTTTTGAAAAGTTGCATGTTCACAATTACTTTGTTCGACATATGTGTTCAAAAGTTTTCGCATACAATGAATAATTCGTTTGATTTTGCCCTTCAAAAGAAAACCTTAAATCTTTATGCGAAATTTCCATATTTTGATCTGCCTATTCGATTGAGTTTTGTGAAGTATGATTGTATGCATGTTCGTCTGCCTAAACCTTCTTTGATCTACATTTGTGATTTATTTGAGAAAACAAAATTCTTGCTGTATTTTGGGATAAGTGATCAAAATCGAGTGTTTAAGCCTAGAGCTAGCCACTTTAAGTTGTTACCAAGAGAAGGTAAGCATCATAATTCCCTCGTAAATAAATTTGTTGTACCTTTTCATCCATCGCGAATTTTATCTTCATTTCTAAAAATAAATCTTATGGTGAGTTTACAAAGTCAAAATCAAGCCTTTGATTCTGAAAATTTTATTTTTAACCCCGGAATTGATTCATGCAATCAACTTGTGAATAGCATCTCATTATGTCCTTTTAAGTACATTATCCATGGTGACCTTGACATCTTCCATCTTTGTGGAGCTTACCTTTTTAAGAGCGCGAGTTACTTTTTTGATTTTACACCTTTTCAGGTTTATTCGAGTTCAAAGTATCGATTACATTACCTTGCTAAGGAGCGAAAGTTTGTTTTGCGCAAACGAGGTAAAATCGAATTTTCATCAAGTAACTTCCAAGATAATCAAGGTAAGTCAAAAATATCTTTGTTTTGTTTGAAAGATGAAGAAATCGGTGTTGTTGATGATGACTTTGTGGAAAGTGGCCATATTGTTCATCCTGCTACTGTAAGTCTATTCAATCGAATACGGCAAGGTGAGGTTGTTCAAATCAAAAAGCCAAGTGAATATGTCCTTTGTTTTGATCCATTTGGATTGTTGTGGTTGAAACGGGGAATGCATTTTTTTTTGCTAAATTGCATGATTAATCATTCCCTGTTTTCATTCTGTTCAATTACTCATATTGATGGCATAACGAAATTGTGTGATAATATGAAGCATCCATGTTTCAAAATTAACCGGCGACTCGACTTGAGGACAAGTCGCTTTGAAGACGGGAGGAATGATGTAAGCACGCCCGGGGCATCCTCAAGTGCAAACCAAGATCTAATCGAGCTTCCAAGAGGACCCATATGTAACTCCCCCACGCCCGAGACTGACGCCGGAATCGAGCTTGAGGTGTTACCGAACATAATTTATCAATTTAAGTACTTCGAATCATTTGTTTCTACATTCACAGCTTTCTAGCTATGCGTCATAGTTACAAGAAAAATCATATCTTGAGTTACGAAACTCGAAATCAAGATCTGTAAATTTTTCATAAATCTAGACTCATATATATATTTACTAATTTTTTTCTAGAATTTTTGGTTGGGCCAATTAGTACAGTTTATTAGTTAAAGTCTCCCCTGTTTCAGGGTTTGACTGCTCTGACCTCTGTGTATTACAAATTAGATATCTATCTATAAAAAATGTCAATGACAATGAGGTTTGTTTCTCTTAAAACTAGACTCAATAAGGAATCTTTACATGTAAATAAAAACTTATAATTATTTTTTTAAAATTTATTATAAATTTTTAAAGTCAGAATAGGGGATCCAGAAATCATTCTGGCCCTATTTCACAAAAGTTTAAATATCTCATAAATATAATTTATATGCCTATTTTGTTCAATCCAAATGAAAATATACTCATTAAGCTTCAATTTCATAACTTACTCATCATTTAGTTCCACTTATACTATTTTTAGTGATTTTTCAAATTCATGTCATTGCTGCAGCAATATTCTGTTTTAAGGCAAGTTTCATCTTTCCATGAATTTTTTTATGAACTAGATAACCTATTAGACTTCCATGATATCAAACATGATCTAATTAGCCATCACCATGATTTATCAATATCAAACATTTTCTCAACCAAACATGGTCATATCATAAAATTATTTACACAAAATAGGTACATTGCTATACATGCCATACTTAAGTTTTACAAGCCATTTACCAATAGAAATCCTTCGGATAGTGTGATCGAAACTTCGACCTGTCCCGATTCCCGAGCTGACTTGTTCAAAACTACAATGAATGGAAAGGAGGGAGTAAGCATAAATGCTTAGTAAGTTCATATGCAAATAACAAGTAACATAACAATACAATTATACCAAACAACCTTAGCATGGCATCACCAAAACATATATCACATTTCTAAACATCATTCATCATCTTACCATTTTATCGTTGTTGTATCTACTTTCAACCCGAGGGTTAAGTACATACCTGTCCAAAGTGCCCATTTCACAACACTTACCAAAACGTCACTTGCATCTTAAGTGTTCTTCCATTTCATAGAAAATTTCACCCGTTGAACACATCAGAATATAACTCGGATACACGGATAATTTGCACATAAGTGCCACATATGTAATCAAGCAATCATGTAACCCGCCCATAAGTGAACTTAGACTCAACTCAACGAGCTCGGATGCCTAGTTACATCTCACGAACTCGGACTCAACTCAACGAGTTCGGACATTCGCATCCATAAGTGAACTCAGACTCAACTCAACGAGTTCGGATGCTCAACCATCCTAGTGACATGTCAATTGTATCCTAATCTATTCCTAAGGTTCAAACGGGCTTTTTCCCTCGATCTGACTTAGCCGTCTTCCACGGAATATCAGAACCGATACTCGGTAACAATTCATATTTATCAAGTAGTAAACATAATTTGCATATAACTCAACATTAACCACAAAGCATAATATTTCATGATAAAAAAATCAGCATATCATATAATTAACATCAATAACTTAAAAATAACAATTATGCTACATTATTTACACATGAACTTACCTTGGTACCAAAATATAAAGATTTTGCAATTTAGTCCACAATCTTTTCTTTTCCTCGATCGCGACTTGATTCCCGTTTCTCTTGATTATGGAGCTTGGAAGCTTGAAACAAACCCTAGCTATGGAGAACCCTTGAAATTTCGGCCTAATGAAGAAGATGGACAAAAATTGGCTTTTAATTTTGTTTTTAATTCATTTTAATAACTAAATGACCAAAATGCCCTTACTACTAAACTTTCCAAAAATTCCATCCATGTCCAATTTTTGTCCATAGACTTAGAAATTGGTCAAACTGGTATTTAAGACCTCCTAATTAATATTTCAATGCAATTTCATACTAAAAACTTCTAGAATGCAAATTTTGCAACTTATTCGATTTAGTCCCTACTTTCAATTTAAACACTTTAGGCATAGAATTTCATCACGAAATTTTCACACAATCATGCAATCATATCATAATCATCAAAATAATTATAAAATAATTATTTCTATCTCAGATTTGTGGTCACGAAACCACCATTCCGATTAAGCAGTAATTCAGGATATTACAACTCTCCCCTCTTTTAAGGATTTTCGTCCTCGAAAATCTTACCGGCAAACAGGTGTGGGTATTGGTTTCTCATAGTTTCTTCGGTTCCCATGTAGTCTCTTCTACCCCATGCTTTTGCCACAATACTTTCACAGATGTAAATTTTGAGTCTATCTGTCCGTTGCTTCTTCATTCCTGAGCGACACTTTTATTTCTTAGTCTCTTGACCTCTCGAGCTAAGATCTTAATCGGTTCTTCTTCGTAAGTCATATCCGGTCGTAGTTCAATTTCTGTCGGTGAAATTATATGTGAAGGATCTGAACGATACCGACGTAGCATACATCATGAATCCTCTCTAATTCAGGTGGTAATGCTAGCCGATATGCTACCGGTCCAACTTTTTCAATTATTTCATACGGCCCAATAAAACCGGACTTAACTTGCCCTTCCGTCCAAATCTAAGGACTTTCTTCCATGGAGACACTTTCAAAAATACCTTATCACCAACTTGAAACTTGATTTCTTTTCGTTTCAAATCCGTATAAGATTTCTATCTATCTGAAGCATCTTTCAAACAATCTCGAATCACTTTCACCTTTTCTTCGGTTTCTTTTATTAGATCAACTCCATAAATCTGATTTCCCTTGAGTTCAGTCCAATACAAAGGCATTCGACACTTACGACCATATAATGCTTCATAAGGTGCCATTTTCAAACTCGTCTGATAACTATTATTATAAGCAAATTCTACCAACGGTAAGTACCTTTCCCAACTACCTTGAAATTCCAATACGCAACATCTGAGCATATCTTCAAGAATCTGAATTACTCTCCCTGATTGCCCATCAGTTTGTGGATGAAAAGGCAGTGCTGAAATTTAACTTTTTACCTAATGCCTCTTGCAACTTTTGCCAAAACCGTGAAGTAAATCTCAGATCTATATCTGAAATGATTGAAAAAGGTATTCCATGAAGTCTAACAATCTCACGGATATACAATTCAGCCAACTTATTAAGAGAATAATGCATGCGTCATCAAAATAAAATGAACCGATTTAGTCATCACAACTATTACCCGGATGGCATCTTTCTTTCCCGGAGTCAATGGCAACCCTAAAACAAAATCCATAGTAATCCGATCCAATTTCCATTCAGGAACCATAATAGGTCAAAGTAATCTCAAGGCACTTGGTGTTCAAACTTTCACCGTTGACAAATTAAGCACTTTGATACAAACACGGAAATATCTCTTTTCATTCCACTCCACCGATACATTTTCTTCAAGTCATTATACATTTTCATACTGCCCGGATGAACCACCAAACAGCCATTATGTGCTTCATGCAAAATCTTTTGAATCAACTCATCATTTTTCGGTACACAAATCAGATTTTTAAACATCAAGCTACCATCAGAATCGATTCTGAAATCCGATCCCGTATCAGCTTCACACTGTCTTCTCTTGGCTAGCAAATCTTGATCATTTTTCTGAGCTTCAGAAATCTCTTGTAAAAACATTGGTCTAGCTCTTATCTCTGCTAGAATCGAACTATCATCTGACATTTTCAATTAAGTGTTCATAACTCTCAAAGTAAACAACAACTTTCTGCTTAAAGCATCGGCAACCACATTCGCTTTTCTCGGATGATAATCAATAACAAGCTCATAATCTTTCAATAATTCCAACCATCTACGCTGTCTCAAATTTAAGTCTTTTTGTGACATCAAGTATTTAAGACTTTTGTGATCAGTATATACTCGGCACTTTTCACCATACAAATAATGTCGCCAAATCTTCAAAGCAAATACCACCGCAGCTAATTCCAAATCGTGAGTAGGATAATTCCTCTCATGAGGTTTTAACTGCCTCAAAGCATAAGCCACCACTTTTCCTTCTTGCATGAGTACACACCCCAAGCCATTTAGAGAAGCATCACTATACACCACAAATTCTTTACCTGATTTGGGTTGTACTAACACTGGTGCTTCAGTTAATAACTTTTTCAATTCTTCGAAACTTTGTTGACATTCTTCCGTCCATTCAAATTTAACATCCTTTCGGAGTAGTCTAGTCATAGGAGCAGCAATTATAGAAAATTCGTTTAGAAACCGCCGATAATACCCAGCTAGCCCCAAGAAACTTCTAACTTTAGTTACATTTTTCGGTGGTTTCTAATCAATAATGGCTGAAATTTTACTAGGATCAACCCGTATACCATCACCAAAAACAATATGACCCAAAAATCCAACTTCCTGAGCCAAAATTCACTTTTACTAAACTTAGCATACAACTTGTTTATCTCTTAAAGTTTGCAAAACTATCCTCAAATGCTCAGCATGCTCTGTCTCATCTTTTGAATAAATTAAAATATCATCTATAAACACCATAACAAATCTGTCCAAGTATGGCTGAAATATGCGATTCGTTAAATCCATAAACACAGTAGGAGCATTTGTCAACCCGAATGGCATAACTAAAAATTCATAATGACCGTACCTTGTTCTAAAAGCAGTTTTAGGCACATCCGACTCTTTTACTCATGGTGATAATACCCAGATCTCAAGTCAATCTTTGAAAACCATGTCGCTCCTTTTAGCTGATCAAACAAATCATCAATTCTCGACAATGGATACTTGTTTTTGATTTTCACCTTGTTTAACTGCTGATAATCAACACATAATCTCATAGAACCATCCTTCTCTTTCACAAATAACACAGGAGCACCCCAAGGTGAAAAACTCGGTCTTACAAAGCCTTTATCAGTCAACTCTTGCAACTGTGACTTTAATTCTTTCAACTCTGTTGGTGCCATTCTATATGGAGCAATCGAGATCGGAGCTGTTCTCGGTATCAAATCAATACCAAATTCTAGTTCCCTGACTGGAGGCAAACCCGGCAATTCTTCTGGAAATACATCCACAAATTCACACACAATCGGCACTGATTCAACTTTCTTTTCAACTTCTTTTGTATTAATTGCATACGCCAAATAAGCTTTATAACCCTTTCTCAAATATCTCTGAGCCGACATCCAAGAAATCACACTAGACAATGCCTCTGATTTATCTTATTCAACCCGTAGAGTTTCACCGTTTTCACACTTAAATTCTATAACCTTTTTTTTGCAATTTACTATAGCATCATGCAATGTCAACCAATCCATACCCAAAATAACATCAAATTCATCAAACGGCAACAACATCAAGTCGGCCGGAAAGTAATGACCCCGAATCATTAAAGGACATTTCTTGCGTACTTTATCAACTATCACACATTTGCCTAACGGATTCGACACTCTAACCATAAATTCTGTGTTCTCAACAGGTATATTCATACTAGACACCAGCTTCATGCATACATATGAATGAGTAGAACCGGGATCAATCAAAGCAATAACATTAATATCATAAAGAGAAAATGTACCGGTAATCACATCGGGTGAGGAAGCATCTTCACGCTCTTTAATAGCATAAGTTCTAACCGGAGCTCTTCCTTCAGATCTAACTACTGCATCTCTGGCTACATTCTTACTGCTTGTTTTACTTCCAGCTTTTCTCGTATATCTTCCCCTCAAGTTTGCACCACTAGCTTTTACATTCTGAAATTTTTCTTTCTCAGCTCTCTCTGGGCAGTCTCTAATAAAATGATCCGGAGAACCACATCGAAAACATTCATTTGCTCTCGCATGCACCAAAATGATTTCTACCATACCACCGCACTCGGGTTTAACAAATCTTGAGTTCCCTACACCGGCCAGAAAGTATTCGAGATTTAGGACCCACATTCTCGCTTCTCTTAAAATTTCCATATGATTGCCCAAATGTGTAACTTGGGAACGAGGATTCATATTTCTTAAGTTTTCGGGTTCTGTGAAGGTGCCTTACTCATTGGCCTTTTCTTCCAATTTTGTGTCTCAGCCTCTACCTTTCTCTTCTCTTTAAGTAGTTCTTCACCTTGCAATCTCGATCAACCAAGACTACCATTTCTTTCAGGTTTAAGGATCCCGACAAATACCTTAATGTCTTCGTTGAGCCCTTCTTCAAATCGTCGGCACATCTTGGCTTCTATAGGAACATATTCCTGCATACTTATTCAATCGAACAAACTCTCTTTCATATTCTCGAGATCATCATATTACCTTGCTTCAACTCAAGAAACTTTTTACATTTCTCGATCAATAAATCTTTCACTAATATATTTCTTCCAAAACTCTTCTTGAAAGAATTCCCGTTTACCCTCTCTTCCTTTGCACCACCAAATTAAAGTCTTCCACCAATTATAGGCTGAATCTCTCAACAAATATGTAGCACATTTTAAACATTCTTCTGTGTACAAGATAATTCATCAAATACCCTGATAGAATTTTCAAGCCGTAACTCGCTTTCTCTGCATCATCATCAATATTTGCTCTAAATTCTTCACCCCTTGTTTACGAATTCTATCAACAGGGTTTCGTGAAATTTTATCATATCCACTCCTTGAGGCATCGAGGCATAGGTTGAGGAATTGGAGGAGGTGGGGAGGTCGTACATTTGGGTTCGTGCATTGAACGAACTCAGTGTACCATGCACTCATCATTTGGAGAAAGGCTTCCGATCTCTTTCTCCTCCTCCCAACCAACATGGGAGGTGGGTTTTTCATCGGCGCACGCCTTCACCGGTGAGTCATGATTACTCTCTACTTCATCTGCCACACTGGATCGGGATCCATTTACTATATAAAAATCATTTAAAAAGGTCAGAAGTCATCACACTATCATAATTTATACATATGGCATGTATAGCAAAAATCTGTACATACAACACGTAGTCTGAGAACCAACTAAACCTGCTCTGATACCACCAAATGTAACGCCCCACGCCCGAGACCGACACCGGAATCGAGCTTGAGGTGTTACCGAACATAATTTATCAATTTACGTACTTCGAATCATTTATTTCTACATTCACAGCTTTCTAGCTATCTGCGTCATAGTTACAAGAAAAATCATATCTCGAGTTACGAAACTCAAAATCAAGATCCGTAAATTTTTCATAAATCTAGACTCATATATATATTTACTAATTTTTTTTCTAGAATTTTTGGTTTGGCTAATTAGTACAGTTTATTAGTTAAAATCTCCCTGTTTCAGGGTTTGACTGCTCTGACCTCTGTGTATTACAAATCAGATATCTCTCTATAAAAAATTTCAATGACTATGAGGTTTGTTTGCAAAGAAAAACTTTAATTATTTTTGTAAAATTTATTATAAATTTTTAAAGTCAGAATAGGGGATCCAGAAATCATTCTGGCCCTGTTTCACAAAAGTTTAAATATCTCATAAAATATAATTTATATGCCTATTTTGTTCAATTCACATGAAAATAGACTCATTAAGATTCAATTTCATAACTTACTCATCATTTATTTCCACTTATATTATTTTTAGTGATTTTTCAAATTCATGTCATTGTTTTGCAAAGAATATTCTGCTTTAAGGCAAGTTTCATCTTTCCATGAATTTTTTTATGAACTAGATAACCTATTAGACTTCCATGATATCAAACATGATCTAATTAGCCATCACCATGATTTATCAATATCAAACATTTTCTCAACCAAACATGGCCATATCATAAAATTATTTACACAAAATAGGTACATTGCTATACATGCCATACTTAAGTTTTACAAGCCATTTACCAATAGAAATCCTTCGGATAGTGTGATCGAAACTTCGACCTGTCCCGATTCCCGAGCTGACTTGTTCAAAACTACAATGAATGAAAAGGAGGGAGTAAGCATAAATGCTTAGTAAGTTCATATGCAAATAACAACATAACAATACAATTATACCAGACAACCTTAGCATGGCATCACCAAAACATATATCACATTTCTAAACATCATTCATCATCTTACCATTTTATTGTTGTTGTATCTACTTTCAACCCGAGGGTTAAGTACATACCTGTTCAACGTGCCCATTTCACAACACTTACCAAAACGTCACTTGCATCTTAAGTGTTCTTCCATTTCATAGAAAATTTCACCCGTTGAACACATCATAATATAACTCGGATACGCAGATAATTTGCACATAAGTGCCACATATGTAATCAAGCAATCATGTAACCCGCCCATAAGTGAACTCGGACTCAACTCAACGAGCTCGGGCGTTTGCATCCATAAGTGAACTCGGACTCAACTCAACGAGCTCGAATGCCTAGTTACATCTCACGAACTCGGACTCAACTCAACGAGTTCGGACATTTGCATCCATAAGTGAACTTAGACTCAACTCAACGAGTTCGGATGCTCAACCATCCTAGTGACATGTCACTTGTATCCTAATCTATTCCTAAGGTTCAAACGGGCTTTTTCCCTCGATCTGACTTAGCCGTCTTCCATGGAATATCAGAACCGATACTCGGTAACAATTCATATTTATCAAGTAGTAAACATAATTTGCATATTACTCAACAGTAACCACAAAGCATAATATTTCATGATAAAAAAATCAGCATATCATATAATTAACATCAATAACTTAAAAATAACAATTATGCTACATTATTTACACATGAACTTACCTTGGTACCAAAATATAAAGATTTTGCAATTTAGTCCACAATCTTTTCTTCTCCTCGATCGCGACTTGATTCCCGTTTCTCTTGATTATGGAGCTTGGAAGCTTGAAACAAACCCTAGCTATGGAGAAAATTTCTGCCTAATGAAGAAGATGGACAAAAATTGGCTTTTAATTTTGTTTTTAATTCATTTTAATAACTAAATGACCAAAATGCCCTTACTACTAAACTTTCCAAAAATTCCATCCATGTCCAATTTTTGTCCATAGACTTAGAAATTGGTCAAATTGCTATTTAAGACCTCCTAATTAATATTTCAATGCAATTTCATACTAAAAACTTCTAGAATGCAAATTTTGCAACTTATTCGATTTAGTCCCTACTTTCAATTTAAACACTTTAGGCATAGAATTTCATCATGAAATTTTTACACAATCATGCAATCATATCATAATCATCAAAATAATTATAAAATAATTATTTCTATTTCGGATTTGTGGTCATGAAACCACCATTCCGATTAAGCCCTAATTCAGGATATTACACCATAACTCGAGCTGATGCTAAGCATTTCCTACAAGCTGTTTTAGCTTCTAGTGCAACACCTTGGTTCGAAACAAGGCCCAATGCTCACAAAATCAACTTGGAGCAACTATCCAAAGAACCCATGCATTGTTGGCAAGCTGATTCTAGCTCGTTTCCAGCTTCTTGAGCTCCATCCAGCTCAATTTAGCTCATTTGAGCTCATTTCAGCTCGTTTGAGCTCATTCGAGCTTACTTTCAGCTCATTCTTCATTTCAATAAATTAAACTAAATTTTAGTTTTATACAAATTAGTTTTCTACAGCTCATTAACGAAAATCCTAGCTCAAATAAGTTCATTAAATGGTTTCACTTAGTTTGAGCTAGCCGAACTTAATGCTACTAGCTAGTCTTTAATTAATGTGTTTAGTTTAGCTTAACATAATATTTATGATGTCTAGTTCATGCTCTTAACATGTTCAGCTGAACATACATTGGGATTTAATGTGTTCATGTTTCTTGTAGGTTCTTCCAAATGTATTGAGTACATTAAATGAGATTCATGCACGGCCAGGTACATGGATTATGAGAGTTCATGCATGAACGAATTTTATGCATGGTGGGCTAGCTATTGGTGATCCCCAAGCAAACTTTTGGCCAAGATTTAAGTTCCACAAAGTGACTGAATACATGAAGGAGCCATTAATGCAAGTACATGCATGGCTTAGTACATCATATGGAAGGATGCATGCCCAACTAGTGTTCAATGGATGGCATTTGAAGGAATTCATGTATTGGGGACGTTCATGCAAGTGGGGGCTATTTTATGTACATGTATTTGAAGATTCATGGACCTTAATTAAGGAAGAACATGCATTGGGACGTTTCATACATGTATCATGCATATCCAAGATGTCCATTTAAGTATTCAAGGTACATTCAAGCTTCATTCGGCCAAGGGAGATGTAGGAGTATTAAAGGGCGGCACATTCATGAACTATGGTTTTTCTTCTAGGCTAAGTATGCATGAATGCATCAAGTGAAGTAACATGATGGTTCGGCCAATTCATGCACCATCTTCAAGCATGAACCAAATTTTAATGATTTTGTGTGAACATGTTAAATACAAATGTGAACAGAATTTAAGTTAGTGTTAACATCATAGATGCCAAATATCAATAGACATCTTAGGCTTATAAATAGTTTGTTTATTTCATTGTAAGGGAACTTTTTGCCAAATTATTAATGAACATTGTTCTTGTGAGGTTGCTTCCTCTCATATCTCGTACAAGTTTCGAAGACTTATCTAGCTTGTGCTAGTGGCGTCTACCGTTCTTGTTTGAACTTATCACCAATCTTGGTGTGGCGTTCACCTATCCTTCTATCCATCTTTTCACCTTAACAATATAGGAACTGGGGTGACACTTTTTAGTGTTGAATCATTCCTGACGTTAAGTTCGATTTCCATCCCCATCTTTCAAATTTCTTTTTGTTAACCAAACCGAGCCATTTATCCATCATTCATCTTTGCTACCCTTAATCGAACCTATTGCTAATTCTACACTTCTTGAAACCTTTCGCTTATCCTAACCTATTCTTTTACTTCTATTACTAAAATTCAAGGCACGAACAATTCTCTCGTCTACGATTGGGCAACTACGTGAATTCAACTCAACTTCCCGGGCCAGATCACATCATTTGGTATCAGTGGAAAAAGGAAAGAGAGTAGTGAGACTATTTGTGAGTATAAAAGCCAAGTGAGTGTGATTTTTCTTTGTGAGTGGATTAGGAGAATCTTTGTTGTGAGTTCATATAAAAAAATGTCGCGCAGTCTGGAACAAAATCTAAACGAGGGAGTTGGGATCTGTCCTGTAAGAAACGTTGGAGGAGGCGTGCCAGATCTAACCCTTCAAGCACTTATGGAAGAGATGGAGTGGTTATTCGATCATAAACTCGAACCAGTTAAAGATCGGTTATTTTGAGTTGAGACACGTGAACAACGAGAGGCAACTCCGGAAGGTGCAAGACGAGGGCGTAATGAAGAGAGTGAGCAAGAAAGTGATAATTCATCTATTCGAAGTGTACAACAACGAGGCTGCCAATGACATTGGGGTCCTAGAGATTGTGACCATCCTGATGACAATCTTAAAAATATCAAGATGACGATTCTACCATTCCAAGGTAAGAATGATCCTGAAGCTTATTTGGAGTGGGAAAAGAAGATCGAGCTTGTTTTTGATTGCCACAACTATTTAGAAAGTAAAAAGGTAAAGCTCGTAGCTATAGAGTTTTCTGATTATGCAATTGTGTGGTGGGACCAGCTTATAACAAGTAAAAGGAGAAGTGTTGAAAGACCTATTTCTACTTGGGCTGAAATGAAATCAGTCATGCAGAAAAGATTTATCCCTTCATACTACCATCAAGATCTATATCAACGACTCCAAAACCTTACTAAAGGTAATAGAAGCATTGAAGATTATTATAAAGACATGAAGATAGCGATGATCCAAGCTGACATCGAGGAGGATCGAGAAGCAAGAATGGCTAGGTTTCTTGCGGGTTTAAATCGTGACATTGCCAACATAGTTGAACTACAACACTATGTTAAAGTGATGGACATGGTCCATATGGCGATAAAGGTCAAAAAACAACTTAAGCGAAAAGGATTAAGCTGATCCTAGGCCAATCCTTCCACCAACAAGTGGAGCCAAGGAGTGAACAAACCCCCTATTCGAACAAAGGAGCCAGTTGTAGCAACTAAATCCAAGCAGCCCATTGGTGAGTCAAGTAAGAACAAAAGTGAACAAATGCCAAATCGCACGAGAGACATAATATGTTTCAAGTGTCAAGGCCGAGGGCATATAGCAAGCCAATGTCCTAATCGACGTATTATGGTGGTAAGGGCTGACGGTGAAATCGAGTCCGAAGAGGAGAATGAAAATGAGCCCGAAGTACTATCCGATGATAAAGGAGAAGAAGTAGAACGACCGGTCGAATGAGAAGTTCTTGTGGTGAAACGAAGCCTTAGCGTACAAAGTGTTGAATCTGACCAACAAAGGGAGAACATTTTTCACACCCGATGCCACATCTATGGCAAGGTATGTAGTTTAATTATTGATGGTGGAAGTTGTACTAATGTAGCTAGCAACATGCTGGTGGAAAAGCTCGGTTTGGACACAACCAAACATCCAACTCCATACAAGTTGCAATGGTTAAATGATGGATGAGAGCTTAAAGTCACAAAGCAAGTTGTGGTAGCGTTTTCCATCGGGAAATATCAAGATGAAGTGGTGTGCGATGTAGTTCCCATGCACACGGGACATCTACTTTTGGGGCGTCCATGGTAGTTTGATAGGCGTGTGATTCATGATGGTCATATAAATCGGTACACGTTCAAGCATCGAGGCAAAAATATTACTTTAGCCCCGTTGACCCCCAAAATAAGTGTATCAATATTAATTGAAATTGAAAGAAAGAGTACAAGAAAAAAAGAGTGAAAAAGAAAAAGACAAAAAAATTGAAAAAAAGAAGAAGGAAAAAGTGAGAGAGAGAAGGTAAAAATACGAGAGGAAGAAGAGAGTCAAAAAAGAAAATGATAATGGAAAAATAAGCGTATTTATGAGGGAAAAAGAAATTCAAAAGTCCCTATTGATGCGCCAACCCGTGTTTGTACTTATGTACAAGGAGTGTTTATTTGACACTAATGAATTTGATAAGTCTCTACCTTTGTCTGTTGTCTCTTTGTTATAGGAATTTGAAGATATTTTCTCGAAAAAGGTTCCTAGTGGACTGCCTCCCATTCAAGGAATTGAACATCAAATTGATTTCATTCCCGGAGCTACAATTCCAAATCGACCAGCTTACGAAGTAACCCCAATGAAACTAAAGAGTTACAACGACAAGTTGCTGATTTAATGGAGAAAGGTTACATACGAGAGAGTTTAAGTCCATGCGCAGTGCCCGTTCTGTTGGTACCTAAAAAATATGGTTCATGGAGAATGTGCATAGATTGTCGAGCTATCAACAAAATTACCGTCAGATACCGTCATCCAATCCCTAGACTTGATGATATGTTAGACGAGCTTAGTGGTGCAAAATTGTTTTCAAAGATTGATTTAAAAAGTGGCTATCATCAGATTCGCATGCGGGAGGGGGATGAGTGGAAGACCGCGTTCAAAACCAAATACGGTTTTGGTGTAAGTGAAAGTGGTCTTGAAGTGGATCAAGAGAAGATCAAGGCAATACGAGAATGGCCACGTCCAACCAATATCAGCCAAGTTCGAAGCTTTCATGGCCTTGCAAGTTTCTATAGGAGATTTGTGCCAAACTTTAGCACACTTACTGCCCAATTGACTGGAATTATAAAAAAAGAATACACCTTTTCTTTGGTCTGATGAACAAGAATCCTCTTTTGTTAAAATCAAAGAGTGTTTAACAAACGCTTCACTTTTATGTTTGCAGATTTTAACAAAATTTTTGAGGTGGAATGTGATGCATCTGGAATAGGTATAGGTGCGGTCTTAACACAAGATGGGCGACCGGTGGCTTATTTCAGTGAGAAAATGAACAGAGCCACGCTCAACTATCCTACCTATGACAAGGAAATGTACGCGTTGATACGTGCATTAGAAACATAGCAGCATTATCTTTGGCCTAAAGAATTCGTTATACATACAGATCATGAGGCTTTGAAGCATTTGAGAGGACAAACCAAGTTAAATAAATGTCACGCAAAATGGGTCGATTTCTTAGAATCCTTCCCATATGTCATCAAATACAAACAAGGTAAAGAAAATATCGTTGTAGACATTCTTTCGCAAAGGGAGATCGTGCATTTACATAGAGTTCTGAGGACAATTGTTTCGGATCGAGACACTAAGTTTTTAAGTCATTTTTGGAGGACCTTATGGGGAAAACTTGTAACTAAGTTACTATTTTCAACAACTAGTTATCCACAATCCGATGGCCAAACGGAGGTCGTTAATCGAGTTTTATCAACACTACTTCGAGCAATCATACGAAAGAATTTGAAAACTTGGGAGGAATGCCTACCCCACATTGAATTTGCATACAATCGATCGGTACATTCGGCTACTAAGTATTCGCCATTTGAGGTAGTGTATGGATTTAATCCCTTAACTCCATTGGATTTGTTACCTTTACCTTTTGATAAATTGGAGCATGTAGATGGAAAGAAAAAGGTAGATTTTGTTAAACAATTGCATCAGCAAGTTAGAGATAATATCGAGTGAAGAACGAAGCAATATGCTCATCAATTTAACAGGGGTCGTAAACGAGTGATATTTGAACCTGGTGATTGGGTTTGGATTCACATGCGTAAAGAGAGATTTCCTGTTCAATGACGATCCAAGCTTTTGCCACAAGGAGATGGACCTTTTCAAGTATTGGAAAGAATTAATGATAATGCATATAAATTGGATCTACCTGGTGAGTATAGGGTTAGTGCGACTTTTAATGTTGCTAATTTATCCCTTTTTGATGTAGGTGATGATTTGGGGACAAATTGTCTCGAAAAGGGGGGAATGATACAACCATAGCTCGGGAAATCGCTACTAAATCCATTGAGCTACCACGAGGACCTATAACTCGATCACGAGCTAAGAAATTTCAAGAAGCGTTAGCAAGCTATGTGGATCGAGCTTGGGGAGAGCACGAAGTTGAATCCAATAGACATGCATGGAACAGCTCAATTGGCGTCACTTGTAATTTATTGCAAGTTGAACTTGAATTTTTATAAACTCATTGTAACACCCCAAACCCAGTCTGGACATTATGGCCGAATCTGGCGCATCACATTGAAGTGTTTTAGCGAAAACCGTGTTTTCATTGAAAACCCTTCTTAAAATTTAAGAAACCTTAACTATCCTTAGAAAAACTCCTTTCAATCACTTGTTTAAAATATATGATTTTATGAAAAGATGTCATTTTAAAATATAATTGCGGAAACGTAGAAAATTCATACTATAGTTTAAGAAACCATGTTCAACTTCTTATAAATTACAGCACATAAAAATTATAATCCAAATAATAATAGAGTAGAAGCCCTATTACAATCTGATTTGAACAGTACTTAATAATATAGAAACTGATAAGCTCTAAAAAGAAAAGCAAGTCCAAATTATCTTGCTGGCTGGCCACCCAGAGTCCCTCCGAACATCGAACCTTCTACTGAGCATCACCTAAAAATAAAATAAAAGAGGGGGTGAGTTTTCGAAAACTCAGTGTGTACAACCCTCGACGAAAACAAGCATTCAAAAGTCATCATACATCAACATGCAATGCAATGCAGTGCAACCTACCCTAATAATCCAACTAGTACACTTTTACTCCGTCCCCCGATTCACATCCTGTGGGGATATAAATATCGACCCACCCAACTGATACACATCAATGGTAGCCCGGTTGCGGGACTACCTAAGTTGCAGCAAGCTGCCAATCACATATTAGGCTTAAAAGCCGTTGGTGGATCCACGGTTGTTAAGGAACCATGCGACCCTCATATACTTCCTTCGTTCTATAATTCCCAACATATGCAACCTAAACAGGATATGATATGAATGTATATGAATGTATGTAGCAATCATAAATGATACGAACCGTCTCGGGAAGAGTCGAGTCGTATGTAGATTGCCCGATCGTCTACGAGAAGTTACGTTAGGTTTTAGATTGAGTTGAAGGTATGGTGAAGGTAGAAAGAAGGGTACGAACGGATTGGTAGGAACGAAAGGGTAGGAACAAAAGGATATGAACAAAATTGGTCAGTTTAGGTTCGATTAGGTAAAGAAAAGAAACGGGTTTGAACTACTAAAGGTACTTTCAAGAACCAATACTGAAATGGTATCGACCCGTTGATTAAGCCTTTTGAGTTCGGTTATAGGTTTGGTAAGGGAAACCTTGACCCACTATCTAACAAGATAGGAACCTCAGTATGTTGAATGCCACACTACGAATAGTGATAAGTTCGGATACGATAAAGAACACGGTTGACAAAATTAGAACGCTAGGAACGCCAATCGAATCTTTGAATGAAATATAAGAAAAGTATGCCTCACAATTTCGGCAGCATAACATTAACAAAAGTTTCAAAATGTCCCTTTTACATGGAAATTGAACAAGTATTTATAGGCCTAAGTCTAGGTAGCCGATTGGCCTTTCATGCTTACATATTAAATAAAGAAAATTCTAGAAAAATGTCCCTTAATGTGCATGTCTAGATTCGGCTATGGTAATAGGAAATGAAAAAGAAAACACTAAGTGAATGCATGATGTCCAATGGTCACTTGTGAGGTTCGGCCAACCTTGTTAATTGAAGCAATGTTTGGCCAAAAAATACGAATTAATTGTGGACACTCCAAGGGCCATCATGTGTGTGAAAACCGAATGTTGAAGAGTCTTCTAGTGTGAACAAGGTGAACCGAATAGTCTTGCCATGTGAACATAGGTGTGAACGAATTAAGGAGAGTCATGGAGAAGCTAATTGGCCAAGCTATCTTCATGCATGTATGAGTGTCCTTTGGCAGAATGGTCACCTTGGAGAATGAAGAGATAGCACACCATACATGAATGGAAACATTCATGAACCTTAAAGACATTAAATATGGCCATACATGCACTTGGCCGAACATGCACCTAAGAGATTCAAGTCCCCCAACCGTCCATGCACCTTCAAAATTCATGCTTGCTTTTAATCTCTATGTGTCCATTGCGTTTCTACAAGAAATGTGAATAGAATTAATTCAGACTAATGTGAACACAAATATCAACATTAAATTCGATTATGACAAATTTAATTATCATCAATAAACACCTTTAAGACATACTTAATATAACTAATGTGAACTAAATTTAATATGTAGGATATTGATTAACTAATTATTGAACTTATTAATTAAAAAGTCAATAGTAGTCAAATGAATTCAAAGTGCACTCCACGAGCTATTGTTTAATTCATGAGCTAAACCCCGAGCTGGACTTAAACTCGTGAGCTGTTAATGAGCTGGTCCCGAGCTAATGAGCTGGTACGAAGCTGCATGGGAGCTAACTTGAACTGACGGTGAGCTCGGTGAGCTGAACTGAACTTGTAGAAAAGTTCAGCATGGATTTCCAAAATGGCCACTAACTAGTTCGTTAGGCCTAGCATTGACATCATCCCACACATGCTGAACTAAAGCTATAACAGCTTCTTTAAATTGTTTTGCACGAGCCCTTGTGATCGGCCCTTGAGGTAGCACCATCGGATCTCGGCTTGGACTTGACCTATGGGAAGTCGTGATCATATCATCCTCCCCCTCTTGAAAATGACTTGTCCTCAAGTCAGTATCTACATCAAAAGGAGTCAAGTCAGAGACATTAAAACTAGCACTAACATTGTACTCACCTGGTAAGTCAAGCTTATACGAATTTTCATTGATTCGCTCGATGACTTGGAAGGGGCCGTCTCCTCGCGGCAACAACTTAGATCTTTGTTGAGCTAGAAACCTTTCTTTTCTCATGTTCACCCAGACCTAGTCTCCAGGTTCAAATACAACTCGTTTTCATCCTTTGTTGGCTCGTTGGACGTATTGCTCGATTCGAGATTCAATGTTCTCTCGAACTTTCGTATGTAATTCCTTGACAAATTTAGCCTTTTTCCTTGCATCTGTATGGACAAATTGATCAATAGGAAAAGGTAATAAATCAAGAGGAGTAAGAGGATTAAATCCATAGTCTCAAAAGGAGAAAATTTGGTTGCCGAGTGAACAAAGCGATTATAAGCGAACTCGATGTGGGGTAAGCATTCTTCCCACGTCTTGAGGTTCTTTCGTACCAACGTCGTAACAAAGTTAACAAAACTCGGTTTACCACCTTAGTTTCGCCAGCCGTTTGGGGATGACAAGTGGTTGAAAACAATAACTTCGTCCCAAGTTTTCCCCATAATGTCCGCCAAAAGTGACTCAAGAACTTTGTATCTCGATCGAAAATAATCGTTCTTGGTAATCCATGCAGTCGTACAATTTCTCTAAAAAACAAATTAGCAATATGCACAGCGTCATCAGTTTTAGCACAAGAAATAAAATGTAACATTTTAGAGAATCTATCGACTACAACAAAGATTGAGTCCTTCCCTGTCTTAGTTTTCGGTAATCCAAGAATAAAATCCATAGAGACATCAGTCCACGGGGTGTCGGGAATGGGAAGTGGTGTGTAAAGTCCATGAGGTTGGACCTTCGACTTAGCCCGTTTACAAATTAGGTAGCGTTCACAGATTCACTCCACGTCTCTCCGCATTTGTGGCCAATAAAAATGTTCATGGAGGGTTGACAATGTCTTGCTTATTCCAAAGTGTCCCATCAGGCCACCACTATGCGCCTCCAACACAAATAACTCTCGAATGGAGCCTTGTGGTATACACAACCTATTTTCTTTAAAAAGAAACCCTTCGTACCTGAAAAATTTCTCAAAAGACCCATTTTCACAAGCAGCATACATATTTCCAAAATCCTCATCATTAGCATACAATTCTTTCATATGATAAAAACCAAGTAACTTAGAATCAAGAGTGGTCAATAAGGTATATCTCCGTGACAAGGCATCAGCCACTACATTTTCTTTACCTTTCTTGTATCTGATGACGTAGGGAAATGATTCTAAATACTCGACCCATTTTGCATGTCGTTTGTTGAGTTTATGCTGACCTTTAATAAACTTAAGTGCTTCGTGATCGGAATAAATCACGAACTCCTTCGGTCTTAGATAGTGCTGCCAAGTTTCAAGTGATCGAATCAAGGCATACATCTCTTTGTCGTACACCGGATAATTGAGGGAAGCACCACTTAATTTCTCACCGAAGTACGCCACCGGTCTTTCGTCTTGGGTCAACACACTCGATCCCTACACCGAGAGGCGCCACACTCAATTTCAAATGTTTTAGAAAAATCTGGAAGAGACAATAAAGGAGCTTTCACAAGACATTCTTTAATCAAATTAAATGAACGTTCTTGATCTTCAGACCAGTGAAATGCAGAGTTTTTATTAATTATGCTTGTTAAGGGTGCTGCAATGGTACTAAAGTTGGGCACAAATCGACGGTAGAAGCTAGCCAATCCATGGAAGCTTCGAACTTGGCTAATGTTTGTCGGACGCGGCTATTCCTGAATTGCTCAAACTTTTTCTTGATCCACCTCCAAACCGTTGGCACTCACGACATAACCTAAAAACACAACTTTATCAGTGCAAAATGAACACTTTTTGAGGTTAACATACTATACCTCTTTTTGTAAAGTTTCCAACACCACTCGTTAATGTGGCACGTGATCCTCTAAAGTTTTGCTATAGACCAAGATATCGTCAAAGTATACAACACAAAATTTACCAATAAATGCACGTAATACATGGTTCATCAATCTCATAAAAGTGCTGGGAGCATTTGTAAGGCCGAATGGCATTACCAACCATTCGTGCAAACCCATTTTCGTTTTGAAAGCCGTCTTCCATTCATCGCCTTCTCACATTCGTATTTGATGATAGCCACTTTTAAGATCAATTTTTGTGAAAATCTGGGCTCCACTTAATTTGTCAAGCATGTCGTCAAGACGGGGTATCGGGTGTCGATACTTGATAGTGATTTTGTTGATAGCGCGACAATCCACGCACATCCACCACGACCCATCTTTCTTGGGTACGAGCAGCACCGGCACCGTACAGGGACTTAGGCTCTCTCGGATGTATCCTTTATCTAGGAGTTCAGTAATTTGCTTTTGCAATTCCTTCGTTTCTTCGAGATTACTTCGATAAGCAGGACGGTTGGGTAGTGCAACTCCAGGTACTAAGTCTATTTGATGTTTGATGCCTCAGATAGGGGGCAGCCCACTTGGTATTTCGTCCAGAAATATGTCTTCAAATTCCTGAATCAAAGACAATATAGAAACAGGAAAGTTTTCAGGTAACTCGTTAGTATTCAACAATGCCTCCTTGTACATAAATACATACATAAATTTGTCTCAAAAACATCGCTCGCCGGATATCACTAACCCTCGCAAACACACTCATTTTTCCACTTTCTTTTTCCTCACCACTTTTTACTTGTTTTTGTTTCTTTTCATTTTCTCTCGCATTTTAGTCTTTTCTCTCTCTTTTTCCTTAATTTTCTCTTTTGCACTCTTTTCTTTTTCTCTCACTTATTCCACTGAAAGTTTAAGTTTTTGTTGATCCTCATACACTTGCTTCGGGGTGAGGGGTGCAAGTGTCACGTTCTTGCCAAGATGTTTGAAGGAGTATCTATTAGTGTAACCATCATGCATCACTCGTCGGTCGAACTGCCATAGTCGTCTTAGAAGTAAGTGACCCGCGTGCATCGGCACTACATCGCATAATACTTCATCAGAATATTTCCCAATGCTAAAGGACACTAGGACTTGTTTCGTCACTTTGAGTTCCCCGCCATCGTTAAGCCACTGAAACTTGTATGGATTCAGGTGCTTGGTGCTTGACAGCCCCAACTTTTCTACCATGAGGGTGCTTGCCACGTTTGTGCAACTTCCTCCATTGATTATGATGCTACACACTTTCCCTTGCACTTGACATCTCGAATGAAAGATGTTCTCGCATTGTTGTTCGTTTTCCAAACTTTGGAGACTTAGGCTTCGCTTGACGACGAGTAACTCGCCTTCAACGGGTTGTTCTAAGTCCTCCTCGACTTCAGAAGTCGATTCAGTCTTGTTCTCCTCCTCGTCCTCTGTTTCAATCTCGCCGTCAGCCCTTATCACCATGGTACGTCTATTCGGGCACTGACTCGCTATATGTCCACGACCAAGACACTTGAAGCACTTTATGTCCCTTGAACGGGCGGTGGAATTTTAAGGAGCCTTACCTTTACTTGACTCGGCAATAGGCTTATTTGCCTTAGGTATGGTTGAAGAATCCTTCGTTCGATTTGTTGGAAAACACTTGCTGGTACTTTGGCCCCATTTAGAAGGATTGGCGTTAGGATAGGCTCGTGTGATAGCCCTAATTTGACCCTAGTCGAAAAGTAGTTTCGGGACCACAAAATCGAGTCATAAAAATAATTAACTGTTAAATTCTATGTTTATTATATGTGTAAATCATGTGTGAAAGTTTCATGCTTTGATTTGGTTATTTGTATGAGAAATTTTTAAGATAGGACTCATGTGATAAAAATTGAAAGTGTGATAGGTAAATTTAAAGTACCAAATAATGCATGAAATGATGACATGAGGGATTTGCATGTCAAATACACCAATTTTTTTTAGTGGCCGGCCATAAATGATGGTTGATGTATAATATATGTTTTGTTTTAGTATTATAACAAGTGATGGCTTTATTTTTAAAATAAAGTAATTAGTAAAACAATAAAAAAAAATACATGCTCATCTTTCTTCTTGATTGCTGAATTTGGGAAAGGGAATATTGAAGAGGAAAACCAAGGTATTCGGCCATGGCTATCCTAGTTTAAGGTATGCATTGTGATTTTTCTTTTTAATTGACTATGAGATTAAATTGATAAGTACATAGCTTATTTACCCATTGTTTAATTTCATGAATCAATAGACAAATGTCCATTCGGCAAGTGCTAAATTGGTGTTATTTTGATAAGTTTTTTTTTGAAAGATGTTAATTATTTGTTAAGTAGCTTAAATGATGTTTGAATGAGTAGAATTCATGGTTGAAAACTACAAATTGAAAGTTGCCGTATGAGTGTATATACATTTTAGAAAGAAAAATGTTGTTGTTTAGTTGAGTTTTCATTTGATAAATATTCATTCGGTCAAATGGGAGAAGAATAAGATGAATTTAAATGTTGTGGATTATTATTTTAGTTGGTTAAATGATTGTGGTCAATGCCGAATACAATTGTGTTAAGGGAAATAGGATTAAATATTGGTTTGATGAACTAAATGTTAATGGATATTAGGCTAAAAGGAGAAAAAGGTTAAGTTATAAGAGAATTGAGGGATATTCATATTTAGACATTTAGGGTTATATATACTTTGGTTATTGAGTTATGTGTTTTGTGAAATATTTAATTGATATACATAATCGGTCTTGGTTTGACAATAATGCAACCTATGTGTAAATTGCTACAATTGATCATGAGATGGAATTTGTATATAAAAGCTAAGTTGCGTGGTTAGGGCCGAATGGGATATATAAGATATTAAAACATGTTATAATTATATATTGGTGTACATGGTTGTAATTAATCCTCTACTTGAATTCGATTAGGTATGGTCATGGTAGAGTTTAGTAGGGTTAATACCTTAAAATTGAATGGAGTTTTAGTTAATCTTTTGTGTCATGTTCGTTAAAATAGTTGATGATTTGGGTGTTATTATACGCATTTAGGCTAAAGATTTTTTAGTTATGTTTTATATCTATGAAATAATTATAATGGATAATATGTAGGAGTAATTTCGGCTTGTTAAAATATGGTACGTGTATGGCAAATTGTATATACATAATGTATTGAAGTTACCCTATAAGGTCGAAATGGGTAATTAAATTATTGGTGTGTATGCATTTTGTTTTTATTGTAACTTGGCATGTGAAATGGGTGTATGATAGTTAATATGTGTGCTTAAGGTGACGTGATAAAATAATTAGGTATATGGTTTGGTTTCATTATTGAGTATAAGGGTTAAGTGCTTTAAAAGAGCTTTTAATGTTCGAAATGATTAAACAAATTCATTTGTTTAAATTAAGCTCAAGAGCAAGAGGAACTAGACCAGACAAGGGAAAGGAGAAAGCGATCGAATAGCCTATCCGCAACTGTTCAAAAATATCCGAGGTAAGTTTTGAGTAATTACAGTTATTACATAATTGATGTAATGAGATAAGCATGATAAATGAAATTGTAATCTTTTGCCTCTACTTGAATAAAGTTGTTCAATAAATAACTTGAGTATATTAAGAGTTAAGTCGGGATAGTGAAATAGTTATGTGTTCTTGTGTGAAAGTGTTGAACCGAACATTTTATTGAAGGTGTATTTTCGTTGTGTGCTCATACTTGAATGAATAAAATGAATCACAAATGTGATATATTATATGAGCCGAATTATCTGGTGAGTAAATATGCTTAGCTCTCAAAATATTATGTATATCCGGGTCAAATCCCGCAGGCTTCGTGCTGGTAATGTATATCCGGGTCAAATCCCGCAGGCTTCGTGCTGGTAATGTATATCCGGGTCAAATCCCGCAGGCTTAGTGCTGGTATTATATCCGGGCTTAAAGTTCCGCAGGCTTTGAGCTAGTAATTGGATTCGGGTTTGAAACCTAGCAGGCTTAACGCCGGTGATTCGAATGAGATTATAAACTCAAATGTTCAAAGAAAACTATTATCAAATAGGTATGATACATGGTAATGACCAGTGTATTATATATACCGTTATGTGAATTGATTGCAAGATGAGTCATTAGTATTAAACAATGATATAATTATGTGAATGATTAATATATTTACGAATAAGAGAAATGACCTATTCGATCGATGTCTGTCATTGTATGAAAATATGCAAATTAGATTAGTGGTATGAGCCATATAGTAAAGTGAAGCATGTGCTAAAAAAAAAAATTTCTTTGTGTATTATATTCGACCAATAGTCTTTATGTGTGGTATACTTGTGCATATTTGGCCTAGTGATTGTAATTAGAATATGAATTTGGTAATATTCATTGTTCGATTTAAATGATATGTTTTAATTGTTGAAATGCTTAAAACTTACTAAGCCTTGAAAGCTTACTCTGCTTTCTTATCTCTCTGCTTTATAGATTGTTGATTTTGGCTACCAACTCTGGGGATCGTCGTGCTTCATCGTATCTATCGATATTGTTGGTACAGCTTATATTTTGGTCCCGATATGGCATGTATAGTTTAGACTGTTGACAGAATACGTTTTGTAATTGTAAATATCTTGGCCGTATGAAAATGACATTTTATAACTTATAAATCTGTATGTATCTAATTCGATTTCTGCTTTTGTTGATAGATTATGTGATTGAAACTAAATGTTTAGCTTGGTAATACCTCATAGCCTAAACTGGCGATCGGACTCGGGCTAGGGGTGTTACATTTTATTGGTATTAGAGCCACGATTTATTCGATTTTAGGACTAACGTAGAGTGCTTGAGTCTAGCTATACATGCCATATAGTATTAATACGATAGTATGATGAATTTTGACAGTTAAAAATGTGTTTTCGTATAGTAATGGATCCCGATCCCAATCGAATGGTAGCTGATGATGTTGAGAGTATAGCGCTGCTCCCTTTATGGGACAAATGCCGATGGACTCTCAACCTCTCATAAGCAATCGAACAGCGAGGCTAGACAGGCTTTCTATAGTGTATTGAATGGTTGGTTCAACCAATACATTCGAACCAATACGACTGTTCCACAACCCCCACTCCCGAATAGTACACCCCCTGCACCTACGGTACCACCGGTAAGTGATCAGACAAGGTTAAATAAGCCTCCGTTTGACAGAATCCGAAAGCAGGGGGCTACTAAATTTAAAGCTACAGATAGTGATGATACCGAGCAAGCTGAATTTTGGTTGGATAACACTATTCGAGTACTTGATGAACTATGTTGCACACCCGATGAATGCCTGAAATGTGCTATATCCTTGCTACGTGATTCTGCTTACTATTGGTGGAACACATTGGTTTCTGTTGTACCTAGAGAACGGGTGACGTGGGAGTTCTTCCAAATTGAATTTCAAAAAAAGTATATCAGCCAGAGATTCATTGATAAAAAACGGAAAGAATTTCTTGAACTTAAACAAGGTTCCATGTTAGTTACTGATTATGAACGAAAGTTTGTAAGGCTTAGCCGGTACGCTCGGGAATGCGTTTCTTTAGAAGCTGTAATGTGTAAACATTTCGAAGATGGACTGAACGAAGATATAAAACTGTATGTTGGCATTCTAGAAATCAGAGAATTTGTAGTACTTGTCGAGCGAGCTTGCAAAGCCGAAGAACTCAGTAAGGAGAAAAGAAAAGCTGAAGTGGGAGCGAGAGAGTTTCGTAAGAGATCTTCAGGAAAGCCCTTTCAACAATCATCGAAGAAATTTAGAGATGATTCGGGCAGATCTAAAGACACTTCGGGCTTTTCCAGACAAGATCGTGATCGACCCCCTGCGAGTACGCGAGTCACCTCGGTTGCCAGTGTTGGTAATGATTGTTGGGAGAGGACAGAGTGCCAGTATTATGGTAAATGGCATTCGGGGAGTTGTAGATTCCATGACCGCTCCTGTTATAAGTGTGGATCAGCTGACCACTTTATCAAGGATTGTCCGAGACTATCTGAACAGAATGTAAATCAGAGCGGGAAACCGGGTGTTACTACAGCTAGAGGTAGACCATCTAAAAATGCGGGGAATGCTAGTGGTGGTCAGAGAGGATCTAAAGATGCTACAGTCAGATCTGAGGCTCGTGCTCCTGCTAGAGCTTATGCTATACGTGCACGCGAGGATGCTTCTTTGCCTGATGTTATTACTGGTATTTTCACTCTCTTTGATACTGATGTGATTGCTTTGATTGACCCTGGTTCTACTCATTCATATGTATGTGAGACTTTAACATCCAGTAAGACTTTACCTGTTGATTCTACTGAGTTCGTAATTCGAGTGTCGAATCCCTTGGGTCGTTATGTACTTGTGGACAAGGTGTGTAAGAAATGTCCCCTAATAATCCGAGGTTCTTGTTTTCCGGCCGATTTGATGCTTTTACCGTTTGATGAATTTGATGTTATCCTCGGTATGGATTGGTTGACCGTACATGATGCAGTTGTGAATTGCAAAAGAAAAACTATTGATTTGAGATGTGTAAATAATGAGATAATTCGAGTTGAGTCTACTAACTTGAATGCATTGCCAGCAATAATATCCTCGATGTTGGCTCAGAAATATGTGAGAAAGGGATGTGAAGCATATCTTGCGTACGTACTTGATAGCAAAGAGTCAGAAAAGAGACTTGAATCAGTGCTAGTGGTTTGTGAGTATTCAAATGTTTTTCCTGAGGAGTTACCAGGATTACCACCCGTTCGAGAGGTTGAATTCGGCATCGAACTAGTACCTGGTACCACTCCAATTTTGATAGCTCCGTATCGTATGGCACCGACAGAATTGAAAGAATTGAAAACTCAATTGCAAGAGTTGATGGATAGAGGTTTTGCTCGACCGAGTTTTTCACCTTAGGGTGCACTAGTATTGTTTGTGAAAAAGAAGGACGGAACCATGAGACTATGCATCGACTATCGTCAGTTGAATAAAGTGACAGTAAAGAATAAATATCCGTTACCGCGTATTGATGATTTGTTCGATCAACTGAAGGGAGCCTCTGTATTTTCGAAGATAGATTTGAGATCGAGTTATTACCAATTGCAAGTTCGAGACTCAGATATACGCAAAACTGCTTTCAGAACGAGATACGGTCACTACGAGTTCTTAGTGATGCCGTTTGGGCTCACTAATGCCCCTGCGGTATTTATGGATTTGATGAATCGGATCTTCAGACCGTATTTGGATCGGTTTGTAGTTGTGTTTATCGATGACATTTTCGTCTATTCGAGAGATGAAACTGAACATGCTGAGCACCTGAGATTAGTGTTGCAGATTTTACGAGATAAGCAATTATATGCTAAGTTCAGTAAATGTGAGTTCTGGTTGAGAGAAGTTAGCTTTTTGGGTCATGTGGTATCTGCATCGGGTATTCGAGTTGATCCAAGTAAAATTTCAGCCATACTTAACTGGAAGCCTCAGAGAAATATTACTGAGGTTCTGAGCTTTTTGGGACTTGCCGGTTATTACAGACGATTTGTAAAGGGTTTCTCAATGATAGCCACACCAATGACAAAACTACTATAGAAAGATGTTAAATTTGAATGGTCAGAGAAATGTCAGAAAAGTTTCGATCAATTGAAAACTTATTTGATTGAAGCTCCAATATTAGTGCAGCCCAAATCCGGTAAAGAGTTTGTTATCTACAGTGATGCCTCCTTGCTTGGATTGGGTTGTGTGTTGATGCAAGAAGGCCGAGTTGTAGCTTATGCATCGAGGCAATTGAAGCCGCATGAGAAAAACTATCCGACTCATGATCTTGAATTAGCTGCCATTGTTTTCGCTTTAAAAATTTGGCGTCACTACTTGTTTGGTGAGAGGTGCCATGTATATTCGGATCACAAAAGTCTCAAATATTTGATGACTCAAAGAGATTTGAATCTGCGACAAAGACGTTGGCTTGAGCTGTTAAAAGATTATGAGCTTGTCATTGACTATCACCCGGGAAAGGCTAATGTGGTTGCGGATGCTTTAAGTCGTAAATCACTATTTGCTTTACGAGCAATGAATGTACACTTGTCTGTTTTATCCGATAATGTGTTGGTAGTAGAATTAAAGGCCAAACCATTATTGATTCATCAAATTCATGAAGCTCAGAAAGTCGATGATGAATTGATTGCTAAACGAGCTGAATGTGCTTCTAATGTGGAATCAGAGTTTCAAATAGATGTCAATGATTGTTTAAGGTTCAGAAGTCGATTGTGTGTTCCAAGAAATTCAGAACTTATTTCGATGATCTTGAGCGAGGCTCATAGTAGTCGAATGTCTATCCACCCGGGTAGCACAAAAATGTACAATGATTTGAAATGTCAGTTTTGGTGGCCTGGTATGAAACGAGACATTTCTGACTTTGTTTCAAAGTGTTTAATATGTCAACAAGTGAAAGCGGAACACCAAGTGCCTTCGGGATTACTTCAGCCAATCATGATACCCGAATGGAAGTGGGATCGAGTCACGATGGATTTTGTATCTGGATTGCCATTGTCATCAAGCAAGAAAGATGCGATCTGGGTTGTTGTTGATAGACTGACAAAGTCAGCTCATTTTATCCCTGTACGTATGGATTATTCCCTTGACAAGCTAGCTGAAATGTATGTATCCCAGATTGTAAGGTTACATGGAGTACCCATTTCTATTGTGTCAGATAGAGATCCGAGATTCACATCGCGATTTTGGAAGAAATTTCAAGAAGCTTTGGGTACCAAGTTACATTTTAGCACCGCTTTTCATCCCCAGACTGATGGTCAATCCAAACGAATAATTCAGATACTCGAGGATAAGCTGAGATGTTGCATCCTTGAGTTTAGTGGTTCGTGGGAATGGTATTTACCTTTGATTGAATTCGCTTACAACAATAGTTTTCAATCAAGCATTAAGATGGCACCTTACGAGGCTTTGTACGGTCGTAAATGCCGTACACCGTTGTTTTGGACCGAGCTCAGTGAAAGTAAAATTTTCGGAGTTGATTTGATTAAAGATGCTGAGCAGAAAGTAAAGATAATTCGTGAAAGTCTGAAAGCAGCTTCAGATCGTCAGAAGTCGTAAGCGGATTTGAAACGAAAAGACATTGAGTATTAGGTGGGAGACAAAGTGTTTCTTAAAGTTTCACCTTGGAAAAAGGTACTCAGATTTGGTCGTAAGGGCAAATTGAGTCCGAGGTTCATCGGGCCGTATGAAATATCCGAACGAGTTGGTCCAGTTGCATATAGATTGATTTTACCCCCTGAACTTGAAAAGATTCACAATGTTTTTCATGTTTCGATGCTTCGACGTTATAGATCAGATCCATCGCATATAATAAACCCATCTAAGGTTGAGATTCAGTCTGATTTGAGATACGAAGAAGAACTAGTTCGAATTCTAGCACGTGAAGTAAAAGAATTACGAAATAAGAAAATTTCATTAGTAAAGGTACTATGGATTAAGCACGGGGTTGAAGAAGCTACTTGGGAACTAGAAGACTCTATGAAGGATAGATATCCTAGCTTATTCACCGGTAAGATTTTCGGGGACGAAAATTTCTTAAGTGGGGGAGAGTTGTGACAGCCCTAATTTGACCCTAGTCGGAAAGTGGTTTCGGGACCACAAAACTGAGTCATAAAAATAATTAACTGTTAAATTCTGTGTTTATTATATGTGTAAATCATGTGTGAAAGTTCCATGCTTTGATTTGGTTATTTGTATGTGAAATTTTTAAGATAGGACTCATGTGATAAAAATTGAAAGTG
Source organism: Gossypium anomalum (assembly GCA_025698475.1). NCBI lineage: Eukaryota > Viridiplantae > Streptophyta > Magnoliopsida > Malvales > Malvaceae > Gossypium > Gossypium anomalum. Next base: position 23,018,362 of record CM046962.1, on the reverse strand, counting down.
TGATAGGTAAATTTAAAGTACCAAATAATGCATGAAATGATGACATGAGGGATTTGCATGTCAAATACACCAATTTTTTTTTAGTGGCCGGCCATAAATGATGGTTGATGTATAATATATGTTTTGTTTTAGTATTATAACAAGTGATGGCTTTATTTTTAAAATAAAGTAATTAGTAAAACAATAAAAAAAAATACATGCTCATCTTTCTTCTTGATTGCAGAATTTGGGAAAGGGAATATTGAAGAGGAAAACCAAGGTATTCGGCCATGGCTATCCTAGTTTAAGGTATGCATTGTGATTTTTCTTTTTAATTGACTATGAGATTAAATTGATAAGTACATAGCTTTTTTAACCCATGGTTTAATTTCATGAATCAATTGACAAATGTCCATTCAGCAAGTGCTAAATTGGTGTTATTTTGATAATTTTTTTTTTGAAAGATGTTAATTATTTGTTAAGTAGCTTAAATGATGTTTGAATGAGTAGAATTCATGGTTGAAAAGTACAAATTGAAAGTTGCCGTATGAGTGTATATACATTTTAGAAAGAAAAATGTTGTTGTTTAGTTGAGTTTTCATTTGATAAATATTCATTCGGTCAAATGGGAGAAGAATAAGATGAATTTAAATGTTGTGGTTTATTATTTTAGTTGGTTAAATGATTGTGGTCATTGCCGAATACAATTGTGTTAAGGGAAATAGGATTAAATATTGGTTTGATGAATTAAATGTTAATGGATATTAGGCTAAAAGAAGAAAAAGGTTAAGTTATAAGAGAATTGAGGGATATTCATATTTAGACATTTAGGGTTATATAAACTTTGGCTATTGAGTTATGTGTTTTGTGAAATATTTAATTGATATACATAATCGGTCTTGGTTTGAAAATAATGTAACCTACGTGTAAATTGCTACAATTGATCATGAGATAGAATTTGTATATGAAAGCTAAGTTGTGCGGTTAGGGCCGAATGGGATATATAAGATATTAAAACATGTTATAATTATATATTGGTGTACATGGTTGTAATTAATCCTCTACTTGAATTCGATTAGGTATGGTCATGGTATGAGTTTAGTAGGGTTAATACCTTAAAATTGAATGGAGTTTTAGTTAATCTTTTGTGTCATGTTCGTTAAAATAGTTGATGATTTGGGTGTTATTATACGCATTTAGGCTAAAGATTTTTCAGCTATGTTTTATATCTATGAAATAATTATAATGGATAATATGTAGGAGTAATTTCGGCTTGTTAAAATGTGTATGTATGGCAAATTGTATATACATAATGTATTAAAGTTACCCTATAAGGTCAAAATGGGTAATTAAATTATTGGTGTGTATGCATTTTGTTTTTATTGTAACTTGGCATGTGAAATGGGTGTATGATAGTTAATATGTGTGCTTAAGGTGACGTGATAAAATAATTAGGTATATGGTTTGGTTTCATTATTGAGTATAAGGGTTAAGTGCTTTAAAAGAGCTTTTAATGTTCGAAATGATTAAACAAATTCATTTGTTTAAATTAAGCTCAAGAGCAAAGAGGAACTAGACTAGACAAGGGAAAGGAGAAAGCGATCGAATAGCCTATCTGCAACTGTTCAAAAATATCCGAGGTAAGTTTTGAGTAATTACAGTTATTTCATAATTGATGTAATGAGATAAGCATGATAAATGAAATTGTAATCTTTTGCCTCTACTTGAATAAAGTTGTTCAATAAATAACTTGAGTATATGGAATATAATCGAATAGATATTAAGAGTTAAGCCGGGATAGTGAAATAGTTATGTGTTCTTGTGTGAAAGTGTTGAACCGAAAATTTTATTGAAGGTGTATTTTCATTGTGTGCTCATACTTGAATGAATAAAATGAAGCACAAATGTGATATATTATATGAGCCGAATTATCTGGTGGGTAAATATGCTTAACTCTAAAAATATTATGTATATCCGGGTCAAATCCTGCAGGCTTCGTGCTGGTAATGTATATCCGGGTCAAATCCTGCAGGCTTCGTGCTAGTAATGTATATCCAGGTCAAATCCTGCAGGCTTCGTGCTGGTAATGTATATCCGGGTCAAATCCCGCAGGCTTAGTGCTGGTATTATATCCGGGTTTAAAGTTCCGCAGGCTTTGAGCTAGTAATTGGATTCGAGTTTGAAATCTAGCAAGCTTAACGCCGGTGATTCGAATGAGATTATAAACTCAAATGTTCAAAGAAAACTATTATCGAATAGGTATGATACATGGTAATGACCAGGTACGTATTATATACCGTTATGTGAATTGATTGCAAGATGAGTCATTAGTATTAAACAATGATATAATTATGTGAATGATTAATATATTTATGAATAAGAGAAATGACCTATTCGATCGATGTCTGTCATTGTATGAAAATATGCAAATTAGATTAGTGGTATGAGCCATATAGTAAAGTGAAGCATGTGCTAAAAAAAAAAATTTCTTTGTGTATTATATTCGACCAATAGTCTTTATGTGTGGTATACTTGTGCATATTTGGCCTAGTGATTGTAATTAGAATATGAATTTGGTAATATTCATTGTTCGATTTAAATGATATGTTTTAATTGTTGAAATGCTTAAAACTTACTAAGCCTTGAAAGCTTACTCTGTTTCTTATCTCTCTATTTTATAGATTGTTGATTTTGGCTACCAACTCGGGGATCGTCAGCAGTTCATCATACTATCGATATTGTTGGTACAGTTATATTTTGGTCCTGATATGGCATGTATAGTTTAGACTGTTGAAAAAATACGTTTTGTAATTGTAAATATCTTGGCCGTATGAAAATCGCATTTTATAACTTATAAATATGTATGTATCCAATTCGATTTCTGGTTTTGTTGATAGATTATGTGATTGAAATTAAATGTTTAGCTTGGTAATACCTCATAGCCTAAACTGGCGATCAGACTCGGGCTAGGGGTGTTACAGCTCGGGTGGTACCTTTTCGCTTCAACTGCTTCTCCACTTTAATAGCCATGTGGACCATGTCCACAACCTCAATGTAATGTTGCAGTTCTACGACATTTGCAATCTCTCGATTAAGTCCCGCTAGAAAACGAGCCATTGTGGCTTCTTGATCTTCCTGTATATTGGCACGGATCATAGCCACTTCCATTTCTTTATAATAATCTTCCACACTCTTCGTCCCTTGGATGAGATTTTAGAGCTTTTGATGCGACTCCCGATGATAGTAGGATGGAATGAATCGTCGTCGCATAACAGCCTTCATTTCGGTCCAAGTGGAAATGGGATGCTCTCCGTTACGCCTCTGACTAGTGGTCAACTGATCCCACCATATCATTGCGTAGTCCGAGAACTCTATTGCCGCTAGTTTCACCTTCTTGTTCTCAGAATAGTTGTGACACTCGAACACCAACTCTATCTTTTTCTCCCATTCAAGATAGGCCTCAGGGTCAGATTTTCCTTGGAAAGGAGGAATGGAAAGTTTGATATTCTTCAAGTCATCATCTTCCCGCCTTCGATCTACTTGTCCACGGTTTCGGGGACGTCTCCTTTCTAGGCTTATGTTAGACCCTTGATCACTTTCATCTTCACTATTTTCGTTAACATCATCATCTTGAGCCCTTGGTTGTCTTCGTCGTTGGTTGGGCCCTTCTCGTCTTTGCCTAGCAACTATAGGATATTCATCGCGTTGTCTTTGGGCCTCGACTTGGTAGAGTCGTTCTTCAAGAGGATTAAGCCTTCGGTCAAGTAAGCGTTCCATCTTGCGCAAAAGGGCTTGCATTGGCAAATCCAGAATGTTTCTGTCTGGTTGCCGCCCTTGTTGTTCCTCCATGTTTTGTCGAACGTTTCTGACTGGTTACCGCCCTTGTTGTTCCTCCATGTTTTGTTCACTATTTTGGGACATCTATTCTTTTAAAATATCCTCACACAAATCCTCTCGATCCGCTCAGAAAGAAAGAAGTTTGATGACACTCACACTCGTGTTTACACTCTTAGTTCGGCTTTTACCTCCCCTCGAATGAGCTCACGCCCTCTTGCCTTTTACCTCTCTTAACTTTTCTCGTAATTTCGTAAGCAGATTCGTTATGGCTTAGTCCTTGGTCTAGGTGGTCGGTTCAAAAGGGATAACAAGTGATTGATGTATTTGGCTTAGGTAGAGGTCAAAGAATAGGGAATTGGGTTAAAAGTGTGGCGAATTAGGGAGAGTAGAATAAAAGAAGGATCGAGAACTATATCAGATCAAATCTTGACGATCAAATAACAACTGAATTGCATAAATCACACTCTTTTTTTTTCAAATTTTTTTCGAATTTTTTTTCGAATTTTTTTTTCAAATTTTTTTTAACTTGTATAACTTTTTTTTTGTACTATATCGACAAACTAAATACAATAGGAACACTTTTGTACACGATTTTTTTTTCTTCGACTGCGTAGATTTTTGTTTTTATAATAGCAGCAACAAACTAATCAAAATGAGAAAACTTCGGTATACGAAAAAAAAATTTCTATACTTTTTTTTTCCGGATCCTACTTACTTGCGCACACTTGGACTAGTCCGGAATTGATTTCGTCGCACGATCTTCTCGTTTTAGTAGCTTTGATACCAGATGATACGAACCTTCTTGGGAAGAGTCGAGTCGTATGTAGATTGCCCGATCGTCTACAAGAAGTTACGTTGGGTTTTAGATTGAGTTGAAGGTATGGTCAAGGTAGAAAGAAGGGTACGAACGGATTGGTAGGAACGAAAGGGTAGGAACAAAAGGATATGAACAAAATTGGTCGGTTTAGGTTCGATTAGGTAAAGAAAAGAAATGGGTTTGAACTACTAAAGGTACTTTCAAGAACCAATACCAAAATGGTATCGACCCGTTGATTAAGCCTTTTGAGTTCGGTTATAGGCTTGGTAAGGGAAACCTCGACCCACTATCTAACAAGATAGGAACCTCGGTATGTTGAACGCCACACTACGAATAGTGATAAGTTCGGATACGACAAAGAACACATTGACACAACTAGAACGCTAGGAACGCCAATCGAATCTTTGAATGAAATATAAGAAAAGTATGCCTCACAATTTCGGCAGCATAACATTAACAAAAGTTTCAAAACGTCCCTTTTACATGGAAATTGAACAAGTATTTATAGGCCTAAGTCTAGGTAGCCAATTGGCCTTTCATGCTTACACATTAAATAAAGAAAATTCTAGAAAAATGTCCCTTAATGTGCATGTCTAGATTCGGCTATGGTAATAGGAAATGAATGAATCTTCATGCTTAAGAAAACACTAAGTGAATGCATGATGTCCAATGGTCACTTGTGAGGTTCGGCCAACCTTGTTAATTGAAGCAATGTTTGGCCAAAAAATACGAATTAATTGTGGACACTCCAAGGGCCATCATGTGTGTGAAAACCGAATGTTGAAGAGTCTTCTAGTGTGAACAAGGTGAACCGAATAGTCTTGCCATGTGAACATAGGTGTGAACGAATTAAGGAGAGTCATGGAGAAGCTAATTGGCCAAGCTATCTTCATGCATGTATGAGTGTCCTTTGGCCGAATGGTCACCTTGGAGAATGAAGAGATAGCACACCATACATGAATGGAAACATTCATGAACCTTAAAGACATTGAATATGGCCATACATGCACTTGGCCGAACATGCACCTAAGAGATTCAAGTCCCCCAACCGTCCATGCACCTTCAAAATTCATGCTTGCTTTTAATCTCCATGTGTCCATTGCGTTTCTACAAGAAATGTGAACAGAATTAATTCAGACTAATGTGAACACAAATATCAACATTAAATTCGGTTATGACAAATTTAATTATCATCAATAAACACCTTTAAGACATACTTAATATAACTAATGTGAACTAAATTTAATGTGTAGGATATTGATTAACTAATTATTGAACTTATTAATTAAAAAGTCAATAGTAGTCAAATGAATTCAAAGTGCACTCCACGAGCTGTTGTTTAATTCATGAGCTAAACCCGAGCTGGACTTAAACTCGTGAACTGTTAATGAGCTGGTCCCGAGCTAATGAACTAGTGCGGAGCTGCATGGGAGCTAACTTGAACTGACGGTGAGCTCAGTGAGCTGAACTAAACTTGTAGAAAAGTTCGGCATGGATTTTCAAAATGGCCACTAACTGGTTCGTTAGGCCTAGCATTGACATCATCCCACACATGCTGAACTAAAGCTATAACAGCTTCTTTAAATTATTTTGCACGAGCCCTTGTGATCGGCCCTTGAGGTAGCACCATCGGATCTCGGCTTGGACTTGACCTATGGGAAGCCGTGATCGTATCAATAAATCTTACACACACAACACTTAAGGGTATTTTAGTCATTTTCGCCCTTAGGGGCATTTTAGTAATTTTCTTTTATTACGGGTTTTTACTTACCTTGGCCCATTAACAAATCCCATGAGCTAAGATGAACGAATACTATGCACCAGGTAGGATTCCAGAGAAGAGGAGGTGAGTCATTAAGACTGCTTAAGTACCAAGCTCTCCCTAGATCCAATCCTAGACTTGCATATACCCGTTGCCACACCTTAACCGTATGACTTGTCCACAGTCGCAATGTATTAATTAAATTTTATACAGTCATCATATACTAGGCCTAAAACCTTTTACAAAGCCCAGACAAATCCACATACCTGTATATATGGCTCACTAGGTCCAATTTCTATCATATGGACCATTAGGCCCAATCTCATATATGTGGCCCATTAGGCCCAAATCACATTCCTATGGCCATTAGGCCCAAATCACATTTACAGTCATGCTCACATTCAATTTTTCCATCAGATAGCATCAATCATCAATTTTTGCCTACTATGGTCCCAACAACCTATCGGGCCTATTTAGCCCATTCCGGCCCACTTGGCCTATTCACAACCCAAGTCCACGGAATCACCCATGGGCCTCAAACAACCTATCGGTCTCCCCCTTACGAGTATTTACACACTCGCAAGACTACCGTAGCCAAACTTTTGGCTTCTCGGCATTTCAACATTTTGGCTTTTCGGCATTTCAGCTTTTGCCGATCTACTTGTGTGTGCAGTGTAAGTACACACCTAGTAAGCAAGCGTGATGTGATCTCCTTAGCCCCAAACCTACAATCGATATCACTTTTCAATTAATCGCATGTTTAATACATAACTTTTCGAAAAATCGAAGCCTCACCTTAACCTTACCTTAAACACCAATCCCTAGTAGTTTTTCCCTGATCACGTACTCCTTAGATCTGCATTAAACTTATTTATTAAAACCAGAATAGGAGGTGACTCGTATCCAATACAAGTCCCCTTACCCTAACTATGAATATTCAGCCACCTTACCCAATGGGAGAGGAAAACTTACTAAAACTGCAAACACCTAAAGAAAAATTTCGGTAGAGAGCTAAGATCTGAGATCTGATACTAATTCCCTACCACAGTTGATTAGAAAGAGTGAGGTACAATATTCGATACTTAGCGAAGAAAACCGATTGAAAGAGTAACACTTAACTAGATTCGGTCAAAGAGCATTCGGCTTTAGAGATTTGAATGGCACAACTGCTTATTCGGCACCAAGGGGGAGAGGAAGAATAATCGGCTAAACCCAAAAGTGAAACAAAGAAATCGGCACAAGGAAAATAAAAAAGAGAGTAAGGGTTGGGTTTCGGCTTTTGGAGAAATCGGTAGAAAGAAAAGGAAGAAAACAAAAGGGTTTTCAGCTTTTAGGAAAGAGGGTTTCTGGAAATAAGGTGAGAAAATGATTTCGGAATTAGCCTCATACCCTTGCATTCGGCACCTATTTATAACCCTTATGGATGAACTCCTCAAGCCCAAGTTCCCATTTTGGCTCCACTTGCGCCTCACTTCTCATCTCCTCGTTTTTCTCCCTGATAACCTCTTGATCCTTTCCTTAATTTTCTCTTCTGAACACTCCTCTTAGAGTCCATCTTCACGCCATTTCCATCCTTCTAGAAGGCCAAAATTAAACTTCTAAAAACACTAAGCTAGGATTCAAACCTTGGACCTCCTTGCTAGCTATTAACGCCACCTCCCTACTCTCTAAGTGGCGTCACTTAGCCACTCCTCCACAAGGCCTTTTTGATGCTAATTTCCCCTATCTTTAATTAAAAGCCCAACTACTTGCCGACCTTGATTCTATTAATAATTAAATTATAATTTCTTTTACCCTTTAATTCGAACTCAAACCTTAACCATAACCTACCTTTGTGTAATTAGCACTTAACCAAAATTGCTAAGTACAAAAAAAAATTCAAGATTTCGGGATTTTGGGTTTCGAGATTTTTGGGGCATTACACTCATCTAACTTTAATAAATGAGTTGCTGGACTTTATTCAACTCATCTTAGTTTATTTTAGTTTAATTAATAGAGTTTTTTTTGAACTTCATTTAATAAGTGTTGCTCTTAATTAATCTAGTTACTAGGATTATTTATTGATGCACGGTTAAGTTTAATTAATTTTGCTTCTATTAATTTAACTAGTTGATGGAATAATTGTTGCATAGGTTTTAGTCCATTTATCTAAGTTAAGTGTTTAATGAGTGCTTGTTCAATAAGTGCTTAAATGTGTTTAATAAGTTCAATTTAATGTGTTTAAATGCAGGTAACTCTTCAGCTCATAACCGTTACAATTCAAGGCTGTTACACATTCAATAAAGTGGCTTTTCAAGTCATTTTCGGTTACAAGTAAGGGGGTTGTTATAAGTGAGGTTTTATACATCATTTAAGGAGCATTATACCATTTTTTTTATTTCAACAGCAACCTCTTCATCTACCAGCCGTTTTTGGTACTTCAAAAATTAACTCAAAGCATTCAAAGTGCCTTTAAGGAGTTGGTGTCTATTCCGTTAGCCAAGGAACAATTCAAGAGTCATTTTTCAAGCATTTAGGGTCATTCATTTAGCAGAATTGAAGAGAATTCAAGAGTGGAGTTATTTGGTTCAAGAATGTCAAAAGATTTGAACTTTATTTTAGTTTTTAATTAGCCTTTGTAAAAGGACTTTTTGCTAAATATTTGAAATATATTTGAATTGTGAGTTATCCAATTCTCTTTGTCCTTTTGGAATTGATTTGACTTATCAAGCTTAGCTTGTGGCGTCTATTTTTTTCTTGTTACTGAACTTATCACTTCTAAAGTGTGGCATTCATATACCTTCGGTTCTTATCATCCATTGATAAAGGGTCAAGGTCTAATTATATACCAAGGTTCCTATCAACCATTGATAGTGGGTCAAGGTTAGTTATCAAATTATCTTATCTTTTAGCCATTTTAAAACCTAAGTGCTTGTCTAAATTTCGGGTCAATACGTCCAATTGTGTTGGTTCACTTTTAAGCCTTAGCCGAATCCCATTCTTTGCTTCCATAACCATTTTAAACTATTCCATTTGAGCCTATCTTTCATCATTTTAAGCCTATTTTTGCCAAGCCGTTCAGATTTACTCAAATTCACGATCGGGCAACATTACGACTCTAATCATTCTAGGACGAGTTCGTATCACATCAGTGTCATAAAGAGAAAATGTACCGGTGATAACATCTAGTGCTGATGTATCTTTGCAAGCTTGAATAGCGTAGGCTCTGACTGGCACTCTAGCCTCTGATTCACAGTAGAATCCTTTGTTGAACTTTTGCTACTAGTCACATTTCTAGTATTTCGAGGTGGTCACCCTCTGGCAGTTTTATTACTCGGCCTTGCATTCAGAAATTTGTCTTTCTCTAGTAACTCAGGGCAATCACGAATGAAATTATCTTTTGAACCACATCTGAAACAGGCTTTATTATTCATCTAACAATCTCCAAAATGTCATCTTCCACACTATTGACACTCAGGTTGTTGGTTTTGACACTACCAACACTCTATACTGAAATGGCTTGAGCTTTCGGACTCGTGGGTTGCTTTCCATGATCTCCACTGGAAAACCCCATTGAAGCATTCAAACGGTTATAGGAATCCCTTGATTTCTTTGAAGAAGAATGGTAGGGTTTACTCATTGACCTCTTTCTTGAGTCTTTAGCCTTAAAATCAGCTTTTCTCTTTCCTTTGCTAAGCTCCTCGACTTTGCAAGCTCTACTGACCAAAACAACAAATTCTTTTAGTTCAAGAATCCCAACTAGAAGTTTAATATCTTCATTCAACCCATCGTCGAATTGCTTACACATAATTTCTTCAATGGAGACGCATTCTTGAGCATATTTACTCATTCTCATGAATTCTCTTTCGTACTCAGTTACAGTCTTACGACCATGTTTCAATTCTAGAAATTTTTTGCGCTTTTGATCAAGAAACCGTTGACTTATATATTTCTTTCTGAACTTCATCTGAAAGAATTCCCATGTGATTTATTCTCTCGACACCACAGATATTAAAGTGTTCCACCACTGTATGCAATATCTCTCAGAAGTGATACAACACATTTAACACATTCTACTGGTGTACAAGACAGTTCATCAAATACCCGAATCATATTCTCAAGCCAAAACTCAGCTATCTCAGGATCATCATCAACTATAGCTCTAAAATTTTCAGCCCCATACTTTCAAATTTTATCCACAGGTGGCTTACTCATTCGCAAAGGTTCCAAACCTTGAGGAGCTACTGGAACCGATTGGGGAACAGGTGCGAGTGGAGGTTGCTGAGTAGCTGGGTTCATTCAGACAAACTCAGAGACCACTCATTCATCATTTGGAAGAAGGCTTCTTTGGCCTCTCCTCCCTGAATCTCACATACAGATCTTGATTCAGACAGCATTGCTCCGTGAACGGAGGCTGGCGTAGTACTTTCTACATTATCAGTAACTTCTCAATTGGGATCCATTTGTAACACCCCAAACCCGGCCTAGAAGTTTGGCTCGAATCTGGCGTGTCACATTGAAGTGTTTTTCGAAAACCATGTTTCCATTAAAAACCCTTCTTAATAATTAAAAACTTATACCCTTTTTAAACCTTGTTAGAAAACCTTAGCTGAATATAATTCTTAACAAATTTGTAAAAATCTTGGCAGTTGCGGAAGCTTAATTTAAAAACAATTGCGGATATGTGATGTTTTGAAAACAGTAATTGTTTTGGAAAACTGTGTTCTAATACTAGCAATTATAAATAAAATTCCAAATTAGAAATCCAGAAAATTACAACAGCTTTACTACAACTCACATGAAAACATTTTTAAAGCAATAATCAAAACTGTAACTTAAACAGTGTGTGTAGCTCCCTCCGAGTCCCTCGCAAATCCGATCCGTCTAGGGCTGAAAATTACCTGAAAGGTTAATAAACGGGGTGAGTTTACGAAAACTCAGTGTGAAATCCCCTACTATATAAAAGGAACAGTCAGTCATATAAAAGAATTAAAAGTCTGGCCCTAGCCCTACTTACAGTTTCAGTATCAATTGGGCCTTAGCCCATTACAGAATAAGAAACATTATCAGAGCTAAAATCAAAATGAGAATCAGAATCAGGTGATAGAATCAGAATCAGAATCAGAATCAGAGTTAGGTGACCGAATCGAATCGATGTCAGTAACAGAATCGAATGTGTGAATGCAATCCCAACCCAATCCATCCGTAACACCCCGTACTGACCTTTACACACCATGTGGGAGACTACTCGACCCACCCAACCGCTACACACCACAGAAATTGCAACGAGGCTGCAAGATATTGTGACGAAGTCACCAGAAATAGATATTATGGCTAGGCCACCAGAACAGATATATATATATGTGGCGAAGCCACCAGATTGCAACGAGGCTGCGAGATATTGTGAAAAAGTCACCGAATCGATATATGTGGCGAGGCCACGGATTGCAAATGAGGCCGCGAACGCTTCCTCCATCAATATAACCCATATCCCATGCAATGTAAATAATATGTCATGGCATACGATATCTGAAAACGAATATCATACCCATATTTGAATCAAACAATCACGATCAAGTCATCCATATCACCAACATATATTCACAATCAAATCCACAACCACACAAATCCAAGTCACCACTTGCCCACAAGGGCAAAACGATCATTTATCACCCTAGGGGTAAAATGGTAATTTTACCCCACAAGGGTATTGGTAATTCTACCCTACAGGGGTATTTCAATACTTTTACAAACTAGGGGTATTTTGGTAATTTTACAAACCAGGGGTATTTTGGTAATTTTGCAAACCAGGGGTATTTTGGTAATTTTCCAAACCAGGGATATTTTGGTAGTTTTGCAAACCAGGGGTATTTTGGTAATTTTGTAAATCGAGGGTAAAATGATAATTCTATAAATTAGGGGTACTTTGGTAATTTGGTAAACTAAGTATTCTAAATAAGAATGATAATACGAATGGGCCTAAAGCCCTTTCTCGGCCCAAATGGGCCTACACGCTCGTGTGGCCCTTTTAGCCCAAATCTAGCCACAGATACGAGATTCACCTAGCCTAGTCCAATATTTACTACACAATCAAACAACTTATCCAATTAGGCCCGTAGGCCCATTGAGCCCACATGGCCCTTTTTGGCCCATTGCGGCCCGAAGTAGCCATCCTACAACCAAAGAAGTGAGAAATACACACCTGATAGGAGACTGGAGTTAATCCGCACTCCGAGCACTCTTAGCTGACGCCCAACCCAAACGAGTACACCATAAAGCGAAAAGGATCAGCCAAGAAAGGTACCTTTACTCTCCTCATGGTTCTCTCTATTTAAAGCCAGCTCTCCATCTACTCTTATGTTAGCTTCCCGATGTGGGATCCCTCCATCACCAGAGTTTAAAACCAACACCAACTCTTGCCGTCCCAACATAACAAAATAATCAACCTTTGCATGCCAAGGGATTCGAACCAAAGTCCTCCCACATGCCAACTCACGCCACCACCACTAGGCCATCAACTCATTTGTGTCATAAATCCAACACATTAAACTTTAAAGCACATCTACTTGCTTCCAGATTTATTGAAAAGAAAAGCCAAAATATATTGCAAGAGCCAAGACTTGAACCTTGGACCCCTTGCTTCCTCTATGGCGTCACTTCCTTGTCCCCTAAGTGGCGCCACCTTGCCACTACACCACACTCCTTTTTGTGTCATCTTTTCTCCAACAATATTCTTAAGGCTTACCTACTACACCCAGGGTTTGATTCACCTTAAACCAAAATTTTTGCTATAGTCCAGTTTGAACCCAAGACTTCTCCAACACTTCTCAGCACACTTAACCACTAAAACAAGCCTTCCTTCATTAACGAAATAAGGCCCAAAAATTCTAGGCTCAAATTCAGGGTGTTACACCATTGCTATATGAAAACATGATTTAAAACTGTCAGGAGATTTCACACTATCACAGGTTATATGTGGCATGTATAGCCAGACTCACACACGCTACATTAGTTTGAGAAATCAACTAAACCATAGCTTTGATACCAATAAATGTAACACCCCTAATCCGTATTCATCGCCAGAATAGGGTTACGGAGCATTACCAGACTAATCTTATAAACAATCATACAATTCAAGTTACAATTCTTATACTAATTAAAAACCATTCAAATACAATCGTATATTCCCTAACAGGAGCCCTCAAGGCCAAAAACTAGCATTAGAAGTGGTTTGGGACTAAATCGAATACTTAATAAATTTTTAGAAATACATAAAAACATTTTAAGTGCAGGGGACACATGCCCGTATGGATAGCCTATGTGTCTCACACGGCCAAGAGACACGCCCGTGTCATAGGCCTTGTGGACAATCGAAATGGGATCACATGGTTGTGTCCCAGCCCGTGTCCAACCCCATGTAACTCTCTGACTTGGGTTACACGGCCAACCACACGCCCGTGTGACTAGCCTGTATACCCTTTGAAATGGCCTCACACGCCCGTGTGCCAGGCCATGTGCTAGGTCGTGTAAAAACTGGAGGGTATACTAACTTATGCCACATGGCCAAGTCACACGCCCATGTGCTAGGCCGAGTGGAGCTACTGACTTGGTTTCTAAATAAGTACTAGGGGACACACAACCATGTCACCTTGCCTTGTGTCACACACGGCTAGGACACACGCTCGTGTCTCTGCCCGTGTGGACAAAAATAGGCTATGTTTCAAGCCACATTTCTCACCCAAAATGTTATCAACCTAGGTTCAACAATGCACAAACAACCAATGCATAAATAGGTACTTATAACCAACCAATTTCAGCCCAAAATCATATACTACCAATACCAACTACAAGAATGCTCTTAAGCATCCCAAATAGACATTCAAATTCATACCAATTTCACATTCAAAATCACCTAAATCAAATTCACCTATTAGACTTTGTGCTTAAATCAACATGTATACCACATTCTCAAATTCAATCATTTTATACTCAAAATACCAATTCACAACTAGGCATTCACATAGCAATTATAAACCAAATATCAAAGGCCATTTGCACATATATACATAACCAAGTATACCAAAATAAGCCAAGTCACATGGCTAAACACATAACCAAAAACATATATCATTTACAAGTCAAAATCAATTGGCTATTAACATTACAAACATATAGATCATATTAACCACAACTCTTATACATGCCATATAGCCAAGTACACAAGTTCAAAAGTACCAAAACAATGACTGGATAGTGTGATGAGATCTCCGACAACTCTCAATCCGAGAAAGTTTTGCTACAAAACACGAAAAAGAAAACAGAGTAAGCTATTAAGCTTAGTAAGTTAGTATAACAATAAAATCAACTTACCATATGAACACAATTTAAGTAATCAAACATATCATAATATAACTCATATTGATCCACAAACCTATCACATATTTATTCACAAGGTTAGATATGAAATTCACAAGTTTCAAAGACTCAAAGCTTATATGATTTACTCACATACCTGTTATGATACATATCAATCACTTATTCTTTCATACCATCGATATACCCATTGAACCATTTAGAATCATATCGGATACTCAGGAATCTCGCACCCTAAGTGCCAATACATGGTTGAAATCATCTCAATCTCATATCTCATATGTAAATGCTTATCTCGAGCTTTCACTGGGTCTGTAACACCCTAACCCGTAACTGCTGTCGGGATAGGTTAAGAGGTATTACCGGACTCGTAACCCAGATCAGAAAAAAATCAAATATCATTTCTTATATCTATACATAAACACACCAAATATATCATATTACCTTATAATTCATATACCAAAACCATATTTGATACGATCCGCCCTGGATAAGTCGAGTCGTATGTCAAGTGCCCGATCGTCGACCAGAAAGTACCGATAATTTAGTTTAGAAATTTAATTAGAAGAAGGAATTTTGAAAGAATAGTATTTGAGAAGGTTTTAATTCGGTTTAAATAGATGGAAAGGTTCGATGGAATAGAAATTAAGGGGTTGGAAGAAGTAAGGATAAGAGAAAGTTTTGGTTCGATATAAGGTGTACTGGATGGAATGATGTGTCTTGGTGAATTTGGTAAAGAAAAATAATAATGATCGATATGGTAAGAAATGGTAGTTTGAATATGGTTTTGGTACGAAATGATAAAGGAAAGAAAAGGAATTGAGCAAAAGTGCAAACAAGAACCAATATCGATATGGTATCGACCCGTTGTTTATAAGCCCTTTTAGTTCAGTTTTGGTTTGGTTAAAGTGACCTTGACCCACTATCTAGAAAGATAGGAACCGTGGTATGCTCGAACACCACACTATGAGTAGTGATAAGTCAGTTTTCAACAAAGAAAATGATTGACACAATTAGAACACTAGGTAGCCAACGAATCTTTGAACAAAAATCAGAGAAAAGTTTACCTCACAATTTTGGCAGAGTTTCATTAATAAAGGGTCAAAAGCTCCTTTTACAAAGGCTGATTTCACCTATTTATAGTGCTAGAATAGGCTAGCCGAATAGTCACAAACATTCAACTTGATGTGCCAATTAAAACCTGAAATTAAATTAAGTCTTTTCGCATTCTTGAGCCAAATAACTTCATCCTTGAATTCACTTCAATTCAGTTGAATGAATGACTTTAATTGCTTTAAAAATGACTCTTGAGTTAGCCCTTGGTCAGCGGAATGGACACCAACTCTTAACTAGCTTCATAATTGGTGTTTGAATGCTTGAAATGACCTTTGAAGTGGCAAAAACAGCTGATAGAGGAAAAGGTTGTTGCCAAAAATAATTTGGATGATATAATGCTCCTTAAACCTCCTTTAAATGATGCATAACCCTTCTTATAATAGTCCCCTTGCTTTGTAACTGAAAATGACTTGAAAAGCCACTTTATTTAATTTGTAACAACCTTAAATTGTAACGGTTATGACTTGAAAAGACTCTAGCAATAAACACATTAAAATGAGCTTATTAAACACATGTAAACACTTATTAAACATAACACACATTAATACTTAACTTAGGTAAATGAACTATGCATCAATTCTTCTAGCAACTAGTTAATTAAAGAAGCATCATTAAATAAACTTAACTCATGCATCAATAAATAATCCTAGGAACTAGATTAATTAAGAGCAACACTTATTAAATTAAGACATAATTAAAGCAACTAATGTGAACTTAATTTAATACTTATATTAACTAACTAATTAAGGAACTTATTAAATTAAAGAGTAAAACTAATTTAATGAGCTGAAATAGTTGGTGAACTTAATAAACTAAGCTGAACTTGCAAAAAAATGCAAGGTGAATTCGAGGAACAATCTCCCTTGATGTGATTAGGCGGAATATTGTCCCAGATACAAGCTACAAGAGCTGAAATAGAATCTTTAAAAGCCTTGGCTCAGGCTCTTGAAACAGGACCTTGAGGCAGCTCTATGGGATCCTTGCTCGAGCTACGAGAGTCATAAGGCATGCTTGCATCATTCCCCCTCTGTGAAATGACTTGTCCTTAAGTCAGAATCTGCGTCAAAAGGGGTTAAATCAAACACGTTAAAGGTAGCACTAACATTATATTCACTCGACAAATTAAGTTTATAAGCTTTCTCATTTATGCGCTCAAGAATTTGGAAAGGCCCTCTCCACGTGGTAGTAATTTAGACTTTCGTTGGGCCGAAAAGCGTTCCTTATGCATGTGAACCCAGACCCACTCTCCGGGTTCAAAAACCACACGTTTTCGTCCTTTGTTCATATTACGAGCGTAGGACTTGGTCCTAGCCTCAATATTAGCTCGCACCTTTTGATGTAATTCCTTGACAAAATCAGCCTTTTTCCTTACATCTGCATGAACCAACTGGTCAGTAGGCAAGGGTAATAAGTCTAAAGGTGTCAAAGGGTTAAAACCATATACAATCTCAAAAGGTGAATATTTTGTAGTGGAATGAACAGATTGGTTGTATGCGAACTCGATATGTGGTAGACAATCCTCCCACGACTTCAAGTTCTTACGAATGATAGCCCGGAGCAGTGTGGATAGTACTCGATTGACGACTTCTATTTGGCCATCAGTTTGAGGGTGGGAAGTAGTCAAAAACAGCAGCTTGGTTCCTAATTTTCCCTACAATGACATCCAAAAATGACTTAGGAACTTCACATCACGATCCGATACAATGGTATAGGGAATACCATGTAATCGAACAATGTCTCAAAAAAACAAGTTTGGAATATGAACAGCATTATCAGTCTTAGTGCAAGCAATAAAATGAGACATTTTTGAAAAACGACCAACAACCACAAAAATAGAATCCTTGCCCGTTTTTGTGCGTGGAAGTCCAAGAACGAAATCCATGGAAATGTCCACCCATGGTGCTTCAGGAATGGGTAATGGCATATATAACCCTTGAGGTTGAACCTTCGATTTAGCCTTTTTACAAGCTATGCACCTCTCGCAAACTCGCTCCACATCTTTTCGCATTTGCGGCCAGTAGAAATTTTCTTGGAGTGTGGCAAGCGTCTCATTGACTCCAAAATGTCCCATAAGTCCACCGCTATGTGCCTCGTGCACTAATAAGTCTCGAAAGGAGCCACAAGGAATGCATAGTTTTCCCTCTTTAAAAAGAAAACCTTCGTACCTATAAAAATTTTCAAATGCACCATTCTCACATGTAAAAAAGATTTTACCAAAATCTTCATCGTTAGCATATGAATCTCTCAATAAGGCAAAACCAAGAATTTTAGAATCTAGATATGATAATAGAGTATACCTTCTCGAAAGAGCATCAGCCACAATGTTATCTTTACCTTTTTTATATCTTATCACATATGGAAAAGATTCGAGGAACTCAACCCATTTAGCGTGGCGTCTATTCAATTTGTATTGGCCTTTAATATGCTTTAAGGCTTCATGATCGGAGTGTATAACGAATTCCTTGGGCCACAGATAATGTTGCCATGTCTCAAGGGCTCGAATGAGCGCGTACATCTCTTTGTCGTACACCGGGTAATTAAGTACGGCTTCGCTGATTTTCTCACTAAAATAAGCCACAGGTCATCCTTCTTGCATTAAAACAGCACCGATTCCAACGCCTAAAGCATCACTTTCGATCTCGAAGGTCTTCAAAAAATCTAGAAGAGCAAGTAAAGGAGCATTAGTGAGACAGTCTTTAATTTTAATAAACTTTTTTGTTGCTCTTCGTTCCAATAAAAAGTAAAATTCTTTTTAATGATGCTTGTAAGAGGAGTAGCAATGGTGCTAAAATTTGGCACGAAACATCGATAGAAACTTGCTAGGCCATGAAAAATCCGAACTTGTGTGATACTCATAGGCCTTGGCCAATCTTGAATGGCCTTAATCTTTTCTTAGTCTACTTCAAGCCCTTCCGCACTAACTACAAACCCTAAAAAGACAATTTTTTCAGAATAGAAAGAACATTTTTTTAAGGTTAGCATATAATGTTTCTTCACGTAAAACTTCCAAAATAGATTTAAGGTGCCTTACATGGTCTTCAATCGACTTGCTATATATCAAAATATCGTCAAAATAAACAACACAGAACTTACCAATAAAGGACTTTAACACATAATTAATTAACCTCATAAAAGTGCTGGGGGCGTTGGTTAGGACAAATGGCATGACCGGTTTCATACAGCCCATGCTTGGTCTTGAATGCCGTTCTCCACTCGTCTCCTTCTCGCATCCTAATCTGGTGGTAGCCACTTTTTAAATCGATTTTTAAGAAAAATTTGGCTCCACTAAGTTCATCAAGCATATCGTCTAGACGTGGAATTGGATGACGGTACTTAATTGTAATTTTGTTTATGGCTCGGCAATCTACACATATTCGCCATGTTCCATCCTTTTTTGGCACTAATAGATCAAGAGCGGCACAAGGACTAAGGCTCTCACGAATGTAACCCTTTCCCAACAATTCATTGATTTGTCGTTGCAATTCTTTAGTTTCTTCTGGATTGGCTCGGTAAGCAGGACGATTTGGGATTACAGCACTTGGCACAAAATCTATTTGATGTTTAATTCCACGAAGTGGTGGAAGGCCACTCGGAACTTCCTCTAGGAAAACATCTTTAAAATCCTACAACAAAGTCAAAACAGAAGGGGGAAGGGTGTCTGGCAAATCGTTAGTAGAAAACAGATTTTCCTTGTACATAAGTACAAAAACAGGTCGATTCATTACAAGTGCTTTTCGTATATCACTTATTTTTTCAATTTTTTTCTCTTTTTCATCTTTTTCGTTGCTAATTTTCTTTTCACTCTCTTTTGTTTTCTTTTTCTTTTTTTTTTTCATCTTTTATTTTTTTACAGTCTTCTTTTTCTTTTTCCCTCATTTGTTAAACGGAAACCTTTAACTTTAACTGGTCATCATATACTTGTTTGGGAGTCAAAGGCGCCAACGTGACATTCTTTCCCATGAACTTAAATGTATACTGATTGGTATACCCTTTGTGGATTACTCGTCGATCGAACTTCCACGGACGACCAAGAAGTAGGTGCCCTGCATGCATCGGTACAACATCACAAAGTACTTAATTTGAATATTTTCCAATGATGAAGGATACGAGCACTTGCTTTGTCACTTTGAGTTCTCCACCATTGTTGAGCCACTAAAGTTTGTAGGGACTCGGATGTTTGGTAGTTGGCAAACCAAGCTTTTCAACCATCAACGTACTCGCTACGTTTGTACAACTGCCACCGTCGATGATGACACTACAAACTTTGCCACCAACTTGACAACGCGTATGGAATATGTTCTTCCATTGTAATTCATTCTCCGTGCCTTGGAGATTAAGGCTTCGTTTGATAACGAGTAGTTCACCTTCCATAGGATGTTTTAAGTCCTCCTCAACTTTGGAAGTCGATTCAGACTCTTTATCTTCCTCGTCCTCCGTTTCGATTTCTCCATCCGCATGCAACACCATGGTCCTTCGATTAATGCATTGGCTAGCTATGTGACCTCTTCTGAGACATTTTATGTCCCGATTTCAGTTGAAAGAAGCCTCGGGAGCCTTGCCTTTATTGGCTTCAGCGATTGCCTTGTTGGTTTTCGGAGGGGCTGTAGAGTCTTTTCCTCGAGAAATGGGAAGGCTTTTACGCAAAATTTGGCCCCAATTTAAAGTGTTGGAAGTGGAAAATCCTCGGCTTGAGCCTTTTCGCTTGAGTTGCTTTTCAACCTTGATGGCCATATGGATCATATCAACCGCTTCAAGATAGTGTTGTAGTTTGACAACGTTTGTGATATCTCAGTTTAAGCCGGCCAGGAATCGTGCCATTGTTGCTTCGGGATATTCTTGCACATCTGCCTGAATCATCGTGATTTCCATCTCTTTATAGTAATCCTCGACGCTTTTAGTACCTTGCGTGAGATTTTGGAGTTTCCGATGCAACTCTCGATGGTAATACAAAGGAATGAAATGTTGCCTCATTGTCGCCTTCATCTTGACCCACGTGGAAATAGGTCACTCTTCGTTACGACTTCGGCTAGTGGTTAGCTGATCCCACCAAATCATAGCATAGTCTGAAAATTTGATTGCTACCAGCTTCACCTTTTTGTTTTTGGAATAATTGTGACAATCGAACACCAACTCGATCATTTTCTCCAACTCAAGGTAGGCCTCCGGATCCGATCGACCTTAGAATGGTGGTATGGAAAGTTTGATGTTCTTAAGATCGTCATCTTCACGTCTCTGGTCTCTTTGTCGGTGAACTCTCCGATGATCACTTGCATTAGATTCTTGTCCGCTTTCAATATCGCTAGGATCATTCGGTTCAACATCTTGAACCCTTTGTCTTCCCCAGTGCTGGTTTGGCCTCTCCCTTTTATGGTAAACAATTTCAGGAGTTCTTTCACATGGCTCTCTTGCTTCAACTTGGAACAATTGGTCTTCGAGAGGATTAAGCCTTCTATCTAATAATCTTTCCATCCCTCGTAAGAGTGCTTGCATGTTTAAATCGGGGACGTCGCGAACTGGTTGTCGTGCTGGTCGTTCTTCCAAATTGTGACATTGTATTTATTAAATAAACCTCACCATAAAAACCTCACAATCACTCGTAAAGAAAAAAAAGATTTCACTCTTACTTATGTTTACACTCAAAAAATAGGCTTTTACATTCACTTTTATTGCGCTCACAATTGCTCGTTCCTTTTACCTCTCTTTACTTTTCTCGTGATTTCGTAAGCAGATTCGCTAAGGCTTAAAACCTTTGTCTAGATGATCGGTTTCAAGGGTAACAAAGGATTATTCAATTTAGGACAGGGTAGGCTAAGAAGAAAAGTTGATTCGATTATAGTGTGGCGAATGGTGAAGGATGGAAAAAAAGGTTAATAGAAGAGTTTTAGGATCAGATTTAAATGAAAATAAAGCAAATATTCAATTTTCAGCACAAAATTTTTTTTTGAACTTTTTTTTCGAATTTTTTTTCAAACTTTTTTTTCGAATTTTTTTTTATCGAACATTTTTTTAACTTACTTGATGAGTCACGGACTATCCATGGAGTAATTTTGAACGCTCGTACTCCTCATTTAACCAGCTCTGATACCAAATGATACGATCCACCTCGAATAAGTCGAGTTGTATGTCAAGTGCCCGATCGTCGACGACAAAGTACTGATAATTTAGTTTAGAAATTTAATTAGAAGAAGGAATTTCAGAAGAATGGTATTTGAGAAAGTTTTAATTTGGTTTAAATAGATGGAAAGGTTCGATGGAATACAAATTAAAGGGTTGGAAGAAGCAAGGATAAAAGGAAGTTTTGGTCCGGTATAAGGTGTACTGGATGGAATGATGTGTCTTGGTGAATTTGGTAAAGAAAAATAATAATGATCGATATAGTGAGAAATGGTAGTTTGAATATGGTTTTGGTACGAAATGGTAAAGGAAAGAAAAGGAATTGAACAAAAGTGCAAACAAGAGCCAATACCGATATGGTATCGACCAGTTGTTTATAAGCCCTTTTAGTTCAATTTTGGTTTGGTTAAAGTGACCTCGACCCACTATCTAGAAAGATAGGAACCTTGGTATGCTCGAACGCCACACAACGATAGTGATAAGTTCCATTTTCAACAAAGAAAACGATTGACACAACTAGAACACTAGGTAGCCAACGAATCTTTGAACGAAAATTGGAGAAAAGTTTGCCTCACAATTTTGGCAGAGTTTCATTAACAAAGGGTCAAAAGTTCCTTTTACAAAGGCTGATTTCACCTATTTATAGTGCTAGAATAGGCTAGCTGAATAGTCACAAACATTCAACTTAATGTGCCAATTAAAAGCTGAAATTAAACTCAAGTCTTTTCGCATTCTTGAGCCAAATAACTCCATCCTTGAATTCACTTCAATTCAGCTGAATGAATGACTTTAATTGCTTGAAAAATGACTCTTGAGTTAGCCCTTGGTCAGCTGAATGGACACCAACTCTTAACTAGCTTCATAATTGGTGTTTGAATGCTTGAAATGACCTTTGAAGTGGCAAAAACGGCTGGTAGTGGAAAAGGTTGCTGCCAAAAATAATTTGGATGATATAATGCTCCTTAAACCTCCTTTAAATGATGTATAACCCTTCTTATAACAGCCCCCTTGATTTGTAACCGAAAATGACTTGAAAAATCACTTTATTTAATTTGTAACAACCTTAAATTGTAACGGTTATGACTTGAAAAGACTCCTGTAATAAACACATTAAAATTAAACACATGTAAACACTTATTAAACATAACACACATTAATACTTAACTTAGGTAAATGAACTATGCATCAATTCGTCCAGCAACTAGTTAATTAAAGAAGCATCATTAAATAAACTTAACTCATGCATCAATAAATAATCCTAGGAACTAGATTAATTAAGAGCAACACTTATTAAATTAAGACATAATTAAAGCAACTAATGTGAACTTAATTTAATACTTATATTAACTAACTAATTAAGGAACTTATTAAATTAAAGAGTAAAACTAATTTAATAAGCTGAAATAGTTGGTGATTTAATAAACTAAGCTGAACTTGCAAAAAAAATGCAAGGTGAACTCGAGGAACAATCTCCCTTGATATGACCAGGCAGAATATCATCCCAGATACGAGCTACGAGAGCTAAAATAGAATCTTTAAAAGCCTTGGCTCGGGCTCTTGAAACAGGACCTTGAGGCAGCTCCATGGGATCTTTTCTCGAGCTACGAGAGTCATAAGTCATGCTCGCATCAATATCATAATCACAACCATACCAAGCCATATCACTTGGCTAAATATATACATCACAAAAGATAATCTAAACACTTCTAGTCTATACATGCCATACTTCAATATAAACATTTCCAAAAGTACCAAAATAAGGTTTGATAGTGTGGTGACGATCCTCGACGATCCCTAAGCTCATAGTAGCTTCGATATCTATAAAACAATGCAAGTACACACAAAGTAAGCTTTCAAAAGCTTAGTAAGCCATATACAAATAAACATATAATTTAAAGCATATAAACATCATCAAATCATTTATACTTTGTAGCCAAATGCCAACACAAATCTCATATTCATATTCTTAGATCATAGATCAACAGTTGTTCACATACTTACTTTTCATTCTCAAACATTGTATACAATGCAAACGTACCTGAATCGGATACGATTTCATAAAATCATTTACTTTCTCGGAATGCCTGTTTGAACCGTTCAGAAACATAAGGATACCTGGATAGCTCGCGAAAACATATACAATGCCAACATCCCAGACGTGGTCTTACATGTAATCAAACATCGATGCCACTGTCCTAGACAGGGTCTTACACAGAATTAGATACGATGCCAATGTCCCAGACATGGTATTACACGTAGAACAGAAGTCGATGCCAATGTCATAGACGTGGTCTTACACGCAAAACAGATATTGGAAATCCTATGTCATGACATATGTATCCTAACTATTCTTAGGGTTCGTACGGGACTTTTCAGACGTCAGAACTTTGTCGATACTTTCTCAAATGGCACATATTTAGCTTGAACATTCATTCATCACAATTCAATAACATATGAATAATAAGAATTCAATTCAAACATGTTTATTATATATCGACTTACCTCGTATGGATTCGGATGGATAGAATCGGTTACTCGACAACTTTTGACTTTCCCCGATCTAATTCCGTATTCTTTAATTCTCGATCTATATAAATTCAAATTTAACTAATTCAATCACAAATTCATTCAAAACTATCCACAAACACATATTTTGGGCATTTTGCAAACTAGCCCTTACATTTTCACATTTTGACACTTTAGCCCTAATTCACAAAATCACAAAATACATATAATTTGCATATTCTCATGCTTGGCCAAATATTCATAGATCTCATTCAAGTCCACGCATTTCATTTATTTCATATTTTAGTCCCTCAATTTACAATTTTCAAATTTTAGCCCATTTTACTAAAAATCATCAAAAATCCAAAGACAAAATATATAAACCCAGCATCAAACTTTCATATATCAACAACTAACTTCACAAAACTCATAGTTTCATCAATGGCACATTTCAAAATCATCATAAAAATTAGAAATTGAGGCATGGGTTTGTTAGTATACGAAGCAACGATTACAAAAATGTAGAAATTATCAAAAACGGATCAAAAAACATACCTTAATTGTAACGCCCCAATTTTTAGGAACCTTGTAAAATCTGTAAAAAATTTTTTAAATGTTATGTTCTACTTGTTATGTGTAGGATTTCTTATGATAGTGGGCCTTTAGAAGGCCCAAGCTTAGGATAAAACCCGGTGGTTTTAATTAATTTTAATCCCATAGGAGAGAAGGGGTTCTGTTAAATTAGGCTTATTGGAATTAATTGCGTAAAATGGATCACAAGGAAGCATGTGGTAAAGTGGCTAAGTGACGCCACTAGGAAGGATGTAGGTGGCGTGTGTAAGCTTGGGAGGACCCAGGTTCAAGCCACAGTAACAGCAAAGTAAGGGGTTTATTTTTATGAACAGAAAAGGTAGGTGGTAGAACTCAAGTGAAAGTCTGTCAGTGGGAGTTTGAGTTACTCAGGAGATTGGGTAAGGAGGGGATAAGGGAGAGGATTTAGGAGCTGATCAAGGAGGATAATGTTGGCCGAATATTGGACTCTTGAAGAGCAAGAGGTGGCCAGCCAAGGGAGTCTTAAAGGGGGGCAATTTCGGCTAGGTTAGAGGGCTAGTATAAATTCGGCTATAGGGAGGGGGTTGTGCCGTTTGCTTTTTTTTTCACCCTCTCTTTCCATTCATCTTTTCTTCTTCTTTTCCCCATAGCCGAATCCTTCAGCCACCCTACCTTATACCACCTTATCTTCGATTAAGTCTTTCTAGACTAAAGCCGAACCCCAAATCCCAAAAATCCCGAAAACTTGACTGCCTTTGCACCGATTTTTCCTAGCCAAACCTCTTACGATTCTCATCATCTTTGGCCGATTCTCTCAACATCTAAACCCCAGTTTCTTTCCATAAAACTACAAGTAAAAACCCTCATATTTTATCTTTCTCTACACTTTTGCAAGAAGCCGAAACTCTCACACCATCCTAGGGACATAGCAAAATATTGAGATCACTAAGGGCTCGACTTTTCCTACCATCTGACGGCTTGGATCTATAACGGGATCGAGTGGGAACTCACGAGAATCATCCATTAAGGAATCGGTGGTAAGTCTATCCAACTTAGTCTATCTTGCGTATGTTAAGAAAAGCCGGAATCCCTAAAAGGTTAGGGAGGTGGTCGTTTTTTTTACTTATAACCCTTAGGGGTTGGGATGATAATATTATTTTGGTAATAGTGTGATTAGGGGCTGTTGATCAAGGGCTTGGACAAGTGGAGCAATCTGAGCATTGAGCTAACCATCTTTCAAAGATCAAGGTAAGGGCAATAGGGTTTTAAGCATGTTTGGCCGAATGTGGTAAGGGACTTAATACTTGGTGTTATTTTGGTATTTAGAGTAATATTTTAGTGACTCAATTGTAGGCAGTTCGTGGGTAGAGCTCGTCGAGGAAATCGCAAAACAGGTGTGTAATCTATACCCTTCTATAGACTAGATCGGCAAAGCCAAAAGTCAAATATCTGAAAAGCCAGTATTTTGGGAACTTACGAGTGTGCGAACGCGTCAGTAAGAGGAAAGGGGTATTAATTCGTATTCCGTGATGGTAAGTCCGCAAAGTGCACCGATCCATGCGCTTTGGAAATTTTGGGCTTAATGGGCCTAAAGCCGGTTAATGGGTCAACGGGCCCAACTTGGTAAGAATGTGCGGTAAGTAGTTCAATATATGTAGATAGTGAAAATATGCATGAAAACCCCGAGTATTGATAAATGACTAGACTACCCTCATGTATGAAAATTCATCATTATACCCTTTAGGTGTAAAATGACCTAAATACCCCTAGGGTAAATTATGTTTGAAAAGCATGTTGATGATATTCTTTATGATGTATGACATGAATGTATATCATTTGCATGGGGACATGGGTGATATTATGGAGGAAGCGCCCCGTGGCTATGCCACATATATCTGCTTTTGGTGGCTTTGCCACATATATCTCTGCTTTCGTGGCTTTGCCACATATATCTATTCGTGACTCACCACATTTTCAGATCCGCACCATGCCGCATATTTCGTGGCGTGTGGCGGTTGGGTGGGTCGAGTAATCTCCCACATGGCGTAAGGTTGGATGGGGGTGTACATGGTTGGATATGGGGTTGGGTTTTGCATAAGCATGATTTATCCATTCTGTTCTGTTCTGGGCCTGTGGGCTATAATCTGAAATTTGTTCTGGGCTAAGGCCAACTTATTCTGTTTCGTGGTTTAAACCGATTTAGACTATGGTTGGGTTAAGTTATACACTTGAGTTTCCCCAAACTCACCCCTCCATTCTCATCTTTGCAGGTAATCCCCAACCATAGTGGGCTTGGAGCCGTGAGGAGTTCGGAGTGGCCACTTATTTCCGCAAATCAGTTTCTTCTTGTCGAACTAGACGTCCTTCATTACATTTATTTTTTTTTTGGGTTTTAAAGTGTAATAAGGCCGCTTATTGTTTTAAAGGTTTGATTTATATTCTGTTAGGTTAGAAATAATTTATGATAATTGGAAAAAAAGGACTAGCTCTAGGACGCGTTTTCAAAAGCATAAAACGATTTCAAAATAACGCAAACACGAGTAAGACTTCCGCTAAACAAATATTTTTTTTAAACCTAATCATTTTATTAAGATAGACACAACCAAAATAGTTTTCTCAAATTCATACGAGATGTTAGAGTGTGGCAATGGAGGTGCGCATGTCTAGGATTGGATCCGAAGGGAGCTTGGTACTTAAGCAGTCCGATGGACTCACCTCCTCTTCTTCTGGTTTCCTACCTGGTGCACAGCTTCCATTCACTTTAACCTAGTTTTAAAATATCTTTTACAAACACCAACTAAGTTTTCCAAAACTAAGTAACACAGAATGTTTTGAATGCTTCGATGTGGCACGACAGATCCGGTCATAACGTCTAGGCCGGGTTTGGGGTGTTACATTTAGTGGTATCAGAGCCAGGTTGCAACAACTCGGCTGTGGAATGGGTTTACAAAAACAACGATTTTTTTTCAAAAAAATAAGATTTACGAAATTCAGTTAGTAGGTGGCATTCCGAATCTCCGGCCCAAGTCTGTAAGTAATTCTCAACTTTTCTCAATATATATTTTGAATTATTCTCAGTAGAGAACCCTACCAGATACTCTAGATAGGATGCTACCAAACCGTAGGGAAGACTTGAGAAAGACTTAAATGATAGCTAGACATCGAATCAAGCAAACCAACTCTAAATTACATCATCAATCATAAAACATCCGCAATAAACACCGGAATACTAAAATTGATACATAAAATTTGTAGTCGATAATACGATATGAGTGCGCGCGCGCACTCGAGGTAGAGGCCGAGGACGAGGCCGAGAAAAAGCCCGAGCGGGATCTTCATCTTCGGGACATATGCCAAATGCCGAGCGTAAACATCGGTACCATCATCAAGCAATGTAAGTAGAATCACACGATCGAGGTGCCGGATGATGCCCCGCCGCAGTAATGCCCGAAGTTCGAAAAGCGGTTACCGGGCAAGTTCGCAACGGAATTCGGGATCGATTTCTGAACGACTCCGGGCTAATGGTGCGGAGATTTTTAGGGGCGTATCTGGTGTAGCTCCGAATGTGGCTGAGTATTGGTTGGAGGCCACAGAACGAATCATGGATGACTTGGACTGCTCAGGAGCAGAAATCAAGGAGCCGATCGTTGCTACGAGATGAGGCTTATCGCTGGTGGCTTCTCGTGAGGATGGAACCCCACCGACAGGTCACGTGGGAGCTGTTTAAAACGGCCTTCAAGGGGAAGTATGTTGGAGCAAGCTTTGTGGATGCCCGTAGGAAAGAATTCCTGAACCTAGTCCAGGGAGGCAAAACTGTTGCGGAGTACGAGGCTGAGTTTCTGAGGCTGAGTAGGTATGCTGTGGGTATAGTTGCTACGGAGTATGAACGTAGCGTTCGCTTTGAGGATGGACTCGAGATGACCTTAAGGTGCCGATTGCTCCGCAGAGGAGCGCGTGACTTCGCAGCTTCGTAGAAAAAGCTAAGATAGCCGAGGAGGTAAAGCGTCTCGAGAGACAAAATCGAGAAGGATCGAAACCGCTTTCGAGGATTCTTCGGAACCTCCGTGGAGCAAGTAAGAATGTAAAAGGGCAAGAGTGGAAGAGCTCATTAGAGTCGTCTCATGAATGTGGTTAGACCACCAACATGTAAAGATCGTGGAAAGGTACACATGGGTGAATGTAGGAAACGTTCGGTGCTTGTTTCCGATGTGGTTCGATGGAACATAGGGTTAAGGATCGCCCCGTGGAGCCGATCATATTCAAGTTACTGCACTGCAGGGTTGCTCAACCAATGAGAGGTGGACCACAACCACCGAGAGGACGTGGACAAGGTAGGGGTGGAAATGGAAATGGAAATGGTCGAGGTCGAGGGGCGCTCGCGCAGGAGCCGAAATGCTTTGAGGCTCGACAAACCAGCGTTGGTATATGCAAATGTCGTCGAGAGAGAGGGCGACGCACCGATGTCATAACCTGCACGCTTTTGGTTTCTAATATACCGCGCATCGCCTTGGTGGATATTGGATCTACCCATTCTTATGTTGCGTGTGCCATATCTGGGTCTTTGGGAGTGCATTCTGAGAATATAGAGAGTGGGGTATCTGTGCTAAGTCCTTTGGGTCACTCGGTTAGGGTAGACAAGTTGTATAGGGATGTACCCTTAGAAACTCAAGGGAAGGTCTTTTCTCGATCTAATGGAGTTGCCGCTTGAGAGTTTGATCTCATTCTCGGGAATGGATCGCTTGTTAAGCATAAGGCAACTTTGGACTGTGCCGCTGCTTAATGGTGCTAAGGACCACTAAGGTGATGAGATTATGATGATAGGTGAGCGAAGGGACTATTTGTCTAACGTGATATCGGCCTTGAGGGCTGAAAAGTGGATTCGAAAAGGATGTGAGGCTTATTTGGCATTTATAAGTCAAACAGATGTAGAGGGGCTGATAGTGGATAAAGTTAGAATTGTAAAAGAGTTCCAAGATGTTTTTCCGGAGGAGCTTCCGGGATTGCCTCCAAACCGAGAAGTCGAATTTGGAATCGACTGCTTGCCGGGGACAAAGACTCAAAGGTGTCTATTGCACCATATAGATGGCACCAAAGGAGTTGGTAGAGTTAAAGGCACAAATCCAAGAGTTGTTGGATAGGGGCTTTATTAGGCCGAGTGTGTCTCCATGGGGAGCACCTGGTGCTATTCGTGAAGAAGAAAGATGGGACGATGCGCATGTGCATTGACTATCGACGATTGAACAAACCGACAATTAAGAATAAGTACCTCCGCAAGGATTGACGATTTGTTCGACCACCAAAGGGGCTTCAGATTTTCCAAGATCGATCTTCGATCTGGATATCATCAGTTAAGGGTCAAAGAGGTTGATATTCATAAGACAGCATTCAGGACTCGTTATGGACATTACGAGTTTCTGGTTATGCCTTTTGGATTGACAAATGCTCCTGCAGCGTTTATGGACCTGATGAATCGTGTGTTTCAACCATTTCTGGATCGGTTCGTGGTCGTTTTTATTGACGATATTCTGGTGTATTCTGAGACTGAAGTCAAGCATGATGAGCATCTGCGCACTGTGTTGCAAGTGTTAAGGGAGAAAGAACTTTATGCAAAGTTCAGCAAGTGTGAGTTTTGGTTGAGGGAAGTAACCTTTTTGGGGCATGTGGTCTCTGCAGAGGGGATTAAGGTGGATCCTCGAAAGATTGAAGCAATTTTGGAATGGAAGCCACCTAGGTCGGTGTCGAAATTCAAGTTTCCTTGGGTTGGCAGTGTTATTACGACGTAAGGTTTGTGGAAGGTTTTTCTCGTGATGGCGGCACTCTGATTTAAAAACTCATAAGGAAAGGAGTACCGCTTTGTTTGGACCGAGAAACAACAGAAGCTTTTGAGAGGTTGAAGAAAGTTCGACTAAAGCACTGTATTAATTCAAATTGAGTCCGAAAAGATTTCATCATGTATAGTGATGCATCACACGTAGGTTTGGGATGTGTGTTGATGCAAGAGGGTAAGGTGGTTGCTTATGCATCACGACAGCTCAAGCCTCACGAAGGGAATTATCCTACTCATGATTTGGAGTTAGCAGCAGTGATCTTTGCGCTTAAGATTTGGAGACACTACTTGTATGGGGAAAGGTGTATCATATACACGGATCATAAGAGTCTTAAATACTTGTTGACTCAAAAGGAGCTGAACCTTAGGCAAAGAAGATGGATTGAGTTGCTTAAGGATTATGACTGTTCGATCGAATACCACCCAGGCAAGGCTAATGTGGTAGCCGATGCCCTAAGTCGTAGAGCTGTATCTGATCTGAGGGCGATGTTTGCTCGTTTAAGTCTGTTTGATGATGGAAGTTTGTTGGCTGAATTGCAAGTAAGGCCAACTTGGGTGGATCAGATTAAAGAGAAGCAGTTGAAGGATGAGTCTTTGGTCACTCGTTTTCAACAAGTTAAGGAAGGGGGGACTTCTGATTTTGGATTAAATGATGAAGGGGTTCTATGTTTTCGTGGTAGAATTTGTGTTCCGAAGGACTTTGACTTGAGACAGTCGATTTTGAGGGAAGCTCATGGGGGACTGTGTGCTATGCATCCTGGAGGGAATAAGTTGTATCACGACTTGCGAAATCAGATTGGTGGCTCGGACTTAAACGCCAAGCAACCGGATTTGTGGGAAAATGTCCGACATGCCAAAGCCAAGTGAAAGCCGAGCATCAATTGCCTTCGGATTATCGCAGACAAAAGAAAATACCACTTTGGAAGTGGGAGGGTAACCATGGACTTTGTGAGTGGGCTACCCTGACACCTTCAAGAAAGACTCGATATGGGTAATTGTTGATAGGTTGACTAAGTCGGCACATTTCATACCTGTTCGCACTGACTTTTCACTGCAGAAGTTAGCCAAGTTGTATGTGGCGGAAATTGTACGACTTCATGGAGTTCCAGTTTCGATCATTTCTGATCGAGATCCTAGATTCACATCTCGCTTTTGGCAAAAATTGCACGAGGCGTTGGGAACACGGTTGAACTTTAGTACGGCTTTCCATCCCCAAACGGATGGTCAGTCGGAAAGAGTTATTCAGATTCTGGAGGATATGTTAAGGGGATGCGTGATTGATTTTCGAGGCAATTGGGAGGATTACTTGCCTTTGGCAGAGTTTGCCTACAACAATAGCTATCAGTCGAGTATTCGAATGGCACCTTATGAAGCACTGTATGGGCGAAGATGTCGAACACCTAGCTGTTGGACTGAACTGGGGGAGCGACAAGTTCTTGGACCTGAGTTAGTGGCAGATACCGAGGATAAGGTCAAGTTGATTAGAGACCGGTTAAAGGAAGCGTCTGATAGGCAAAAGTTGTATGCAGATCCGAAGCGTAAAGAGATTGAATATTCATGCATGATATGGTCTTCTTGAAGGTTTCACCTTGGCAAAAGATACTAAGGTTTGGAAAGAAGGGCAAGTTGAGTCCATGGTTCATTGGGCCTTATCGGGTTTTGAAGCGAGTAGGCCCAAAGTGGGCTTATCGCTTGGAATTGCCTCCAGAGTTAGACAGATTCACGATGTTTTTCACGCCTCCATGCTAAGGCGTTATCGCTCGACCCTACTCACGCCGTGTTCAAGCATGTAAATTGAGGTGCGAATCGATTTAACCTTTGAGGAGGAGCTCAGACAAATATTGGATCGAGACGTTAAAGTATCGAGAAGGAAATCATCCCCATTAGTGAAAGTACTTTGGCGTAATCATGGCAGAGAGGAAGCTACTTGGGAGCCAGAGGAGGCCATGCAAAGAACAATACCCTCATCTATTCGGACTGTAAATTTCGAGGACGAAATTTCTTTAAGGAGGGTAGAGTTGTAACGCCCAATTTTTAGGAACCTTGTAAAATCAGAAAAAAAATTTTTAAATGTTATATTCTCGCTTGTTATGTGTAGGATTTCTTATGATAGTGGGCCTTTAGAAGGCCCAAGCTTAGAGATAAAACCCTGGTTTTAATTAATTTTAATCCCATAGAGAGAAGGGGTTCTGTTAAATTAGGCTTATTGGAATTAATTGCGTAAAATGGATCACAAGGAAGCATGTGGTAAAGTGGCTAAGTGACGCCACTAGGAAGGATGTAGGTGGCGTGTGTAAGCTTGGGAGGACCTGTGTTCAAGCCACAAGAATAAAGAAAGTAAGGGGTTTATTTTTATGAACAGTAAAAGGTAGGTGGTAGAACTCAAGTGAAAGTCCACTGCTGGGAGTTTGAGTTACTCAGAGATTGGGTAAGGAGGGGATAAGGGAGAGGATTTAGGAGCTGATCAAGGAGGATAATGTTGGCTCGAATATTGGACTCTTGAAGAGCAAGAGGTGGCCGCCAAGGGAGTCTTAAAGGGGGCAATTTCTGCTAGGTTAGAGGGCTAGTATAAATTCGGCTATAGGGAGGGGGTTGTGCCGTTTGCTTTTTTTTTCACCCTCTCTTTCCATTCATCTTTTCTTCTTCTTTTCCCCATAGCCGAATCCTTCAGCCACCCTACCCTATACCACCTTATCTTCGATTAAGTCTTTCTAGACTAAAGCCAACCCCAAATCCCAAAAATCCCAAAACTTGACCGCTTTTTGCACCGATTTTTCCTAGCCAAACCTCTTACGATTCTCATCATCTTTGGCCGATTCTCTCAACATCTAAACCCCTGTGTTTTTGTCCATAAAACTACAAGTAAAAACCTCATATTTTATCTTTCTCTACACTTTTGCAAGAAGTCAAACTCTCACACCATCCTAGGGACATAGCAAAATATTGAGATCACTAAGGGCTCGACTTTTCCTACCATCCGACGGCTTGGATCTATAACGGGATCGAGTGGGAACTCACGAGAATTATCCATTAAGGAATCGGTGGTAAGTCTATCCAACTTAGTCTATCTTGCGTATGTTAAGAAAAGCCTAATCCCTAAAAGGTTAGGGAGGTGGTCGCTTTTTTACTTATAACCCTTAGGGGTTGGGATGATAGTATTATTTTGGTAATAGTGTGATTAGGGGTCTGTTGATCAAGGGCTTGGACAAGTGGAGCAATCGGAGCATTGGAGCTAACCATCTTTCAAAGATCAAGGTAAGGGCAATAGGGTTTTAAGCATGTTTGGCCGAATGTGGTAAGGGACTTAATACTTGGTGTTATTTTGGTATTTAGAGTAATATTTTAGTGACTCAATTGTAGGCGCTCGTGGGTAGAGCTCGTCGAGGAAATCGCAAAATGTGTGTAATCTATACCCTTCTATAGACTAGATCGGCAAAAAAGCCGAAAAGTCAAAATACTTGGCCAGTATTTTGGGAACTTACGAGTGTGCGAACGCCGTAAGAGGAAAGGGGTTATTAATTCGGTATTCCGTGATGGTAAGTCCGCAAAGTGCACCGATCCATGCGCTTTGGAAATTTTGAGCTTAATGGGCCTAAAGTCTCTTAATGGGGTCAACGGCCCAACTTGGTAAGAATGTGCGTAAGTAGTTCTGAATATATGTAGATAGTGAAAATATGCATGAAAACCCCTGAGTATTGATAAATGACTAGACTACCCTCATGTATGAAAATTATCATTATACCCCTAGGTGTAAAATGACCTAAATACCCTAGGGTAAATTATGTTTGAAAAGCATGTTGATGATATTCTTTATGATGTATGACATGAATGTATATCCGCTGCATGGGGACATGGGTGATATTATGGAGGAAGCGCCCGTGTGGCTATGCCACATATATTCTGCTTTGGTGGCTTTGCCACATATATCTGCTTCCGTGGCTTCGCCACATATATCTATTCTCGTGACTCACACATTTTCAGATATCGCGCCCATGCCGCATATTTCGTGGCGTGTAGCGGTTGGGTGGGTCGAGTAATCTCCCACATGGCGTAAGGTTGGATGGGGTGTACATGGTTGGATATGGGGTTGGGTTTTGCATAAGCATGATTTATCCATTCTGCTCGCTCGGGCCCGTGGGCTATAATCAAATTTGTTCGGGCTAAGGCCAACTTATTCTGCTTCGTGGTTTAAACCGATTTAGACTATGGTTGGGTTAAGTTATACACCGAGTTTCCCCAAACTCACCCTCCATTCTCATCTTTGCAGTAATCCCCAACCATAGTGGGCTTGGAGCCGTGAGGAGTTCTGAGTGGCCACTTATTTCCGCAAATCGCTTTCTTCTTGTCGAACTAGACGCCCTTCATTACATTTATGTTTTTTTGGGTTTTAAAGTGTAATAAGGCCGCTTATTGTTTTAAAGGTTTGATTTATATTCTGTTAGGTTAGAAATAATTTATGATAATTGGAAAAAAGGACTAGCTCTAGGACGTTTTCAAAAGCATAAAACGATTTCAAAATAACGCAAACACGAGTAAGACTTCCGCTAAACAAACATTTTTTTTAAACCTAATCATTTTATTAAGATAGACACAACCAAAATAGTTTTCTCAAATTCATACGAGATGTTAGAGTGTGGCAATGGAGGTGCGCATGTCTAGGGATTGATCCGAAGGAGCTTGGTATTTAAGCAAACCGATGGACTCACCTCCTCTTCTTCTCTCGTTTCCTACCGGTGCACACTTCCATTCACTTTAACCTAGTTTTAAAATATCTTTTACAAACACCAACTAAGTTTTCCAAAACTAAGTAACACAGAATGTTTTGAATGCTTCGATGTGGCACGACAGATCCGGTCATAACGTCTAGGCCGGGTTTGGGGTGTTACATTAATCATAATCAAAAGGAGACGAACCCTAGCTTAGACTTTTCTTTTTCTTTTCCTTGTATTTTTTGTCATGAATGATGGAAATAAGATGATTTTTAACTTTGGTTTTAACTAATATAACATTAATATGCTTTTTACCAATTTAACCTTATTATAATTCATTAAAATTCCACCAAATAATGCCCTTTTATGTCATTTAATACATTCCATGGTCAAATAACCTTGTAAGGACCTCAAAATCATAAAGCCAAATCAAATAAGCACCTTTAACAAACAACAGGCAACTTTTACATTTTACGCGATTAGGTCCTTTTATCAAATTAAGCACACAATTGATAAAATTTTCATACGAAACTTTCACACATGCTAATTCATATATCATAAACATGGAAAATAATATTTAAATATTTTTTAACTTGGATATGTGGTCCCAAAACCACTGTTCCGACTAGGGTCTAAACTGGACTATTATAGGGTCTGCTCACACAAGCTGACAGTCAAAACGTAGCTACACAGTGCTGCTCACATAATCTGATGAATAACTGCAAAACTTAGCCACCAGTAGAACGTCCGGACGAGCACCCAAAGATAATAACCCCTAATGACATGTCATTTGTATCCTACTTATTCCTAAGATTCAACCAGGATTTCACACGTCACCAAATCTTTGTCAAATATTTCTGTGAAGTCGTATTTATCAATAATGTAATAATAAAGCATTTAAAACACACTTACATTAATGTTTATTAACATACGAACTTACATCAAATTTATACAGAGAGAATCTAGCTATCAATCTCTATTTTGTTTTTCCCCTGATCTAATTCCGAACGTTTCTTTTCTTGATCTATATATAATCAAATTTAACTTATTTAAATATCATTCTATTCAATTTAAACCAAAATTCATATTATGGCAAAACTACACTTTTTCCTCTTAAATTTTAAATTCTTTACAATTTAGTCCCTAGCTCATAAAATGAAAAATTCATGCAATTCCATTTCAACCCATACTAGCCAAATTCTATATAAACTCATAGTAGCCTAATATTTTCATTATTTCACACATTTACCACATAATTTTCACATTTTACAAATAAATGCCTATTTGTCATTTTCAACAAAAATCACTTAACAAATGTTGTTTATCTAATAACAACCATTCATTTTCTATCATCAAAAATCAAAACACATACACATTCATCAATGGTAAAACCCTAGACTTTTAACAGTTTTGCAAATTAGTCCCTGGGCTAGCTAGATTAAGTTACGACTCCAAAAACATAGAAATCATTAAAAACTAATATCAAAATCACTTACATGCTAAGAAAAAGGCTTGACCGAATGAAGAACCCTAAAAATGGCTTCTTTCTCTTCAATATTTTGGTTCCTAAAAATGGCTTCTTTCTCTTCAATATTTCGATGGAGAAGATGGACTAAAAGATGACATATTTGTTTTCTTTATTTTTGTTTTATGTTAATTTTACTAATTACAAAATTAACCTTGGCTTTCAAAATTAAATTTACTTAATCTTATGTCCATCTTTGTCCACTTACACTATTAATGGTCTAATTACCATCCAAGTCCACTCACATTTAAATTTTATAACTAATTGATACTTTT
Source organism: Gossypium anomalum (assembly GCA_025698475.1). Taxonomy (NCBI): domain Eukaryota; kingdom Viridiplantae; phylum Streptophyta; class Magnoliopsida; order Malvales; family Malvaceae; genus Gossypium; species Gossypium anomalum. The sequence goes on along the minus strand of CM046962.1, from coordinate 22,980,992 downwards.
AACTAATAGAACTCCACTTTTGTACCTTTTATGATTTAGTCCTTTTATCAAATTGAGCATTCAAACGATAAAATTTCTTAACAAAATTTTTATACATTACTACTAACATACTGTAGACATTAAAATATTAATAAAAAAATATTTTAAGCTCAGATTTGGTGTCCTGAAACCACTGTTCTGATTTAACTGAAAACGAGTTGTTACATTACTATTTCAATCCTTTTCATAATTAAATGATATAGTTCATTTAAACACTTACCATTGCTTTCCTTTTCATGCCCGTTGAACCATTTAGAATATCTTTAGATACTTGGGAAAGCTCACACGAAGTGTGCTCAAACATATAATCGTAACCTTTCATTTACATCGTTGCTCACACGAGCTGTGAAATGGGCCTGCTCACACGAGCTATGGAGTATCCGCAACAAATGCAGGACCTCAGCCATCGGTAGGACATTCAAGACCAACACTCGAAACATGAAAACCCTAATGGCATGTCATTTGTATCCTACGAATTCCTAATGTTCAACCGGGACTCGATAACTGTTAGGGCATTGTTGGATATTCATCATTCAATTACATGACAACTAACGTATTAACACATAATTGAAAATAGCATTAAAATGATATTTAATCATACGAACTTACCTCTATGACAAGGCGTAAAACTGAGATCGACTAATTTGAGGCTTTAGCTTTTCCTCGATCTAGATCTGTACAAGGTCTATCTTGATCTAAATAGACAAATTCAATTCATTTAGTAATTCTATAATTCAATTCAGTCCATATTTGATAGTTTAGCAAAATTATTATTTTGCCCCTAATATTTTAACTTTTTACAATTTAGTCCTTAAGCTCATAAATTGAAATCTAAGCATTTTCATCCTTTTATCAAGCTAGAAGATTTCTCTAGGGACCTATATCAATCCATACAAATCATCATTTCACAAATTTACCATGGACTTTTACTACTTTTACAAGTGAGTCCCTAAATGACATTTTCATCAAAAATCACTTTACAAAACTTGTTTATATCAACAAAGACTCATAATCTTTCATGAAACATCTAGAATCATGCAATAGAGTTCATGGTAAAACCCTAAATCTTCAACAATTTTTGAAATATATCCCCGGGCTAGCTAGATCTACAACGACTTCAAAAACATAAAAATCATTAAAAATGGGATCAAAATCACTTACATGCAAGAGATTTAAACTTGGCTGAACCTTAGATATGTCTTCAAAGGTGAATTTAGTTGAGGGGTGTGAAATGAAGAAGATGAATGCATTTTGTTTAAGTTATTTTAACTTTAATTACTTATATACCATTTTGTCCTTTAAAAACATTCATAATTTCAACAAAACCAACTCCATAAATTTCACTATCACCTCAATTGGTCTATTTACCATCCAAGTCCCTTAGATTAAAATTTTAGAGCTATTTGACACCTTTAACTAATAGAACTCTACTTTTATACTTTTTACGATTTAGTCCTTTTCACTTCATTAAGCATGCAAACGTCAAAATTTCTTAACAAAATCTTATTAGGACCTTACTAACACCCCATAGACTTTAAAATAATAATTTAATCATTGAATCTACCACTAATAAACTTTAACTGCTATGGTATCTAAAGAATGGGTTAGTCGGGATCTCTTCTAAATTGATTACTTTAATGGAACGTGATAAGATGGGATCACTGATGACTTTAGTAGTCAGTGGGGTAGTATTCGAACTACAAATATATCTGAATGTAGCTGTTATGGCCGAGTATCTTATAACGATCTCCTCTAGGTATTCTATGTGCTCGTTTATCTTTAGAAGCATATGCTATTGTTTATCTTCAGATGTGATTCTTATCATATGGGAATGATTGCTAATCGTAATGTTAAGCAAAGGTATTGTTAGTTTGGCTAATTAATGATCGGCATTGCTCTATTTTTAGGATTCTATTCAACTTGTTTTGATAGAGGACTCAATGGAAAAACTCATGTGTTATTCTACTAGTTGTTATACTACTTTACGCATATAAAATTGGTGTTGTCTATGACACAGCTGGTTCCAATGCGTCTGAGCGATATTCTCCTTCTGGATGTTTCTTTAGGGTATCATCAATTCTTTAGCAATCAATATGTTCTTATTATACTGCATGGTCTTCAATAGAAATAGCTTGATGTGGACGAGTAAGTCTGGAAGGCTCATAAATTGCATATTCTGATAGTATAGAAAGGAGTTATATTCTCAAAAATTTAGTAGAGCTTTATATCTTGGACTTCTTTATGTCGACTTTCTTATTGTTCTTATGGTCTATTTTATCATATGTAGTTCATATGTAAAGGATATACATTGGTTTGAGATTATTACATCTATTACGATTATAATTCTTGGTGGGTCATAGGAGCATGTTGATATAGATCTCAGCTTTTTAAATATCGTGTTATTGCACTTGTTGTTGCTGGAACTATATTGAGTTTTCTCATTTGCTTTGGGGTGCATCATTGGTACTTGAGACATTGTTTTAGCCATACGGTTGTAGCGTCTACCTTATTAGAGCTCTTTGGTTCATCTGAGGGAAGATTTTCATACAAAGAAGCAAAATAATGCTTCTAATTCATCTGATGGTTGTGTCTTCAGAATGGTTCAATGTTTTGATGTTAATTGTTGAAATAGTTTCATTATGTATCTGTAATAACCCGTTTCTGCCTGGGTCCATAAATAAATAAATAAAACCAAAAATAAAAAATATAAATGAATGTTTATTTATTTAAACAGTCCATTTACAATAAACAAGCCTCAAGGCCTGATAAGCCCAAATGCCTAAGACCCTAAACCCGTTTACAACCTGATAGCCCATACCCAACTGAATACTTAAAACTACCCAAAACCCGATTACACCCAACCCACAAATGGATGGCCCAAGTAGACCCAAAGCAACAAAGCCCAAGAAGGCCCAAAGCCTAAACTGGATTAGGAAACCCTAAGGTTTCCAGGAGCATTAGTGCCGCAAGCATTCCAAGCGACACGACCCTTCGACTCGCGACGTTCCAGTGGCCCTCCATCAGCGTCGTGATTCCAGCGCCATATCGCGCAATCATCGGTGCATCCTTCGTCAAGATTTCTTCGCTCACCTGCGAAAGGAAACAAAAAGGGACAGTACTTGGCAAGAAATCGAGCAAGTAGGAACATACCAAAGATTTATATTGTAAAAAGGCCTATAAAGGCCGGATATCAAATGATGTAAGAAAGGAGGTTTTTTTGGACACACAGATTCAATAAAAAAGATATTTTTACACATATACAGAAAGAGAGAACTACAGTCAATCGAGAAACACAAAGGTGATTTTTTTTAATATATATATATTGTAAATAGTAAAAAAGGAGAAGGGGATATACCATTTTGATTCGCGTCGAAAAAGGAAACTTTCCAGTTTTCGACCGCCGTACGCGACGGCCTTGATAGGGGCGCGTGAGCGCGTGCAAACCCCTGGACGGAGGCTCGATAGCACTTCGGGAACCCATCCCCAGCCCTCCTGCAGAGGGTTTCTTCGTTTTTTTTTTTGAAACAGATTACAGAAATGATTTTTAAGCTTAAAATTTGGCTTATATAGCTTCTTATGTACGACGTCGTTTTGGTTTAACTCAATAAGCACAAAACGGCGTCGTTTTAAGGTTTAATATCCTCGTGTTGACCCGATTACCCGGGGAGGATCCGCGTGTTTTTGTAAATTGGGATAATTTCCCAATTGGTCCTTCCATGTTTTCTATATTTTCAATTTCATGTTATTTTATTTCTTAATTTAGCCCTAGTATTTTAATTTTGATTCACCGAGTTCATGGAAATGGTGTCGTTTTGGGATTAGGGCTAAATTGCCCAGTGAGTCCCTTTGGTTTAGCGAGCCTTTTAATTCGGCCCAAAATTTTAAATTTATTTATAATTAACCCTAAAATTTTAAAATTAAATTAAATTTAAGTTTTGTTTTATAAATTCAATATATTTTAAATACTATATATGTATATTCTTTATATTATTTTATTTATATTATCTAAAACATTATATACATTTTTTTATAAATTTTATTATATGTTATTTATTCCATTTATATTTTATTATATGTTTGTATGAAAATTTACTTAATATATCATTCTTATTATTTTATTTATTATATAGTTTATATCATTATATATATATATGTATTTTGGTTTACAAATTTATTGTATTTTATAAATTTTACCATATTTCCTTACATTACCTTTATTTTATTATAAATTAGGTATTATTTTATTACTCATTAAATGTCTAAAATTTTAACTATTTTAAAAATTATTATTAAATAATAGTATGGATACATTATCTTTATAATATTTATTGTATTATTCATGTTTCATTATATTTTATTTATATATTTTTTATTACATATCATATATTATTATATATTATTTTCTATATATTATTCCTTCATTATTATTTATTTGTATATAAAATTAAATTTATAAATATTTATAAGATAATATATATTATTATATTTTTAATGTTCATTATTTTAAAATTTACTACAAATAACACATATTTTTAAGAGTATATTAAGTTATTATATCATGTAATGTGTTTTATATATATTAATCATCTCTAAGAAAACTTACCTTCATCATTTATACTTAATTTTAATATTTTATTAAATACTTCATTTTTTAAAAAATTTTTGTATTCATTTTCTTATTTTCATTTTTGATTTGTACGTTCATAATTTTATTTATTTTATGTATCTCATTATATTTATTCAATATTATTTTTAAATAGTAATAATATCTCATCGCCTATTTATTATTTTTATATCTATTAAGAATTGATCATTTATATTGTTTTAAGTAGTATTTTGATCAGGTGTGTATTTCTCACTTCTTTGGTTGTAGGACGGCTATTTCGGGCCGCGATGGGCTGAAATGGGCTATGTGGTCCCAATGGGTCCGTAGGCCCAAGTGGTTAAGTTGTAGAATTATCGAAATACCCTTATAGGGTAAAATTACCAAAATACCCCTGGTTTGTGAAATTACCGAAATACCCTTAATTTGTAAAATTACCGAAATACCCCTGGTTTGTAAAATTACCAAAATACCCATGGTTTGCAAAATTACTAAAATACCCCTGTAGGGTAGAATTACCATTTTGCTCCTAGGGTGTTAAATGACTGTTTTGCCCTTGTGGGCAAGTGACTGACTTGGACTGTGTGATATAGACAACTTTGGAGGAGTAGCGAGGCGTGGAGTATCGACTTGGATAAGCTTGAACCGTATTATTGGACCCTGTGAAGGTAAGCAACTTATGGTCAATAAGGGTTCTTTGGCCGAATAAGGCAAGGTGGATTTTGAGTTTGTTAAGCATAACTTGTACGCTAAAAATGGTGATGAATAATTGTAGGACATCGTAAGGGATCTCAGTAGCAGTCGTCACGAAACAGGTGTGTACCGAACACCCTTTCTCTCTGCTCAAATCGGCAAAGCCGGTGCCAAAATCCGTATTTCATGGGCTTGTGAGTATGCGAATGCTCTCAAGTCATAGACTAATGGTTAGATTCAGCATCGCAAAGTGGTAAGTTGGTTGAAAAGAAAATACGTGAACATAGGTAAGTGGGCCTCGATGGGCCAAAATCGGGCCCAATGGGCTTACTTTGACCAATATGGGTAAGAGATGGGCAAATCACCAAGTTAGTTAGTTGGTAGACTCGAATTGCTTATAACTGTTAAAAATTACTTAAATAACCTGTGTAGATGAGTAAGTTTACGAATGTACCCCTAAAGGGCAAAAAAATTACCGATATACCCCTAGGGTTTATATTGACTAAAATGCATGATTGATAAAAACTGTATTCTGCATGATATGCTTTCATTAATGTCTGTTGCATGGGATTGGGATATTGATGGAGGAAGTGTTTAAAGTGGTTCATCCACGTACTGGAGGCTTTGCCTCATCTTACTGATAACTGAGCAGCAATGCTGCAACTGTGGAGTGTAGGGTTGGGTGGGTTGAGATATTCCCACATGGAGTGTAAGGTCGAGTACGGGAGTGTAGCGGTTGGTGGGTTGAGTAGTCTCCCAAATGGGATTGCATTCATGGCTATTTCTCGCATTACACGATTCTCGAATTGGGCCTATGGGCCGCACTGCTCAAAAAAGGGCTAAGGCCTTGTTATCTTGCATTCTCGAAAAGGGCTTCGGTCCATCAGATCATCGTTATTCGAGTAAGGCTTAAGCCCAATGGGCTCGAGCTGATTTGGGCTTTGGATGGGTTTCTCAGATACACCGAGTTTCCCCAAACTCACCCATTTTCTTTCCATCCTTGCGGTGAGCCCTAAAATGGTGGACTTGGAGTCAAGGGATTCAGAGTGGCCATGAAGAACAAATTCGGTTTTTAAATTAGATCACACTTCCTTTACTTTTAATTATTTTCATTTTGTTTAAAGGTTGTAATAAGGCCGCTCATTAAATAATTTCATTTAAGGATTATTGAACTGGTTAGCACTAGGGCGCGTTTTAAAAAGACTATATGTTTTCAAAATGTCTCGGTGACGTGTAAGACTTCCGCAATATATGTGTTTTCAAAGAAAATAAGTATCTAAACCAGACTTAATCACGAGTTATTTATCATAGACACATGACATGCTTTAAGTGTGGCAATGGATGTGTGCATGTCTAGGATTGGATCCGGGAAGAGCTTGGTACTAAAGCAGTCCAACAGAATCACCTCCTCCTTTCTGGCTTCCTACTTGGTGCACAGCTTCCATTCACTTAAACTTATAACATTAACGTTTTTACGCCCTAAGAAAGAGATTTTTGATGAAACGAATAGCAACTTTTTCCATGTGGCATGCTGAATTCGGCCGTAACGTCTGGGCCGGGTTTAAGGTGTTACATTTAGTGGTATCAGAGCCAAGTTGCAACAACTCGGCTGTGGATCGGGTCCAAAAATCTTTTTCAAAAACTTAGGCCTAAGAAGGGTATTTTTGAAAATGGTAAGTTTTTCGAAGATGTTCAAGTTTTTTTTTATTGTTAAACGGGGTTAAGTCAATAGTTTTTAAATAAAAGTGTTTCCAAATCAAATCTTTTTATTTTCGGTAAACAAAAACATGGTTTTTAAATTTTAAATGGACTGATAAGGAAGTGGCACACTGAATCCCCGGCACCAAGTCTGTAAGTGTTCTTTTTCTGCTTTAAATATTTATATGGAATTGAACTGAAAATAATACTGTAGATAGTACTGAGCCTTAGAGATAGTACTATAGATAATGTAGTATTAAGGCTACAAGACTGAGACTGTAGCTAAATTGTACTTGCGCGGAAATAACTCTGCAACTCTATCTATTCATAAAACATTCTGTAATAAACAGTGGAACCAATAACTAATGTCATAAAATTTGTAACCAGATAAGTCGATATGAGTACAAGGGCTACTCGGGGAAGAGGCCGTGGACGAGGCCAAGGTAGTACTCAAGCTGGATCTGCATCCTCGGAGCACATACCAGCTGGCGAGGCTCGTCCACCACCAGTTAATGAAAATGGGCCGTATGATCAGGCCGTAGGGGATGACGCTTTGTCACAGGCCATGTTAAGGATTTTGCAAAGGGTTGCTGGAGCTAGCACCGGGATAGTGATAGTAGGATCAGAGTGTGCAGCAGTAGCGTAGTGGGGTAGATGTTACATGACTACCCTGTTAGATGGAAATTTCGAGGGCAAAATTTCTTTAAGGGAGGTAGAGTTGTAACACCCTGAATTTGGGCCTAGAAGTTTTGGGCCTTGAGCATGGGAGCGGTTGAAGGTAGCTTTTAATATTTTGTTGTGCATGTAAATTTCGTTAATGAAGGCTTGTGCTAGTGGTTAAGTGTGCTGAGAAGTGTTGGAGAAGTCTTGGGTTCAAACCTGGACTCTAGTAAAAATTTAAGGTAGATCAAACCCTAGGTGTAGTAGGTAGGCTTTAAGAATATTGTTGGAGAAATTGTGACACAAAAAGGAGTGTGGTGTAGTGGTAAGGTGACGCCACTTAGGGGACAAGGAAGTGACGCCATAGAGGAAGCAAGGGGTCCAAGGTTCAAGTCTTGGCTCTTGCAATATATTTTGGTTTTTCTTTTCAATAAATCTAGAAGCAAGTAGGTGCGCTTTAAAGTTTAATGTGTTGGATTTATGACACAAATGAGTTGGTGGCCTAGTGGTGGTGGCGTGAGTTGGCATATAGGAGGACTTTGGTTCGAATCCCTTGGCATGCAAAGGTTGATTATTTTGCTATGTCGGGATGGCAAGAGTTGGTGTTGAATTTAAACTCTGATGATGGAGGGATCCCACATCGGTAAGCTAACATAAGAGTGGATACTGGTCGGGCTTTAAATAGAGAGAACCATGAGGAGAGCAAAGGTACCTTTCTTGGCTGATCCCTTTCGCGTTATGGCGTGCTCGTTTGGGTTGGGCATCGGCTAGAAGTGCTCGGAGTGCAGATTAACTCCAGTCTCCTATCAGGTGTGTATTTCTCACTTCTTTGGTTGTAGGACGGCTATTTCGGGCCGCGATGGGCTGAAATGGGCCATGTGGTCCCAATGGGTCCGTAGGCCCAAGTGGTTAAGTTGTAGAATTATCGAAATACCCTTATAGGGTAAAATTACCAAAATACCCCTGGTTTGTGAAATTACTGAAATACCCTTAATTTGTAAAATTACCAAAATACCCCTGGTTTGTAAAATTACCAAAATACCCATGGTTTGCAAAATTACTAAAATACCCCTGTAGGGTAGAATTACCATTTTGCTCCTAGGGTGTTAAATGACTGTTTTGCCTTTGTGGGCAAGTGACTGACTTGGACTGTGTGATATAGACAACTTTGGAGGAGCAGCGAGGCGTGGAGTATCGACTTGGATAAGCTTGAACCGTATTATTGGACCCTGTGAAGGTAAGCAACTTATGGTCAATAAGGGTTCTTTGGCCGAATAAGGTAAGGTGGATTTTGAGTTTGTTAAGCATAACTTGTACGCTAAAAATGGTGATGAATAATTGTAGGACATCGTAAGGGATCTTAGTAGCAGTCGTCGCGAAATAAGTGTGTACCAAACACCCTTTCTCTGTTCAAATCGGCAAAAGCCGAAAAGCTGAAATCCGGTATTTCATGGGCTTGTGAGTATGCGAATGCTCTCAAGTCATAGACTAATGGTTAGATTCGGCATCGCAAAGTGGTAAGTTGGTTGTGTGCGAAAATACGTGAACATCGGTGTAAGTGGGCCTCGATGGGCAAAATCGGGCCCAATGGGCTTACTGACCAATATGGGTAAGAGATGGGCAAATCAGCCTGTTAGTTAGTTGGTAGACTCGAATTGCTTATAACTGTTAAAAATTACTTAAATAACCTGTGTAGATGAGTAAGTTTACGAATGTACCCCTAAAGGGCAAAAAAAATTACCGATATACCCCTAGGGTTTATATTGACTAAAATGCATGATTGATAAAATCGTATTCTCGCATGATATGCTTTCATTAATGTCCATTGCATGGGATTGGGATATTGATGGAGGAAGTGTTTAAAGTGGTTCATCCACGTCATCGAGGCTTTGCCTCATCTTATCGATAATCGAGTAGCAATGCCGCAATCGTGGAGTGTAGGTTGGGTGGGTTGAGATATTCCCACATGGAGTGTAGGGTGTACGGGGAGTGTAGCGGTTGGTGGGTTGAGTAGTCTCCCAAATGGGATTGCATTCATGGTTATTTCATTTACACGACATCGAATTGGGCCTATGGGCCGACTGCTCAAAAAGGGCTAAGGCCTTGTTACCGCATTCGAAAAGGGCTTCGGTCCATCAGATATTGTTATTCGAGAGTAAGGCTTAGGCCCAATGGGCTCGAGCTGATTTGGGCTTTGATGGGTTTCTCAGATACACCGAGTTTCCCCAAACTCACCCATTTTCTTTCCATCCTTGCAGTGAGCCCCCTAAATGGTGGACTTGGAGTCAAGGGATTCAGAGTGGCCATGAAGAACAAATTCTGTTTTTAAATTAGATCACACTTCCTTTACTTTTAATTATTTTCGTTTTGTTTAAAGGTTGTAATAAGGCCAGCTCATTAAATAATTTCATTTAAGGATTATTGAACTGGTTAGCACTAGGGCGCGTTTTAAAAAGACTATATGTTTTCAAAATGTCTCGGTGACGTGTAAGACTTCCGCAATATATGTGTTTTCAAAGAAAATAAGTATCTAAACCAGACTTAACCACGAGTTATTTATCATAGACACATGACATGCTTTAAGTGTGGCAATGGATGTGTGCATGTCTAGGATTGGATCCGGGAAGAGCTTGGTACTAAAGCACCCAACAGACTCTCACCTCCTCCTTTCTCGCTTCCTACCGGTGCACACTTCCATTCACTTAAACTTATAACATTAATGTTTTTACGCCCTAAGAAAGAGATTCTTGATGAAACGAATAGCAACTTTTTCCATGTGGCATGCTAAATTCGGCCGTAACGTGTGGGCCGGGTTTAGGGTGTTACAAAAAGATTAGTGGCGACTCCCATCTTTGTTTTTTTTAAAACCCATTTTTAAGGAGGTTTCGGTAGCTTGGCGACTCCGCTGAGGACTTAAGAGAGTGAAGCCAAGAAATTGAGTATTTTCTGTCTTAATGTTGGAAGTTTGGAAAATTTAAAATTTGATCCTTTTTACATGTGTTTACTGCATATGTTTGTTACCTTATTGCTGTACATTGCATTTGCATGACCGTTGTGATCACACCCTTAAGTGGGAGTGAGAAGCTACGCTTTCGTGAGGTTTTCACCTTCGTATGAGCTAGTGGATTACTTCTGGGATACTGTATGTAACACTCCTAGCCCGTATCCGTCGCCGGAGGGGAAAGGAATATTACCAGCAAACACTAATCTCATTCAATCATATTCAGGTAATTCCCGAGGGCATATTTAAGAAAGCAAAATTCATTTATACTAAGTACAAAGGAGTCATCACAATCTAATAAGTACATTAATTCATTTCTAAGTTTCATTCACATTAAAACATTTCAAGTATTTATCGATTATCATCCACACATACACATTACTTATGAGAAACACATATGGTAACTTAACAAGCCATTTTCGCATGGCTATACATATATACATCACCAAAAGATACTAAATTAACATCCAAAGTCAATCCTATACATGCCATTATCAAAATTTCAACTAAAAGTGTACCAAAAGGCTTAGATAGTATGGACGACTTCGACTTTGACACTCCCGAATCTGATAGCTGACGAACAAATCTATAAAACAGAGAATTAAAGCAACAGAATAAGCATTTTGATGCTTAGTAAGTTTTAAGTAATGAAATCATTTACAACTAAAGCATAACATTCATAAGACTAAATAATTAATTGCATATACGCATATTCCCATAATCATACTTACTTCACACTTCAATCAATGTATTCATACACTCAGAATCAAACCTAACTAAAGGCCGGAAGCTCACTATTCAATTGAACGAAAACAATTTAAAACGAATCAACTTTTCCAAAGCATATACGAAACATACCTTATCGTTTTGGATTTATGAGCGCATTAATTGGAATTATTACAGAAAGATCGCTCATTTCCAAACCCAAATGCCTTCGAGACATAGCCCGGATTTAGCAACTAGCACGAATGCCTTCGAGTCTTAGCCCGGATATAGCAACTAGCACGAATGCCTTTGGGACTTACCCTGGATATAGCAACTAACACGAATGCCTTAGGGACTTGGCCCAGATATAGCAACTAGCACGAATGCCTTTGGACCTTAGTCCGGTTATAGCAACTAGCACGAATGCCTTCGGGACTTGGCCCGGATGTAGCAACTAGCACGAATGCCTTCGGACCTTAGTCCGGTTATAATCCCGAATTATCATGCACATATATCATTATATCATAACACATCATTAATTCATTTTCATTACTAGAATTCAAGCACAAGACACTTATCAACCATTCCACTTTCGGCTCAATAGCCACATACAAAGAGCGCGATTTCGATTTACTATATAACATGATCTCTATACACATTCGGCTACCAGTCATAAGTACAAACTAATTATCTCACTATATAATTCAAGTAGAATCATTATATCACCATTTATTTGTTATGCTTATATATCATGATTTAATCAAATCATAAACTAAGTTCCATTACTCAAAGACTTACCTCAGATGTTGTCGAACGATTTCAATGGCTATTCGATCACTTTTTCCTTTCCCCTATCCAACTTTGATCCTCTAAGCTCTTGAGCTCTTTCTAACCATCATCTAAACCAAAAAAATCAACAAGAAAATTTCTTCTCCCTCACTTCAAGCTACGGCAATGGAGGATAAGGATGAACCAACTTTTGTTTCTCCTCCCACTAACTAGTATTTCATTTCTCCTTATTATTATTTTAATTCATTTGTATTATAAAATGTTAAATAAAAATGCATATTATAATTAAAATAATCTCATGGCTGGCCACTATCCCAAAAATGGGTATTTTGACATGCAAGTCCACTTCTTTGAATACATGCATTAATAGATCACTTTATAATTACCTATCCTATTTCACAAATGTCTCACATAAGTCCCCTTTTCAAAATTTCACATACAAATGACAAAATTAACGCATGAAACTTTCACACATTCATATTCACATAAAATAAACATAGAATATGATGGTTAATTATTTTTACGACTCAGTTTTGTGGTCCCGAAACCACTTTCCAACTAGGGTCAAATTAGGGCTGTCACAACTCTCCCCCCATAAAAATTTTCGTCCTCGAAAATCTTACCAGTGAATAAGTTAGGATATCAATCTTTCATAGAGTCTTCAAGTTCCCAAGTAGCTTCTTCAACCCCATGCTTAAGCCAAAGTACCTTTACTAATGAAATTTTCTTATTTCGCAGCCCTTTAACTTCACGAGCCAAAATACGAACCGGTTCTTCTTCATAACTTAGATCTGATTGAATCTCAACCTCCGATGGGCTAATTACATGCGATGGATCAGATCTATAACGTCGAAGCATCGAAACATGGAAAACGTTGTAAATCTTTTCTAGTTCAGGGGGTAAAATCAATCTATATGCAACCGGCCCAACTCGTTCAGATATTTCATACGGCCCGATGAACCTCGGACTCAATTTGCCCTTACGGCCAAATCTGAGCACCTTTTTCCAAGGTGAAACTTTAAGAAACACTTTGTCCCTAACCTGGTATTCAATATCCTTTCGTTTCATATCCGCATACGACTTCTGATGATCTGAAGCTGCTTTCAGACTATCACGGATTACTTTTACTTTCTTCTCAGTATCTTTAATCAAATCAACCCCGAAGATTTTACTTTCACTGAGCTCGGTCCAAAACAACGGTGTACGGCATTTACGACCGTACAAAGCCTCATAAGGTGCCATCTTAATGCTCGATTGGAAAATATTGTTGTAAGCGAATTCAATCAAAGGTAAATACCGTTCCCACGAACCACTAAACTCAAGGATGCAACATCTCAACATATCCTCGAGTATCTGAATTATCCGTTCGGATTGACCATCAGTCTGGGGATGAAAAGCGGTGCTAAAGTGTAACTTGGTACCCAAAGCTTCTTGCAATTTCTTCCAAAATCACGATGTGAATCTCAGATCTCTATCTGACACAATAAAAATGGGTACTCCATGCAACCTAACAATCTGAGATACATACATTTCAGCTAGCTTGTCAAGGGAATAATCCGTACGTACAGGAATAAAATGTGCCGACTTTGTCAATCTGTCAACAACAACCCAGATCGCATCTTTCTTGCTTAATGACAATGGCAACCCAGATACAAAATCCATCGTAATTCGATCCCATTTCCATTCAGGTATCATGATCGGCTGAAGTAATCCCGAAGGCACTTGGTGTTCCGCTTTACTTGTTGACATACTGAACACTTCGAAACAAATCAGAAATGTCTCGTTTCATACTATGCCACCAAAACTGACATCTCAGGTCGTTGTACATTTTCGTACTCCCCGGGTGAACTGACATTCGACTGCTATGAGCTTCATCCAAAATCATTGAAATAAGTTCTGAATTTCTTGGAACACACAATCGACTTCTGAACCTCAAACAGTCGTCGTCATCAATTTGAAATTCTGATTCCATATTCGAGACACATTCAGCTCGTTTAGCAACCAATTCATCATCGACTTTTTGAGCTTCACGAATTTGATGAATCCACAATGGTTTGGCCTTTAATTCTGCTACTAACACACTATCGGATAAAACGGACAGGTGTACATTCATTGCTCGTAAAGCAAATAGTGATTTGCGACTTAAAGTATCGGCAACTACGTTAGCCTTTCCCGGGTGATAGTCGATGACAAGCTCATAATCTTTCAACAACTCGAGCCAACGTCTTTGTCGCAAATTCAATTCTCTTTGAGTCATCAAATATTTGAGGCTTTTGTGATCCGAATATACATGACACCTCTCTCCAAACAAGTAGTGTCGCCATATTTTCAAAGCCAAAACAATTGCAGCTAATTCAAGATCATGGGTCGGTTAGTTTTTCTCATGCGGCTTCAACTGTCTTGATGCATAAGCTACCACTCGACCTTCTTGCATCAACACACAACCCAGCCCAAGCAAGGATGCATCACTGTAAATGACAAACTCTTTACCGGATTCGGGCTGCACTAGCACTGGAGCTTCTTTTAAATAAGTTTTCAATTGATCGAAACTTTTCTGACATTTTTCTGACCAATCAAACTTAACATCTTTCTGAAGTAGTCTCGTCATTGGTGTGGCTATCATCGAGAAACCCTTTACAAATAGTCTGTAGTAACCGGCTAGTCCCAAAAAGCTCCGAACCTCAGTAATATTTCTTGGAGGCTTCTAATCAAGTACGGCCGAAATTTTGTTCGGATCAACTCGAATACCCGATGCGGATACCACATGACCCAAAAAGCTAACTTCTCTCAACCAGAACTCACATTTATCGAACTTAGCATATAAATCGCTATCCCGTAAAATCTGCAACACTAATCTCGTGTGCTCAAGATGTTCCGGGCCATCTCTCGAATAGACCAAAATTTCGCGATAAATACAACTACAAACCGATCCAAACACTGCCTAAAGACTTAATTCATCAAGTCTATAAATATCATGGGGGCATTAGTGAGCCCAAACGGCATCACTAAGAACTCGTAGTGACCATATCTTGTTCTAAAAGCGCTTTTAGGTATATCGTAGTCTCGAACTCGCAATTGATGATAACCCGATCTCAAATCTATCTTTGAAAACACCTCAAGCTCCTTCAGCTTGATCAAACAAATCATCAATACGCTGTAATGTATATTTATTCTTTATCGCCACCTTATTCAACTCGACGATAGTCTATGCACAATCTCATGGTTCCGTCCTTCTTTTTCACAAACAATACTGGTGCACCCCAAGGTGAGAAACTTGGTCTAGCGAAACCTTTATCCGTCAACTCTTGCAATTGAGCTTTCAATTCCTTTAATTCGGTTGGTGCCATACGATACGGAGCTATCAAAATCGGTGTAGTCCCAGGTACAAGTTTGATGCCAAACTCTACCTCTCGAACAGGTGGTAACCCCAGTAATTCTTCGGGAAAAACATCCGGGTATTCACAAACCACTTGCACAGATTCAAGCTTCTTTTCTAACTCTTTGCCATCACGTACGTACGCAAGGTATGCTTCACATCCCTTTCTTACATATTTTTCAGCCAACATCGGGGATATAACTGCGGTTAATCTATTCAAGCCAGTAGACTCAACTCGTATTATCTTATCATTTGCACATCTCAAATCAATGGTCTTTCTTTTACAATTCACAATTGCATCATGTACGGTCAACCAATCCATACCGAGGATAACATCAAATTCATCAAACGGTAAAAGCATCAAATCAGTC
Source organism: Gossypium anomalum (assembly GCA_025698475.1). NCBI lineage: Eukaryota > Viridiplantae > Streptophyta > Magnoliopsida > Malvales > Malvaceae > Gossypium > Gossypium anomalum. Next base: position 22,965,057 of record CM046962.1, on the reverse strand, counting down.
GAAAAGCAGTAATTTCGGACTACTAGGGGACATTTCTTACACACCTTGTCAACAAGCACATAACGACCTAAAGGATTCGATACTCGAATAACGAACTCAGTAGACTCAACAGGTAAAGTCTTACTGGATGCTAAAGTCTCACATATATAAGAATGAGTAGAACCAGGGTTAATCAAAGCAATCACATTAGTATCAAGGAGAGTGAAAGTACCGGTAATAACGTCAGGCGAAGAAACATCCTCACGTACACGTATAGCATAAGCTCTGGCAGGAGCACGAGCCTCGGATCTGGTGGTAGCGTCTTTAGACCCTCTCTGACCGCCACTAGCGTTCCCTGGATTTCTAGAGGGTCTACCTCTTGCTGTAGTATTATTCGGTTTCTCACTTTGGTTCACATTTTGTTCAGATAATCTTGGGCAATCTTTGATAAAGTGGTCGGCTGACCCGCATTTATAACAGGAGCGATCATGAAATCTATAACTCCCAGAATGCCATTTGCCACAATACTTGCACTCTATTCTGTCTCAACGACCGTTTCCAACACTAGCAACTGAAGTGGCTCGCGTACTCACTCGGGGTCGATCGCGGTCTCGTCTGGAAAAACCCGAAGTGCTCTTTACTCGGCCCGAATCATTTCAAAATTTCTTCGATGATTGCTGAAAAGACTTTCCTAAAGATCTTTTACGAAATTCTCCAGCTCCAACATCAGCTTTTCTTTTCTCTTTTCTAAGTTCCTCGGCTTTACAAGCTCGCTCGACAAGTACTACGAACTCTCATATTTCAAGAATGCCAACAAACATTTTTATATCTTCATTCAGCCCATCCTCAAAACGTTTACACATAATAGCCTCAGACGATACACATTCTCAAGCATATCTACTAAGTCTGACAAACTTCCATTCATAGTCAGTAACTGACATGGAACCCTGCTTAAGCTCCAGAAATTCCTTTCGTTTCTAATCGATGAACCTTTGACTGATATATTTTTTTCGAAACTCGATCTGAAAGAATTCCCATGTCACTCGCTCTTTGGGCACAACAGAAACCAACGTATTCCACCAATAATAGGCAGAATCACGTAGCAAGGATATAGCACACTTCAAACAGTCATCGGGTGTGCAAGATAGTTCATCAAATACCCGTATAGTGTTGTCCAACCAAAATTCAGCTTGCTCAGCATCATCACTAGCTGTAGTTTTAAATTCAGTAGCCCCGTGTTTTTGAATTCTATCTACCGGGGGCTTATTTAACCTCATCTGATCAATCACCGGAGGTATCGCGGGTGCAGGGGGTGTATTAGTCGGAAGTGGGGGTTGTGGAGCAGCCGCATTTGTTCAAATATACTGATTGAACCAATCATTCATTACGCTGTAAAAAGCCTGTCTAGCTTCATCGTTCAGATTACTAGCCATAGGTTGAGAGTTCACCGGTGCTGTCCCTTGCGCGGGAGCAGGCGCTACACTCTCAACATCATCAGCTATCGCTCGATTGGGATCGGGATCCATTACTATACATAAACGTATTTTTAACTGTCAGAAATCACCACACTATCAAATGAACACATAATGGCATGTATAGCTAGACCCATTCATATTACGGCAGTCCTAGAATCGACTAAACCGTTGCTCTGATACCAATAAAATGTAACACCCCTAGCCCGTATCCGTCACCGGAGGGGTAAGGAATATTACCAACAAACACTAATCTCATTCAATCATATTCAGGTAATTCCCGAGGGCATATTTAAGAAAGCAAGATTCGTTTATACTAAGTACAAAGGAGTCATCACAATCTAATAAGTACATTAATTCATTTCTAAGTTTCATTCACATTAAAACATTTCAAGTATTTATCGATTATCATCCACACATACACATTACTTATGAGAAACACATATGGTAACTTAACAAGCCATTTTCGCATGGCTATACATATATACATCACCAAAAGATACTAAATTAACATCCAAAGTCAATCCTATACATGCCATTATCAAAATTTCAACTAAAAGTGTACCAAACGGCTTAGATAGTATGGACGACTTCAACTTTGACACTCCTGAATTCGATAGCTGACGAACAAATCTATAAAACGGAGAATTAAAGCAACAGAATAAGCATTTTGATGCTTAGTAAGTTTTAAGTAATGAAATCATTTACAACTAAAGCATAACATTCATAAGACTAAATAATTAATTGCATATATGCATATTCCCATAATCATACTTACTTCACACTTCAATCAATGTATTCATACACTCAGAATCAAACCTAACTAAAGGCCGGAAGCTCACTATTCAATTGAACGAAAACAATTTAAAACAAATCAACTTTTCCAATGCATATACGAAACATACCTTATCGTTTTGGATTTATGAGCGCATTAATTGGAATTATTACAGCAAGATCGCTCATTTCCAAACCCAAATGCCTTCGGGACTTAGCCCGAATTTAGCAACTAGCACGAATGCCTTCGGGTCTTAGCCCAGATATAGCAACTAGCACGAATGCCTTCGGGACTTACCCCGGATATAGCAACTAGCACGAATGCCTTAGGGACTTGGCTCAGATATAGCAACTAGCACGAATGCCTTCGGACCTTAGTCCGGTTATAGCAACTAGCACGAATGCCTTCGGGACTTGGCCCGGATGTAGCAACTAGCACGAATGCCTTTGGACCTTAGTCCGGTTATAATCCCGAATTATCATGCACATATATCATTATATCATAACACATCAGTAATTCATTTTCATTACTAGAATTCAAGCACAAGACACTTATCAACCATTCCACTTTCGGCTCAATAGCCACATACAAAGAGCACGATTTCGATTTACTATATAACATGATCTCTATACACATTCGGCTACCAGTCATAAGTACAAACTAATTATCTCGCTACATAATTCAAGTAGAATCATTATATTACCATTTATTTGTTATGCTTATATATCATGATTTAATCAAATCATAAACTAAGTTCCATTACTCAAAGACTTACCTCGGATGTTGTCGAATGATTTCAACGGCTATTCGATCACTTTTTCCTTTCCCCTATCCAACTTTGATCCTCTAAGCTCTTGAGCTCTTTCTAACCATCATCTAAACCAAAAAAAATCAACAAGAAAATTTCTTCTCCCTCACTTCAAGCTACGGCAATGGAGGACAAGGATGAACCAACTTTTGTTTCTCCTCCCACTAACTAGTATTTCATTTCTCCTTATTTTTATTTTAATTCATTTGTATTATAAAATGTTAAATAAAAATGCATATTATAATTAAAACAATCTCATGGCCGGCCACTATCCCAAAAATGGGTATTTTGACATGCAAGTCCACTTCTTTGAATACAAGCATTAATAGATCACTTTATAATTACCTATCCTATTTCACAAATGTCTCACATAAGTCCCCTTTTCAAAATTTCACATACAAATGACAAAATTAACGCATGAAACTTTCACCCATTCATATTCACATAAAATAAACATAAAATATGACGGTTAATTATTTTTACGACTCAGTTTTGTGGTCCCGAAAACACTTTTCGACTAGCGTCAAATTAGGGTCACTACACCTCTGCTCTTCGTCGTGAGATTTTCATCTCCGTATGGCCATCGGAAAATGTGTCCCCACAGAAATCGAACTTGGTCTATATGAGCCTATAATGGGTGAGGACCGAGGAATCTTCTGGTTCAGGTACTCTTGCTTTAGAACTAAAACTCATATAGTGAACTTTAAGAGCTTACCCTAGAAAAGATAGTGATAGCCTTTAGTACGCTACCCTTATAAGTACTTGTTTATCATTTTTTTTATGTAAATGATACTAACCTATTTTTATTTTGCTGTCATTGCATGTCATTTGGCATTTAAAGGTATCGATTCACAGTTCGATTTCTGAGTTAGAAAGTTTTGTAATGAGGAACGAATATCTTAATAAAGTGGAGGACAATGCCTCTGTCTGTACCTGGTCAGAGAAAACCCAGTTAGAGAAGGGAGATAGTGTCACCGAGGGATATACATCAGAGTTATGGGACTTCACTCATATTAATTCAACACAGAACGAGTTTTAGGAGGTGAGAGACATTTGGGCCCAATGGGATGATGAGGCTAAGCAGCTTTTCTATCAGAATTACAGAGACCTTCCCTATTTGCTAGACGTCAAAGTAGATAAGCATTTTTGCGAGCTATATGGTATTACTCCGAACCCTGCTTATAGTTGCTTTACATTTGGTGATGTTGATCTTGTACCTACTTTGGAAGAGTATACGACTTTACTGCGTTTCCCAAGGATTCAGGGTTACAAAGCTTATGTTAGGCCTGCTAGCTTTCCAACTTTTACGAAGAAGTTGGTGATGATTACTGGGATGAGTGAGCAATGGGCTGTAGCTCGTGTGCAGCAAAAGGGTGATAGTAAGTGCATTCCATAGGCCATTTTGAGGGATTTGATATCGATGCATCCAGACGTGAAGAAAAAGGTCGACGTCCTGGCTTTGAGTATTTACGGCATGGTGATTTTCCCAAAGGCGTTAGGGCATATAGATGAGGTGGTTGCAGATTTATTCGATCGACTTGGTAAATAGAATACACCTGTGCCCACAATCTTAGCTGAGACGATAAGATCCTTGAGTGCATGTCAAAGAGCTGGTGAAGGAAGGTTCATTGGATGTGCACAGTTACTGTTGGTTTGGTTTCATAGCCACTTCTAGAAGCTTGATAAGGTTCCTTACTGAGTATTTTTTGAGGGTTATTCTCCCTTAAAGGAAGCAGTGGACATGCTTAGAAGAGATGACATTTCAGAGGAGAGGTGGATAGACATTCTTCAGAATCTTCGAGAGGAAGATGTTATGTGGAAGGCTCCTTGGTTGGTTCCTAGTGAAGTCCTTTACCGATGTGGCAGTTTTGATTGGGTCCCTCTGCCAGGAATTTGGGGAGTTGTTGGATATACACCATTGCTTATTCTAAGGCAATATCGAGCGAGACAGTTCATACCGACTACATAGGGTTTAGCTCAAAATGATTTCTCTTATACGGGAGATCACTACAAGAAGAGGATGCGAAAGATTTCTGAGGCTTGGAAGAAGCCTTTCTGTATGAAGATCTTCACTGAAGGCTCGACGTCAACCCTTGAGTATAAAGGGTGGTTTAGTAGGAGAGTCAATGATAATGTCCCTAGGCCAATTTTGGGGGTGGCTCGATCATTGGAGGAGAGCTTACGAGTGATTCCATCAGAGTTGGAGGTTATGAAGCAAGAGTTCGAGAGAAAGAATTCAGATCTTGAAAAGAGGATGGAGAAGCTCGAAGAGGAAAAAATGTGTTTGAGTCTCGATGTCAATGTTCAAAAGATGGAAGTCGAGAAGGTGAAAAAGGAAAAGAGAAAGATTGATAAAGATCGAGATGATTTAAAGACATACTACAAGAAAGCCCAGGTAACGTTGAAAAAGGTCGGATTAGGGAGATCTTCAGAGCAGTGGCAACAAGAGATTCAAGAGGAAAGAGCCAAAGCTAAGTATTGGGAGAAAAAGTTCCAAGAAATGTAGTTGCGTAATCAGCCCTAGAAAAGGAAAATCAAGGATTAAAAGTTAAGGCGACAGAGCTTGGACGATCTCTTCATCATCATCGAAGTCGTAATTCTGCAGCCGAGTTAAAAGTAAGTCTAAAAAAGATCAAGGAAATGAAGCACAATATTGGAGGGTTGGAAGCAGCACTACAGGACTGTGAGCTACGGATTGAGCAGCTCGAGACAAGAGAAGAACAGTGGAAGGGAGAACTTTACCATCTTCGGGATCAAGTGGAAGATAGAGATCATGTCATGGAACAGGCCTTAATTCAGATTCGAGAGGTTGCTGAACACTTGCAGGATTTGGCAATACAAGCTAGAGCCCTGATTATAATGTATGAGTCATCGTCAGATAGAGGACGAGAGTTAGCATTGTTATTAGATAGGGTTAAGACTCTAGGCCTGTGGGCGAAAGTGTATTTGTAATCCGTTTTATGAAAAGATTTTTGTTCCTTAAATAATGTTTTCTAAAATGAAACTGAATCAGAATCGACATCTTCTTGCATTCATGCATTTGCATCTCATCACATCATATGCATTCAAGTTTATAGAAAGACCCTAATTAGTTAAAATTATTAGGGAGAAAGAGAGTAAGAGAAAGAAAATCTAGAAGCAACAATCCTCACGGTACATGCGCTAAGTCAAAGAATATCGACCAAAAATTTGAACAACTACAGAAAGACATGCAGGAGCAATTGAAAGAGCAATTGGAAAAAATGCAAAATGACATGAGGAAGCAAATGTTGGAGGCTCAAAGAAACATGATGGCTGAGATAGCTCAACTACTGAGAGCCACTGATAAGGGAAAAGCTCCCATGGCAATCACTGAAGAGAATAACGAGGGTCATCCTCCTGGTTTCACTCTACCTCACATACAAACCTAACCTGAGGCATATCCCCGAGGGCCGTCTGTCAGAATAAGGCCTTAACAGGGTCAAGTCGATGCTGGGATCCCCATAAAATTCCCAACTAGTTCAGGATTCAATTTGGGTGACAATCCTGCAAATCCTATCATTCCTAACTTAGACATGGCTAAAAAATATGATTTAAAGACTGAGGCTGCACGACAGTTAGAAGAACACTGCAAATGGTTGGAGGAAAAATTTAAGGCTTTAGAGAATGCTGATGGGCATCATAGAATTGATGCCAAAGATCTAAGCTTAGTCCCAGACTTGGTGCTTCCTCACAAATTTAAGATGCTAGAATTTGAGAAATACAACGGGACTACTTGCCTATAAGCCCACATTACAATGTTCTGTAGGAGGATGACCGGGTATGTGAATAACGATCAACTGTTGATCCACTGTTTCCAAGACAGTTTAATTGAGCAAAGAACCAAGTGTGGTATAATCAAGCTCGAGCCGCGGGCGAAATAAGTTCATAGAGGGATCTTGCACAAGTCTTCATGCAGCAGTACAACCATGTGACTGAATGACTCCGGATAGGATCACGCTGCAAAACATGGAGAAAAAGCCTAATGAAAATTTTAGGCAATATGCACAGAGATGGAGAGATGTGGCAATGCAAGTTCAACCACCATTGTTGGAAAAGGAGACATCATGTTGTTCATCAACACTCTAAAGGCTCCATTCATCACTCACATGATTGGAAGTACTACTAAAAGTTTTGCGAATATAGTCATGGCGGGAGAGATGATCAAGAATGCCATAAAAGGTGGCAAAATCGAGGGGGAAGCAACCAAAAGATCAGCCTCAAGGAGAAAGGATGGTGAAGTGAATAACACAAGCACCTACAACACGAGGGCAATCACAGTTGGTCAACCTAAAACAGCTGGGGTTGAGCAACAAAGTTCTCAAAAGAAGGAGTCGGGTACAAGGCAGAATTCTGAAAGGATGCAATTCACACCTATCCCCGTGACGTATAGTGAGCTCTATCAAAGCTTGTACGATGCACATGCTATTTCTCCTTTTCACCTGAAACCATTGCAGCCCTCATATCCCAAATGGTATGATGCAAATCCCAAATGCGAATACCATGCTGGAATACCGGGGCATTCAATCAAAAACTGTACTGGTTTTAAGAAGGCCGTAGAGAGGCTTATTAAGATGGGGGTAGTGAAGTTCAACAATACCCCTAATACGGAAAACCCGTTACCAAATCATAGCGACCAAGGAGTGAATGCCATTAGCGAAGCCAGTGAGAGGAGAATGAAAGAAGACGTGGCTGAGGTGAAATGCCGATGAAGATAATTTGGGAAAAATGCTGAAGAAAGAGATGATAATCTCTAAGGAGAGGAATAAAGGAGCAAGGGACTACTGTGAGTTCCATGCTGAGGAGGGGCACAAGATCCAGGAATGCGACGAGTTTAAGGCCTTAATACAAAGCCTCATGGACAATAAAGAGCTACAAATTTTTGAAGGTAGCTCTTGTGAAAAACATGTGCGCTTGAGGATGAACAGAAAGGAACTAGCAGGCCAAGGATTATTATTTCCTTGTTAGGAAACAATGAGGTAGGGGCACAAACAGTGCCTAAGGTCATTATCCATAAGCCTACGCCTTTCCCTTATAGAGATAGCAAGAGGGTACCATGGAGTTATGACTACAGTGTGACAGTTCCGGAGGAGGAGAGTATAGCCAGTACGTCAAATGATGTACAAGTTGAAGGTTCCCATACACGGAGTGGGAAGCGGTATGATACAATAGGTGTCAGAGAGGAGTCCACAAAAAAGAATGTTAGTATAGAGAAAGAGAAAGAGGTTGAAGTGCCTATCAAAGAGCCAGTAAAGGAAGAGGAAGCTAAGGAATTTCTAAAGTTCCTTAAGCATAGCGAGTATAGCATGGTCGAGCAGTTGCGTAAGCAGCCGGCTCCCATATCAGTATTGGCTCTACTTCTATGTTCTGAGGTGCATCGAGATGCATTGATGAAGGTGCTCAATGAAACATATGTCACCCATGACATATCCGTTAATAAACTGGACCGGTTGGTGAATAACATAAGTGCAGATAATTTCATCTATTTTAATGATGATGAAATTCCACCAGGGGGTAGGTGGTCAACTAAAGCCCTGCACATTACCACTCGATGTAAGGGGTACACACTCCAAAGCGTGCTCGTCGATAATGGATCGGCTTTGAATGTTTTACCGTTGTCTACATTGAACATGTAGTAGCCCAAATTTGACCGGGCTAAAAATAGAATAAAATAAATAAATAAATAAATATTTATTTGTTTAAAAAGTCCATTAGAGTCCATTTACAAATAAATAGGCCTCAAAGCCTGATAAGCCCAAAACCCGTGATTTATGTTACCCAAATTAGCCTAAGACCTTATGCCGGTTACAGCCCAGTAAACTACCACTACCCAATAGACCCGTTACACCCAAAACCCAAACCAGACCCAAATAACAGAGGCCCAAAACTTAAAGTTACCAGCTAGGGTTTCCAACCCTAGCTCCTTCCTCCTCGCACCGCAAACAGAAGGTTCTAGAAGCCAAACGACCCTTCGGTTTCTGTCTGTCCAGCCCTCGAATCGATGCCACAATTCAAGGCTCTGCCTCCGTAATCAGCACCTCACCATCACCATGAATCCTCACCACCAGATTCCAGGTCTCCATCAACGCCATCAGTCCTTGAATCACCGAGATCCTCGCGGTCACCTACAAGAAAAGGAAAGAAATCAAAGCAAGATTGTAGTAAATAGAGGTTGAAAAGAAATCGAAAGATTTCTTTCCAAAATAGACAGTAAATCAAGGCTATAAAGCCTTTTCTCAAATCTGTAAAAAAAAAAGAGGGGTAGGTGGATACACACAGATAGAAAAAAAACACATCACAAAAACATTGTACACAAAACATCTGCAACAATATTTCAGAAGGTGATTATTTTCCAGACTTCATTTTTTTTTCTATGAATATTTGAATTGTTCTTGTTATTTTTTTTAAAAAAAGTAACGTTTAAAAGAAAAGAGGTTACCTGTGGAAGGACGAAGGTTTTTAAACCTTCAGACCACCTTGTATGACGGCGCATGAGGCACGTGTGTAAGCACTGCACTGTAGCCAAAGGCTAGAGCCGGGAACCATTTCTTACTCCTCTGCAGAGAGTTTTAATTTTTTTTTAGACAGAAGTACAAAATTATTTTTAAAGCTTTAAAATTTGCTTATATAGCCCAGATAAAACGTTACCGTTTTGATTTAATTTTATAAGCATAAAACGGCATCGTTTCAAGGCCTCAGGATTCGCGTGTTGACCCGTAACCCGGGGAGAATCCGAGTGTTTTTGATATTTGGGGAAATATCCCAATTGGTCCTTCTGTTTGTTTTATTTAAATCCAATTTATTTTTAATTTAGCCCATAATTTCGTATTCCAATTCAATTTAGTCTTTAGGGCCATTTTGGAGTAGATACTTTAACGACGCTGCGTTCCTTGGGAATAGGTATTTTGCCCAATGAGTCCCTAACCTGTTGCACACGTTTCATTTAAATCCCTGATTCAGTTTTATATTTCTAAATTCACCCCTGTAATTTTACAAAATTTTAAATTTAATCCTATGTTTTTTTAATTTTTATAAACCTATATATTTTACGATTATTTTCACCTGGTATTCATTATATATTAATCCTTACATAAAAATATTAATTTTATTATTATTATATTATTTAGAAAATACCATTTTGAAATTATTATTATTAAGCATTTTATTTGTATTATTTATTATATTATTATTTACTTATATTTATATTATATTTTATCATACTACTTCATGATTCTCTATTATCATATTAATGTATATTTTAACATGTATTATTACTTATTATTTATTATATTATATTTTATCACATAATGTTTATATATCTTTATTATATTATATTATTTTACATTTTACACTATTATTTCATATCATTATTATTTATTATATATTATTTTTTTACAAATTATTATTATTTTATATTATTATCTATATATTATTATTATATTTTTACTTATATATTTCTTAATTATTTTTATATTATATTTTTTTATATATATACACTTTTATATTATAAATTATAATTATTTTATATTATGTCAATTTTTATACCATTATATATTTTTATCTATATATTATTATTATTAAAGGTTTTAACTTGTATTATATACGTATCTTTATTTATATGTTAATAAATTACTTTACTCATATTCTCATTATTATATATTTTGAAGATATTATGATATTATAATTTGTATAATATGTATATTTCATCATTAATTACTTATTTCATATTATTCTAAACTTATATATATTATAATTATTTTATTGTAAATATAAATCCTTTTACATATTTGATATTTGATATTTGATATATTAATTTTCTAAATCGATATATTTTATTTCTTTTGTAATTATTATTCTTATAAATATATTTTTACTATATATTATACTTTTAAATCTATTATTAAATATCACATTTTTATACGCTTATTATATTTATGTATTATTTATATTATACATGTTTTTTTATACAATATTTGCTTTTACTTTAGAGTTAATGTATTTTATATTATGCAATACTTTAGACTTTTGTAATTTACTTTCAAATGCATATTTTTGTTATACATGTGTCAAAATTGTATATCATGCATCGTTTCTTAATTATTACTTTGTATGTTTGTATGTTTTGCTTATTCATCTTCAATATATGCTATGTGTATCTTTGTATATATGATGTTATGTAACTTTAAATATGTATGTATCTAGTATATGATCTTTGTATTATTTCCATTGTATCATTTAAATGCATGTTTTATTCAGTTATTATTGCAATATTATATTCCATAATGTTAATGTACTCCTTCATGCATTGGTTTGAAAAACGAGACTTCAAAGTTTTTAAAAATAAAAAGGCAATGCTTGGTGTTTGGAAGCTTCGAGAAAAGTAGTGCCCTAACTTATTGGGTTCAATTTTTCCTCGTTGAGTTCAAATAGTCAAGTACCCTTCTAAGTTTTAAAGATTTTCAAAATACGAGCAACTGTCTTGGAATTTCAAAGCGTTGTGTCCTAACTTACTGGATGTGGCATTTTGTCGTTTCGAGATAGGGATTTCCAAAAAGGCTAACTTAGTAGTATCAATATTTTGATGCAAGCGAACCCCAATTTTCAAAAAAAATCAAAATATTTTAAAGAGGATTGCATCTTAAAATTTTTAATTTCCGACCTTAAAGACATTTGATAATTAATTAGGTACCAATTTTTGGGCATTACGAGGGTACAAATCCTTCCTCGTATGTAATCAACTCCCAAACCCATTCTTTTTATTTCGTAGACCAAAACTAATGATTTTAAAACAAAATGTTTTAAAGGTGATCCAATCACACCTAAAAAGATTGGTGGCGACTTCCATTTTCGTTTTTCTTAAAGTCGATTCTCATTTTCCAAAACTCGATAAAAAATGGCCTCGACAGCTTGGTGACTCCACTGGGGACTAATAAGAGAGTCAAGCCATGTAATTGATTATTTCTTGTCTTAATGTCGGAAATTAAAATTTTTAAATTTTAATCCTCTTTGCATTACATGTGTTTGCATTATGGCATGTGTTACTATATTCTGATACTCATTGCATGTGCATGACCGTTGTGGTCACGCCCTTAAGTGGGAGTGAGAAGCTACGCCTTCGTGAGGTTTTCACCTCCGTGCAAGATAGTGGATCACTTTCGGGATACATCTGTACCTATGGTTTCATGAGATTTTCATCTTCGTGTAGCCGTAGGGAAATGTATTCCCCTGAACTAAACTCGATTCAAATGAGCCTATAATGGGTGAGGATCGAGGAATCTGCTGGTTCAGGTACATCAAACTTTAGAACCAACCTCATATAGAAAAAACCGTAAGAGTCTAATTTAGTTAGAGTTAAACCTTAGATATTACCCTTATAAATTATTATTGAGATTTATTGATATTATGCGATGCTGACTATTTCTTTTCTTTTGTTTGCATGACATTTTTGCATTTACAAAGGTATCGATTCACGGCCAGTCTCTAAGTTAGGAAGTTTTGTTATGGAGAACGGACTTCTTGATAGAGTGGAGGGTAATGCTAATGTTCATAGATGGTCAGAGCAAACTCATCTAGAAAAAGGAGACAGCATAACTATGGGATACGTGTCAGAGTTGTCAAATTATACTCGTATTAGTGTCACACAGAATAATCTCCAAGAGCTTAAGGAAATTTGGGATCAGTGGGGCAATGAGACCAAGCAGTTATTCTACGATAATTATGGAAATCTACCTTACTTGCTTGATATTTAGGTAAATGAGCACTTGTTTCGAGCCCTTACCCAGTTTTGGAATCCAGCGTACAGTTGTTTCACTTTTGGGGAAGTAGACTTGGTACCTACCGTGGAGGAGTACACTGCCTTACTTCGTTGTCCTAGGTTTCAGAGTGACAGGATCTATTCTCGAGCTACTTGTGTCCCCACCTTTTGGAAGAAATTGTTGACCATTACGGGGATGAGCGAGCAGTGGATCATGGCCAGAGTTAAAGAAAAAGGTGAGTGCAAATGCATTTCATAGGATGCTTTGAAAGATCTAATTTTGACACACCCCGATGAGACAAAGAAGGTAGACATTTTTGCCTTAAGTTTGTATGGACTGATGGTTTTCCCTAGGGCTTTGGGATATGTGGACGAAGTGACTACGGATCTTTTTCATCGACTCAGTAAAAGGGTCACTTCCGTCCCTACGATTTTGGCTGAGACATTCAGGTCTTTAGGTGCATGTAGGAAGGTTGGTGCAGGCAGGTTTATAGGGTGTGCTCAGTTACTCATGGCTTGGTTTTACAGTCACTTCAGATTGATTGATGGGATTGTTTGTCGAGTTTTCTTCGAGAACTACTCCCTACTGAAAGATATAGTAGCATCATCTAGGAAAGTGGATGTGCTAGAAGAAAATTGGATAGTATTACTTCGGAACCTTCAGTCGGGGGATGTTGAGTGGAGAGCTCCATGGATGGTTCCTGGTGAGATACTTTATCAATGAGGTAGCTTTGATTGGGTTCCCCTATTGGGAATTTAGGGTGCCATTGGTTATGCCCCTTTGCTCGTATTGAGGCAGCATGGATTGAGACAGTTTGTACCAGCGACTCATGGGTTGGCTCAAAGTGAGTTTGTATACAGAGGAGCCGATTACAAGAGGAAGGTTAGTGAGGTTTCTAGTGCTTGGAACAAGACTTGTCGGTTGAATGGAGTGGCCATTGGTCCTGTTACAACTCCAGAATATGTTGAGTGGAGGAAACGAAGGATCAATGATAATGTCCCTATGACAAAAATAGAGGAAACTCAACCAATGGAGGAATACTTGCAAGCGATACCATCGGAGCTTGATATCATAAAGCAAGAATTTAAGAGAAAGAATTTAAACTCGAAAAAAAGATAGAAAAGCTTGAAGAGGAGAAGATGTACCTGAGTCTAGATGTTGACCTGTAAAAGAAGGAGGTTGAAAAAGTTAGGAAGGAAAAGAGGAAGGTGGAGGAAGATCGAGATGATTTAAAAGAGGAGTATAAGAAAGCACAAGTATCTTTTAAGCGAGTTGGGTTAGGAAAGTCTTCAGAACAGTGGCAGAAAGAAGTTCAAGAGGAAAAAGCTAGAGCCGAGTACTGTGAGAGAAAGTTCCAAGAGATGCGGGTGCAAAATTCGACATTAGAGAAAGAGAATAAAAGGTTGAAGACTAATGATCTTGGAAGATCCCTTCGTTGGCACTGAAACCATGATCCTACGGTCGAGTTAGAGGATCTAAAAAGTAAGGTTGAAGATTTGGAAGTGGCATTGCATGAAGGTGAACTTCGGATTGAGCAACTCGAGGCGCAAAAAGATTGTATAAAAGGAGAACTCCATCAAGTTAAAGGTCAAGTCATGGATAGGGATTACATTATTGGCGAAGCTATAGCCCAGATTCGAGAGATTGCTGAATATGTTTGAGACTTAGCATTACGAGCTAATGTGTTGAGTATAATGTATGAGTCAGCGTCTGATAAAGGTCAAGGGTTAGCCCTTTTATTAGACAAAGTTAGAACTTTGGGCATTAGGGAAAAGGCGTATTTGTAATCCATTTATATGTAAAGATATTCTTTTTCTAAATAAAGTTTTCTAAATGAGATTGAATCGAGATCGATGCCTTTTTGCATTCATGCATTTGCATTACATCACATCATATGCATTCAAAGTTATAGAAAGACCCTAATTAGTTAAAGTTTACTTCTAAAGGTAGAAAAGAAAATCTGGAAATCACACATCCTTACGGCACCCACACTAAAACTAAGAGTATGGATCAAAGGTTCGAGCAATTGCAAAAAGATATGCAAGACCAATTGCAAGATCAGTTGGCCAAGATGTAGAATGACATGAAGGAACAAATGCTGGAGGCTCAGAGGAATATGATGGCTGAAATGGCTCAGCTTCTAAGGGCCGCTGATAAAGGGAAGGCCCCTATGGCTATTACTGATGAGGAGGGTGAGAATAGTCCTCCGGGTTTTACTCTGCCCCATTTGCCACTGCAAACTGAAGTACCTCCTAGAAGACCATCTGTCACCGTGAGGCCTTAACATGGGCCAATTGATGCTAGGATCCATATGAATTACCCAAATGGCTCGGGATTCAATTTGGGTGATAACCCTACTAATCCTCTCGTTCCTGATCTAGATATGGTGGAAAAGGAAGATTCAAAAGCCGAAGCTGCAAGGCAGTTGGATGAACGCTGCAGATGGCTGGAAGAAAAATTCAAGACTTTGGAAGGCGCCGGCAATCATCATGGGATTGATGCCAAAGACTTAAGTTTGGTCCCAGACTTAGTGTTGCCTCACAAATTCAAGATGCCAGAGTTTGAGAAGTACAATGGTACTACTTGCCCAGAGGCCCACATCACAATGTTCTATTGTAGAATGACTGGGTATGTAAACAATGATCAGCTGCTGATCCATTGTTTTCAAGATAGTTTAGTGGGAGCAGCAGCCAGGTGGTATAATCAGTTGAGCTGGACTAGAATAAATTTATGGAGGGATCTTGTGCAAGCTTTCATACAGCAGTACAATCATGTGACTGACATGACCCCTGATAGGATCACTCTGCAAAACATGGAGAAGAAGCCTAATGAGAATTTTAGGCAATACGCACAACGTTGGAGGGAGGTGTCAATGCAGGTTCAACCACCACTGTTGGAGAAAGAAACCACCATGTTGTTCATCAACACTCTGAAGGTTCCATTCATCACTCACATGATTGGAAGCACTACCAAAAGTTTTGCGGACATAGTTATGGTAGGAGAGATGATAGAGAATGCCATAAGGGGTGACAAAATTGAGGGGGAAGCAGCCAAAAGATCAGCCCCAAGGAGAAAAGACAATGAGGTGAACAATACAAGTAGTTTCAACTCGAAAGCAGTCACGGTTAGTCAGCCCAAAGTGGCACAGTTGGGCAACAGGGCTCTCAAAGCGGAATCGCACTGTGCATGAGAGGATGCAATTTACACCTATACCGTGATATATCATGAGCTTTACCAAAGCTTATATGACGCGCATGCTATAGCCCCTTTCCACTTGAAACCATTACAGCCTCCGTATCCCAAATGGTATGATGCAAATGCCAGATGTGAGTACCATGCTGGAATATCAGGGCATTCAATTGAAAATTGTACTGGATTCAAGAAAGCCGTAGAGAGGTTGATCAAGAACGGGGTTGTGAAATTTGATAGTATCCCAAATACTGAGAACCCTTTGCCAAACCATGACAATCAAGGAGTGAATGCCATTGGCGAAGCTAGTGAAAGAAGGATAAAGGAAAATGTTGCTGAGGTAAGGATGCCTTTGAAGGTAGTTTGGAAAGAGATGGTGAAGAGAGGGATGATAACCTCTAAGAAAGAAAGAGAAAAAAGGGGAAACTACTGTGAGTCCCATGGAAAAGAGGGTCATGAGACCCAAAATTGTGAAGAATTCAGAGCCTTCGTGCAAGGCTTTATAGATAATAAAGACCTACAAATTTTTGAAGGTAGCTCTTATAAAAGAGAAATAAGAGCGTTGGAAGGTGAACAACTAGGAACCAGCTGACTAAGAATTATTATTTCCTTGCCAGGGAATAATGCAGTGGGGATGCAAACCAGGCCCAAGGTCGTCATCAATAAACCCACTCCTTTCCTTTACAAGGATGACAAGAGGGTGCCATGGAGCTATGACTGCAGTGTAACAGTACCTGAGAGGGAGAGTATAGCCAGTGCGTCTAGGGGCGTGCAAAATAAAGTTTCCAATACATGAAGTGGGAAGCATTATGATGAGGGGGCATCAGAGTGGAGCCCACGAAAATAAAGGATGTTGAGAAGAAG
Organism: Gossypium anomalum; assembly: GCA_025698475.1. Classification (NCBI taxonomy): domain Eukaryota; kingdom Viridiplantae; phylum Streptophyta; class Magnoliopsida; order Malvales; family Malvaceae; genus Gossypium; species Gossypium anomalum. The sequence goes on along the minus strand of CM046962.1, from coordinate 22,948,197 downwards.
AAAGAGACCGAAGTATTCATCAATGAACCAGTAAGGGAGGAGGAGGCTAAGGAATTCCTAAAGTTCCTTAAGCATAGAAAATATAGTGTGGTCGAGCGAATGCGTAAGCAAACAAATACAGATATCAAGATTAGCCCTACTTCTGAGTTCTGAGGTGCATCGGGATGCATTGTTGAAGGTACTTAACGAAACGTATGTCACCCACGACATATCGTTAATAAGTTGGATCGGTTGGTGAATAATATCAGTGCTGACAATTTCATCTACTTCAATGATGATGAAATTCCACCTGGGGGTATAGGGTCAACCAAAGCCTTGCACATCACTACTCGGTGCAAAGGATACACGCTTCCAAGTGTACTCGTTGATAATGGGTCTGTTTTGAACGTCCTTCCATTATCCACATTGAACAGATTACCCATTGACAGTTCACCTATGAAGACATGTCAAAATGTGGTAAGAGCCTTCGATGGAACCGAAAGGAAAGTGATAGGATGAATTGATATCCCATTAGAAATTAGGCCAAATACATATGAAGTTGATTTCTTAGTGATGAATATTAAACCCTCCTATAATTGTTTATTGGGGAGACCATGGATACACTCGACAGGAGCGGTGCCCTCCTCATTGAACCAAAAATTGAAATTAGTGATAGATGGACGGTTAATAACCATCAATACGGAGGAGGACATTTTAGCAATAGTCACTAGCAAGGCCCCTTATGTCGAGGCAAATGAAGAGGCTATTGAGTGTTCTTTTCGCTCTTTAGAAATCATCAATGCAACCTTCATTTTGGAAGAAAATGAGGTGCCAGTACCCAAAATGTCTGTAGCTACAAAGATGGCACTGCAAATGATGATGGGGAGGGGAGCATTGCCAGGAAAAGGACTAGGAAGACAGTTACAATGAGGGATTCAAATCCCAAAACTGATGGAGAAGAAGGATCACTTTAGTTTGGGCTTTAAACCAGACAATAAGCACAAGAGGCAAGAGATTGAGAAGCGCCAAGCAAGAAGAAAGGCGCGTTTGAACGGAGGAGAAGTGGAGTGGGAACCGATGATATTCCCACCTATATCTAAATCCTTTAAGTCCAGAGGATTATTGATGGAAGAAAGTCATCAGATCAATGCTGTACATAATGAGAGATTGGAGCAAGAAAACCTTGAGGGCATTCGCCCTTATGAACCGGGGAGTTCTCTAAACAATTAGACTGCGGAGGACCTTCCTGTAGTCTTTAGGAATTTTTCAGAGTAATTCTCGAAACATGTCTATTACTCTAGGGCCTAGGAGTAGTAAGATTACATTTGTGAAAATAGGCTTATGTTCATCTAATATTATTTAAATAAAACATAACTTTTATAAATTTAAACGAGTATTGTTTCACTTTTTATCAACCAATATTCTTTTAAATTTTGGCAATTCTTATTCTTTTATTCATAGCACATAAACAATCATTCTTAGATTCATTCATTCTTTTTATATTCTTTCATACCCCCACAGGTCCCTAGATATCAATGATATGAGCACTGATACTGCCACTCCTGATTTCTCTTGCGAGCAAGACATGTGTTTAGAGGAACCTCAGGATTTTAAAGATGTTCAAGATTGTGACGTATCTCTTAATCTGTTAAGAATGGTAAAACAGGAGGAGAAACAAATAGTCCTAGAGGAAAGGAAGGAGTTGAAAATTGGAACATTGATTACCAAGGACACAAGGCATGGTCTGGTTGAGTTACTTCGAGAGTTTAAAGATATCTTCACCTGGTCATATCAGGATATGCCTGGATTGAGTACTGACATTGTAGTACATCATCTTCTGATAAGACAGGGTTGTAAGCCAGTCCAACAGAAGTTGCAAAGAATAAGCCAGATATTGTTCTGAAAATAAAGGATGAAGTCAAGAAGCAGTTTGATGCAGGATTCTTGCAAGAAGTAAAGTACCCTGAATGGGTAGCTAGCATTGTGCCTGTTCCAAAGAAGGATGGGAAGGTACGAATGTGTGTTGATTACAGAGATCTGAACAAAGCAAGCCCTAAGGGTAATTTTCCTTTGCCACACATTGACACTTTAGTAGACAATACAGCGGGATATTCGTTGTTTTCCTTCATGGATGGCTTCTCAGGATACAATTAGATAAAGATGCATCCAGAGGACATGGATAAAACTACCTTCATAACCTTGTGGGGCACCTTTTGTTACAAAGTAATACCGTTTGGACTGAAGAACGCAGGGGCAACATACCAACGAGCCATGGTGAACTTGTTTCACGACATGAAGCATAAGGATATTGAGGTGTATGTTGATGATATGATTGCCAACTCGCATACAGAAAAAGAGCACATTAAGGTCTTAAGAAGACTATTCTTGAGGTTGAGAAAATTTCGGTTAAAGCTCAATCCAACAAAGTGTACCTTTGGAGCCAGATCGGGAAAGTTATTAGGCTTCGTAGTCAGTGAAAAGGGAATTAAAGTCGACTCAGACAAGGTCAGAGCCATACGAGAGCTACCTCCACCACGTACTTAGAAGGAAGTTTGAGGATTGCTAGGAAGGTTGAATTACATTCCTCGGTTCATTTCATAACTGACCGAGAAATGCGATCCTATCTTTCGCCTCCTCAGAAACACAATCAAGGTACTTGAGATGAGGAATGCCAGAATGCTTTTGAAAAGGTCAAGCAGTATTTGTTGAATGCTCCGGTATTATCCCCACCTAGCCCAGATAAATCGTTAATACTTTATTTGTCAGTGTTCAGTAATTCTATGGGATGTGTGCTTGGTCAACATGACGAGTCGGGGAAAAAGGAGAAGGCAATTTATTATCTCAGTAAAAAATTCACTGACTGTGAAATGAGATATTCACCAATTGAAAAGTTGTGTTGTGCGCTGATTTGGACCACTCGGAGATTAAGACAGTATATGTTATACCATACCACTTGGCTCATCTCAAAGTTGGATCTATTGAAATACATGATGGAGTCAACGGCTCTAAATGGGAGAATGGCGAGATGGCAAATTTTGCTTTCAGAGTTTGATCTAGTCTACGTAAGTCAGAAGGCTATAAAAGGAAGTGTGGTAGCTGACTTCTTGGCCAGTAGAGCTCTAGAGGATTATGAGCCATTGAACTTTGATTTTCCAAATGAGGAGTTAATGTGTATAGCAATGACCGAAGATTCTCCATGGAGGCTCAATTTTGATGGGGCTTCTAATGCAGTTGGAAACGGGTTGGGGCAGTCTTGGTATCCCCCAAAGGTGATCATTACCCATTCACGTGCAAATTGGACTTTGATGGCACGAATAATATGGCTGAGTATGAGGCATGCATCATGGGACTTTAAGCAGCCATAAAGCGAGGTATAAAAACCCTAGAAGTATATAGAGATTCTGCGTTGGTAATTTATCAGCTTAGAGGTGAATGGGAGATGGGAGACTCTAAATTAATCAATTATTGAAAGGTAGTTTTGGGGTTACTTGAGGAGTTTAATGACATTACCTTCAATTATCTCCCACAAGATGAAAATCAGATGGCAGATGCTTTAGCAACCTTGGCTTCAATGATTAAGGCAAATAAAGAGGAAGAGGTGAGACCAATTCAAATGAGTGTCTACGAGGCTCCAGCTAGCTGTTGTAACATTGAAGAGGAAGAAAAGGATGATAACCCTTGGTATCAGGATATATTGCGATATGTAAGAGATCGTAAATATCCAGAACAGGCAACTGAAAATGACAAATGAACTTTAAGAAGGTTAGCTTGCGACTATGTCATAGATGGGGATATCCTGTACAAAAGAAGGAAAGACCAAGTACTTTTGAGATGTGTCGATGCTGTGGAAGCTAAGCTAATTTTAGAAGAAGTTTATGAAGGTGTACGTGGGATGCATGCAAATGGGTTCACGATGGCAAGGCAAATCATGAGGTTTGGCTATTATTGGGCCACTATGGAAGGTGACTGTATCAACTATGCCAAGAAATGCCACAAGTGTCAGATTTATAGGGACAAAATTCATGTACCACCTTCACCTTTACATGTTATGACTTCTCCATGGCCCTTCTCCATGTGGGGCATGGATGTCATTGGACCAATATCGCCTAAAGCTTTGAATGGACATCAGTTTATCTTTGTGGCAATTGACTACTTTACGAAATGGGTAGAGGCCGCTTCTTATGCAAATGTTACTAAGTCAACTGTAAGTCAATTTTTGAAGAAGAAGATTATTTGTCGGTATGGAATGCCTGAGAAAATCATAATTGACAATGCATTGAACCTGAACAACAAAACGATAGCAGAAGTTTGTAATCAGTTCAAGATCAAGCATCACAATTCTTCTCCCTATCGTCCAAAAATGAACGGGGCAGTAGAGGCTGCCAACAAGAACATTAAGAAAATAGTAGGAAAGATGACTGAGACTTATAGAGATTAGCATGAGAAGCTACAGTTTGCACTCCTGGCTTATCGAACATCTGTCAGAACCTCTACTGGGGCAACCCCATTCTCGTTAGTTTATGGGATGGAAGCAGTGCTACCTATTGAAGTAGAAATACCTTCCCTTTGAATTTTGACGGAGATAAAGTTAGATGAAGCTGAATGGGTTCAATCCCGATATGAGCAGTTAAACTTGATTGAGGAAAAGAGGCTAAAAGCCATCCGACATGGTCAGATGTATCAGAAACGCATGATACGAGCTTATGATAAGAAGGTTCGCCCAAGAGAATTCCATGAGGGGGACCTCGTGCTAAAAAAGATCCTTCCCATTCAGAACGACTTTAGAGGAAAATGGATGCCAAATTGGGAGGGGCCATACGTCGTGAAGAAGGCTTTCTCTAGAAGAGCATTGATTTTGACAGAAATGGATGGGAAGAGTTTACCCAATCCAGTGAATTCAGACTCAGTCAAAAAGTACTTTGTCTAAAGGAGAGGAGAATCCAAGGTGAAAACCCGCAGAGGGCGCCTTGAATTTTCACAAAAAAAAAGGAGAGGTCAAAGTGAAAACCCGCAA